>CM077188.1:25353016-26015516 GCA_039654105.1 Coreius guichenoti | reverse complement strand
AATCTTATTTAATATCTGGTATGTTTTAATAGCTTTAACTCAATGTTATGTGTTATATGCTTAAGGAATAGTCCACTACAATATGAAGTCTTTTGAAGTCATACAATAGAGTTTAGTGAAGAATACATACAAATTATGCATTTTTAAATGTATTCTTAAGTTTCTTCATTGGTTCCATCTCTGCCGCTGCATTTGTCATTATCATTGTAATTTCCACTTTCTCATTCTTGATGCATTAAGTTCTGAATCCTAAATATCACTAAATATTCAACAATATTACTGATCTGCCCGCATGGTCACTATATGATAATTGAAATGAGCTGGATGACATCACTGTTTTCTCCAGAGCGGCTGTACAGCCGAATCAAATTCTGTTGCATTACTTTCCTGTTAACACTGTGAAGCTGCTTTGAAACAATCTGCATTGTAAAAAGCACTATATAAATAACGGTGACTTGATTTGAATCCACAGCCCTGTCAATGTCATGTTAGAAAGCTCCTTTGTGGCTGGTAATCATTTTCTTTTTAATATCTTTGGTAAGTTGGGTCTCATCATCCTGTGGTGCTACAGTTTCATTATAAAGATTTCTCTTGCTGGAGCTGATACAGTTTCTTAAAGGAGTAGTTCACTTTAAAATGAAAATTACCCCATGATTTACTCACCCTCAAGCCATCCGAGGTGTATATGGAATTCTTCTTTCAGACGAATACAATCGGAGTTATATTAATAAATATCCTGACACTTCCAAGCTTTATAATGGTAGTGACGGGTCCATTGAGTTTTAAGTTAAAAAAAGTGCATCCATCCATAATAAATGTACTCCACACAGCTCCAGGGGGTTAATAAAGGCCTTCTGAAGCAAATCGATGGGGTTTTGTAAGAAGTATATCCATATTTAAAACTTTATAACGTAAAATATCTGGCTTCCGGCAGACCGCCTTCCGTTACGCAGTTCATCAGAAAGAAGTCATATACACTTAGGATGGCTTGAGGGTGAGTAAATCATGGGGTAATTTTCATTTTAAAGTGAACTACTAATAATTTGTTTTGGTTCCAGCAAACCAGAAATAATTAAGAATTAAGACCAACAGTATCTTTAATGTCTGTCCAGGCATCTGTCAAAGAGAGTGATCTGAAGAATTATTAGAAAAGAGAATTATTGCTACAATTATTGACCTAAAGTTCAAAAACCCACATTTTCTTTCATTTTTCTTGTGTAATATATATATATTTTTTTCTAGATTTCTCAACAGGGAACAGAAACAGTCCCTGCTATGAGATACTTGTCAAACAGTCTGTAAAACGTGATATTTTGCCTGTGTTTTTTGATGTCTCAAGGCAGCTTTAAAATGATACATTAAAGGAGACATATAAGAGATTCGCCACTTAATATCCCATGCTTAGAAAGAGATATGGTGCAGCTGTGCCTTGGACAACCTAAGTTCCAATCTTGAGGTTCTTTCTCTGTTCTCCTCTTTCAAAAATAAATATTAATAAAAAACAGGACACTTTGCAGGATTTAGTGAAGCCAGGATAAAAACTGATAAATAATCCCAAACCTATAGACAGATAACTTTTCCATTAAGGGGTGATATTTACCATTTATTATCTTTCTAAGGGCAACTTTTTAAATGTATGCATCCTCTTTCATGTAAATTCTTAAATGTATTCAATAAGTGCAATCAGAATAAGAAGACACTATAAGACACTATATTACCAGTCAAGTGAAATCAGTATCAAAATATCTATCTTTGCACTGCAGAGGTGGCACAGAAACTGTTTAATGCAGGAATGCATTTACACTGCAGGTACAATTGCATAAAAATTTTATGAGCTTAATGTTTTAAATATAAAATATATTAAAAATAGAACTATGAAATGGGAGCGTCCAGCTCAAGGCAGTGCTGCTAGACGGACATGACATTTCAAAACTGGATTGTCCATAGAAGCTCACTGACATCCATAAAAACTCAGCGGGAGGAAGACTTATTAGAGGATATTTCAGACGGACAACAATTTGATTTCACAGTGATCACACCATGAGCTCCCAGGATACTCATGATGTGGTCATAATGTGAGGTCGCAGCAAACTAAAAGTGTAACCTCACAGTGCACTGTGATCTAAAATTTCTCTAATATTGGTCAGTTATATCACAGACATCAAGTAGAATTTTATTTACATCAAAAAAGTATTTCAAAAATTCAGTTTCTTTGTTTATTTTGTATTCTTTTCAGCCTGGTGTTGGCATTTGACACAAATATTTCTACTAGACGGGTGCATTCAGATTCTGGTGTTGTTTTGGTGACTCCTTTTCACTTCTTAACCTCTATTTCTTTTTCCCCTTGAAAAGACTTGACACATCCTGAAACACAGAGGGCAATATGTCATTATGTCAGTTATTCTACACCTGAGCTGGCAAGATGGCTGGCTCACATGTACCTGGCCATGTGCCAGTACTCTGCTAACAGTTCCAGGCCACAGTGCATATTGGCATTATAATATCATATGAGCGTATGTGAATAGCAATTAAAGAGACTCACCGTTTCTCCAGTGTAACAATTCCACGCTGAGTCTAGAACACAACTTTACCGCACAAACGGTTTACTAACAAATCCTGCTGTATCCACGTTTTTCCAATGTTGAGACACAGGAAGTATAATGTCCCCCCGTGGCCAACATTTGAACTGCCTCCTCAACATTTTGGGCCTTATTTTAATGATCTGAGCACATGGTCTGAAGCACATGGCACAGGTGCACATAGGGCATGTCCGAATCCACTTTTGCTAGTTTAACGAATGAAAAAAAAGTCGGCGCGCCAGGCGCATGGTCCAAAAGGGTTGTAGCCTACCTAGTCTCTTAATGAGTCATTGGTGTGTTTTGGGCGTAACGTGCAATAAACCAATCAGAGTCTCATCTCCCATTCCCTTTAAAAGCCAGTCGCGCTTGCACCATGGCGGATTCGCTATATTACTGAATTGAACTCATTTCATATTTGATTTACTTTACACAGTCATTGAACTGAACTGAATGAACACCAAACTCAGCTGATCAATGACACTATTTTCTTTTTAGACCTGCTTTACAGGAGAATTAAATTATGTTTGCATCACTGAATAATTTTTTTCTGTTTATCCCTGTAAAGCTGCTTTGAAACTGTATAGGCCTATTGGATAAGCGCTAGCTATATAAATAAAGGAAACTTGACTTGACTAGAGTCAAATTCCTTATAGAAAACTAGGAACAAAATAATGGCACCAATACAAGACGAATATAATTTTATGTATGCTACAATAAAACCTGATTGTGCTACAGAAATAATATCTTCCACAGTTTTAATCTTTTTGCAAATAGAGAAGTTAACAATTTATAGTCAGAATTTGATGAAGAGAATGAAGAGACGCCAATTTTCAATGTAAAGATTATCTTTATTTGGCTTAACCCAATTTCCAATGTTATTATCAAAAAATCGAAATAATAATAATAAAAAATAGAGATTCTGAAAGTTTTTGAAAGAGTCTCTATATAATTTCTTTTATCTTACAGTATTTTGCTGAAATTATGGGTTTTAGCTTGACTCTTATTTTGAAATATTTCAGTGGCGTCTCCATATTTACATCGTCCTACACACATGTTCTAAGCTAATCTACATTTATTCTCTTACTCAGTAGAGTCTTCTCTGCTTCTCACCATATTTGTTCGATTAATTAATTGGGATAAATCGTTTATGATAGCGTCATGGGTCAGTGATGCGTTTGCCATTTTTTTAGCTGTTAAGTGTGTTCATAACTGAGTGAGACATGAACAGAAGCAGCAGCAGCAGTTTCCGACTCTTTAGATTTGCCCTTAGGAAATGTTTGTCTCGACGCCTTTACAGAGACACATATCACCGATATTATTGCTTTGAATCTTCTACTGCCAATCAAAGCAGAGTGATGCAGCTAAAGAGTAAACTGGCAAGTGGTCCCAGTTTTCAGGACTTCATCAAGAGTTCTAACAAGAGCCATGATGACTGTAATGAGGAATATGAGGAGTACTACATTACTGAATGCACAACAGCACATTCACAGAAAGGTAAGGACATTTTTTTTTTTTCTATAAATCGACAGATTTTATGTCTGATAAACTATGTGCAATACTCATTTTTAGTTATTGTTCTGCTTTGTTGCAATATTAGCCTAATAACGAAATAATTATTAGATTACAGCAGTAAAAAGTCATTATGGTAACACTTAATAAGTATACAATAAAGTACTTACAAACCATTTGCAAACTATTAGTGTATAGTTAATTCATAGTTAATATGTTGTAGTCTCTACATTGTTAATATGTTAATAGGCTATAGTGAGTTCTTTATTCATTGTCAATTATTGTTTAATTAGCTCATATGTAAAGAGTTAGATAATGTTTTTTTATGCTTTGTTAACAACTTATTAACTGTAAACAGTTCTCCTTTTAGATTAGGTCAGGGAAAATGTCATTTAAACTAACCTTTATTAGACTTTAATTGTATTTAGTATGAATTTAGTATGAATTGTTTCTTAAAAAAATATACGTATGGGTAGAGTTTGTGTAAGGGGATAGAATATACAGTTTGTACAGTATAAAAACCATTACGCCTATGGAGAGTTCCCGTAAACAACATATGCCGCGTGTGTGTTTAATGTATCTAAAGGTTGGTTTAATAAAGGTTGGTTTAAAGCACTTAAATAATTACATTTTCCCATTTCCCATGACCTAATCTAAAGTGAGAACTATTAACTCCTAATTAACAATTAACAATTCCTTTACTACGAGCTAATTAAACAATAATAATTGTTAATTACAGTGACAATGAATGAAGAACTCACTATTTGTATATAGCCTTTTAATATATTAACAATGTAGAGACTACAATATATTAACTATGAATTAACTAAACTAATAGTTTGTTAATAATTTGATGTACTTTATTACTGTATACTTATTATAAAGTATTACTGTGATTTATTTATTATTTAATCTACATTGTTAGCTACTTTACCTATGAACACCATTGTTTCCTGGTGAACGCACAGTTGACGTGCTGTATTGAAATGTTGCATTCATCAGTGAGTAGACACAATATTAAAAAGATGATAACGGATGCAAAAATTGTGAATATCGGTTGAAAGTTAACCAGTAGCTAATTATGTGTCATTTTGTTTCACTATACTAATTTTGAAGTCTAAATTCTTTCTTAGAGAATATTTTTGCTATATGTTGACATGTGAAATGCCTTACAGTATATTTTGAGACATACGGCTGTCAGATGAATGTCAGTGACACTGAAACTGCTTGGTCCATTCTTCAGAAAGCAGGATATTCACGGACATATGAGCTTCCAGAGGTACTGCAAACTTTCCCTAATAAAAATTCACTATGAAAACACATCTGTAGAAACTAAGATAACCAGAATAGCAGAATATGGTTAATGTTCTTTTTTTAATTGCATCAAGGACTTAATGTTGTTCATCTGATATTCTTTTACAGGCAGATGTGGTACTGCTTGTCACTTGCTCCATAAGGTAAGAAAGACTGCTTTTTAAAGCAAAGAATGAGTATATTCAGTGCAATTTGCTTTCAGATCTAGGGTTTAATGGTTTTCTCTTTTCACAGAGATAAGGCAGAGCAAACAATTTGGAATCGACTTAAACATCTCACTGCCTTAAAGAAGAGGAGTCAAAAACACAAGTCTTCACTAAAAATAGGTGTCCTAGGTAACTATTATAATAATTCCTATTTATTTTCTTCTGCTAGAGAGAATTTTTTTGTGTGAATGTACATGCACAGGGCTCAACAGAAAGAAGCAGTTCAGAATTTTACCCTGGCGATATGTTAGAAATTAAAATGTAAATAAAAATGATACTTTTTAGCAACATATTTTGTATCAGATGTAAAGAAATGTTCAGGAAAGATATACTGCTAGCGTTTTAAATCAAATGTTTTGTCACTAGGGATGCACCGAATGTTCGGCAACCAAAATTATTTGGCTGAAAATAGCAAAAAAAAAAAGCACTTTCGGTGTTCGGCCGAATAAATGAAAAGACAGAATAAATTTTACTGAACAATGACGTTTTTTATGACGCTATCAAATAGCAACCAACGTGGAGTGAGAGGCGCGCACACTTTTTTAATGCAGCAAACATGTCGGCGTGTGGAAGCATTTTAAAGTGTCAGAGAAAGATGCAAAAATGGCCATTTGCAGACACTATTCTGTTGAATTGTATAGAGGGGGTGCATTTGCTAAAACTTACAGCTGTACAAGTTTAATATATCATTGAAAATCAAGAAACCCCGAACAATATGCAGAGTATGAGAAAGACACGGTGGCGGCAGCAGGAGCGAAAAGGAAAGTTCCTCCTCCCAGACCCATTGCACCCACTCCACTTAGTGTGTCCAGACGTCCCGTTTTCCCCGGGACAGTCCTGCATTTCAGCTCTATTTTTAGTGTCCTGACTTATTATGGAAAAATCATTTTTGTTCAATATTTCTTTTTTCCTAAATTGTTTTTGCTAGGTGATCATAAAAGCGAGTAATCTTCTGTCATGCGAGAGCAGAGATCAAGTCAGACACAAAGATGTCAAAGAAGCATGTGTACATTTAATGAGGATCTTCAGAAAGAGTTTATCAAGTTATTTTGCACATAAGTTGTGAAAAAAGAACTCAGTGTAGAATCCCGCTGTATTACAAAAAATCCTATAGCTCAAAAGCATTACATTATATGTTGATATTATCACTTTTAATTTGCCACTAAACTGTTATAGATGCAATTTTTTAAAAAACTGTATCTTTAGAAAAGCTTACATTTGTAAATTATTATAGTTTCCAGGGGGTTGAATAATTTTGATTGCAACTTCATGTCCATGCATTTCATATTAAATATGAGCCTCTTATGCATCCACTGAGGAAGAAACTCCTGTACACTTCTCATCAGAGTTCCTTACTAAACTCTGTACATCAGGGCTTTTAGTTCATAACTGTGCTCATTTCAAATTTCTTTAGAGAGAAGTATTATCCAACCCCCCCCCCCCCATTTTTACACAAATTGTGGTATTTTGAGCATTATGGAGCTTTAAACACACTCATGTAATGTGTTATATTCATACTGGAAGCTAGAGGGCACCCTCATGCAGAAAGTCCACAAGTGAAACTCTTATAAGTAAAATTTATGACCAGGAAATCCCTTATATGGACAGAGGCATCCACCTTTCGCTGCAGCTGAATAACATGCAGATAGAAACGTTTTGACTGAATAAACGTGACAAACTCATGATTGCAACTAATCCATGGTTAATTTGTATTCTTTAAGCTATCTTGGGTATTTTTATAAGAGTAAACAATATGTAAAATCGGCAGACTTTTATTGTATAGCAGGGGTCCAAACTTTTTTTAAAGGGTGCCAGATTCAATGTTGTGGACACCCCTGGGGGCCGGATACTTCTCCTTCATTATATATATATATATATATATATATATATATATATACAGTGGGGAGAACAAGTATTTGATACACTGCCGATTTTGCAGGTTTGCCCACTTACAAAGCATGTAGAAGTCTGTAATTTTTATCATAGGTACTCTTCAACTGTGAGTGACGGAATCTAAAACAAAAATCCAGAAAATCACATTGTATGATTTTTAAATAATTAATTTGCATTTTATTGCATGACATAAGTATTTGATACATCAGAAAAGCAGAACTTAATATTTGGTACAGAAACCTTTGTTTGCAATTACAGAGATCATACGTTTCCTGTAGTTCTTGACCAGGTTTGCACACACTGCAGCAGGGATTTTGGCCCACTCCTCCATACAGACCTTCTCCAGATCCTTCAGGTTTCGGGGCTGTCGCTGGGCAATACGGACTTTTAGCTCCCTCCAAAGATTATCTATTGGGTTCAGGTCTGGAGACTGGCTAGGCCACTCCAGGACCTTGAGATGCTTCTTACGGAGCCACTCCTTAGTTGCCCTGGCTGTATGTTTCGGGTCGTTGTCATGCTGGAAGACCCAGCCACGACCCATCTTCAATGCTCTTACTGAGGGAAGGAGGTTGTTGGCCAAGATCTCGCGATACATGGCCCCATCCATCCTCCCCTCAATACGGTGCAGTCATCCTGTCCCCTTTGCAGAACAGCATCCCCAAAGAATGATGTTTCCACCTCCATGCTTCACGGTTGGGATGGTGTTCTTGGGGTTGTACTCATCCTTCTTCTTCCTCCAAACACGGCGAGTGGAGTTTACAGCAAAAAGCTCTATTTTTGTCTCCTCAGACCACATGACCTTCTCCCATTCCTCCTCTGGATCATCCAGATTGTCATTGGCAAACTTCAGACGGGCCTGGACATGTGCTGGCTTGAGCAGGGGGCACTGCAGAATTTTAATCCATGACGGCGTAGTGTGTTACTAATGGTTTTCTTTGAGACTGTGGTCCCAGCTCTCTTCAGGTCATTGACCAGGTCCTGCCATGTAGTTCTGGGCTGATCCCTCACCTTCCTCATGATCATTGATGCCCCACGAGGTGAGATCTTGCATAGTGCCCCAGACCGAGGGAGATTGACCGTCATCTTGAACTTCTTCCATTTTCTAATAATTGCGCCAACAGTTGTTGCCTTCTCACCAAGCTGCTTGCCTATTGTCCTGTAGCCCATCCCAGCCTTGTGCAGGTCTACAATTTTATCCCTGATTTCCTTACACAGCTCTCTGGTCTTGGCCATTGTGGAGAGGTTGGAGTCTGTTTGATTGAGTGTGTGGACAGGTGTCTTTTATACAGGTAACGAGTTCAAACAGGTGCAGTTAATACAGGTAATGAGTGGAGAACAGGAGGGCTTCTTAAAGAAAAACTAACAGGTCTGTGAGAGCCGGAATTCTTACTGGT
This sequence comes from Coreius guichenoti, assembly GCA_039654105.1. NCBI lineage: Eukaryota > Metazoa > Chordata > Actinopteri > Cypriniformes > Gobionidae > Coreius > Coreius guichenoti. Next base: position 26,006,621 of record CM077188.1, on the reverse strand, counting down.
TGGTAGGTGATCAAATACTTATGTCATGCAATAAAATGCAAATTAATTATTTAAAAATCATACAATGTGATTTTCTGGATTTTTGTTTTAGATTCCGTCACTCACAGTTGAAGAGTACCTATGATAAAAATTACAGACTTCTACATGCCTTGTAAGTGGGCAAACCTGCAAAATCGGCAGTGTATCAAATACTTGTTCTCCCCACTGTGTATGTGTATATATATATATATATATATAATATAGGCTATACATTTTTCAAGTGTAGTCTTTTAAAAAGGCATCTGAAATAATGAACTATGTACAATGTAGTGTTGTCAAAAATATAGATTTTTCGATACATATCGATACTGAAATAACACTTCCAATACTCATTTTCCGCACAATAGATACACGATACCAGCTGCATTTTTTCGCTCTCTCATCTCTCAGACAGCGAGTTGACACACAAACATGCTTCCCCCTCACTCACTCGTTTAATTTGCTCCGGATGAATAATATTGGTGTTATAGGGCTTGAATTTCGGCGTGGGATTGCGCATATTGCGCATAATTTTACCCAATTACCACAGATTTTGTGCTCACACCCAAGTGCGCACACATAAAGCTGCCTCGTATTAAGTTCTTTTTGCTGCTTATATATTGTGCTTAAACAGTCAAATACATACAACGTGATGACAAAATGCTGGTCTTGGTGAGTATTCACGTGAACATCAGTTATGTTTTAAGTGAACGTAAACACGCACGTGTAACAGTATAAATGGATCCGTGCGTCAGGTCTTAAAGGATTAGTTCACTTCAAAATGAAAATTTCCTGATAATTTACTCACCTCCATCTCATCCAAGATGTTCATGTCTTTCTTTCTTGAGTCAAAAAGAAATTAAGTTTTTTGAGGAAAACATTCCAGGTTTTTTCCCCACATAATGGACTTCAATGGCAACCAACGGGTTGAAGGTCCAAATCAATGCAGTTTCGAAGGGCTTCAGAGGGCTCTGCGTGATCCCAACCGAGGAATAGGGTCTTATCTAGCAAAACAATCGGCCATTTAAAATTTTTTTTTTTAAAATGTATATACTTTTTAACCACAAATGCGCGACTTCGGTGTTGTGCTTCTTCACGACGTATGAAGTCATCACGTCAGGAAGTTTGTTTGAAATCTTTGCAAATGTATTAAAAATAAAAAACAAAAAAATCACATGTACATAAGTATTCACAGCCTTTGCCATGACACTCAAAATTGAGCTCAGGTGCATTCTGTTTCCACTGATCATCCTTGAGATGTTTCTGCAACTTGATTGGAGTCCGCCTGTGGTAAATTCAGTTGATTGGACATGATTTGAAAGCCACACACCTGTCTATATAAGGTCCCACAGTTTACAGTGCATGTCAGAGCACAAACCAAGCCATGAAGTCCAAGGAATTGTCTGTAGGCCTCAGAGACAGGATTGTATCGAGGCACAGATCTGGGGAAGGGTACAGAAAAATTTCTGCAGCATAGAAGGTGAGCAATGAGCACAGTGGCCTCCACCATCTGTAAATGGAAGAAACCACCAGAACTCTTCCTAGAGCTGGCCGCCCGGCCAAACTGAGCGACCGGGGGAGAAGGGCCTTAGTGACCAAGAACCCGATGGTCACTCTGACAGAGCTCCAGCGTTTCTCTGTGGAGAGAGGAGAACCTTCTAGAAGAACAACCATCCCTGCAGCACTCCACCAATCAGGCCTGTATGGTAAAGTGGCCAGACGGAAGCCACTCATCAGTAAAAGGCACATGACAGCCTGTCTGGAGTTTGCCAAAAGGCACCTGAAGGACTCTCAGACCATGAGAAACAAAATTCTCTGGTCTGATGAAACAAAGATTGAACTCTTTGGCCTGAATGGCAAGCGTCATGTCTGGAGGAAACCAGGCACTGCTCATCACCTGGCCAATACCATCCCTACAGTGAAGCATGGTGGTGGCAGCATCATGCTGTGAGGATGTTTTTCAGCTGCAAAAAGTGGGAGACTAGTCAGGATCGAGGGAAATATGAATGCAGCAATGTATAGAGACATCCTTGATGAAAACCTGTTCCAGAGCGCTCTGGACCTCAGACTGTGGCGAAGGTTCATCTTCCAACAGGACAACGACCCTAAGCACACAGCCAAGATAACAAAGGAGTGGCTACGGGACAACTCTGTGAATGTCCTTGAGTGGCCCAGCCAGAGCCCAGACTTGAACCCGATTGTGCACCGACGCTCCCCATCCAACCTGATGGAGCTTGAGAGAGGTCCTGCAAAGAAGAATGGGAGAAACTGCCCAAAAATCAATTTTGGAATAAGGCTGTAACATAACAAAAAGTGAAGCACTTGATACACTGCCGATTTTGCAGGTTTTCCTACTTACAAAGCATGTAGACGTCTGTAATTTTTATCATAGGTACACTTCACTGTGAGAGACGAAATCAAAAACAAAAATCCAGAAAATCACATTGTATGATTTTTAAATAATTAATTTGCATTTTATTGCATGACATAAGTATTTGATCACCTACCAACCAGTAAGAATTCCGGCTCTCACAGACCTGTTAGTTTTTCTTAAAGAAGCCCTCCTGTTCTCCACTCATTACCTGTATTAACTGCACCTGTTTGAACTCGTTACCTGTATAAAATACACCTGTCCACACTTAATCAAACAGACTCCAACCTCTCCACAATGGCCATGATCAGAGAGCTGTGTAAGGACATCAGGGATAAAATTGTAGACCTGCACAAGGCTGGGATGGGCTACAGGACAATAGGCAAGCAGTTTAGTGAGAAGGCAACAACTGTTGGCGCAATTATTAGAAAATGGAAGAAGTTCAAGATGACGGTCAATCTTCCTCGGTCTGGGGCACCATGCAAGATCTCACCTCGTGAACTACACGGCAGGACCTGGTCAATGACCTGAAGAGAGCTGGGACCACAGTCTCAAAGAAAACCATTAGTAACACACTACGCCGTCATGGATTAAAATCCTGCAGCGCACGCAAGGTCCCCCTGCTCAAGCCAGCGCATGTCCAGGCCCGTCTGAAGTTTGCCAATGACCATCTGGATGATCCAGAGGAGGAATGGGAGAAGGTCGTGTGGTCTGATGAGGCAAAAATAGAGCTTTTTGGTCTAAACTCCACTCGCCATGTTTGGAGGAAGAAGGATGAGTACAACCCCAAGAACACCATCCCAACCGTGAAGCATGGAGGTGGAAACATCATTCTTTGGGAATGCTTTTCTGCAAAGGGGACAGGACGACTGCACCATATTGAGGGGAGGATGGATGGGGCCATGTATCGCGAGATCTTGGCCAACAACCTCCTTCCCTCAGTAAGAGCATTGAAGATGGGTCGTGGCTGGGTCTTCCAGCATGACAACGACCCGAAACACACAGCCAGGGCAACTAAGGAGTGGCTCCGTAAGAAGCATCTCAGGGTCCTGGAGTGGCCTAGCCAGTCTCCAGACCTGAACCCAATAGAAAATCTTTGGAGGGAGCTGAAAGTCCGTATTGCCCAGCGACAGCCCCGAAACCTGAAGGATCTGGAGAAGGTCTGTATGGAGGAGTGGGCCAAAATCCCTGCTGCAGTGTGTGCAAACCTGGTCAAGAACTACAGGAAACGTATGATCTCTGTAATTGCAAACAAAGGTTTCTGTACCAAATATTAAGTTCTGCTTTTCTGATGTATCAAATACTTATGTCATGCAATAAAATGCAAATTAATTACTTAAAAATCATACAATGTGATTTTCTGGATTTTTGTTTTAGATTCCGTCACTCACAGTTGAAGAGTACCTATGATAAAAATTACAGACTTCTACATGCTTTGTAAGTGGGCAAACCTGCAAAATCGGCAGTGTATCAAATACTTGTTCTCCCCACTGTGTGTATATATATATATATATATATACACTCACCTAAAGGATTATTAGGAACACCTGTTCAATTTCTCATTAATGCAATTATCTAATCAACCAATCACATGGCAGTTGCTTCAATGCATTTAGGTGTGTGGTCCTGGTCAAGACAATCTCCTGAACTCCAAACTGAATGTCAGAATGGGAAAGAAAGGTGATTTAAGCAATTTTGAGCGTGGCATGGTTGTTGGTGCCAGACGGGCCGGTCTGAGTATTTCACAATCTGCTCAGTTACTGGGATTTTCACGCACAACCATTTCTAGAGTTTACAAAGAATGGTGTGAAAAGGGAAAAACATCCAGTATGCGGCAGTCCTGTGGGCGAAAATGCCTTGTTGATGCTAGAGGTCAGAGGAGAATGGGCCGACTGATTCAAGCTGATAGAAGAGCAACTTTGACTGAAATAACCACTCGTTACAACCGAGGTATGCAGCAAAGCATTTGTGAAGCCACAACACGCACAACCTTGAGGCGGATGGGCTACAACAGCAGAAGACCCCACCGGGTACCACTCATCTCCACTACAAATAGGAAAAAGAGGCTACAATTTGCACGAGCTCACCAAAATTGGACAGTTGAAGACTGGAAAAATGTTGCCTGGTCTGATGAGTCTCGATTTCTGTTGAGACATTCAGATGGTAGAGTCAGAATTTGGCGTAAACAGAATGAGAACATGTATCCATCATGACTTGTTACCACTGTGCAGGTTGGTGGTGGTGGTGTAATGGTGTGGGGGATGTTTTCTTGGCACACTTTAGGCCCCTTAGTGCCAATTGGGCATCGTTTAAATGCCACGGCCTACCTGAGCATTGTTTCTGACCATGTCCATCCTACTACTTCCTGCTACTTCCAGCAGGATAATGCACCATGTCACAAAGCTCGAATCATTTCAAATTGGTTTCTTGAACATGACAATGAGTTCACTGTACTAAAATGGCCCCCACAGTCACCAGATCTCAACCCAATAGAGCATCTTTGGGATGTGGTGGATCGGGAGCTTCGTGCCCTGGATGTGCATCCCACAAATCTCCATCAACTGCAAGATGCTATCCTATCAATATGGGCCAACATTTCTAAAGAATGCTTTCAGCACCTTGTTGAATCAATGCCACGTAGAATTAAGGCAGTTCTGAAGGCGAAAGGGGGTCAAACACAGTATTAGTATGGTGTTCCTAATAATCCTTTAGGTGAGTGTATATTATATATATACACACTCATTTTAGGGGGGTATATTATATATATACACTCATTTTAGGGGGCCATTTTAGTACAGTGAACTCATTGTCATGTTCAAGAAACCAATTTGAAATGATTCAAGCTTTGTGACATGGTGCATTATCCTGCTGGAAGTAGCCATCAGAGGATGGGTACATGGTGGTCATAAAGGGATGGACATGGTCAGAAACAATGCTCAGGTAGGCCGTGGCATTTAAACGATGCCCAATTGGCACTAAGGGGCCTAAAGTGTGCCAAGAAAACATCCCCCACACCTCTGTTTATGCATCTGAATGTCTCAACAGAAATCGAGACTCATCAGACCAGGCAACATTTTTCCAGTCTTCAACTGTCCAATTTTGGTGAGCTCGTGCAAATTGTAGCCTCTTTTTCCTATTTGTAGTGGAGATGAGTGGTACCCGGTGGGGTCTTCTGCTGTTGTAGCCCATCCGCCTCAAGGTTGTGCGTGTTGTGGCTTCACAAATGCTTTGCTGCATACCTCGGTTGTAACGAGTGGTTATTTCAGTCAAAGTTCCTCTTCTATCAGCTTGAATCAGTCGGCCCATTCTCCTCTGACCTCTAGCATCAACAAGGCATTTTCGCCCACAGGACTGCCGCATACTGGATGTTTTTCCCTTTTCACACCATTCTTTGTAAACTCTAGAAATGGTTGTGCGTGAAAATCCCAGTAACTGAGCAGATTGTGAAATACTCAGACCGGCCCGTCTGGCACCAACAACCATGCCACGCTCAAAATTGCTTAAATCACCTTTCTTTCCCATTCTGACATTCAGTTTGGAGTTCAGGAGATTGTCTTGACCAGGACCACACCCCTAAATGCATTGAAGCAACTGCCATGTGATTGGTTGATTAGATAATTGCATTAATGAGAAATTGAACAGGTGTTCCTAATAATCCTTTAGGTGAGTGTATATCTATCTATATCAAAGCTAACCATTGGTTTCTGTAATTTGCCCTATATTTCATTACTCCTTTAATATTTAATGCGTCTATATTAATATCCCACATTTCTGCCACAATACCATGTTTACAGTTAGTGTTACTACATTAAATCCATGGTAAATATTTGTGATTTGTGAACTGAAAAGTACAGTATTCTAACTGGATTGTTGTTGCACAATTTTCCTCCTGTTTTCCATGTCAGTTGTTGAGAATGTCAGCGCTGTTTCATCTGGCTTTAAACTAGTCTGAAACTAGTCAGCAAGAAATTTGTGTTTGTATCGGAGACCTTTGCGGCAAACTCTAACGGTGCATGTCCACTGGCGTGGAGCGAGCAGAGCAGAGCAAGCGTTTTCAATTAATTCCTATGGAAGTGAGAAGCTCAACTTGAACTGATCTGAACTGAAAATGCTCACTCTGCTCCGCGCCAGTGGACAAGCACTGTAATGCTTCTCATCGGATCTCACTACGCTGTTTAGTGGTGGTGTGATTAAGCCGGTCAGCGAGTAAACGCATTTGTTCTGAAATACTGTTAATTTCGTTGACGAATAATTTTCGTCATAATTCTCGTCAACAACCTTTCTTACTGACGAAAACGAGACGATAACTAAATAAAAACCAGTTTTGGATGACAAAAACTATGACGAAAATCTACTGTCATTTTCGTCAACGAATAAAAACGAGACGAAAATGTTAGGGAGGGACGATAAGGGATGAGATCCAGTCAGAACGGATGTCCTGTGTAATAGATGCACACATTTGAATTGTAACGTGCTGATCTAACGGCAGGAAAACACGGCGCTGTTGCGGTTTATACAGGCTCACATAACAGCGCTTTAGACTGCTTCAGAGCAGGTCGCAGTCAATGAATAGCGCACATTTATGCCAGGTAATTGTTTATGAACTAATGCTGAGGAATAATGACAGTTTACTTTATGATGTTTATATAGTAATATGTTTTAGACGGTTGTAACAATACATATTTTATCTCCCTCATCTGAATTTGAATGAGCAGCCTGCAACTGCAATAGTAAGGCGCAGACATTTCAAAATAAGAGTCAGTGTGTATTTCGAGCTTGTTTATAATTAAAAGTCACGCATTATATATACGTTTTTGGTTACACAATATACTGTATTTAATTTCATTCCCATTTAATTCATAGTCAGGAGGAAAGACTAAGAACAGTATTTGACACATATTATTCAATAAAGTATCAGGGTTATAATAGTTAACTAAAACCATTAAAAAATATTCATTACTTGAAATTAAATAAATGTTAGCTGAAATAAAAAAATTAAAAAAGCTTATTTGAAGCTTTAGCTTAACCTGATATACTCACTAAAACAGAGATACAACATTATAAAAATATATAGATGTTTTTAAAAAACAAACAAAAAAAGTGAATTGACTTCAAAGTTCACTTCAAAATCTCTTTCGTGTATTTTTGCGCTTGAACGGTTAAAAACACAATTATGACAAAATGTCAGTTTTGACATGTATTGAAGTAACAGTCGGTTATGTAATGCTTAAATGCTCAATTAATGCATTACAATTTAGCTAAACTCATTAGATTTTAGTCGACTAAATCTACTGTAGATTAAGTTGACTAAAATCTTATGATATTTAGTCGACTAAAACTAGACTGAAACTAAAAACAATTCAGGTGACTAAAATATGACTAAAATTAAATGGCATTTTAGTCAAAAGACTATGACTAAAACTAAATCAAAATTTGCTGTCAAAATTAACACTGTTCTGAACTCGCGCTGTGTTGTCTTTTGGTCAAAGCTAATAAATGGTGTGGCGCGGTTAGTAATGTCAAGTTAAATATAGTTTCATTTTTGAGACCCTGTGTTCTGTTACATTCTATTGTGTCATGTCTAGCTGTGTTTTAACACAAGCACATATGTTATGTGTGTACGGCCCTTTACTTTTTTTATGGTTTTGCAGTAGCTCTACATTTGCATAAACTGAATTATTGGCAGAAATACAGTACTGGCCCAGACTGAGCAAGTGCCATCAACTGGCCATCCTTCTTGTCAAGCCCTAATACACATATCTTCTGTCCTGCTGTAGGTTGCATGGCGGAAAGACTGAAGTCTGAATTACTTGAGCGGGAGAAGTTGGTGGATGTTCTGGCAGGGCCAGACGCATACAGAGATCTGCCCCGGTTACTATCTCTTGCTCATGGAGGCCAGAGGGCCAGCAATGTGTTGTTATCATTAGAGGAGACCTATGCTGATGTCATGCCTGTCCATCAGACTCTGGAGGGGCACAGCGCTTTTGTGTGAGTAATGCAGTATATGTGGAATGGCAGCTTATGATGAAGACTACTGTAGTTTTAAGAGTTAGATTAGATTTAAATTAGTTAAATTAGATTTGATGTTGTTTTAGGATGTTTTTTTTTTTATCTCCTTTTTCTTTAAATGTAATAATTGTAGATGTATTTGTATGTGTAAATATACGTAGATCATAGTAGATGCATCAAGTTTAGTAACTTTGCTGTCTACCCTGTCTGTTTGCTAATTTTATCAGGGCTCCAGACTAAAATATGAGAGCAGTGGCACCGGTGCCACCAAGTTCTACAAAAGGTGGCATCAGCACCCTAGAGTACTGGTGCCAACATCTGTAGAATATCACATTACTGTTGTATTTCACAAAAAAGTGCAGTTGCTAAATAATACTGCATTTTTGTCTAATTGAATTGTACAGTAAAGCTGTCCGTCTGACTCTACAGCTCTTGATTTTGCTCTTAGTAAATGTTACCATTGTTCTTCCATAGAGTCGTACATTTGTAGATTGTAAACCATGCATGGCTTGTCATTACCAATAAGGTTAAAAGTAACTATATGGTCCCTCCAGTTTTTTGTGGTTCTGTGGTTGCTGAATAAAACGCAAAATCAACATAATGTCAATTTTTTTTGCGATCCCAGGCCCTCTACAGTGTGACCGTTTGCAAATGCGACTAAAAATTACTGCGTGCGACTGAAAAAATATTTAGGAGCACCAGTGCGACTGACCCAATCAGGCCTGGTTCTACAGAGGTGCTAGAGGATGCACCCTCAGCTGAAGCTAATAATATAATAGTAATATTAATAGCATATTAGCGAAAACAATCCAGTGTGTATTTGTGTTTGCGCTCTGGAGAGCATCAAAGGTTGCTATTTACAACGTGTTTTGCAGCGTTGAGCAATATAGCCAATCACAGACATATTATTTCTTGAACGCAATGGCTCATCAGAGGTGTTTAAGTTAGTCAGAATCCACTCATCACTCAAAACGCTGGAGTTTTTGTCCAGTGCTGAGTTTTGCATGCTCGCAAATCCTCTCATTATAACAAACCAAGTGTAGACGCAAAGAAATTCAGATATTGGATTATCAGAAACAGGGTCGGAAATGATCAGGGGCTTGGGGGAAAAAATGCCACCAAAATTCAAGATGTGGGCGCAAAAAATGCCCCTAGATGAGTTCTTGTTTTTAATATGTATAAAATATGATATCGTTTAGGGGTGGGAATCTTTTGGAATCTCACGATGCAATTAAAATTGATTCTTGGGGTGACGATTCAATTTAAAAATCGATTCTCGATTTTGAATCAAATTTCTATTCGATATATGCATAGATTTGTTTTCAGAATTGATTTTAAACTTGTTTTTGAGTTTTATTAAATGTATTGTCCATAGGTTTAATTAAACTTTAATTAAAGTTTTGTTGAATTATTATTTTTAAATCTCATAGTATTGTTTTACTTCAGTAAATTTATAATTTCTAAATATTTTATAATGAATTATTTTTTTCATGATAAATTACATTTCCTGCCTTTTAAGTTTTTAGAATATTCGTAATATTATCCCGGTACAGTTTTGCCATGTCTGTGTATTATATTGCATTTTTAAGGGGCTTGTTTTGCTTTTTTGTGATATAGGGAAGAGTTCATAAGAGAGTAGAAGGAGAGCAGCTGTATGCAAACTGAACAGCAGCTACTGTTAGTCGAGTTATTTAATAAGGTAGTTTAAATTGTACACACCTTGTTAATCGTATTATTATTTTACTCAAGCCCGGTGGAGACTGAGACGCTGTTGCTGCTCAGCCTTTCATTATTCGCCTCTCATGGCGTGAGCACGCGCGCGTCTTTTGCATCATCAAAATATTTGATTATCAGTGGCCCCGATCGTTTGGAGTTAGAAATTTATATTATACGTACTGTTGAATTCTCAATATTTAGTGATTTAGCCTCAGATACAGGATATGTTAATTTGCTTTTACAAGCAGGTATTGTTCCTTACCACAGCAACTGCTTGCACGTCCACGTTGAACACGCTTCTCTTGTGTAAAAAGTACAAAAAAAAAGTTTGAAGTGTGCCGGATTATACATTATTTAAAGGGTCATGAAACCCCAAAACACATTTTTTGAGATGTGAACAGATATGTACAGGCTGCACATCACTGAAAACACTAAACGCACTAATAAATTTTATAAACAAGTGAAAATTTGCTATGAACTATGCCTTAAACTGACATGTGTCATTTGTTCAGAGACTGTAGTGCTCTTAAATGTACTGAAAAAATGATTAGACCTTTTTAAATGTTCTTCCGCGTTTCTCCCTTCTTTTGGGAGTTTGTTGTCATATAGGGTTAGATTTTTAAAATGCATGAAGGTGCCCTCAACTCTTCGAGCACTGTTGAGCGGAATCATAAACACCTCTGATTGCCCATTGTGCTCACGCACTCATCAAATATGTCTGTGATTGGCTACAATGATGAGTGCGTGAACACAATGGCCAATCAGAGGTGTTTAGAATTCCGCTCAACAACGCTCAAAGCGTCACATTTTAAAAATTTCTGTAACCCACTGAAACCCATTCCATTAAGCTCTCTACCCACTGTTCTTGAGCTAATCTGAAGGCCACGTGAAGTTTGGAGGTCTGTAGCTATTTGAAAGTTGGCGACTTTTGCGCACTGTGTGCCTCAGCATGCGCTGACCCCGCTCTGTGATTTTACGTGGCCTACCACTTCGTGGCTGAGTTGATGTTGTTCCCAATTGCTTCCACTTTGTTATAATACCACTAACAGTTGACTGTGGAATATTTAGTAGTGAGGAAATTTCACGAATGGACTTACTGCACAGGAGGCAACCTATTCCGGTACCACACTTGAATTCACTGAGCTCCTGAGAGCGACCCATTCTTTCACAAATGTTTGTAGAAGCTGTCTGCATGCCTAGGTGCTTGATTTTATACACCATGGAAGTGATTGGAACAACTGAATTCAATGATTTGGAGGGGTGTCCCAATACTTTTGGCAATATAGTGTATGTGGCGACAGAGCATACTAGACGTGCCATTTTTTTTATTTTATTTCATAGGTTCTCAAAAAAAAAAAAAACAAGCACATAGAAGGCTAAATAAATTCATTATCTAACAAAATTGCGCATTACAACATATTCTGATGTGTTAATAATGAAATATAATCCTTAGAACACCGCAACCCTCAAGTAACTGTATGTGACGACAAGGCATTCTGGACATGTCATTATTTTATGATTTCATATGTTCTAAAAAACACGAGAACATAGAGGGATAGGTAAATTCATTATCTAACTAAATCTTGCATTACAACATGTGTTATTATGGAAATATGATCCCCAGAACACTGCTACCCTCAAGTAACTGTAGCCTATGTGGCGACAGAGCATACTGGAAGTGTCATTACTTTTATTTCATAGGTTCACAAAAAATGAGGACATAGAGGGCTAGATAAATTAATTCTCTAATGAACATTGCAAGTGTGTGACGGTCAGTCCATGTGAATTTCAATGCAGAAAGGAGGAGAATTCAGCTTCACTGGAGATGCACGATCGACAAATTTTAAACCCTTGGTTTCAAACTATGCTGCGCTATATTCTGTTGCCCATCATATAATCATGTCATTTTCACTGTGTGCTGTATGTAAAATTAGTGTTACCTTGTCTTTTATTTAAAAAAAGATTCCGAGTGAGCACAAATTTAACAGATTACTGAGTGCTCTGTTGGTATGATTGTAATACGATTACAGAATCAAGAAGTTGCCATCTAAAGTCTGTTTAATTTAGAGATTTTGCCCCGCCATAATTTCAAAGCGTATCAACACATAACCGACATGCTGCGAGGATAAAATCAAATCAAATCACCTTTATTTATATAGCGCTTTTTACAATGGCAATTGTTTCAAAGCAGCTTCACAGTGGTAACAAGAAAATAATGCAACGGAATTTGATTCGGCTGTACAGCCGCTCTGGTGAAAACGGTGATGTCATCCAGCTCATTTCAATTATCATATAGTGTCAATGCGGGCAGATCAGTAATATAGTTGAAATTTAGGTGTCCCCAACTGAGCAAGCCAAAAGCCAAAGGCGACGGTGGCAAGGAACCAAAACTCCTTCAGGGCCAGAATGGAGAAAAAAACCTTGGGAGAAACCAGGCTCAGTCGGGGTGCCAGTTCTCCTCTGGCCGACGAACAAATAGTGTATGATTATGATTCTGGCAACATTACAGGTCAGAAGTCATATTAGATAAATAGATATTCGTAGGATTATTCGAAAGATTGGAGTTGTCACGCCGGGGACGGGTTTAATGAGGATGTCGTGTCGATGCGGCATTTACAGGGGGGAGTTTAATTGACACTATTGTCTCTACAGACACTTCAGGGATATGGTCGTCATGTCCAGGCTAAGGTCCACCATCTGGTCTGGATACGGCCCGGATCCGGCCGACTGCAGTAAACCTCGGGATAAACAGAGAGACTAACATTAGCGTAGATGCCATTCTTCTTATGATGTAACGAGTACATCAGGTGTTATTGGAAGTGTTCCCGGTTCCGGCTGACCTAGTTAATGCAGCCTAAAAACAATCATTTAACTGATTTGAATAATAGAAATTAAAAATGTTTTATGTGTATGCCATAGTAAAGAGATGTGTTTTTAGTCTAGATATAAACTGACAGAGTGTGTCTGCTTCCCGAACAATGCTAGGAAGACTGTTCCAGAGTTTAGGTGCTAAATAGGAAAAGGACCGACCGCCTGCAGTTGATTTTGATATTCTAGGTATTATCAATTGGCCAGAATTTTGAGACCGCAATAGACGTGATGGAGTATAATGCGTTAAGAGCTCGCTCAAGTACTGGGGCGCTAAACCATTTAGTGCTTTGTAAGTAATCAGCAAGATTTTAAAATGTATACGATGTTTAATAGGGAGCCAATGCAGTGTTGCCAGAACCGGGCTAATATGGTCATACTTCCTGGTTCTAGTAAGAACTCTAGCTGCTGCGTTTTGGACCAGCTGCAGTTTATTTATTAAGCGAGCAGGGCAACCACCCAGTAGAGCATTACAATAATCTAGCCTTGAGGTCATGAACGCATGAACTAACTGTTCAGTATTTTGCATTGAAAGCATGTGCCGTAATTTAGATATATTTTTAAGATGGTAGAATGCAGTTTTACAGATGCTAGAAACGTGGCTTTCAAATGAGAGATTGGTATCAAAGAGCACACCCAGGTTCCTAACTGACGACAAGGACTTGACAGAGCAGCCATCGAGTGTTAGACAGTATTCTAGGTTACTACTTATGAAGTTTTTTTGTCCAATGATTAAAAATTCAGTTTTTTCTGAATTAAGTTGCAGGAAATTACTAGTCATCCAACATAATTTTCGAGTCTATTCAAAAGAATGTTGTGGTCGATAGTATCGAATGCAGCGCTAAGATCGAGTAACACTAATAGAGATATAAAACCACGATCGGATGATAAGAGTAAATCATTTGTAACTCTAATGAGAGCAGTCTCAGTACTATGATACGGTCTAAATCCTGACTGGAAATCCTCACAGATACCATTTCTTTCTAAAAAGGAGCATAATTGTGAGGACACTGCCTTTTCTAGTATTTTTGACAGAAAGGGTAGATTTGAGATTGTCCTGTAATTGACTAATTTTGTAGGATCAAGTTGCGGTTTTTTAATAAGTGGTTTAATAATAGCCAACTTAAAAGTTTTCGATACATATCCTAATGTCAAGGATGAATTAATGATATTAAGAAGAGGATCTATGACCTCTGGAAGCATCTCTTTTAGTAGTTTAGTCGGTATGGGGTCGAGCATACATGTTGTTGATTTTGATGATTTAACGAGTTTAGCCAATTCTTCTCCTATAGCAGTGAATGAGTGGAATTTTTCCTCAGTGACACTACAATGCACTGTCTGATGTGATACTGTAGTAGACGGCTGCATGGTTATAATTTTTTTCCTAATATTATCAATCTTACAAGTAAAGAAGTTCATAAAGTCATTACTGCTGTGCTGTTTATAAACATCAGAAGGTGAAGCTTTATTAGCCAGCACAAATGTCAAACGGGATTTATCAATTTCACTACATAACGTTACATAAAGCACCAAAACTTCAAAGGGATTATATTTGAAACTAGACTTGTGAGTAATACCGAAGATATTATTATAAATTACAGCAACACCTCCCCCTTTACCTTTCAGACGCGGCTCGTGTTTATAACAATAATCTTGGGGGGTGGACTCATTTAAAGTAATGTAATCGTCAGGTTTTAGCCAGGTTTCTGTCAAACACAGCACATCTAGGTTATGATCTGTAATCATATCATTAACAATAAGCGCTTTTGAGGAAAGGGATCGAATATTCAGCAGCCCGAGCTTTATCATTTGATCATCTGTATTATATCTGTTGTTTATTTGTTGGACATCAATTAAATTTTTACCGTTGAATGGTTTTGATGGTTTTTTGTATTTTCTAATTCGTGGAACAGACACAGTCTCCATGTGATAATATCTAGGTGAAAGAGTCTCTATGTGCTGGGATTTATCTGACTTCTGTGACGTGAGACAGCTAGCAGGCGGTCGGGTAAGCCAGTCCGTCTGCTTCCTGACCTGGGCCCCAGTTAGTCAAGGTTTAGCTCTAAGACTATGTGCCAAATTACTAGAGAGAAGAGCGGCACCATCCCAGGAAGGATGAATACCATCTTTTTTCAACAGGTCAGGTCTGCCCCAAAAGCTTTTCCAATTGTCTATGAACCCTATGTTATTTTGCGGACACCACTTAGACAACCAGCCATTGAGTGATGATAGTCTGCTAAGTATCTCATCACTCCTTTTAACGGGGAGGGGACCAGAGCAAAAAATGTCATCTGCCATCGTACTTGCGAGTTTACACACCTCTTTAATGTTAATTTTGGTGATCTCCGACTGGCAAAGACGAACATCATTTGTGCCGACGTGAATAATAATCTTAGAGAATTTACGATTAGCATTAGCCAGCACTTTTAAATTTGCTTTGATGTCAGGCGCTCTGGCTCCCGGTAAACATGTGACTATGGTGGCTGGTGTCTCTATTTTCACGTTCCGTGTAATAGAATCGCCAATAACTAGGGCACTTTCAACCTGTTCGATGTTCTAATCGGAACGGAAGAGTGGTTTTTTGATCCGCGACTATGCCGTCTCACCGTCACCCAGTTGCCCTGCTGCACGGGCTCTACAGCCGGAACCGAACAATGTACAGAGTTCACTAAGCTATTCGCATCCAAAGCAGTGTCTAAAGCTGTTACTTTCTCACTACTCTCAAATAAAGTCTGGATGCGTGTCTCTAATTCTGAAATCTTCTCCGTCAGCCTGACTATCTCCTTACATTTATCACATGTGAAGCCCTGTTCGCCAACGGAGAAAGATATACTAAACATGAAACATGCAGTGCAAGTGACAATGACAGGAGAAGAAGACATGGCTTACCGTATTTGTTGATTAATCCAACTTACCACAGTTGTTTGATGGAGTCTATTTACTAATCCAACTCACCACAGTTGTTTAATGAACTCAGAAAACAAGAGACCCGAGTGCAGAGATGGCAAGCTAACAGGCTAGCGAAATGCTAACGCGTGATAGTGATTTAGATTAAAAGCTAGCGTTGTCAGATTTAATGTGGTAGGCAATATTAGACAATATATGGTGATGAGTAAATTATATTTAGCAGTTTAAATAACAGGGAATGATATCAAATAAAGATTCAAAAGCAAGCAAAGCACACGCGAGCACAGCAGTCAGAAGGACAAACAGGCTATGGATGGATGGATGGATAGATCGAGCGAGCGAGCGATCGAGCGAGCGAGCGATCGAGCGAGAGATCGATCGAGCGAGAGATCGATCGAGCGAGAGATGGCAAATGCTAATCGTAAATTCTCTAAAATTATTATTCACGTCGGCACTAATGATGTTCGACTTCGCCAGTCGGAGATCACCAAAATTAACATTAAAGAAGTGTGTGAACTCGCAAGTACAATGGCAGCTAAAGTTTTTTGCTCTGGTCCCCTCCCTGTTCGTCGGAGTAATGAGATACTTAGCAGACTATCATCACTCAATGGCTGGTTGTCTAAGTGGTGTCTGCAAAATAACATAGGGTTCATAGACAGTTGGAAAAGCTTTTAGGGCAGACTAAAAAACTACCTGTTAAAAAAAGATGGCATCCACCCTTCCTGGGATGGTGCCGCTCTTCTCTCTAGTAATTTGGCACATAGTCTTATAGTTGAACCTTGACTAACTGGGGCCCAGGTTAGGAAGCAGACGGACTGGCTTAACCGACCGTCTGCTAGCTGTCTCACGTTACAGAAGTCAGATAAATCCAAACACATAGATTCTCACACCTAGATATTATCACATAGAGACTGTGTCTGTTCCCCGAATTAGTAAATACAAAAAAAAACATCAAAACCGTTTAACGTTAAAAATTTAATTGATGTCCAACAAATTAAAAAACAGATATAATACAGATGAACAAATGATAAAGCTCGGGCTGCTGAATATTCGATCCCTTCCCCCAAAAGCACTCATTGTTAATAATATGATTACAGATCATAATCTAGATGTGCTATGTTTGACAGAAACCTGGCTAAAACCTTACGATTACATTACTTTAAATGAGTCCACCCCCCAAGATTATTGTTATAAACACGAGCTGCGTCTGAAAGGCAAAGGGGGAGGGGTTTCTGTAATTTATAATAATATCTTCAGTATTACTCAGAAGTCTAGTTTCCAATGTAATTCTTTTGAAGTTTTGGTGCTGTACGTAACGTTATGTAGTGTAAATGATAAATCCCATTTGACATTTGTGCTGGCTACTGTATACAGGCCACCAGGACACCATACATAGGAAAAATTACATTCATTCACTGCTATAGGAGAAGAAGAATTGGCTAAACTCGTTAAATCATCAAAATCAACAACATGTATGCTCGACCCCATACCGACTAAACTACTAAAAGAGATGCTTCCAGAGGTCATAGATCCTCTCCTTAATATCATTAATTCATCCTTGACATTAGGATATGTACCGAAAACTTTTAAGTTGGCTATTATTAAACCACTTATTAAAAAAACGCAACTTGATCCTACAAAATTAGTCAATTACAGGCCAATCTCAAATCTACCCTTTCTGTCAAAAATACTAGAAAAGGCAGTGTCCTCACAATTATGCTCCTTTTTAGAAAGAAATGGTATCTGTGAGGATTTCCAGTCAGGATTTAGACCGTATCATAGTACTGAGACTGCTCTCATCAGAGTAACAAATGATTTACTCTTATCATCCGATCGTGGTTGTATATCTCTATTAGTGTTACTCGATCTTAGCGCTGCATTCGATACTATCGACCACAATATTCTTTTGAATAGACTCGAAAATTATGTTGGCATTAGTGGAACTTCATTGGCATGGTTTAAATCATACTTATCTGACCGTTATCAGTTTGTAGCAGTAAATGAAGAGATGTCACACCGAACACAAGTTCAGTATGGAGTACCGCAGGGCTCAGTGCTAGGACCGTTGCTTTTCACCCTGTACATGCTACCACTGGGAGATATTATTAGGAAGCATGGTGTTAATTTTCATTGTTATGCTGACGATACTCAGCTCTATATTTCTTCACGCCCTGACGAAACTTACCAATTCACAAGATTAACAGAATGCATAGCTGATATTAAAAATTGGATGACTAGTAATTTCCTGCAACTTAATTCAGAAAAAACTGAATTTTTAATCATTGGACAAAAAAACTCCACAAGTAGTAACCTAGAATACTGTCTAACACTCGATGGCTGCTCTGTCAAGTCCTCGTCGTCAGTTAGGAACCTGGGTGTGCTCTTTGATACCAATCTCTCATTTGAAAGCCACGTTTCTAGCATCTGTAAAACTGCATTCTACCATCTTAAAAATATATCTAAATTACGGCGCATGCTTTCAATGCAAAATGCTGCACAGTTAGTTCATGCGTTCATGACCTCAAGGCTAGATTATTGTAATGCTCTACTGGGTGGTTGCCCTGCCCGCTTAATAAATAAACTGCAGCTGGTCCAAAACGCAGCAGCTAGAGTTCTTACTAGAACCAGGAAGTATGACCATATTAGCCCGGTTCTTTCAACACTGCATTGGCTCCCTATTAAACATCGTATACATTTTAAAATCTTGCTGATTACTTACAAAGCACTAAATGGTTTAGCTCCCCAGTACTTGAGCGAGCTCTTAACGCATTATACTCCATCACGTTTATTGCGGTCTCAAAATTCTGGCCAGCTGATAATACCTAGAATATCAAAATCAACTGCAGGCGGTCGGTCCTTTTCCTATTTAGCACCTAAACTCTGGAACTGTCTTCCTAGTATTGTTCGGGAAGCAGACACACTCTGTCAGTTTAAATCTAGACTAAAAACACATCTCTTTACTATGGCATACACATAAAACATTTTTAATTTCTGTTATTCAAATCAGTTAAATGATTGTTTTAGGCTGCATTAACTAGGTCAGCCGGAACCGGGAACACTTCCCATAACACCTGATGTACTCGTTACATCATAAGAAGAATGGCATCTACGCTAATGTTAGTCTCTCTGTTTATCCCGAGGTTTACTGCAGTCGGCCGGATCCGGGCCGTATCCAGACTAGATGGTGGACCTTAGCCTGGACATGACGACCATATCCCTGAAGTGTCTGTAGAGACAATAGTGTCAATTAAACTCCCCCCTGTGAATGCCGCATCGACACGACATCCTAATTAAACCCGTCCCCGGCGTGACAACTCCAATCTTTCGAATAATCCTACGAATATCTATTTATCTAATATGACTTCTGACCTGTAATGTTGCCAGAATCATAATCATACACTATTTGTTCGTCGGCCAGAGGAGAACTGGCACCCCGACTGAGCCTGGTTTCTCCCAAGGTTTTTTTTTCTCCATTCTGGCCCTGAAGGAGTTTTGGTTCCTTGCCACCGTCGCCTTTGGCTTTTGGCTTGCTCAGTTGGGGACACCTAAATTTCAATTATATTACTGATCCGCCCGCATTGACACTATATGATAATTGAAATGAGCTGGATGACATCACCGTTTTCTCCAGAGCGGCTGTACAGCCGAATCAAATTCTGTTGCATTATTTTCCTGTTACCACTGTGAAGCTGCTTTGAAACAATTGCCATTGTAAAAAGCGCTATATAAATAAAGGTGATTTGATTTGACCATACAGACTTTATCAAAGAATTTGCTGATTTTCTATCAGATTTAGTACTGGCTACAGATAAAGTCCTAATTGTTGGTGATTTTAATATCCATGTAGACAATGAAAAAGACGCATTGGGATTGGCATTTAGAGACATTCTAAACTCTATTGGAGTTAGGCAACACGTGTCAGGACCCACTCATCGCCATAATCATACTTTAGACTTAATATTGTCACATGGAATAAATGTTGATACCGTTGAAATTCTGCAGCAGTGCGATGACATCTCAGATCATTACCTAGTATCGTGTGTACTTAATTTAGCAAAGGCTGCAAAGCCGTCCCCTCGTTTCAAATATGGCAGGATTATCACCGCTGCCACTAACGATTGCTTTGTAAATAATCTTCCTCATCAGTTTCATCTCCTCAGCATCCCAGATAGCCTAGAGGAACTCTATGTTGCAACAGAAACTATTGACTCTCTTTTCCAGCACGTTAGACACCGTTGCTCCTCTGCGCTTAAAGAAGATTAAAGAAAATAGTCCAACGCCGTGGTACAACGAGCACACTCGGGCCCTTAAAACAGCAGCCAGAAAAATGGAGCGCAGCTGGAAGAAAACAAAACTGGAGGTTTTTCGCATTTCGTGGAAAGAGAGCATGATCGCATACAGAAAGGCCATAAAAACGGCTAGATCTGCTTATTTCTCGACTCTCTTAGAAGAAAACAAACACAACCCTAGGTATTTATTTGATACAGTGGCTAAATTAACAAGAAATAAAGCTTCAACTTCTGACGTTTGTAAACAGCACAGCTGTAATGACTTTATGAACTTCTTTACGTGCAAGATTGATAATATTAGGAAAAAAATTATAACTATGCAACCATCTACTACAGTATCACATCAGACAGTGCATTGTAGTGTCACTGAGGAAAAATTCCACTCATTCACTGCTATAAGAGAAGAAGAATTGGCTAAACTCGTTAAATCATCTAAATCAACATGTATGCTCGACCCTATACCGACTAAGCTACTAAAAGAGATGCTTCCAGAGGTCATAGATCCTCTTCTTAATATCATTAATTCATCCTTGTCATTAGGATATGTACCGAAAACCTTTAAGTTGGCTATTATTAAACCACTTATTAAAAAACCGCAACTTGATCCCACAGAATTAGTCAATTACAGGCCAATCTCAAATCTACCCTTTCTGTCAAAAATACTAGAAAAGGCAGTGTCCTCACAACTATGCTCCTTTTTAGAAAGAAATGGTATCTGTGAGGACTTCCAGTCAGGATTTAGACCGTATCATAGTACTGAGACTGCTCTCATCAGAGTTACAAATGATTTACTCTTATCATCCGATTGTGGTTGTATCTCTCTGTTAGTGTTACTCGATCTTAGCACTGCATTCGATACTGTTGACCACAACATTCTTTTGAATAGACTCGAAAATTATGTTGGCATTAGTGGAATTGCATTGGCATGGTTTAAATCATATTTATCTGACCATTATCAGTTTGTAGCAGTAAATGAAGAGATATCACACCGATCACAAGTTCAGTATGGAGTACCGCAAGGCTCAGTGCTAGGACCGTTGCTTTTCACCCTGTACATGCTACCCTTGGGAGATATCATTAGGAAGCATGGTGTTAGTTTTCACTGTTATGCTGACAATACTCAGCTCTATATTTCTTCACGCCCTGACGAAATTTACCAATTCACAAGATTAACGGAATGCATAGCTGATATAAAAAATTGGATGACTAGTAATTTCCTGCAACTTAATTCAGAAAAAAACTGAATTTTTAATTATTGGTCAGAAAAACTCCACAAGTAGTAACCTAGAATACTGTCTAACACTTGATGGCTGCTCTGTCAAGTCCTCGTCGTCAGTTAGGAACCTGGGTGTGCTCTTTGATACCAATGTTTCATTTGAAAGCTGCGTTTCTAGCATCTGTAAAACTGCATTCTACCATCTTACAAACCCGATTCCAAAAAAGTTGGGACACTGTACAAATTGTGAATAAAAAAGGAATGCAATAATTTACAAATCTCATAAACTTATATTTTATTCACAATAGAATATAGATAGCATATCAAATGTTGAAAGTGAGACATTTTGAAATGTCATGCCAAATATTGGCTCATTTTGGATTTCATGAGAGCTACACATTCCAAAAAAGTTGGGACAGGTAGCAATAAGAGGCCGGAAAAGTTAAATGTACATATAAGGAACAGCTGGAGGACCAATTTGCAACTTATTAGGTCAATTGGCAACATGATTGGGTATAAAAAGAGTCTCTCAGAGTGGCAGTGTCTCTCAGAAGTCAAGATGGGCAGAGGATCACCAATTCCCCCAATGCTGCGGCGAAAAATAGTGGAGCAATATCAGAAAGGAGTTTCTCAGAGAAGAATTGCAAAGAGTTTGAAGTTATTATCATCTACAGTGCATAATGTCATCCAAAGATTCAGAGAATCTGGAACAATCTCTGTGCGTAAGGGTCAAGGCCGGAAAACCATACTGGATGCCCGTGATCTTCGGGCCCTTAGACGGCACTGCATCACATACAGGAATGCTACTGTAATGGAAATCACAACATGGGCTCAGGAATACTTCCAGAAAACATTGTCGGTGAACACAATCCACCGTGCCATTCGCCGTTGCCGGCTAAAACTCTATAGGTCAAAAAAGAAGCCATATCTAAACATGATCCAGAAGCGCAGGCGTTTTCTCTGGGCCAAGGCTCATTTAAAATGCACTGTGGCAAAGTGGAAAACTGTTATGTGGTCAGACGAATCAAAATTTGAAGTTCTTTTTGGAAAACTGGGACGCCATGTCATCCGGACTAAAGAGGACAAGGACAACCCAAGTTGTTATCAGCGCTCAGTTCAGAAGCCTGCATCTCTGATGGTATGGAGTTGCATGAGTGCGTGTGGCATGGGCAGCTTACACATCTGGAAAGGCACCATCAATGCTGAAAGGTATATCCAAGTTCTAGAACAACATATGCTCCCATCCAGACGTCGTCTCTTTCAGGGAAGACCTTGCATTTTCCAACATGACAATGCCAGACCACATACTGCATCAATTACAACATCATGGCTGCATAGAAGAAGGATCCGGGTACTGAAATGGCCAGCCTGCAGTCCAGATCTTTCACCCATAGAAAACATTTGGCGCATCATAAAGAGGAAGATGCGACAAAGAAGTTGAGCAACTAGAAGCCTGTATTAGACAAGAATGGGACAACATTCCTATTCCTAAACATGGCCTTGTCCCAACTTTTTTGAGATGTGTTGATGCCATGAAATTTAAAATCAACTTATTTTTCCCTTAAAATGATACATTTTCTCAGTTTTTTCACATTTGTTATGTCATCTATGTTGTATTCTGAATAAAATATTGAAATTTGAAACTTGCACATCATTGCATTCTGTTTTTATTCACAATTTGTACTGTGTCCCAACTTTTTTGGAATCGGGTTTGTAAAAATATATCTAAATTACGGCACATGCTTTCAATGCAAAATGCTGAACAGTTAGTTCATGTGTTCATGACCTCAAGGCTAGATTATTGTAATGCTCTACTGGGTGGTTGCCCTGCTCACTTAATAAATAAATTGCAGCTGGTCCAAAACGCAGCAGCTCGAGTTCTTACTAGAACCAGGAAGTATGACCATATTAGCCCGGTTCTGTCAACCCTGCACTGGCTCCCTATTAAACATTGTATAAATTTTAAAATCTTGCTAATTACTTACAAAGCACTAAATGGTTTAGCTCCCCAGTACTTGAGCAAGCTCTTAACGCATTATACTCCATCACGTCTACTGCAGGCGGTCGATCCTTTTCCTATTTGGCACCTAAACTCTGGAACAGTCTTCCTAGCATTGTTCGGGAAGCAGACACACTCTGTCAGTTTAAATCTAGACTAAAAACACATCTCTTTACTATGGCATACACTTAGAACATTATCAATTTATATTATTGAAATTAGGGATGCACCGATATTTCGGCCGCCGAAAATTATCGGCCGAAAATGGCATTTTCGGTTTTTGGCCGAAAGAGAAAAAAGGCCAAAAAATATGAGCCGAAAATATGCCGCCCCGCCCATCCGTGTTCGGCGATCAGGTTTCACTCTCTCGCAGCATGTTTTGTAACTTTGCGAGCGGCTCCGCTTCCGAAGATGCACAGCTTCGAAACGACTGCTCCGTGTTCCGCTCCGTGTGTGCGCCGCGTGCAGACATGACATTTCTCTAGACTTGTTTCTGTTTGCACTAGCCCTACTGTGCTGTAATATGGTATGGTATAGCTGTGCTGGGGTAAATTGATGCTACTCTCTCTTTCACTGACCCGCTCCTCGCTCTCTGCTCACATGCTCTGATAATAATAGTTTTCTAGGACTATACATTATTTTGATAATTGGTCAAAAAATAAATCTGTTAAATCTGATTTGAACTGAACTGAATGAAGAATAATATATTGATATTAATATATTGATATTAATTAGTGCTGAGGAAAAATTAATCGTGATTAATCGCATCCAAATAAAAGTTTGTGTTTACATAATATATGTGTATATATTTACACTGAATATATGTGTGTACGGTGTATAATTATTATGTGTATATATAAATACACACACATGCATGTATATATTTAAGAAATATTTGCATGTATATACTGTATATATAATTATTATACTTATATATAAATATAATTTTTTTATAAAAGATATAACATTTTTCTTAAATATATACATGCATGTGTGTGTATTCCTATATACATAATAATTATACACAGTACACACACATATATTATGTAAACACAAACTTTTATTTTTGGATGTGATTAATCACGATACATTTTTCCCCAGCACTAATATTAATATATTGATATTTAATATTATTTGAATATAGGCCTATTTTCTGTCTAATTATTGTGTTACTTTAAATAAAAGTGTGGTTATTTTATTTTATTGGCTTGTGTTTTTTAAAATTCAGATTCAGTAAAATTATTGAATTTAATTAAAACATCTAATAATAATACAATTATACAAAAAACATGAATGAATAATTATTTTAAAAAAGTAATTTTCGGTTTCGGTTTTCTGCCAAGTGTATACAGAATTTTCGGTTTCGGTTTCGGCCCAGAATTTTCATTTCGGTGCATCCCTAATTCAAATCAGTTACAGTGGGGAGAACAAGTATTTGATACACTGCCGATTTTGCAGGTTTTCCTACTTACAAAGCATGTAGAGGTCTGTAATTTTTATCATAGGTACACTTCAACTGTGAGAGACGGAATCTAAAACAAAAATCCAGAAAATCACATTGTATGATTTTTAAATAATTAATTTGCATTTTATTGCATGACATAAGTATTTGATCACCTGCCAACCAGTAAGAATTCCGGCTCTCACAGACCTGTTAGTTTTTCTTTAAGAAGCCCTCCTGTTCTCCACTCATTACCTGTATTAACTGCACCTGTTTGAACTCATTACCTGTATAAAAGACACCTGTCCACACACTCAATCAAACAGACTCCAACCTCTCCACAATGGCCAAGACCAGAGAGCTGTGTAAGGACATCAGGGATAAAATTGTAGACCTGCACAAGGCTGGGATGGGCTACAGGACAATAGGCAAGCAGCTTGGTGAGAAGGCAACAACTGTTGGTGCAATTATTAGAAAATGGAAGAAGTTCAAGATGACAGTCAATCTCCCTCGGCCTGGGGGACCATGCAAGATCTCACCTCGTGGGGCATCAGTGATCATGAGGAAGGTGAGGGATCAGCCCAGAACCACACGGCAGGACCTGGTCAATGACCTGAAGAGAGCTGGGACCACAGTCTCAAAGAAAACCATTAGTAACACACTACGCCGTCATGGATTAAAATCCTGCAGTGCACGCAAGGTCCCCCTGCTCAAGCCAGCGCATGTCCAGGCCCGTCTGAAGTTTGCCAAAGACCATCTGGATGATCCAGAGGAGGAATGGGAGAAGGTCATGTTGTCTGATAAGACAAAAATAGAGCTTTTTGGTCTAAACTCCACTCGCCATGTTTGGAGGAAGAAGAAGGATGAGTACAACCCCAAGAACACCATCCCAACCGTGAAGCATGGAGGTGGAAACATCATTCTTTGAGGATGCTTTTCTGCGAAGGGGACAGGACGACTGCACCGTATTGAGGGGAGGATGGATGGGGCCGTATGGATGGGGATGTATCGCGAGATCTTGGCCAACAACCTCCTTTTTCTCAGTAAGAGCATTGAAGATGAGTCGTGGCTGGGTCTTCCAGCATGACAACGAGCCGAAACACACAGCCAGGGCAACTAAGGAGTGGCTCCGTAAGAAGCATCTCAAGGTCCTGGAGTGGCCTAGCCAGTCTCCAGACCTGAACCCAATAGAAAATCTTTGGAGGGAGCTGAAAGTCTGTATTGCCCAGCGACAGCCACGAAACCTGAAGGATCTGGAGAAGGTCTGTATGGAGAAGTGGGCCAAAATCCCTGCTGCAGTGTGTGCAAATCTGGTCAAGAACTACAGGAAACGTATGATCTCTGTAATTGCAAACAAAGGTTTCTGTACCAAATATTAAGTTCTGCTTTTCTGATGTATTAAATACTTATGTCATGCAATAAAATGCAAATTAATTACTTAAAAATCATACAATGTGATTTTCTGGATTTTTGTTTTAGATTCCATCACTCACAGTTGAAGTGTACCTATGATAAAAATTACAGACTTCTACATGCTTTGTAAGTGGGCAAACCTGCAAAATCGGCAGTCTATCAAATACTTGTTCTCCCCACTGTAAATGATTGTTTTAGGCTGCATTAACTAGGTCAGTCGGAACCGGGAACACTTCCCCCAACACCAGATGTACTCGTTACATCATAAAAAGAATGGCATCTACGCTAATGTTAGTCTCTCTGTTTATCCCGAGGTTTGCTGCAGTCAGCCGGATCCAGGCCGTATCCAGATCAAATGGCGGACCTGCGCCTATTGACCAACAATGGTTATGACCAACGCATCCCTGAAATGTCTGCAGAGACCATGTCAATTAGACTCCCCCCGTAAATGCCTCATCGATACGACATCCTCAATGAACCCGTCTCCGGCATGATGACTCCGATCTTTCGAATATTCCGATCTAATAAATGCCTCATCGACACGACATCCTCAATAAACCCGTCTCTGGCGTTATGACTCCGATCTTTCAAATATTCCGATCTAATAAATGCCTCATCGACACGACATCCTCAATAAACCCGTCTCTGGCGTTATGACTCCGATCTTTCAAATATTCCGATCTAATAAATGCCTCATCGACACGACATCCTCAATAAACCGTCTCCGGCGTGATGACTCCGATCTTTTGAATATTCCGATCTAATATGACTTGTGACCTGTAATGTTGCCAGAATCATAATCATACACTGTTTGTTCGTTGGCACCCCGACTGAGCCTGGTTTCTCCAAAGGTTTTTTTTCTCCATTCTGTCACTGATGGAGTTTTGGTTCCTTGCCACCGTCTCCTCTGCCACTTTGGCTTTTGGCTTGCTCAGTTGGGGACACTAAATATTCGACTATATTACTGATCTGCCCGCATTGACACTATATGATAATTGAAATGAGCTGGATGACATCACCGTTTTCTCCAGAGCGGCTGTACAGCCGAATCAAATTCTGTTGCATTATTTTCCTGTTTAACACTGTGAAGCTGCTTTGAAACAATCGGCATCGTGAAAAGCTCTATATAAATAAAGGTGACTTGACTACTGTGCAGAGAAAAATCCTGGTGGGACTGGTACTGTAAATGGTCCGTGCATCGCAGTTCAAATGAGTAGTTGCAATCTGGAGCCCTGTTAATGAAAGGAAAGTAATGAAGTAATAGGTCAAAGAATCACATCTAGTGAATTTCGGTATTTTGCTTGATCTTTTCTGTGAAACAATTTTGTGTTTTAACTTTACAAAATTCCTTGTATGTGGATTTACTGCATTCCCACATCAGACATTTAAATAAATATAATACAAATCACATACAGCAATGAAAATCTCACATATTGGGTTGGTTTTGCAGGTCCATCATGCGTGGCTGTGATAACATGTGTAGTTACTGTATAGTGCCTTTCACCCGTGGCAGAGAGAGGAGCAGACCCCTGTCTTCCATCGTGGAGGAGGTCCGCATGCTTTCAGATCAGGTAGAATGGTAGAAGTTTTCAATATGTATATAATGAACCTAGACTAAAAGCCCATTGCTTTTTTCAGATCTTTGATGGTGAGGAAATGTGTGTGTTTGTGTGTAGGGGGTGAAGGAGGTAACCCTCTTGGGGCAAAATGTGAACAGCTATAGGGACCTGTCTGAAGACCAGGTCATCTGTTCTGAGGGCAACACTCAGCTCAGCCGAGGATTCAAGACAGTCTACCGCACAAAACAGGGAGGCCTCCGCTTTGCAGACCTTCTGGATAGAGTGTCCCTCGTCGATCCAGATATGAGGATACGCTTCACCTCACCACATCCTAAAGACTTCCCTGATGAGGTAGGTACCATGAAGTTACATTTGAGTCAGGAATACAATCTATTTTTTTGTAATTATTGTTGACAGTTCTACCTAGGTGTAATTATTTACGTTTTTTTACACAGTTCATCTGAGGTTGTATTTACCTAATTTTAAGACCTGCTAATGACCAGATGATTTTTTTTTTACATTCTGATACGTAAAACCATAAAATTCTAAAGGGTGTCCTTTCTTTTTCACATGACTGTATACATTTCTGGAGAGGTTCATTTTCTGGACGATAGCTAGGTGTAAAACTGAATGCTTAAGCCACAGTAAAATGACAGTCTATTATCGTTAAACTATTAAACCATCTAAAATGCCGGTCAATAATGCTGCTTAATGGATCAGACACCACAGTAGGCCTTTACAGAGAAATTCCTTGTGAAAGAGACTAAACACTAAACAGTCTAAAATGTTTTGTTGTTCTTCTGGCTGGTTTTAGAGAGGTTTGGTGTTCTGGAGACTGATTTAAACCAGGCAAGACCAGCAATCCATCAAAACATCATTTTTTCCCCCATAAGGATAATAACTGTAGGCTACCTTACGGTGAGCCTTTTGACTCTGCAATTTTAACCCCTACGGGTCTGCACAGTTTTGGGGCCCTTTAGAAGTTTTGACATGCTCTGACATTTGTGCTTTTTTCAGTTGATTATAAACATATTAATGGAAAAATTGTCATTACACTGTATTCAGCACAAACTGGGCTACCATAATATGTAAGCAACATGTATGTACATGCTTGTATTTTTGAGAGAATAACGTTTATGCATGGTTTCTGAAAAAACAAACAATTTAAGACACTGAATTAATGCCACAAAACACACAATAGATATGTGTCCACAAGACTTTTGACTAATGGGTGTTGTTGTGTAGAGTTTTTGCTTCACACTGATGTGAGAATCATTGTGCCTACTCATTCACATAAAACAATATATTGATTTAAATTTTGTAAGACACTTTTTCTTTACAAAGCCCATATGAAAAGAGGTGTGAACGATCATGAATAATGCTGTGATTTACACCTGAGAGAACAAAAGAACCGCATAATGAGCTGCATAATGAATGAGCCTTTGAGTCAGGCATGTGACTGAGAGGGGAACTCTTTACAAAATTTACAAAAGAAATATATATTTTTTGTAGTTTATTTAGAATATAGTTAACAATATAAAGTGAGAGCCAAAGGCACATTACAAAGGCCTACTATATTTTAAATTATCAAAAGATTTGACATTACTATTTTTAATGTTTTTGAAAGAAGTCTCATGCTCAAAAAAACAGTAATATTGTGACATTGAACACAATTCAGAATTCAGCAAATACAAATAACTGAATAAATGGTAATGATGAATGTTATAAGTAAAATATTTGGGGTTTAAAACAACATAATGCAATGCAATTATGATTTCAAAGAGTATAAGTTGAATTCAGGTTGATTGGGACACTTTTTTCCCAGTCATTTCATGGCAAACATTTTCTGAATCATTTGATTTTGTAAACTATCCGATACACACAATACTCAATTATCATGTCTGTGAGGCAAGTAGCCCGAGTTTCGGTTCATTTATGAGACGCGCTCCAGTTCACGTGCAATGCAAGTGATCGCATGATTATATTGTCTGCTATATTTGCTTCTTATTTATTAAATCCAGGCAATGAAACATTGATTAAAATTAAGATACATTTTATACAAAACGAAATTCACTTCAAAGAAAGGCTTTCTACAAAACAAAATTTAATGAAGTGGTCAAAATCATGTCTCTTGAGGGCCCGAGTGTGCTTGTTGTACCATACCGTTGGACTATTTTCTTTAATCTTAAAGCGCAAAGGAGCAACTGTGTCTAATGTGCTGGAAAAGAGAGAGTCAATAGTTTCTGTTGCAACATCAGGTTCTTCTAAGCTATCTGGCATGCTGAGGAGATAAAAAAACTGATCAGGAAGATTATTTATAAAGCAATCTTTAGTGGTAGAAATGATAGTTCTACAATATTTGTAACAGGGAGTCGGTTTTGCAGCCTTGGCTAAATGGAGTATATACGAGACTAGATAATGATCTGAGATGTCATCGCACTGCTGCAGTGGCATCAACATTAATTCCATGTCACAATATTAGATCTAAAGTATGATTACGACAATGAGTGGGTTCTGACCACGTGTTGTCTAACTCCAATAGAGGTCTGTAAATGTCAATCCCAATGCGTATTTTTCATTATCTACATGGATATTAAAATTACCAACAATTAGGACTTTATCTGCAGCCAGTACTAACTCTGATAGAAAATCAGCAAATTCTTTGAGAAAGTCTATATGGTGGCCTGTATACAGTATCCAGCACAAACGTCAAACTGGATTTATCACTTACACTAGATAGTGTTACATAAAGCACCAACACTTCAAAATAATTATATTTGAAACTTATATTTGGACTTCTGAGTAATACTGAAGATGTTACTATAAGTTACAGCAACGCCTCCCCCTTTTCCTTTCAGACGAGGCTCATGTTTATAACAGTAATCTTGGGGGGTAGACTCATTGGCTGGTGTCTCTATTTTCACGTTCCGTGTATTCGGCAATAACAAGGGCACTTTCAACAGGATTCTCAGTGGGTGCGTCACTGAGTGGGGAGAACCTGTTTGATGTTCTATTTGGAATGGAACAGCGGTGTTTTGTCCCGCGACTATGCCGTCTCACAGTCACCCAGTTGCCCTGCTGCACAGGCTCTACAGCCAGAACCAAACAATGTACAGAGTTCACTAAGCTAGTCGCATCCGAAGCAGTATCTAAAGCCCTTGCATTTATACTATCCTCGATTTAACCCCTAGAGGTCGAAGAATATTAAATGAATATTAAACCACAAAAGACCGTTTAATTATGAATCCTGCTGCAACATAAAATGTCATAGACGTAAGACTGTTTAGACAAGATTTCTTTGGCCTGTTTTGGACAGATTATGAAGTGTTTACTTTAAAATAGCCTAGTGTCACATCAATAAAGCTTTTGTTCGCAAATTTCTGCTCAGATGCTACAAGTTTTGTGTACAATAGGCTACTTGTAGCCATTAAAACATATTTTGTTTCATATTTGTTTAAATATTATAGCCTAATGTTATTTTTTAATTTAATCTATGTTGATTATGAAAAGTGAACAGCACGAGTAAGAAAGGTCATAAGAAGCGCAATATGTCGGGAGACATGGAGTGGGTCAGACATGATTTTGATGACTTCATTAAGTTTTGTTTTGTAGAAAGCCTTTCTTTAAAGTGAATTTCATTTGTATTAATTGTATCTTAATTTTAATCAATGTTTCATCAGCCAATTGCCTGGATTAAATAAATAAGTAGCAAATATAGCAGACAATAACCTATAATAGGCCCCGGCGCGATCATGCATTGCATGGCTCGTGTCATAAATGAACTGAAACTCGAAATGATATTTGAGTATTGTGTGTATCGGATAGTTTACAAAATCAAATGATTCAGAAAATTTTTGCCATTGAAATGACTGGGAAAAAAGTGTCCCAATCTACCTGAATTCACCCTATACTCTATGAAATCACAACTGCATTGCATTATGTTGTTTTAAATCCCAAATATTTTACTTATAACATTCATCATTACCAATTCTTCAGTTATTTGTATTTACTGAATACTGAATTGTGTTCAATGTTATTACTGTAAAGATATTACTGTTTTTTTTTAGTTTTTTTTTTAGAATGAGTCTTCTTTCAAAAACATTAAAAATAGTAATGTCAAATCTTTTGATAATTTAAAATATAATAGGCCTTTGTAATGTGCCTTTGGCTCTCACTTTATATTGTTAACTATATTTTAAATAACTACAACAAAATATATTTCTTTTGTCCTGTTCCTTAGCTCCCTCTCACATACCTGACTCAAAGGCTCATTCATTATGCGGCTCATTATGTGGTTCTTTGTTCTCTCAGGTGTAAATCACAGCATTATTCTTGATCAGTCACACCCCTACGCATACCGGCTTTGTAAAGAAAAAGTGTCTTACAAAGTTTAAATCAATATATTGTTTTATGTGAATGAGTAGGCACAATGATTCTCACATCAGTTTGAAGCAAAAACTCTAGGCAACAACACCCATTAGTCAAAAGTCTTGTGGACACATATCTATTGTGTGTTTTGTGGCCTTAATTCAGTGACTTACATTTTTTGTTTTTTCAAAAACCATGCATAAACGTTATTCTCTCAAAAATACAAGCATGTACATACATGTTGCTAACATATTATGGTAGCCCAGTTTGTGTTGAATACAGTGTAATGACACTTTTGCCATTAATATTTTTATAAGCAACTGAAAAAAGCACAAATGTCAGAGCATGTCAAAACTTCTAAAGGGCCCCAAAACTGTGCAGTCCTCTAGGGGTTAAAGTTTGGATGCATGTCTCTAGTTCTGAAATCTTCTCCTTCAGCCTGTCTATTTCCCTGCATTTATGGCATGTGAAACCCTCGTCGCTGACAGAGAAGGCTATGCTAAACGTGGCAGGCATTGCAAGTGACAATAACAGGAGAAGATGACATAACTCACCATGTTTGTTGACTGATCCGACTCACCACAGTTGTTTGATGGACTCATAAAAGGCGCGAGCCTGCGCAAGAAAAAAAAATTTAGATAAAAAATTTAGATTAAATCTAGTGATGTCTGATCAATGTGAGAGACAATATTAGATAATATCAGATATATTGTGATTAAGTTATGTTAAGCAATATAAACGGCAGGAAAGATAGAAAATAGAGATTAAAAACAAAGCTATACGGAGCTACAAACGCAATCCACTCAGGCAGACAGGAAACCGCTGTGCAACAGTGAAAACGAGCTGTCCGAAAACAAATCCTCCAACACATGTAATTGATTAAAGTGT
Source organism: Coreius guichenoti (assembly GCA_039654105.1). Lineage (NCBI taxonomy): Eukaryota > Metazoa > Chordata > Actinopteri > Cypriniformes > Gobionidae > Coreius > Coreius guichenoti. The sequence goes on along the minus strand of CM077188.1, from coordinate 25,973,559 downwards.
TGCGCTTCACCTGCAACGCATATATTTAATTAAATCACAGCGTTTGTGATTTCATAATAGCACTATGTTATATTATGATTTTTAAATGGTTTTAATAAGCTGATATCACGACACCCCTTTTCACCTTGATGAGAAATATTGTCACGTTTTAATATCACGAGATCTCGTCACACCCCTAGTTGCCACTATTTTAGTATTGAAATATATGTTCTTATTCGGTTAGAAGATGAGCTGAGTCTGTACGGGTTGCCATGATGACATCTTCCAGAAATATGGTATCAAGCACTTATTAATTACAGCGTGAGAACAAAGCAGAGAAAGCAAAGGTTCGAGCACTCGCTAAACGATTGCAGAATGAAAAGGACAAAGAAAGACTGTTAAAAGAGAATGCCAAGTTGCTGTCTTTACTCTCCAAATGACCAAACGATCTTGACAAAGACACCAGAACACTCCTGAAAACAGCTTTTATAAATTGGCTAAAACCAGAGATTTCTAAAGCCCTTGAAATCAGTCAAACTGAGAGCTATGCAATCGAAAACCATGTCAACAACAGGGCAACATTGAATGAGCGTAAAGAAAGTGAATATCTGAGACAAAAGCAAAAACTCAAGGAAGATGCAAGTATGGCATCAAGGACCCTGGACACTGTGCTTGTGATTGCAAGCTGAGTTTAAGACATCAAAGCAATGATGAGGACAACATGTTGAAGAGGTTTCAGCAGGTGACATTGACAGCCAATCAAAAACATACTCTGCTAAAAGCTGTTGAGGTGCAGGGAAACTGAAGAGCCTCTCTCTGAAGCACCAGCTAGTGACATCTCATCCAAAAACTGATGGACTTCATGTGTATGCAAAAAAGACAAATGAATCCACCACCCCAAAGGTAAAAGTATACACAGACATTGAGTAACTGAAGCCAAAGATGATATCCTAGTAGATGGTGCTGCTAAACAAACTGTAAAGGAGAGAGGTGCACGTACAACGGGATTAAGACAACTTCAGCATGACACACAACCAGTTTTGCTGAATAAACAGATTCAAAATGAAGTGTCCAGATAACAAATGTTGTTGCTAATGGAAAACAGAGAAAAACTGCATGATGACAACAAATGCAGTGAGGATGACCACAAAAAAAAACAGGACTATGCCTTTTTGAACATGTCCCAGGCCGGCCCATGTCTAATGAAAATCTAACATCTGACAGCCAAACTGATCCAAACTGTACAGCCTGGCAGTATAGAATCAAGTTTTGACACCTCCAAAAGAGGGGGCCATTGTATACTGCCAGTGTTGGGAAGGTTACTTTGGAAATGTAATAGGTTACAGATTACAAGTTACCCTATTTAAAATGTAATAAGTAGTGTAACTATTTCAATTACTTTGAAGTAATGTAACTGATTACATTTGATTACTTTTTGATTTCTAAATGTCTAAAAAAAATCATTTTCAAACATTTAAACAGGTTAATCTCTAAAAAACAGAGATAGTTATATTTAGTTATATTTAAGAGAAAACACAATTCTAGATCATTATACTGTACTAAAAACATGATGTTTTTCTTCTTGCTGATATAAAAATAGTAAATCTGCATACTATTCTTTTTACCGCCATGTGTGTGTGAAGGGAAAACATTATACCATATAAGGCCTAATATTGATTTCTCGCTAACAAAAGCAAGACTAGATTCTAGTTTCATACTCACTGGCAACCCAAACAGACTCCCCCAGTGTAGCTGTCATAACATGCATGTTATTGTTTTTTTGGCTTTGTTTTTTAAATAGTTATATTCCACCTAAAATATTGTTTAGACTCAATGACCAATTGTTGTGTAGTTAAATAGCTCTATTTTGCAAGTCAAAACGGGACAAACTAATAGAGTCACCGCACTGCACCGGCTACCTAGTGGATAGTGTTGTGTTCTGTGGATGTTCAAATGTGTTCACATTTGAACATCCACAGAACACAACACTATCCGCCACTTCCAGAAGTTCACAACTTCAAAATAAAAGCTCCCAGACTCAAGCATTCAAGAGGATGCAAACTTTTACCATGAACTCTTATCCTGTCATCTTAGGTAATTGCGCCTGTGTGAAGAATACTGTATACGTGACTACTGAACAGTTTGTTTTATGATCAAAAATTATCAAAAATGCAGATTGAAAGATTATGGGCCAGATTTACTAACAGCTTGCGTCAGCGCAAACCCTTTTTTGGCATAAAAAAACTACTGTCAGGATTTACTAAAGACACGCATTGAAAAAATAGCGTTGAAAAGGCGTGGACAGGGTTATTTTTGCGGCTGACCTTATTGCATATGCATTTGTAGAAGTTTCCCTTTCAGGCGCAAAATTTACGGGAGGAGAGTATTCAAATGAATCATGCAAGGTGATTTACTAAGGTTTATGCTCGTCAATTTACTGGTATTTGCACCATTATTTACCTCCCCAAAAAATGACGTCTTAAACCAGATGCCTAACGGGTAGATTGCATTGGTCATTATGGAAATTATCTGGCTGCATCTGTGTTCTTTAATTTGCTCATCGTCAGTAGATCACGCGCAGAACTTTCCACTCCCATCGGCGCTTTTTAGGAATTGCGCTCTCACACTAATTTGCCCTGTTTAATAAATCTGGCCCTATGTGTATTTTCAGTTATGTGTATTTTCAGATGCAATCAACTGAAACTGTGTCTGTAAAGGTATGGCCAAATGGCTTATACACTCACCTAAAGGATTATTAGGAACACCTGTTCAATTTCTCATTAATGCAATTATCTAATCAACCAATCACATGGCAGTTGCTTCAATGCATTTAGGGGTGTGGTCCTGGTCAAGACAATCTCCTGAACTCCAAACTGAATGTCAGAATGGGAAAGAAAGGTGATTTAAGCAATTTTGAGCGTGGCATGGTTGTTGGTGCCAGACGGGCCGGTCTGAGTATTTCACAATCTGCTCAGTTACTGGGATTTTCACGCACAACCATTTCTAGAGTTTACAAAGAATGGTGTGAAAAGGGAAAAACATCCAGTATGCGGCAGTCCTGTGGGCGAAAATGCCTTGTTGATGCTAGAGGTCAGAGGAGAATGGGCCGACTGATTCAAGCTGATAGAAGAGCAACTTTGACTGAAATAACCACTCGTTACAACCGAGGTATGCAGCAAAGCATTTGTGAAGCCACAACACGCACAACCTTGAGGCGGATGGGCTACAACAGCAGAAGACCCCACCGGGTACCACTCATCTCCACTACAAATAGGAAAAAGAGGCTACAATTTGCACGAGCTCACCAAAATTGGACAGTTGAAGACTGGAAAAATGTTGCCTGGCCGGATGAGTCTCGATTTCTGTTGAGACATTCAGATGGTAGAGTCAGAATTTGGCGTAAACAGAATGAGAACATGGATCCATCATGCCTTGTTACCACTGTGCAGGCTGGTGGTGGTGGTGTAATGGTGTGGGGGATGTTTTCTTGGCACACTTTAGGCCCCTTAGTGTCAATTGGGCATCATTTAAATGCCACGGCCTACCTGAGCATTGTTTCTGACCATGTCCATCCCTTTATGACCATGTACCCATCCTCTGATGGCTACTTCCAGCAGGATAATGCACCATGTCACAAAGCTCGAATCATTTCAAATTGGTTTCTTGAACATGACAATGAGTTCACTGTACTAAAATGGCCCCCACAGTCACCAGATCTCAACCCAATAGAGCATCTTTGGGATGTGGTGGAACGGGAGCTTCGTGCCCTGGATGTGCATCCCACAAATCTCCATCAACTGCAAGATGCTATCCTATCAATATGGGCCAACATTTCTAAAGAATGCTTTCAGCACCTTGTTGAATCAATGCCACGTAGAATTAAGGCAGTTCTGAAGGCGAAAGGGGGTCAAACACAGTATTAGTATGGTGTTCCTAATAATCCTTTAGGTGAGTGTATAATTTGAATAACAAAAGAACAGCATTTCTCATTGTATATTACAGATCTCCAGTGGGAGGTCCTAACAGTTATCTATTGTCTGTAGCTCTTTTGTCTTCATCTATAAAGTTCTGTCCGTCAGACAGAACTTTGGGTTTAGATTCTTTGAAGGCAGGTGCGCTAACATTGCTGCTGAAGAACTGTGCTACTGTCATGAATATTACTTGTTTTGTCTTAGTTTCATTGTCATGGACTTTTGTTTGTTTTTATTCAGTTTCCTTTTTTCTTTGTTCAAGTTCCCACCAGTCTTTATTTACTATAGTTACTGAGTTGATTGTGTCATTCTGTTCAGGTGTGCTTCGTTAATTACCTTGTTTGCTCTGTGTATTTAAGTTCCCCTTGTTTCAGTTCAGTTTGTCAATACATACGTAGATGTTACCCTTGTGTTTGGATTGCCTAAGTTTTATATTAGAGCCTTGTGAACCTTCATCATCATCATCTCTGTGCCTTTGTCTACCACGAGTTGTGACAGCTATATAACTACCTTCAATAAATTCTTCTCCCCACAAGAACTCTGGTCAAGCTTACTTATTTTTAGTGTTGGTGAAATTGAATACATTGGCAAGCCATCCAAACAACTACTTGACCAAATACAGCAAAATCTAACACATATCATGTCCTCCTCCTCTGTCATCTGCCAATAAATACTGCTTTGGGTTCAACTTAACCATCGTGTCTGAGTTCTCCATAACACTACCAAGAGCAGCATAAATGAGTGTAGAGTCGCAAACAAGCAGAGCCGATGATAATCAGGTGCGGATAATCTATTAACAACCGTAGCATAGCAAATTAGAAAATAACGTGGCTTGGCAAACAGTATGTTCGAATAACATTTGTCTTCTGGCATTCCAAATAAATTAACGCAAGTGGAGAAAATTCTCTCCCCTCTACCAAGCGCCCTCTGTTCTCTGCAGTGCCTCCTCCTACCTGCAGCTATCGCAGCCATGTCAAGCGCAAAGTAGGTTAAGACATGTTTTTTTTGGGGTGGTAAATAATGGCGCAAATACCAGTAAATGACTAGCGCAAACCCAGGTTGCATGATTTATTTAAATGCACTCATAAATTTTGCGCCTGAAAGGGAAACTCCTACAAATGCATATGCAATAAGGTCAGCCATAAAATTACCATCCATACCTTTTCATCTCTAATTTCTAACTGCATGTCTTTAGTAATTCCTTACAGTTGTTAACACCAAGAGTGTTGCGCTGGTGCAGGCCTGTAATTATTGTATTTAATTTAACTGTATACTTTTTTTGTTGTCAAATCAGGTGTTACATTTGATTCAGGAGAGAAGGAACATCTGCAAGCAGATCCATCTGCCAGCACAGAGCGGCAGCAGTCAGGTTCTTCATGCTATGAGACGTGGGTAAGAATCGTTTTATAGGGCTGTGTATTGTCAGCTAAACCTATTATACAATACAGACAATAGCAGGGCTGCTCGATTATGTCAAAAGTCATAATCACGTTTATTTTGGTCAGTATTGTAATTACGTTTATTTAACACAATTATGAGTGGGCGATATGATCAAACTTTATATGAGTAATTTATTTCACAATAGCAATATATAACAAGTATATTTTTATGGAAATAAGATTGCTATTATATACAAATTTTGTATGCCATTTGTTGTGGCAGTTTTTTGATCAACTCTGAACAAGAGACAAATCTTAGTAAATTTAATAAATGGTTTATTTCCTTTGCAAAGGGAGCCAACAGTCGGCAGCCATCTCAGTGTCTGCAGAGTGTTCACTGACACACAAAACAATCCTTTCCATTCTTATACCTCCCCTGACCTCCAAGGTCAGCACTAGCTTCTTCTGTAATTTTCCACACACATGGTAAAAGTCGGAGCACATACACAAATAACCCCATGTTTTATCCATCTTAACCCCTAGGCCCTCAGATCTAGACAGTGACCCCTAGGGTCATGGATGGGCCATTATGCTTCTCTGTATGCATAATATTCTTTCATATATGGAAATATGTGTACAATAAATTCTCATGCATTTTCTTCTATGATTAAATTTTTCCACCACACATTAAAAATGCACAATTCTTTATATCACAGCAGACTAACTAGGCTAACTAATGTAAGTAGAAAAAAGTCCTCAAAAAGTTATGGAAGACAAGTAAACAGTCATACAATAAAAACAAAAAAGCAAATGACAAACAATAGAGCAAATTATTTATTAGTTTCAGAACAACATTAAAAAGAGGAAATACAACCAAAGCATAACAAGAGACAACATTAACTAAGGAAAAAAGAGTGGCCTAACAGAGTAATGAAAGTGTACAGCCTGCATGGTAAAAAAAAAAAAATTTGTTTAACTTAAGTGAATGCTGGAGATGAGAGTCAGACAATAAAACATTAACATATTTCTTAAAAGGGTCCCAAGCTTTACTGAACTGATTGGAAAAGCCTCTTAAAGAATTTTTATTTTTTTCTAACTTAAAGAAAAAGAGGACATCTTAAATCCATTATGTAGAAGTTAGAGGCCTCAGATCCCTCCACCTCAGCAATATCAATTGTTTGGAAACAGTCACACTAACAGTTGGCTCCCATACCTTTTCTTTTGCATTTAAATCTTTATACAATAAATACTGCTGGTCATACAGAACTTTGTTTTTCCACCTCCACGAAGAGATGAGTGCCATCCATTGTGTTGCCTTGTTTTTTTAAAATGTGATGTAAGGTGTGGTTTTCCTAGCTTTACCCAGGGCAGGAAGTCATATTTTGACTGTGAAACACATATGCTGTGTTCGAAATTGCTCCCTATACCCGCATTCACTATTCCCTACATTACTCCACCAGTATAGTCCACTTGAAGGAGTGAATAAAAAAAACGAGTAAGTGAATATGGACACTGCATTTATGATGAAATTTACTGTTTTTGTGTTAATCCATGTTTATTTTGACCATGAACAATGCGTTATCACTTTAATTCTGTGCGTGAAGCACAGCAAAAATAGACAACCATTGCTGCATCTTCACCGCTTCTGGAACGCATTGCCAGACTGCATCTGTGTGCAGTGTGAATGCTCTAACCTGTTAATATGTGCACTGAAAAAAAATATGTACTGCATACGGACAGCAAACAGATCATACATAAAATGGACACAAGGAACAAGACGCTGCATGACTCTGCCATACCACTTCATTACTGCTGTGCTTCCTCCTTTGAAATCTGAGCATTGATGGTGCGGGTGCACCCTTATGAGGCCAATTAATTGCTGTGATTTTATACTAGCTTCAGGCAATCATAACACCTGGAGGGTGTTCCCATAGCGTCAGCTATTGACGCAGCGTCTTGTTCCTTACTCAGGAAACCAAAGTTACATACATAACCGAGGCGTCCAGTTCAAATTTGTCTCTTGCCTAATAGAAGCACCCTACCAGTCTCGTAGTTGCCGATTATTTAAACAACCTGCTTTTTGATTATTGAACTATAGGACATGATGTGAATGCAATAATACATAAAAAAAAAAAAAAAAAAATAGATACAAGAATCTAAAAGGTCAATATAAAAAAAAATCACAATATATGATTGTACCGGCACAGCCCTATGCAGTTATGATGTGCCAATCAGAGGATATTTTGTTGCTAATGTATTAAATTGATGTTTCTAGAGAATATGTACTTTTTATTGAAATCCAAGACTTTGTGGATGTGCTCTATAATTTTATTTCTTTCAACCTGTCATATGTTTTCTTTTTCAGTTACACCCGAGAGGCATATCTTGAGCTTGTGGAAAACATTCGTAAAATAATACCAGGTAGCTTGTCACTATGAAATATACCAATTGATAATAACTGATTCTTGAGTACTGGGACAAAACTGCAGACAAAACTGTCTACAAAACTGATAAAATAGTTGTTTATATACTTAGGAAGGAATTCTTTTGTATTAATATGTTAAACATATACAGATTTACTTAATATCTTTCTTTTATGTCAAATAATCAATATATCAAATCTATTTTCAAATCAACATTTGAATAAATTGACACTATATGACTTCATAGAGAAAAAAAAAATCTGACAAGGTTAAAAAAAAAAAAACTATACCTGTGTGACCTTGCAAAGCTGATATTGCCTGATTTTGTACATGTTTCTGTTAATATCTGACAAGTGTGAAGCCTAATAAAAGAGGTAGACCCACTTTATGTTAGTTTGTTTTGGTAACACTTTATAATAAGTATACAGTAATAAAGTACTTACAAATCATTTGCAAACTATTATAGTTAATTCATAGTTAATATATTTTAGTCTCTACATTAATATATTAATAGGCTATGTACAAATAGTGAGTTTTTCATTCACTGTCATTGTAATTAACCAAATCATTTGGTAACACTTTATAGTATGTATAGTGTAATAAAGTATTTACAAATCATTTGCAAATAGTTAATTAATAATTTATAAACTGTAGTTAATACGTTAATATACTATATACAAATAGTGAGTTAAATAATGCTTTGTTAACGTATTAACTGTAAATAGTTCTCACATTAGGTCTTGGAAAATGGGAAAATTACATTGTGCGTTAAACCAACTTTTATTGGACATTAATTGCATTATTAAGAGTTCATTAAAATGTTTACAAATACATTAAGCGCACACACACTGTATACTTACTGTATACTTAAACATTGTCATACATTATATTTCAGGTCTTCTGAAGACATTCAATAGCTTTATTTGACGAACAGACAGCATATTCGATTTTCCATTCAGCATTTTAACCAGCATGTTGCGTTTGGTTACGACAGTCAGATGGTAAAACTCTCACCACATTGTTTAAATGTTCCCATTTTTATTCATAATCCGAACATAAAAGTCTGTGCTTTTGTTTAAAAGGGCTGTATTTTTCTGGAGTTTATTGGTCATTCTGAATGGTGTCAGGTGTCAGTTACATAAGTGGTTCACAACCCTGGTCCTGGAGTACCCCCAACACTGCACATTTTAGGGCCTGTCCACACAGAGACGCGTTTAGCTGTATACATAAACATTTTGTATTGTATCAGCGTTTCGTCCACACGGATCCGGCATTTTGGGAGCACGAAACCGCAATTTTTTTTAAACCGGGTCCCAGAGTGGATAAATGTGAAAACGACACCCTTGCATTTTCGTGTGTACATCCAATCCGTATATTTTTTGAAACAATGATGTCATCACCCCACGTCGACCGTAGTCAGACACCGCTACGTCACGTAAAAGCAACAACAACAATGGCGGACTACATGTTTGTGTTCGTGCTGCAGAAGCTACAGAACATACGCTACGTGCTCTTAGGTCCACAGCGGAGGACAACCAGGAGGGCAACCAGGAGAAGATTTTGGGTAAGACCTGGTAGAACCAGCTGTTGGTGGGACAACTTTGTGAATAGCGTTGTTGTGAAAGATGAATGGAGGGAGAACTTTCGCATGTCCAAAGCATCTCTCGTCGCCCTAAGCGAAGAACTTAGTCTGTATATCGAAGGGCAAACAACAAACATGAGGGCACCAATTGAGACGATCAAAAAGGTTGCGTTAACGCTTTATTACTTGAGCGATGAGGGACGGCTACGGAAGACTGATAACGCCTTCGGCGTGTCGCGACAGGCTGTGTCCGTTGTTGTCAGGCAAACATGCAAAGCGATCGCTATCCACCTGGGTCCAAAATACATCAAGGTGCCTTTTACGGAGTCCGAGGCCACGGATCTGGTTTTCGGCTTCCATCGTGCTCATGGCATGTATAGTGTAATAAAGTATTTACAAATCATTTGCAAATAGTTAATTAATAATTTATAAACTGTAGTTAATACGTTAATATACTATATACAAATAGTGAGTTAAATAATGCTTTGTTAACGTATTAACTGTAAATAGTTCTCACATTAGGTCTTGGAAAATGGGAAAATTACATTAAGTGTGTTAAACCAACTTTTATTGGACATTAATTGCATTATTAAGAGTTCATTAAAATGTTTACAAATACATTAAGCGCACACACACTGTATACTTACTGTATACTTAAACATTGTCATACATTATATTTCAGGTCTTCTGAAGACATTCAATAGCTTTATTTGACGAACAGACAGCATATTCGATTTTCCATTCAGCATTTTAACCAGCATGTTGCGTTTGGTTACGACAGTCAGATGGTAAAACTCTCACCACATTGTTTAAATGTTCCCATTTTTATTCATAATCCGAACATAAAAGTCTGTGCTTTTGTTTAAAAGGGCTGTATTTTTCTGGAGTTTATTGGTCATTCTGAATGGTGTCAGGTGTCAGTTACATAAGTGGTTCACAACCCTGGTCCTGGAGTACCCCCAACACTGCACATTTTAGGGCCTGTCCACACAGAGACGCGTTTAGCTGTATACGTAAACATTTTGTATTGTATCAGCGTTTCGTCCACACGGATCCGGCATTTTGGGAGCACGAAACCGCAATTTTTTTTAAACCGGGTCCCAGAGTGGATAAATGTGAAAACGACACCCTTGCATTTTCGTGTGTACATCCAATCCGTATATTTTTTGAAACAATGATGTCATCACCCCACGTCGACCGTAGTCAGACACCGCTACGTCACGTAAAAGCAACAACAACAATGGCGGACTACATGTTTGTGTTCGTGCTGCAGAAGCTACAGAACATACGGTACGTGCTCTTAGGTCCACAGCGGAGGACAACCAGGAGGGCAACCAGGAGAAGATTTTGGGTAAGACCTGGTAGAACCAGCTGTTGGTGGGACAACTTTGTGAATAGCGTTGTTGTGAAAGATGAATGGAGGGAGAACTTTCGCATGTCCAAAGCATCTCTCGTCGCCCTAAGCGAAGAACTTAGTCTGTATATCGAAGGGCAAACAACAAACATGAGGGCACCAATTGAGACGATCAAAAAGGTTGCGTTAACGCTTTATTACTTGAGCGATGAGGGACGGCTACGGAAGACTGATAACGCCTTCGGCGTGTCGCGACAGGCTGTGTCCGTTGTTGTCAGGCAAACATGCAAAGCGATCGCTATCCACCTGGGTCCAAAATACATCAAGGTGCCTTTTACGGAGTCCGAGGCCACGGATCTGGTTTTCGGCTTCCATCGTGCTCATGGCATGCCACCGTGTTTGGAAGCGGTCGACGGCAGATTTATTGATGTTGTGATAAAGTGGCCTGGGAGTGTACACGATGCATTTTTGCTAATTCAAAGCTGAACTTGTGCTTTAAGACTGGCCAGATCCCTGCTCTGAAGAAGCAGATTGTGGACAATGAGGAGGCCATACCAGTTTTTCTTCTTGGTGACCCAGCCTACCCTCTGCTGCCTTACTTGATGAAGGAATATTCAAACGGTGGCGCCACACCTCAAGAACAGTACTTTGGGCTATGTTTGTGTAGGGCACGGATGGTCATTGACGGTGATTTTGGTCGCCTCAAAGCCAGTGTAGTGAATTAGCTCAGAGGGGAAATATTAATAATTATTCATAACTCATTATGATTATTCATTGATTAATTATGAATATTTGAATCAGTTAAATTGTTAAACTTGATGTAGCTACATTAACATTACAATCAATCAATCAATCAGTTCATCCTATGAACGTTCAGTACTGATTATTAATTAATTCTAAGAAAAGGATATTTTTCATGGCCACAGAAAAATAATTCTTCCTTTGTATTTACATAAGCGCTTAGAGCGCATAACAAGATCGATCATTTAAGTGACAATTTGTTTGCAGCAGGGAGTCAGAACCAAACATATATTGTGCACAAACTTTAATAACTAAATCATGGACAAGATTAAACAGACATAAAAAAAAATCATACATACACAAAACATACATGGCAAGAGGCAAAGTTAAAGTGGTTAGAAGAACCGGGTCAGTACAGATGGATGAAGTTATGCAAAGAGTCTAAACCTGGGAGAACCATCCCTGATAAGCTCCTTTGTCTGAGCAAAGGAGTTTACAGTTTTACTAACTACACAGCAACTTGTATTTCTTAGTACATTACTTGCATTTTCCCGGGAAGGCGTCCAGATATACGGTCGCAGGAGAAAGTCTTGATGGTTCCGTCCGATGGCTTTGCAGTGGCGATCGTTTCCTTCCGTGTTGAGCGAAGTAACGACGGTGAGCTTGCATGGTTGCTTTGACTCCATCGAGGTTGAGGAAGTTGCACACGCCGTGAGGAGTTGGGCCTGCTGGCCCAACTGGCCATATGGTGGCATCTGGTTTCCTGCCCCACACACACACACACGTGAGGCTGTGTGTGTAGGCCTTATCTGGCCTGGCCTGTTGGCCTTGGCTGCTGATAGACAGCCAAGATGACGCGTCGTTTTGGTCCAGAGGGAGAAGAGAAGAGAGAGAGAGGGTCGGCAGCATCTCTCTTAAGAGTCTTAGAGAAATCCCACCCTCGACAGTCGGGTTGACCAATGGGATTGTTGGGCTTTTCCAGCGGGAAATTCCTCTGTGGGAGATTTATGGCTCTTTATTTCAAGCAGGATTCAATGGGTCTGTGCCCATTTATACTCCAATTAATGCAACAAACACATACTGCCTCTTACAAGGAAGTGACATACATGAAAGTGTAAGTCGTGAAGTGAGCATTAATTTGATAGGAGACGTGACATATGAGGTTACATGAACTAGCAAGTTGCTCATAAGACATGCATAAACGAAATAACATACAAGGGACACTTTACAAGACAGTTATATGCGTACATACAATGTCCTGGAGTGCATGTTCATTTATAGACGGTTAGTCTATAACTTGAGGCAAAAGCGTGTGTTTTACAGGCTTTGTGTCTTAACTATGGCCTTTTCCATGTGGCCACATTTTTTAGGGCCATAAAACGTCTTATCAGTTGGTATCCAGGGTAACTGAGGACCTTTCTCTGTTGTGTTGGGGGAAGGTCTGTTACTAAGCACAAAGCATTTAAAACATATTTGTTAAATGTAACAGGCGATTATGTGTCTGATTTGCCTCAGTCGCTACACCAGATTTGCTGCACTGAAAAGGCCTATGGACATCAACTTGTAGGACCTACCCCATGTCATTTACGCCTGCTTTGTTCTCCACAATTTTTGTTAGGACAGTAAGGAGACTGTGCCTGAACACTCTGTGTTGGGAACAATACAAGGTGATAAAGACTTACAGCCTCCTACACAATGCAACAACTACCTCACAGACTGTAATGAGGGAGAGGGAAAGAGAGTGAGGAGAGTGCTCACAAAGTACCTTGATCCTTAACAAAAGACTGGCCAACAAGAGCGACTGGTCTTTTGTTTTACATAAGTATTTAGTACATTCCCCAAATGTGAATTGTATAATGCTGTTCATTTTGTCATTTTGAAAGTGTTGTGTGAAAATAAACAAATGACTATATATATATATATATATATATATATATATAAACAGGTCAAAGAATTATATACAGGTCAAATTGTATAAAGTGCAACAGTGCACCAAAGTGAAGCACAGTGCAGTCACTCTGTGTCATCTTGCAGCAGTGCACGTCTGTATGAAAATGTGGTTTGCTGCTGTGGGGTGCCACGTGCTGGTGTAGGTGTGTATTGTTCAGGGGGGTATTGTCCAGATTGGTTTGCTGGTTGATTGGGTCGGGAGGCTGGTGTAGTGGGGTGCGGTGTTGTGTGCATGAATGATGGTGGGTGCCCTTGGAATTGTCCACTGCTGCTGTGTGGGTGTGCAAAATGGCTTTGGAACAACAATCCCCTCATGAAGGAAAAACTCTCCTGAATGGTGCTAGTTATTTTAGCAATGTTTGTATTGATCTGCAGCATGTTGTCAGAGTTGTGTCTAGCTGAGTTGCGTCTATCAACTCCAACATCCTCCTTATTATTTGTAGGTCCTCCTCTGCCGGATCAGTCACAACCTTCCTCTTGTCCCAACCTTCTGAGCCTGTCCCCTCTGTGGCTCTTCAACTTTGCCTTGAATAAAGCAAATAATACAGCAAATTGCATTATTATTAAGCAAAACAAGTTAAGGCCAAAGCCATGTTGTGAATTATGAACTAAAGCAACACACCTACACAAAGAACATGCATCCATCCTAACTATGCCCACATCAAACGGTACTGTACCATATGGCTAACTCGCTAAGCTTGCCTACCTGGAGCAAATCCCGGAGCTGATTTACAACCGCAGGAGGAAGACAGTCGAGGGATTCAGTGGAGTTTGGAGAATCGACAGCCAGCTCCACTGGTGATGTAGACGACTCTTCCAGGTCACCCTTCTCGATGCCGGCATCGATGGCGGGCGTAGCAGGCGATCCACCCCAGATCTCCTGGCAAAGCTCATAAAATATGAGCACTACCCGTCCTTGGCCACTTCGACGCCCTGTGTCCACCGCCTGCCTGTATTTGCTACGTATGTTTTTTAACTTGCCGGTGATTTGGGCTTTTGAGACCATGTTAGCATCGTGAGGGAAATCCTTCTCAGTTGGCTCCCTCGGATACTGCGCCTGAAAAGCGTCCATTATATCGAAATATTTGGAGTGATATGACTCCGTCAACATTTTTTTGGAGTTTAGCCGACTTGTAATCGAGTGTAAGTCTGAGTAGAAGTTCCACTTCGTTGTCGGTCCATACGAACGACTCCACTCTTGCTCTTGATGTTGTTGCATTCGCCATCTTCGTCTTCTTCTTGTGTTGGATTTGTATGCGCATGCTCCAAGTCTTCTTCTCCATTTTTAGTGTATCTCTGTGGCAGAATTACAGCACTGCATACTGGTCTGGCATGTACACTACATCGTGTTGAGTCGGTTGCAGTGGTTTTGTGTGTACGCAGACATTTCTGGAGACGACGCCGTGTTTACAGAATTTTTTTTTAGAACGAGGGAAAAAAAGATTGGATAGGGAAAGCTCTGGCTTCGTGTGGATGTGGCCTTAGATATCTCCCTAATCAAACACACCTGATTCAACTCATCAGTTTGTTAAAGACTCTAGGACCTCAGATGGGTGTGTCTGATAAGAGAGACATCAAAAATGTGCAGTGTTGGGGTACTCCAGGACCAGGGTTGGGAACCAATGTGTTACATGTGAGCACTTTCACTCTTGTAACAAAATGGTCATTTGGGGTGGGCCAAGATGGCGGCATGAAAGGTGGATGCTTTTGCTGATGCTCCTGCCTCATTCAATATAGAATTCCTCATTCATTCAGTTGAGTACGTAATTTAATCAAATTTGGCAATGCAACCTGAGGTACTATGTCATTAGAAACTTTTTGGCCTGATTCTTTTGTGAAAATGCAGAAACCAACAAAGAAACTTGAGAAAAAAGATCTACCTGTGGATGCGGCTAGCGAGGATTCGCACACGAGTGACGATGTTGGACCGCTTGATCCAGATTTATCCAGCTTTATCCAGGGCGTTACAGGAGATGACTGAGAAAATCACAAAGGTGATTGACGATAAACTGGGGTCACTTGCACAGACTATTCAAGCCCATTCGCAACAACTTGAGCAAATGACGGGCAGACTTAATAAAGTCAAGTACAGAATTGCTGAGGTTAAGTCATCAGCCGATACAGCAAACGCGTGGCTTTTTTTGAACAATCAAGCATGAATGCATATTCTAGTACACCCCAAAAACAAAATCAAGACTTCATAAAAGGACATAATAGGACCCCTTTAACATATATATTAATCTTTATAAAGTATTGCGTTATAGTTTGAGCAGGTGACGGGTGAGAAATATTGTCGTAATTTTGATAAAAATACTAAGATGCATGTCAAAGAATGATTTTAAATGTTTTGTCCCATGCCTCAATAATCAATGTAGTGTCAAGCTGTGATGTGATGTAAATTAAGTGCAGTGGTTTATGATGTTCCCCTCTGTCTCTGATAAATCCTGTTTCAGGAGTCAGTCTAAGCAGTGATTTCATCACAGGCTTCTGTGGAGAGACTGAAGACGACCATCAGCAGACCCTATCTCTCCTCAGGGAGGTGGGCTATAACATGGGCTTTCTCTTCGCCTACAGCATGAGGAAGGTCTGATCTACCTTTTGCTCTTCCTATCCTATCTCCCTTCCTATTTTGCTCTGTCAGATTCATGTATCTCTTATAATTCTGTTCATAATAATATGGCTGTCAATCAGTCATTACAATCTTTTTTTTTTTTTTTTTTTTTGCAGTGTTCAAGGTGTTGATAAATATAAAAATGAATAATAAATTGGAAATCCCCAGCAATCTCTACAGAATGATTAAAAACTGTAATAGGAAAAAGTATTTTAATATTGAAAAATATAAAAAAAATAACATTTATTAAAATGACTATGGCTTTTTTCTTGCTTATTTTTAGAAAACTCATGCGTATCATCGCCTGCAAGATGATGTTCCTGTGCCAGAGAAACAGCGTCGTCTGGAGGAACTCATCTCTGTTTTTAGAGAAGAGGCAACTAAAGTCAACATGGCTTTTATCGGCAGTGCACAGCTGGTGTTGGTAGAAGGAGTGAGTATAACATCATACTTCATGATGTTTTGCCTCATTTTCTCCACCGCTTGTAATGTGCTTGGGGATAGAAAAACAGATATCTGTTAAATATGTACATTTTAAGCAGCACTTAAAATCCTCACTGACTTTCAGTGTATGGATGAAAACAGTTAAAACGCTTTTTAAAAATATAATCTTGTGTGTTCCACAGAGGAAAGTCATACAGGTTTAGAACAGTATGAGTGTGAGAAATTATGAAAGTATGCTCTGTTATATATTCCATGCATATTGAATAGTTGCACAGTTTGCATACTATACAGCTCTAGAAAAAAAATTAAGAGACCACTACAAAATTATCAGTTTCTCTGAATTTACTATTCATATGTGTTTGAGTAAAATGATCATTTTTGTTTTATTCTATGAACTACTGACATTATTTCAAAATAACAAAAAAGATGCAGTGTTTTGCATTCACTTTTAAACAACACAATGCTAATGTTTTCACTTTACAGGATATTTTGAAGACGGTAACCAAACAGTTGTTGGGACCCCATTGACTTCCATAGTATTTTTTTTCCATACTATGGAAGTCAATGGGGTCCGTCAACTGTTACCCTTATTCTTCAAAATATGTTCTTTTGTGTTCAGCAGAAGAAAGAAATTCATACAGGTTTAGAACAACTTGAGGGTGAGTAAATGACAGATTATTTTATATCCCTTTACTTGACCTGACTGTGGGGAATGGAGCATTATCCTACTGGGAAAAAAAACAGCAATCTTCAGAGTTGGGGAAGTCCTGTCCTGCTGAAGCACCCCCGAAATCATCACAGATCCTCCACCAAATTTCACAGTGGGTGCAGTCTTGGGTTGTAGGCCTCTCCAGGTTTCCTTCTGACCATTAGACGTCCAGGTGTTTACCAAAGCTGAAAATTGGACTCATCAGAGAAGATGACCTTACTCCTGTCCTCTACAGTCCAATCCTTTTGGTCTTTTGCAAACCTGAGCCTGGCTCTTCTTTACTTTTCATTGATGAAGGGCTTTTTTCTATCTTTGCACGACTTCAGCCCTGCCCCTAGAAGCCTATTTCAAACCGTCTTCACCATGCACTTACCCCGAACTGCTGTTTTGTTTTGTCGCTTGATGTCATCCTACAGTTCTTCAGTGACTCCAATGAGTTGACGGTTATCCTCTAGAAAAAACCATTAAACCATTCGACCATTAAAGCTAGCATTGAACTTTTTTGCACTCAAAACTTTTTTTTTTCAACTGTTTTGACATGGTCAATAGTTATTTTTTTATTCAATTACCTTTGAGGTCCTTCTAGCAGAGTTTTTACTATCCAGCTGGTGCTATTGCAAGAGGATAGTGATGACCACATCAGGGTTTTTTTATACTTTTCCTTGTTAAATATGATTTAGTTCAGGTGATCACCTAATCATTAGCTCATTAAGTAGAATGAGGCGTGCTTTTGTTGGACTTCAGTAGACACTGGAAAGGAATGGCTGCCGTACATGAAGAAATGCTGATTAAAGAAAAATTTGGTGCAGTCTCTTAATTTTTTTCCTGAGCTATATACTTAATCAGTAAACAAGGTAGTGTTATTCCAAACATAGCCTTATTGAACCATGAAACTAATATTTGTTTGGTTTTTTTATATCAATTTTAATTTATCAGTTTCATCTGATTACAGATTGCTTTCAGTGGGAAGGGGAAATTGTTGTAGATTTACTCTTAGATACTCTTGCAATGTTTTGAATGCCTAAAAGTTTCACAACCTTAAGCATTATGCATGATTATCTCTTACAGAATTTAGTTTTTTTCTTTCTTTCTTGATATTTTACAGGAGAGCAAAAGATCCTCTGAGGAACTTTGTGGTCGAAATGATGGAAATGTGAAAGTAATTTTTCCTAAAGCAGATTTGCGTGTTCAGCCGGAGAAACCTCAGATGGTCCCCATTAAACCTGGAGACTATGTGTTAGTCAAGGTATGCTATGTACTAATAGTTCATTCTCTAATATTGAAGCAGTTTTATTGTTGCTTGCGTTGAATGCGTTTTCGACTACCTCTGGAAGTGGTCGAAAGTGGACAAGCTCAAAAAGTTTTAGACCCCTTTTACACCTGTATTAAGCGTGTTAATACCAGGTGTAAACAGGGCCTTGGAGACTCCAAAAGGACACTTGATAACTAAATGGTCCTGTTTATACCGTTTATGTGTTTTTAATGATCAGATAGCTCTCCGATTTGTTAAAGCTGCTCCATTTACACTTGGCCACATAAATGTGTATAAATCAGAGTATAAATCCGATCTTCAGTTCCCTTCAATTCTCACTATATGCAAATACAACAGAGTTCACATCAACGAAAGCAACAAATATGAACTGCATTTTATTTATCATAAGCTAATTTCAAGATAAAAGTCCATAATAAGAGAGAGAGCAGCATCAGCACTGGTAAGATAATTTAGTCTCACTAATTTTAATGAAGATGATTGTGTTGTGATGATGCGACGCCGAACTTTCAGTTTCATTTCAGTTTGCACATCGGCTTGCTAAAGAGATACTCAGCTACTCATCAGCAGCCGGTTATATCTGTGGTGATGTGTGTTGCAGTAGCGCTGTCATATCTGGCTACCTTTAACACATTCTCACGTTTATTTTTTACTATTTTGGGAGGAATACAATTTATATATGTGGCTTCAACAACCAGGTGTACTTACACTTGTCCCTTTCCTAAAGTGGTTTGAGTGATCAAAGCTATCCGATCAGAAAAAACGCATTAAATTACCAGGTGTAAACAGGCCCAGTGATATAAGGAGTCCATATAATTCAAAACTACTATGCACACCATTTTCAGTCATTTCATAATTCACAGTGAATGCATACAGTGCAACAGCAAAAGCTGAGGGAAAAAATTCTAGATTTGTTTAGAGCGTTTTTAATACAAATAAGCGTACCTATCAACCGATCGCCATAGTAGTTTGCATGCTTGTTTAGAATCATGTGTCGCATGTGCTTAAACAAAAACTCAGAACTTCATTAAATTAGTTAAGAATTATAGGCTTTGGGGTAAACTTGGTCATTATCATATATTACATTACCCTGTTATAGCCATCAAGATACTAAAGCTTATACATTTTTTGATAATTTTTGCTCTTGGGAGTTCAGAGATTTGTACTACACTGGTTTTGTTGAGATTGATTGAAAAATCGTAATAAAAATAATCTTAAATATATAACGAACAATTTGATTGACAGCAGTAGCTGCTGAAGCAAAGTTGTTTGAGTATTATGTAAACATTGTGTAATGTATATTTATATTTAAGAATTTTTGTATTCCTTTTTCAGTTTCACGTAGAATGTAACAGAGATCGAGATAAACAACATTGAAAAAAATTGACTTCATCATCTGAGTGGTCATTGAAGCCTCTTCATCACTTTAAAATTTTTACTATCTATATATGCATCCCCAACGCACATGTATGCAGAGAACAGAATAAGGAGATCTAACATAAACTGAACAAAATTCAGTGGGACCACTTCGGATGACACTCTGGGTTACTGATCTGAGGGTTATAGTGGGATATATTGCTCTTCTGCTGGGCCAGTGCCCGCAGCCCTCTTACTGCTCTATCGCATCGCAGGCTGTGGAGATTAAGGGTAAGGCTGCTTGTCCTTGCCATGGGGGGACCTAGCATCTCATTCGGGGCACCCGCGGAGGACCTGATGTCGATTGCTGCATCGGAAGGTGGGCTTAAGTCCTCTGGGAATGAAGACTCAGCTGTGCTGCCCCCTTCGGGGAGAGTAGCGCTGTTTGAGTCTGACCCAGAGTTGACTGCCATGATTTCCCAGGCCGCAATTGGATGATTGGTATCTTGGCGTGGGGCATGCTAAACAGCATCAGGTTCCTTTCTTCCCGGAGGTGCATGAGGACGCCACAAAGTCATGGAAGGCACCTTTATCTGTCTGGAGCTGCTCCGCTGCCTCCTCCGCTCTCACTACCCTTGACAGTGGGAAAGGTTTACGTGGAGATTCCTTAGGTGGAGCGTGCAGTTGCGGTGCATTTATGCTGCCACCTGTGACGTCTACATCTGCTCCAGTGCGGCCATGGCAGCAGCCAAATTTTCAATAAAAGAGCAGTTTCCTCAATCTCTGGGCCACAAGTGGTGCGGTTTGACAGTGAGCGATGCTATGCTTCCTCACTCTCATCCCCCTCTTCTTTCACCATAAGGCAGGAGTCTGTGGTTCGAGGGCACAACGCCTCCTCATGCGTCTCCAGCCACTCCCCTCGTGGGAACCATGGAGCCAGGTGTCACTGGCTCATTCGGACGATCAGAATTGGCTATGCGATTCAGTTCGCCCGGCATCCCCCCAGGTTCAGTAGCATCCGGTTTACCTCAGTGGCAAAAAAGGATGCTCCTGTCCTGCGTGCAGTGCAGGACGCAATAGAGTCTGTCCCTGAGCTGAGATGAGGTCAGGGTTTTACAGCCCGTACTTCATCGTACCCAAGAAAGGTGGTGGGTTACGGACGATCTTGGATCTACATGTCTTGAATCGGGCCTTTCAAATGCTTCGTTCAAGATGCTAACGCAGAAACGCATCCTCACGTGTGTTCGCACCCAAGATTGGTTTGCAGTGATCGACCTGAAGGACGCGTACTTTCATGTCTCAATCCTACCTCTATACAGACCGTTTCTGCACTTTGCATATCAAGTCAAGTCACCATTTATACAGCGCTTTTTACAATGCAAAGCAGCTTTACAGTCATAATAGGAAATGAATGCAACAAAGATTTTTTTGGCTGTGCAGCACCTCTAGAAGAAAGCCATTTTCCAGCTTAAGTAAGTTTTTGATTGATTCATTTCCATTGTAAAAATCATTAGTTATTAACTTAGGGGACGCTTTCACAACAACGTTTTCAACTGAAAACAGAAAACTTTTAATGCATTAAAACTTTAAAGCAGCTTTATGAAGACGTTCTTGAAAAGAACTGACATAATCCAAGATTGACACAGGCAAGGTTTTTTTTTTAATCAGTAAATGCTTACTTAGCATCTTCTGCAAATTGTGTGCTCAAACACAAGTTCAGTCGGACTAAACCCAGTTGATTCCTGCATACACTCACGAGCAATGAACATCAAAAAGAGGAGTTCCTCATCCCCACTCTCTGCCTGACTCAACACTGTAGTGTTGGTACAGAATTTAACAAGTGCTTTGATAACAGTGGGATCTGTAATTGTGTGCAAGGGAACTGCCTCAGGAAACTCTGACACAGATGTTTTGCACCCTGGCCAAAATAAGTATTTTGTGACACGTTAAAATGTCTTTGAGCACATTTTCATGAGATATTTTTAGGACTTGGGAACGGTATCTGGTGGGTAAAATTATGTCGTACTGTACCTCTTGACTATCTGAGGCAGTGCACAAAGGTTTCCAATTGCGCATCAGTATTCCTTCTTCCCAAAAGTTGGCTACTCTTGCGTCAGATGCCTGTTTGCTGTCCACTACCGCACTAATGCAGCAAACTAAAGAAGGGTCTACTTTTTGCCCAGATCATATCTTTTGTCAAAGTGCTTTTATTTGAAAGCAATGTATTTGACTGGCATACAGATTGAAATGCAGTCTGGTGCGTTAATCCAACTGTGACATTCTTTTGCTCATTTAAATGAATGACAACATTTTCAGGCAAGCAGTAACGTTTTCGCCACAAATGTTCTTACCAAAATTAAACTCAGGAGTTTCGGGTTCTACAACTGTGGATAAAGGACTATCAGGTGTTGTTATAAAGAGCGAGAATCAGAAGGTCTAGAAAGTGGGGCTGGAACAGATTTCCTGCACATCTCCTCATCTTGCAATTCTAGCCTGCAAAGATTAGCCTCTATCTGCCTTAACCTCTACCATGCAAAGTTTTAATAATTTATCATTCTCTAGCTGTTTTACTTAGAGATCTAAGCCTTTTAACCGAATTGCAGCACAGGATCATTACTTGCATTTCGGGAGCAATCTCCCCAGAAATAACTTCCTTAGTTTCTACCCTGACTATAGGTTGTTTTTGCCGCCTGGCAAAATGCCAGCACTAAACAATTGTTCAGAGAGAAAGAAATAATTTTACATTGGATAAAAAAAATGTGATTTTTAAATCGACAAAGTATGGGTGCACACCTACAATGGATTTTACTGATAAGACAATGAGCCCCCACTTGTTACGTGCCACCTTCCGAGGTCTAGGGGCTAGGGAAGGTAGGTAACAAAATTGGTGGAGAGAACGTGGGAGGCTGGGGCTCCATGGTCCCAGTACTACAATAATCCTGCCAACACAAGTTTAACACTAAAACTACCAAGGCAGTCATTTTGACTGTTTTTACATTTTGTAATCCAATAACTTTATTGAAATAAAACCAATATAGCCATAGTAGTATAAGAAAGTTTTCTTAAATGTGTGCATATTTTATTCTATTCTAACATTATTTTCTTAAAATTACAAAACACAAAAGAGTTCTGAGTATTTCTACCTTGAATGGCCATAGCGGTCACTGTTGCCTAGCAACTTTTTTCTAGTTGTTTTTATATGCTATTGCTAAGCTAAAACTTAGCTTTACCTTTAACTTGTCAGCAAGAAAGAGCCCAATCTCCTGGCACTGTGTATCTATAGCACAAGTTCATGCTTTCATTTTGTGTGCTCTTTATACACAGAAATTACCTTTTACTTGCATGAATCCGTGCATATGATATGCACTTTTTGCATGCAGATGATACAAACTATACACACCAAACCAATTCTACCCAACGGGTAAATTTTGCGTACCAGATGCACGTAAAAGATTACTTTTGCGTATAAAGAGCACGCAAAATAAAAGCATGAACTCATGCAATAGATACTCAGTGCCACGAGATTGTGTTTCATATGCTACTGTTCCAGGTATGTTAGGCTGAAGGAAGACTACAGCCTGGCTGTTATCAGTAATAGCCTACTTCAATGTTATGACGAAATAGCCTCTAGTATTATTATTATCATTATGTTAGTATAATGCTAGCTAATGCATAGGCTATAGACTAATTTAGCCCTGATAAGACTGATATTTTATGAAATAAAACAAACTAAAGGTGGATGGATTATCTCGGCAAAGGAGAAGTGCTCACTAACACAGATTTAGACAGATTTGTGAACAATATTTGAGAGAAATAGGCCTTTTGTGTACATAGAAAAAGTCTTAGATCTTTGAGTTCAGCTCATGAAAAATGGGGGCAAAAACAAAAGTATTGCATTTATAATTTTGTTCAGTGTAATTAGGGTATAATTTTTGTATAAAAATCCTGAATCATCAATGAACTAATAACTTTTCACATTCATTAGAATTTCAATTTTGTGTCCTGATGTTTTAACTATCCTAACATAACAAATCCATTTATTCATGGATTTTGATTGCAGTGGTGGCTCCATTGTTTCCGATTCGTGTGATCCAAACCTTGTAAAGTCCAAAAGTCAAAATGTATTGAAAAAAGATAGATGTAATCATTTCCAAAATTCACAGCAAAATATTCTGCTTCAATACATGTTTGTTGGCATTTAGACTTTCAAAGACAAAATTTTCACTGCAGTGAAAAAAAAACTTTGCTCTCCCGCTTTCCGGACACAAAGCGAGGCACGCACCTTCGTGAGCTGTCTAGTATCTCTTACACAATTATATATTACAAAACAAATTTATTATGTAGGCCTAAAATATGACGACAGACATTCAAAGCTCATTCTAAAACCTCAATAGAAGCATTGAATGTAAAAATTACATGACAAAAATGACATTCAGTACAGTCTAGTATGAACAGTCAGAATGACCGCTATGGCTATTCTAGTAGTTAAAGATAGTTTTACTAATTAAACAGTAGGAAAAAATTAGTAGGGTAAATGGCCAAAACAAAAGGCATCTTCATTATAAGATAAAAAAGTAAAAAAGAAAAACAAACAACAATAAACTCCCTTTCTGTTTATTACTGTACAAAAAAAAGCAGAGAAAATAGGAGTACATACAAAATGAGAAATATTCTTTTTATTTTTTATTAAAGAAATTCATCAAGAACATTTTTATTGAAGATGTATTGTGTACATTTTGATTCCTAAGATGAAGTCTTATGAATTAATAAAAGTATATGTATAATAAAATCTAAATGTAGGCCTATAATAGTTCCTTTCACTGGAACTAAGACTCGTCCATCGGATTGCCAGACAGAGAAGCGTCATTCGTCACTCCAGAGGACACGTCTCCACCACTGCATCCGACGCTTTGCATTGCACTTGGTGATGTAAGGCTTGGATGCATCTGCTCGGCCATGGAAACCCATTCCATGAAGCTCTCTACGCACTGTTCTTGAGCTAATCTGAAGGCCACACGAAGTTGAGGTCTGTAGCCATTGAATGTAGTTGGTGACTTCTGCGCACTGTGTGCCTCAGCATGCGCTGACCCCGCTCTGTGATTTTACGTGGCCTACCACTTTGTGGCTGAGTTGCTGTTGTTCTGAATTGCTTCCACTTTGTTATAATACCACTGTTGACCGTGGAATATTTAGTAGTGAGGAAATTTCACGAATGGACTTATTGCACATGTGGCAACCTATCACGGTACCACGCTTGAATTCACTGAGCTCCTGAGAGCGACCCATTCTTTCACATTGATTGATTTTATACACCTGTGGCCATGGAAGTGATTGGAACACCTGAATTCAATGATTTGGAGGGGTGTCCCAATACTTTTGGCAATATAGTGCATATTGGGTGTCAAATGTCACTTTGCACTTTCACAAAGTAATTTTTACTTACTAATGCGAGTGAATTACTTGCACTGTAGGGCACGGAAACAAAGCAACAGAAAAAATTATGCAACCACTTTTGCGCTGTTGTAATGGATGTTTTGTTTCACAGAATGTCACTGACTGTTAAATGTTCCAACAGATCACATCAGCTAACTCCCAGAGTCTGAGAGGGCATGCCTTGATCCACTCCTCCCTGAATGACAGAAAATCATGGCCATCTGAGCATCTTCTGAGCGAACAGACAATTTCATGCTGACCCTAAGATATCATGTTGCCTTTCTCAGTACACTATGTGCATGCTGTAATTAAATTAATAGTAAAGAAATAAACAGTTATTGTTCATTGTATTGAAGCAAAGTGTATAATAAATGCAGAGTAAATACAAAGAAATGTAAAAGATGTAATGTATTGTGCAGACAAATAAAGTTTCTCTAAATTTTTCTCCGATTGATAAAACACGACTGACAACAAACCAAGCTGCAGTATATATGAAGTATCATATTGCTATATAAGTGAGTTACAATACTTTTAACCAGTAGTTAAGTGTTTACAAGTTGCAGGAAGATGTTAACCATCCTCTAAACAAGCAGAGAGTGCAAGAGTTCATGACTCCATATTCCCATATTTGCATTTATGCCTTTGCCAGATGCTTTTATCCAAAGCGACTTACAGTGCATACTAGGTATACATTTTGCCAGCCCAGTTGTTTGTCTAGAAACTCAAACCAAAGGAATTGGAGTTGCAATGGAACTGGAATAAAATACCTCTTATCATTAACCTTGGGGATCACAGCTACATTAAATTAAGAATTATGAGACCTGTTAATTAGACATTACTGAAGTTTTTTTTTTTTTCTAACTCACTTCATAGTACCGTCTGAGTTACGTATGTAACCCTGGTTCCCTGAGTTGGGAAAAAGACACTGCAACAGTAATACTGTGGGTACACAGTATCGGCTGATGATCCCACACAAATATTCTCCAAAGACACACCCTTAGCACATGAGACAAAGGAACACTCCTAGTGGAGTGAGCTTGAACACCCAGAGGCAAAGTCAAACTATGACTCATAAGGGAGAGAAATTGCATTCCTTACCCAATGCAACATTTGTTGTGGCAACCACCAAATCAAACAACTGATCTGATTATTCCACTTGCTTGTGCAGTCAACGTTAATCTTCAGTGCTGTCACAGGCCAAAGCCTGTGCAGTCTCTAATCCTCATGTGACTGACAAGGCAAAGAGGAAAACAATTGCAACACTACAACCAGAGAGCAAAAGCAATGGAAGCAAGTCTTAATCACAATACAAGTGATTAAGATGGATGTTGCTTTGGCAGAGTTATGTTATCTTATGGAAAGATAAACTGTTGTTTCTCTGACACTAATAAGGTGAAGAACCTTGTTATGCATTAAAAAAAATAAGGCAAGTTTATTTATATAGCACATTTCATAATAGTTCAAAGTGCTTTACATAGAAAATGAATTAAAATAATCATAAAATCACAACAGATGCATAATAAAAAAATATGCATAAGACAAAAATAACAATAAAAGCAGAGAATCCTGAATCACTCAATTTGGGGCGCCCTGTCTGAATGGAAGAGTCAGAGAGCTTCGGTCCGCAAGACACACTAGTAGAAACCTAGCTTCCTAGAGATTTTCCTACCCCTTAATTGGGTGGAGTAGTCCCATACCTTCTGCCTCTGATGGTTTCTGGTACCTCCAACCCCTTAATGGAGTGGAGTATTCACTACACCGTTTGACTGATGGCTTCCAGTTTCTCCAACCCCTTAAAGGGATAATTCACCCAAAAATGAAAGTCCATGATTTACTCACCCTCAAGTCATCCTAGGTGTATATGACATTCTTCTTTCAGACAAATACAATCGGAGTTACATTTAAAAATGTCCTGGCTCTTCCAAGCTTTAATGGCAGTGAATGGCTGTTTCTGTTTTGAAGTCCATAAAAGTGCATCTATCCATCATAAAAGTAATCCATACGGTTCCGGGGTGTTAATAAAGGCCTTCTGAATCAAAGCGATGCGTTTGTGTAAGAAAAATATCCATATTTAAAACTTTACAAACTGTAATCTCTAACTTCCGCTAACTGTCATACACGCGTTCCTGAGAGACTGGCCTTCCAGCGTATGACGTAGGATGCAGGCTTAGCATAAGTTCTGGTGACGAACACGGAAGCGCAGAGGATAGAGCAAAACAAAACTTGGTTCTCGCGAGAACTAGCATATTCTCACCGGAGCGTCCTACGCCATACGCTGGAACGCCAGTCTCTCGTGAACGCGCGTACGACAGTTAGCGGAAGTTAGAGATTAGGGGCACAAATGCATGGCTTCGCTTCAGAAGGCCTTTATTAACCCCCCCAGAGCCGTGTGGAACACTTTTATGATGGATAGATGCATGAGCATAGTGAGCCTTCAAAACAGAAATAGCCATTCACTGCCATTATAAAGCTTGGAAGAGCCAGGACATTTTTTTATTTTTAATAAAGGGCTTCTAAAGCGAAGCGATACGTTTGTGTGAGAAAAATATCCATATTTAAAACTTTATAAACTAAAATAACTAGCTTCCGACAGATGGCCGTATGCACCGATTTGCGCCGAAAGAGTAACCCTTGACCTGATGCATGTATTGACGTATTGACAAACGTGGAAGCGCAGAGGATAGAGCAAAACAAAACACCGGTCACAAGTTAGAAGTCTAAAATGAGAAATGTCAGAAGATTTCGATATAAGAGATGAGGAGTTTAGTTTGTTGCCCAGCCCTATTTGTTTGAACCGCGAGAGGCGTCAAAGTTTACGCTGCTACATTGTGTTAGGGGTTACTCTTTTAGCGTAAGTCGACTTGCGCAGCCCGTCTGCCAGAAAGCAAGTTATTTTAGTTTTTAAAGTTTTAAATATGGATATTTTTTTTACACAAACGCATCGCTTTGCTTCAGAAGGCCTTTAGTAACCCCCCAGAGCCGTGTGGATATCTTATAATGAGAGTGAATAGACGCCCAAAAAAGTGCATCCATCCATCATATAAGGACAAGACATTATTTAATATATCTCCGATTGCATTCGTCTGAAAGAAGAAAGTCATGTACACCTAGGATGGCTTGAGGGTGAGTAAATCATTTTCATTTTTGGGTGAACTATCCTTTTAATGGAGTGTTAATGGAGTGTATTCACCACACTGTCTGCCTCTGTGGGACACCAGGTGGTACCAGAAGCCATCACTCACGTCTCGCTTTCCGATTCTCTCAACTCTTTCAACTAGACAGAATTAAAAGAATAAAAAGATGATACATAGATAAGATAAAGTGCAATCAGTCAGACGTACAGTGTCATTCAGTAAATGCACAGCTAAACAGATGTGTTTTGTGTCTGGATTTGAATGTGACTACTGTTGGAGTCCATCTGGGGCTGTATTCACAAAACATTTTATCTTACCACTAAGAGTTCTCCTAAATAGCAGTAAAAGTTCTTAGGTAAGAGTTTCCACTTAAACCTATTCACAAAGCTTCTGAGACCAACTTTTACTAAGGAATAGAGAGAAGTCTTAAGTTAAGAGTAAGGGCGGGGTTGACTTATGGATGATGTCAGCATGCTTACTAACTATGCACACAGTGATTGGCTGATGGGGGAGGGGTCTCTGTCAGTGATTTAATCATAGAAATATTGTAGAACGAGCTATTATGTTGCCATATTCAAATAAAGGTTTTAAAATAAGAATGTTGCCATATTCAAATAAATATGTTAAAAAAGTAGGCTAATAATAAATGTGTTGCTAATTAAACAAGTGTATGTTCAGCTAATTGTCAGCCTCTTACATGTCTGCATCTCAAGAGATTGCAGAATTCAAGCGTCAAATTATGTTTTATAAACAAAGTTCGGGAGGAGCACTGTCTAATCAGCTCGAGAGGAGGCATACAGTATACACAGCCGACTCACCTCGACAGTTTTCTGCATCCCTCCGCCACCCCGACGGCTTAATCTCTGGGATATGGGGGAGTACTCTGGGTTTGGGCTAAATTCCGAGCTTGAAGCCCTCAATCCCCTCGGACAGCACAACAAATAGGCTTATTTTACTCTTTTACTGTATTCAATCATTTGTAAGTGTGAACTCGTGAAACAACTGCCACAGGTAATCGGACATTATTTTCCTTTTTATTTATCTATTAAAGATTTATTTTTGGCATTTTTGTCTTTTAATTATGATAGGACAGTGAGTAGACAGAGTTTTGGTTCCTTGCCACCATCGCCTCTGTCGCCTTTGGCTTTTGGCTTGCTTAGTTGGGGACACTAAATATTCAACTATATTACTGATAATACCTTGATCAAAATCAACTGCAGGCAGTAGATCCTTTTCCTATTTAGCACCTAAACTTTGGAACAGTCTTCCTGGCATTGTTCGGGAAGCAGACACACTCTGTCAGTTTAAATCTAGACTAAAAAACTGGCATACACATAGAACATTATCAATTTCTATTATTCAAATCAGTTAAATGATTGTTAGGCTGCATTAACTAGGTCAGCCGGAACCGGGAACACTTCCCATAACACCTGATGTACTCGTTACATCTTAAGAAGAATGGCATCTACGCTAATGTTAGTCGCTCTGTTTATCCCGAGGTTTACAGTAGTCTGGGCTGGATCCAGATCAGATGGAGGACCTGCGCCTAGACACGACCACAACGCATCCCTGAAGTGTCTGCAGAGATTGCGTCAACTAGACTCTCCCCTGTGAAGGCCTCATCGACATGACAGCCAGTGGCACTGATCCTCAACAAACAATGTGATGACTCCAATCTTCAACCAGATGGAACTGGACAAATATTCTGAATGTTCCGATCCAATCTGACTTCTGACCTGTAATGCTGTCTGAATTATAATCGTTCATTGGCCAAAGGAGAACTGGCCCCCTGACTGAGCCTGGTTTCTCCCAAGGTTTTTTTCTCCATTCTGTCACCTGATGGAGTTTTGGTTCCTTGCCACTGTCGCCTTTGGCTTTTGGCTTGCTTATTTGGGTACACTAAATATTCAACAATATTACTGATCTGCCTGCATTGACACCATTGTATAAGAATTGAACTGAGCTGGGCGATGACTGTTTTCTCCAGAGCGGCTGTACAGCCAAAACAAACTTTGTTGCATTATTTTCCTGTTATCACTGTAAAGCTGCTTTGAAACAATCTGTATTGTAAAAAGCGTGATATAAGTAAAGGTGACTTGACTTGTAAGAAACTCAATGTTAAACACATGGCTGCTGTGTCTGCACATGTGGACGGGGATCTTCTTTGGGCAGGTGAGCTATGAAGTGGTTTCCCCAATCCAAAAATACCTCAGAGTTGATCCATCCACTGTATGATATTCTGACAAGGGTATTGATTGGTGCCCCAAAACACTATTCAGCCCGAAGCCTTTTGGCTTTGAAAATGACAAGTAGCGGCCCATACTTTCCTGCTGCATTGAGACATGCTAGCAGGGTTGTTGTTTCTTCCCTTTCATTTGCAGTGATTTCAAAGCATGGCGATCCTACTTCAGCCACAACTCTTGCAGACACAAAGTGTCCTGTAGGCCAGTTTCATCACAGTTCAAGATGCTCGATCCCAAGCTCAGTAATAATTTCGCTGTAAGAAGCAAACCATTTTTGCACAGAAACAGGGTTAAAGCAGGCTGCTCAGGTAGAAGAGTGTGCCTCCGGTTTCCTCACACTGAGGCCTGGGTTTCTCCTTAGAAAGCCTTGAAACCAGTAGTGACCTGCCTTTCTAAGGGCGAGCCCTTTAATTCCAATGGCTTCTGCAAATTGGGCCGCAAGAACTTGTATCTCTGGTTTTCTCATGGGGAACCCTCTCTTACTCAGATCTTTGACTAGCTCTGCTAGCTGGGCCTCATCTTTTTTGGGAATGCTGGGACTTACTGCCAACAATGGGCTTATAGCCCTTAACAACTCCCTTTACTCGCCTCTGTAGAGTTGATTTTGGCACGTTCCAGGCTCTGACCAAGAACCTTAACATGGGTATGTTCCCTGCCTCCACTATCTCCTTTTACTCTTCAATGACCCCTTCATCCTTTCTTCTATCCACTTGTTGTTGTATTTTTTTATTGCTGTTTGTTTGTTCTTTCCCTGTGCTCTCCCTTTTGCTGTCTTCCTATATCTCTCTTCCTGTCTCACTGGTGCCATTCAGGATTAGTTAGGAATGTATTAAAAGGTCAAGGCTAATCTTAGTGTTAGGTTTAGCTTAGTTAGTGTATTAGGGTAAATTGTCATAGCTAATATATTGCACAAACCTTTGATGGAAACATGAATATGGTGTACTACTGAAACAGAATCAGTAAAAATGTGTAACTGTCATTGGTTGCACAAATTAAGTGGTTGATAAAACACCAGTTTAGAGCATACACAGCATACACAATGGTTCTCTGTTGCAAGGTTAATCATTTTCTTAATTAGCAAAGCCTTTAAGCACTGTCCCAATCACCCAAAATCATGCTGTCCCATTCACCCAAATTGTGGGACAAAAAACCCCCCACCTAATTCTGAAAACAGAAACATTATATTAACACATTTTTACTGATTTTGTTGCAGTAGTACATCATATTCATGTTTCCATCAAAGGTTTGTGCAATATATTAGCTATGCCAATTTTATGACCTTATTATTTAAACTAGCTATTTAAGCTAAAGTAATTTTCCTCACCTCATGCATTGCAGGGTCAACTTCCTGTTTGATGTTTGCCCCGCCCACCCACGTGATGTCACACCAATGAGGGCATGCCATTTTGACTAGGGCTGAGCAAAAAAGTATTTTATTTCCACTCATCAGAAGAGAAAATAAACTCTGTATAGTTATACTTTCCCATTTGACCTTACGTCCCTATTCTTAGGTTTAGTCGACATCGGCTGTGGCTGGATGTAACCGATTGGCAAGTTGCCGCTTGCAGTCAGGGAGGAGCTGAAAATGGAGACGTTAAGTCGGACACTTTCTGCTTCCCGTAGTGATGCTCGCGCTGTGTTTGCATACTTTGTCACAGCTGAAGTGAAATAAATGCAATATTTGTCAAATACACAAACGCTTCAGAGGCATTTTCATTCAATACTTTATGTACTGCTTAATACAGCGTCTGTTTGCACAAGAATAAAGTTAGATGAGAGTAAACTTAACATAAGCCTATACTATTTAAATACCAATAGTGAGGTCTAAGTTTTTTTATCAGTTTTATTTTGATAAACATGACAATAAAACATCACGATTACATGAAAAGAGCTTTTACTGTTATAAAAGAAAATACAGATTTGTGAGTATTAGTGAAACTGAAGGTGTGAGAATAAACACGAAACAGGTTTGAGAAGCACTGGGCTAGCCACATTATTTTTCAATGCGGAATTAAGGGGTCCTGCAGTTATATTTGAACATGCCACTGCCTTCCTGCATGCTTGAGATTGCAGAGCTCACAAATACACGTGCTCAGGGTACCATATTGGCGACCGACCTCCACCCCCCACCCAATTCCCATAGAGTATTCCCATAGAGTTTGTGTGAATTAATATCGAAATTTAAAAGATGTAAATTATTTATTTTAAAAACCACCTTTAAAAACATATTGTCTTCAGTAGTAAATCTTATTTATTTTGATTTTTATCTAAAATTCTTCACTAATTCAAGTGAAATTTATCCCATGAATCGAACATCTGTTCCAATCAACAAGTAGTCCTGTGCAAAAAAATAATAATAAAAAAAGTAAATTATTACGATATAATAATAATTATTATACTTATTATTATTAATGTTAATGTTATTATTAGTATTATTATTACAACATTAGATGGGCAGTATATAACATAGTATCACACTAATGCAAACCTTCAAAACCTGGAGTTGACTGTTTACAAGCTGCATCTTTCCAATGGCAGGAAGTGGGTAACCTTCCTTTAAACGAGCTGAGAGGGAAGTCCATGATTAAATAACATCTCTATGGCTTTTCACACTACACTTAACCCTGGGTTGTTGTCGTTCTAAACCCCGCTTTTAACTCTGGGTAAAGGAACATTTCACAATTATAATTTAGAGGCGAGGTTA
This sequence comes from Coreius guichenoti, assembly GCA_039654105.1. Taxonomy (NCBI): domain Eukaryota; kingdom Metazoa; phylum Chordata; class Actinopteri; order Cypriniformes; family Gobionidae; genus Coreius; species Coreius guichenoti. The sequence goes on along the minus strand of CM077188.1, from coordinate 25,940,276 downwards.
GCACCGCTTTTTACCCAGTTATAGTTATAAGTTATAAAACCCTCCAGGGTGCTGTGTTAGAATGTTACGGATATCCTTAGCAACTGACAGCCAAATTATGAGCTATGTAAAACGTGGAGCAAGATAACTCAGGATTCTGTTCACCCGGGGTTTAGAATGACACAGGGTTAATTATTTCAAGTGTGAAAAGCCCTATTGTTACAAAGTGAACTGTAAGAACTTAACACTTATCTAATAACAATAAGAAAAATAAGAAAAAAAGTCTTACCATTAATCTTGGGAATCACAGCAACTTTCAAGACCATTGTGAAAATATTGTCAAGAGATGTCACCTATTGATTCAAATTTTACGATGAGATTCTGAATGATTTCTTTCAGATCAGTCAGAAAACTCTTTTCATAGTTTGCAGTTCTTCTTACCTGGAATGGTCCCACATAGCTTTTTGCTAAGCTCATATAAATTCTGTTATAAGAAAATTATGCCATTTGTATCAATCCTTTAAGAACTTAAGAAAATAAACTAACATCCAGTTGTATATGGATAGACTGTGTATGGCTCCAAAACTCACTTGTTAAGGGTTACATTTCCTGCCAGTTTGAGCTCAGTCACATATATGTTGGCACTGACACTGCCCTCCTGTTGGTTCAAGGGAAGATTCATTAAAAATATAATATATATCACATCTAACTCAGTTTGTGGTTATCCCTGCTCCTGATACATCTTACCAGATTGAGGACAAAGAGTGAAGATAGTGTGCTGTTGGGCTGAATAGCGTAAGCTGTCACTGTACTGCTTGCCTGGACAGTCATGTTATTCGGTTCAAATGTAATGATCGGCTCCTTCACTGTCTCAACCAACAGCTTCATCATCAGACCAGGATACATTTTCGCAATCTGAAATAAATCACTTTAGACTTAGTGTTTTTTTTGTGTGTTTTGAATTTAATGACTGAACATGGCTATTTATTTTCATACTTGAGGAATGAATGCGCCAAATGTCCTTGTGTTAAGATGAATTGGAGAACCAGAGGGAATCTGCAAAAAACAAACATATGGTCTCTTAGGTAACTGCTCTCAGTTTCCTCTCTAATGAAGACCAGCAGATCATTCTTCATCTAGATCTGGCCATCTTGTTCTGTCATCATTGTATTCTATTGGGTGGTCACATCTCGGGGAAGACTGGGGCACAGACCCTGTCCTAGCATCACCAATGACGGGGTGGGTGACGACAGAAAGAATGTATGAACCCCACTGGATGACATTGCTACAAGCATCTAAATCCTGCCATCCTGTTGTCTATTTTGGAATATCATGTGCATTGTATTCAGTTCTGTTTTTGCCTTTGCCTAGATTTAATTTTTTATTTTGTTAATAAACTGTTAGTACTACATTTGGATCCTACTCTCTGTTATCTCTGAGTCAGGCCGCGTTACATCAGGATGACTGTTTTTTTTCCCTTTTCTTAATTGTTTTCTTACTTGTACAAATATTTACATATATTTTTTAAATGTACGGAGCCATTTAAGTTTGAATGTTTTGAATGTTTAGATTGGATTTAATGTGACTTAATTGGTGACAAACTATGATTTAATATTGTTTTGATTCATGTAAAGGTGATGACTTTTATTTTGTAAGGTGACTGTATAAAGAAGAGGGCAGATTGGAGTCAGGTGTGTGAGGGTGGAAAGAGCACACAAAAAGACGGCAACCTTTTGACAAATGCTACTGGCCAGGGTTCCAGTTCCGATGTTCACAAGGCGGTGAATACAAACAAACTAACGTAGCTTATTTGGAGTTTAGTTAAATTGGAAATAACGGATAAACACACTCATCTGAAGCTGAAGGCGGTTGAGCATGACTGCTTCGTGAATGGATCAGAGATAGGTAGGTGGGAAGATATGGATTATAATGAAGGGGAAGTGAATGTTAGCATGGATGAATTGAAAAAGAATATAAAAGGAGGAAAAGTATTGAACGTTCAAAGACTGAAATCAACAAAGGAAGGAGTAATGAGGGACAGTGAATAGAATTTAAGAATTTAGTCAATAGAATTTAAAGGAGAGAATATTCCAAAGAAAGTATTCTTGGGATTTATGAGTTATCCAGTGAGAATGTAAGCCAATGAGGTGCTTCAACTGTCAGAGGTTTGGACACACTGCAAAAAACTGCAATAGACAGAGAAGATGTGCTAGATGCGGAGACCAAAAGATGAAAGTGGAAAGAAGGATAACCTATGCAGATGCTGTTAAAGTGTCAAGAGAGAGGGAAAATTAATATGAATAAGTTAGAAGATGTGGGAGTGCAAGAGCAACAACAAAGAACGGATGACAGAATGCATGTGAAAAAAAGAGATTTGGTAACATTTATAGCTGGAGTGATTAATATGACTGCAGAAGTAAAATCTAAAAATGACAAAATTCAGTTGGTGGTCAAAGCTGCATTAATCAATAAATCATTTAGGATTAGTAGGACTGACATGGGAGGAAGTGAGGGAGAACCTTGCTAATATTAATGGTAAACCTTTTACAATAGAATGCTAGAAGTATAATGGCCAATGGTCAGGAATTGAAGCATTTCATGAATGAATTAGATGGGAAAAAAAACGAATGTACTATGTATTCAGGAAACTTGGCTGAAACCACATCTAGATTTGTAATACATGGATACACAACAATTAGGAATGATAGGACGGTGAGAGGAGGAGGAGGGTGTGCCACCTTCATCAAGCATGGAATACCATATAAATTACTGGAAGAGGGAGAAGATCAGGAATACATGGTGGAGGTGTGGGAAAGAGGTTGATGTTGGAAAATTTACTAAGAATACAAGGGCAAGATAGACAAAAAGTAATTTGGTGTGCAGATTTTAATGCTCATAGCTCATTGTGGGGAGGTGTACAGACAGATGCAAATGGTAAGCTAATTAAAGATCTGATGGATGAAAAGGAATTGGTTTGTTTAAATGATGGTAGAGGAATTAGGATAAACTTACAAACAGGAATTGAATCAGCATTAGATTTAACTTTAGTGTCTAATACAATGGTTGGAGATAATATATGGGAAGTTTGGTGGGGAGTAATTCCTATCCAGTTTTATGCACGGTGGGTGGGAGAATGGAAGTGAGGATAGAGGGAAGGATCCCAAAGTGGATCTTTGAAAAAGCAGACTGGGACAAATTTCAGAAAATAAGTGATGAAACAGTGACTAGGATTGATGTGTCTGGAAGTACAGATGATGTAAATAATCAGGTTACACCAGCAATTATTATAGCAGCAGAGGAAGCTATTCCAAAGGGGGAAAACAGAGAAAATCGGAAATTGGTGCCTTGGTGGAATGAGGAGTGTCATCAGGCGGTAAAAAATAGAAATAAAGCATTCAGACTGGTTAAAAGAACCCACAATCCACAGAATCTAATCCAATATAAGAAGGCACAAGCAGTGGTGAGAAGAACCATAAGACAGGCAAAGAGGATAAGTTGGAGAATTTTTTGTGGTGAGATAGGAAGAACAACACCTGTGGGAGAAGTCTGGGGAATGATAAAGAGGATGGGAGGGAACAGGAGACAACGCTATGGATTCGGTTTTAAGATTAGAGACTGAGATAAGAAGCGTAAGCAAATAAAGAGAGTGCAGTTGCAGTATTTTTTGATATAGAAAAGGCCTACGACATGATGTGGAAGGAGGGATTATTAATCAAGCTGAATAAGATGGGGGTAGGTGGGAGAGCGTTTAACTGGATAAAAGACTTTGTTTGGAAGGAAAATTCAAGTGAGAATTGGGGCAGATATGTCAAACCTGTATATGGTTGAAAACGGCACACCTCAAGGGAGTGTGATAAGCCCTGTAAACAATTAATTGCTGTTTATCATTATGATAAATGATGTATTTGTACAGGGTCCAGAAGACATAGGAAGGTCTTTGTTTGCAGACGATGGGGCGGTGTGGAAAAGAGGAAGGAATGTGGAATATGTTATTAGGAAGGTACAGGAGGCAATTGATAAGGTGGTAGAATGGGGTTATGATTGGCGGTTTAGGTTTTCAGTAGAAAAGAAGCAGTCAGTCTTTTTTACCAAGGTATGAGGCTAAGGATACATTGGAAAGAGTTAGGTAGGTACATTTACATTTTTGGGAGTGACATTTGATGCACGACTGACATTTGCAGAGCATATTAAGAAATGGGGAGCTAGTCGCTCATCTCTAAAAAGTATATATGTGGCATTGATTAGATCAGTTTTGGATTATGGTAGCATAGTGGTTGGATCAGCAGCCAAATCTCTGTTAAAGAGAATGGAGGTGATCCAGACACAAGCATTGCAAATCTGTTGTGGAGCTTTTAAAATGTCTTCAGCCATACAGGTTAAAATAGGAAAAATGCCGCTGGATTTAAGAAGGATCCAATTGATGGCAAACTATTGGGCTAGTTTGCAGGGGCATAAGGACTCCCATCCCACAAAAGCAGTACTCCAGGAGTGCTGGGAAAATGGTAGAAATCAAAGGGACAATTTTGGGCGGATTGGAAATAAAGTAGCTATAGATCTAGAAGTTTTTAATTTACAGATAAGTCCTACGGTAGTTTTTCCAGTGATAGCTCCGTGGAAGATGGTGTGGCCTGAAGTAGACTGGTTTGTGCTAGAGGAAAAAAGGAAAGCGAAGGAGGAAATTAATTTGGTAAGAGTTTTTAATAACCGAGTAGGAGAATATAAAATTAATTATATACAGATTTATATGGACGGTGCTAAAAAAACAGAGACAACAGGGTTTGGGGTGGTAATACCAGGAAAAGGAATTGGAATAAATAGAAGAACATCGGATAAATTAGGAGTATATACTGTAGAAATGTTGGCAATATTAATTGCATTAAGGTGGGTGGAAAAGACGGGACAAGACAAAGCATTGATATGCTTTGACTCTTCATCAGCATTAGCTAGTTTAAGGTCATTTCTTTCAAAAAGCCGGCAAGATATTCTGTATATGAAGTACTTCAGCTAATTACAAGTATAGTTAATAAAGGTAGTCAGGTAATATTTATGTGGGTTCCAGCGCATGTAGGGATTAGGGGAAATAAGGTGGCAGATAAGCTAGCAAAGAGGGCATTATTGAAAGATAACATAGAAATGCAAATTAATATTAGCAAAGCATAATATGGGAGAAAATAAATCAAAGGTGGCAAGAAAGGTGTGAAAGAGAGGAGAAAGGGAGACCGTTGTATCAAATTCAAAGAAATGTCAAAGGAGATAGGGTGGGAAGTGGGAATCGGAGAGAAGAAATAGTGTTGACAAGGTTAAGGTTGGGACATTGTACACTAAATAAAACCCTTGAGATGATAGGAAAACATCAGACAGGACTGTGTGAGGGATGTCAAAAAAAGGAATCAGTAGAGCATGTAATCATGATTTGTAGAAGATATGAAACAGAGAGAGGTGATGAGAGAAAAACTGAGGGAGATAGGGGTGCAGAAGTTCACGTTAAAAAGGTTACTGAGCACAAAAGATTGGGCACAGATCAGAGTACTGATGACTTTTTAAGAGAATCAGGGGTTTTCAATAGGATTTGAAGTATAATTAGTATAGAAATAATTAATAGTAATAGTTAGTAGAATGTGAGGGAGGTATTGTAATGGGCTATAAGTAGAGTATAGAAGAACAGAGCTAGGTATTTTGGAAAATTAAATAGTTTAAGGATTTTTTTTTTTTTTTTGGGTATGTGTGTGTGGGTATGAGTGAATGGGTAAATTTGAGTGTATTAGTGGGGAAAGAGGGTAAGGAAAGTAGATTGTAAACCTATTATCTGATCCACACTCTGGAGCAGAAGGTGGTGATAATGCACCAATAAGATGGATGCCAACCGCCGTAAAACAAGAAAAAAGAAGAAGACGATGGCAACCTTAGAGGCGTTTTTTTTTAAATGGATGTCAATGAAGAAGAGGCTTCACTATGCTGAATAAACCGTTTTTGTGAAGACCATTCAATGAATCAACAGCCCATTGGCTAATCTTCAACATGTTTAAACATTTGTTTTGCATTGATCTATTTTTAGAGTTTACACTGAAAAAAATGCTGCTTTATAAGAGAAGTCACAGACAATTGCACAACAGGTATGATTCAGTTTACGGCCTTCTCATTCATTTCTATGGTATCTGCAAACATTCACTGTAAAATCCAACAGTGATTCTAACTAACACTTTTTAGTTAACTTTACTTAATGTCTTACCTTAATTGTAAAAATATAGTAATCTGTACTATTCAAATACTATACCTTGTTTACTCAGAAAATTCAAGTTAAGATTAATTGATTGGTTTGAGTGCCATTTTGTCAAGCCAAAAAAAAAACCCTCACCATTATGGTGATCAGTGTTCCCTTTGGTTGGGCACTTAGAACGTTAATATTATTGTAATTCTCTTCCTATTGATGCAGCGATGCAACAAGAAATCAGTTATTTGGTTTCAAAGGAAGATAAGTAATAAATAGGTTGCTTTTAAAAGTTGACCTAGCTTCTGACTGAATAATTAACTATAGTTAATGATTTAGTCAGAAATTAGGTCACCTTTCAAAAGCAACCTATATATATGTAATACTTCCCTTCATGTTGTATAATGATCTTTACAATTTTATTGCTAACATTTACGTCATAAACACCTTGTGAAACTTTTAATTGGGTTGATATAATCCCTCTATATTTGTGATCTTGCAGTTGTTCATGCTTGAGTTACACACAGACTTCAACATTCAGCATGCAAAACACAACAATGGTAACAACAATATAGCTATACTAAGTCAAGAGTAAATCTAAAGTAAATTATCAAGTAGTCTCTACAGTTCCTTTTTAGTTACTAGAACTCTTGTGTAAGTGAACTATACTAACTAAGCATTTGTTAGCACAACATACTATTCCTATTTCACTTCACTTGTTTTTTTTTTTAAGGCAATCGGTTTGCATGCTTTTTTTAAGTAAGTCTAACTAATTCGATTTTACAGTGTTGATTGGCTGCGTCCGAAAACTAATAAATGCTGCCTTCGGAGGACACATTCCAAGGTAGGAAGGCATCAAGGCCCGTTTGCTTCCTGTCTCCTGAGATACCTTCATCTGATCGATTTTTGAAGGCAGTATAGCATTTTGAAGAATATCCTTTGCTGCCTTTGATATCCCACAATCCTGTGCTTTCCATTCTGTGACAGTTGAGCTAGAAGAATAAAGATGGTGTCTGAAAGTTGCGGTTAGTGGTCAGTTTGTGTGTAAATGTATGTTTTTGACCAACGTTTTCCACTTTTGATGTCATTTCTAGCGAGGAATTACTATTGTAGTAATAAAATTTTCACCAAAGCTCTCTCTATTTTGCTTAAGATCATTAGTCAAGTCAAGGTTTGAGGGCTGGTGGTACTCCAGGACAGGTTTGAGAACCACTGCTCTATGGGATATGTGATTGTTGTCATATTTATAAAAAAATTAATTAAATAAATAAATAAATAAAACTATATTAAACTAAAAATTGAGGGAAAACACATCTTCTGGATGGAATTAAATAACTTAAATTACATCCAGTTTCTTTCTTTTGAAAATAAATACTAAATTCAGCATTAACATTGGGTATGGAGGTCATTTCTTGGATTACCTGCATCAAAGAATCCTTCAAATTTTACACAAGGTGGGTGGCTTTAATTTTGATTACTTCTGGACAATAAAGCCAATACAATACAGTGGGGAGTATTTGATACACTGCCGATTTTGCAGGTTTGCCCACTTACAAAGCATGTAGAAGTCTGTAATTTTTATCATAGGTACACTTCAACTGTGAGTGACGGAATCTAAAACAAAAATCCAGAAAATCACATTGTATGATTTTTAAGTAATTAATTTGCATTTTATTGCATGACACATCATGCAATACATTTCTGATACATCAGAAAAGCAGAATTTAATATTTGGTACAGAAACCTTTGTTTGCAATTACAGAGATCATACGTTTCCTGTAGTTCTTGACCAGGTTTGCACACACTGCAGCAGGGATTTTGGCCCACTCCTCCATACAGTCCTTCTCAAGATCCTTAAGGTTTCGGGGTTGTCGCTGGGCAATACGGACTTTCAGCTCCCTCCAAAGATTTTCTATTGGGTTCAGGTCTGGAGACTGGCTAGGCCACTCCAGGACCTTGAGATGCTTCTTACGGAGCCACTCCTTAGTTGCCCTGGCTGTGTGTTCCGGGTCGTTGTCATGCTGGAAGACCCAGCCACGACCCATCTTCAATGCTCTTACTGAGAGAAGGAGGTTGTTGGCCAAGATCTCACGATACATGGCCCCATCCATCCTCCCCTCAATATACGGTGCAGTCGTCCTGTCCCCTTTGCAGAAAAGCATCCCCAAAGAATGATGTTTCCACCTCCATGCTTCACGGTTGGGATGGTGTTCTTGGGGTTGTACTCATCCTTCTTCTTCCTCCAAACACGGCAAGTGGAGTTTAGACCAAAAAGCTCTATTTTTGTCTCATCAGACAACATGACCTTCTCCCATTCCTCCTCTGGATCCAGATGGTCATTGGCAAGCTTCAGACGGGCCTGGACATGCGCTGGCTTGAGCAGGGGGACCTTGCGTGCGCTGCAGGATTTTAATCCATGGCGGCGTAGTGTGTTACTAATGGTTTTCTTTGAGACTGTGGTCCCAGCTCTCTTCAGGTCATTGACCAGGTCCTGCCGTGTAGTTCTGGGCTGATCCCTCACCTTTCTCATGATCATTGATGCCCCACGAGGTGAGATCTTGCATGGTGCCCCAGACCGAGGGAGATTGACCGTCATCTTGAACCTCTTCCATTTTCTAATAATTGCGCCAACAGTTGTTGCCTTCTCACCAAGCTGCTTGCCTATTGTCCTGTAGCCCATCCCAGCCTTGTGCAGGTCTACAATTTTATCCCTGATGTCCTTACACAGCTCTCTGGTCTTGGCCATTATGGAGAGGTTGGAGTCTGTTTGATTGAGTGTGTGGACAGGTGTCTTTTATACAGGTAATGAGTTCAAACAGCTGCAGTTAATACAGGTAATGAGTGGAGAACAGGAGGGCTTCTTAAAGAAAAACTAACAGGTCTGTGAGCCAGAATTCTTACTGGTTGGTAGGTGATCAAATACTTACGTCATGCAATAAAATGCAAATTAATTATTTAAAAATCATACAATGTGATTTTCTGGATTTTTGTTTTAGATTCCGTCTCTCACAGTTGAAGTGTACCTATGATAAAAATTACAGACCTCTACATGCTTTGTAAGTAGGAAAACCTGCAAAATCGGCAGTGTATCAAATACTTGTTCTCCCCACTGTACTTAAAATATAAAAATATATATTTGTTTTAAAAAAATATGTTCTCATTTTGGACAGTGATTACAGTGTTCAGGCACATTCAAACATGACACGTGACATTTTAATATGTTTTTCCATGAATTTAAGGGCTCTATTTTAATGATCTGAGCGCATGGCGCATGTGCACTCAGGGCGTGACCGAATCCACTTTAGCTAGTTTAATGACGGAAAAAACAGTCGGCGCGCCAGGCGCATGGTCCAAAAGGGTTGTACCTAGTCTCTTAATGAGTCATGGGTGTGTTTTGGGCATAACGTGTAATAAACCAATCAGAGTGTCATCTCCCATTCCCTTTAAAAGCCAGGGTGTGCTTGCACCATGGCGGATTTGTTATTTACATGGCGGAATTTGCTAGCTTAAAGACTGAACGCTTCTCAGGAATCCTTTTATTTTTAATATTTAAAAATGTTTGTGTGCTGCTGCCCTGTGTGTGTATTAAGCAGAGTGTATGCACGTTGTACACCTGCCTATAGGTGCATATTACTAACGCGCCCTTTAAATAACACAAAAAATACTGCGCTATTGACTTTAGACCAGGTTTTTGTTGGTTAATGGCACAGTTGTTTTCAGTTGCCTCAAAACGTGCCAACAATGCGCCTGAACACACCTCATTTTCAGACCAGCGCGCCCATGGGCAAACAGATGCAAGCGAGTGCATTTGCTATTTAAACAATGTAGCGCTGGACGTGAAAATGATAACTGCAACGGTCTGAAACTAGCAAAAAACACTAGCATCGCATTGCGCAGGGTATATGATAGGGCCCTACGACTCAAACTGTAATCTTTGTGTGCCAAAATCACACAATCACTTCTTGACAGTCTTCCAATATTGAACTTGCAGATCTGAGTGACATTTAATTGGCATCTCACCATGTCATCAGTGATGTAGAGGCGGAGGGCGCCAGCACTGTGGTACACAAAGCCTGCTGAGTTGATGGAGAAGGCAGATACTCCAATGTACATCATATTAATGTCCTGATAAGGCAACGAGAAAGGTGTTGGGGAGAAAGGGGGTTCCTTGTGTTGTCCAATGTTGTAGAATTCACCCTATAAAGTGTGAAAAAATCTAAATTTAGCTATTAAATTAAATTTTTACAGAGAATTTGACATGTTTTAGAGAAATATAACACACAGTAGTGCTTAAGATTACCTTTAAATCCAAGTCAATTGAAGTATTAGAAATGACAGGAGACCCCACCATGGAGTAGTCAATTTCAGCATATTGGTCAACTTTGGCTAAAACTGGAGGGTCAACAATAGAACAATAGAAACGTTTTTTAGTGTGTACTTGATAATTGTATTGAATAATGCTGGTTTTCATACCAATCCTGAAAAAATAATAAATAATGATTTATCACATCACCATTTAATGTTTTCAGGTGGGGGTTCATTTCAGCAATGGAGTCAGCCACCAAAGGGCAGATCTGAAACAGCAGATAGATTGTTGTATGTAAAACTCTGGTATGCCCTTACATTGCATCTCAGTTCTTGTTTAACAGTATACATTTAGCGGGCAAAATAGAGGGCATTCATACAGCCTAGATTCCTTACCTGTTTCTGCAGAGCATTGCGTAAAGCCTTATTAATGAAGGAACTGAAGAGGTTATACAACCAGCTGTCATAAATACAGGAAATAATATTGTAAAAGATCATTAGATGTAAACTCTTGGCCTGTTCCCCCCTGTGTGTGTTAGTTGCAGAGTGTTACCTGGCCCCGCCATGAAATTTGACTTTGACACTTCCCAGACTTGCTGCACAGTTGGTCATGCTGACTGTTGGGCGGCCAGTGTCATCACTCATGACTGCAATAGTGGTGCTAATGGTCAGTTCATTCACAGCCAGATCAAATGATCCACTGTCTTTTCTGTGTACGAAGAGATCAGATATTTAGCATATTACTTTTTTTTTTTCTCCTGAATTTAACTCATTAAGCCAGTGCGAATAAATAATGTGGACACTCTACTTACATGATCCTGAGGTATTTGACTCTCCAGTTTCCATGCAGATTGATGTAGGCGTGGTCAATTGAAAGCATGACTCCAGTGTCAGGAACTAACCCCAGTGCTGATTTGGGAAGTCCCAGGTTTACAATCTGTATCCTATGATGTATATTGGTGAAGCTTTTACTATATGCTATTACAAGCATATTAGCAGCAATACAGTAATCCTTATGTAAATGCCTTTTCAACCCTTATGTGTCCAAATGTAAAAAAAATAAAAATAATGTATAGGGTACAACGGGCCTAAAGGCGCACTGGGGTAAAGGCGCATTTGACTTTACTCTCCTTTAAACCACTAGATGGCACAAAAAAATTCAGCTCAGCACTTTTCTTAACAACCGATTCTGATAATGCACGTAGAAGTTTGGCTGATCCTCGACATGATCGTGGACAGCAACGCAAAGTTCATTCTGCGCTAATTTGATCTAATATTTTATTTGATATTTGTATTTTTTTAAATGTTGTAGATTTATGTAGCAAATGAGAATTATTATTATTATTATTATAAAATTATTGGCTATATATTGAGGCAAATGTCTTTTTTTTTTTTTTTTTGTACTTTTTTTTCAAGGTAATTAAAGCAAACATTTTTTCAATAACGGAAGAATATGTAAAAGTGTGGTAAGTGGGGTAAAAAATGCCCCTGCTGTTGGGGCTAAAGGCACAATAATTAACAGGATAATAAATAGCTGGCTGACTTTTCCAATATGACATGACATGGTTAGATTCAGGTAAATATCATATATTAATTTGGCTGTCCACCTTAGAGATAATCATATATTTATAATGAAACCATCATATTTAAAAAAATATATTAACCATATCATATATTAAAATGACTCAAATGAATTCATTTAAACAGAAAATAGTACAAACTTTGCTAAAGTGATTATTTTAAACAAGTATTACCTTAAACATTATTCAATCAAAACATATTATTTTTGCTAAAGTACTTGTATCAATACTTTGTGCCTTTTGCCCCATGCTGGAAAGCCTTTTACTCCGTCCAGCTCAGTTCAATTCTCATACAATGGTGTCAATGCAGGCAGATCAATAATGTTGAAAATTTAGTAAAAGGCCCACCTTGCTACATCATACATTTATAAGATTTTTAAACAAAACAAACCACTTTTATGATTTATTTTCACACAAAATCTGTGGCTCCATTAATGTTCAATAAAAACATATATATTTTTTCTGCAATCATACACTATGGGAGTAGTGAAAAGCACATTTTAAGGTGTGCCTTAAGCCCCTTTGTACCCTATAGTTCACCAAATAATTCTGTGAAAATGGCATCATCTATTCAGGCCAAGTAAATATCTCTTATCTTTTATGACTATATTTTATTTGTTGTATTTTCAGTAGGGGACAATCTTAAAAAAAATATTTTAAAATCATGTGAAGTATACAAATATAATCAAATGGAAATAATATGTTTCACAGAATTACTCAGAAGGCATTTTGAAGATGTAAACCAAGTTTAACTTTAAAAAGTTTAGAATTACATAGTAGGAATGTATGACCATGAATTAGAAGGGACATTGACCGTACCCTGTAAAACTATATTGGACCTTTCCAATAGGAGCCACCTTTTCTGTTCCACTTATATCTGGCACTTTAATACTTCTGAGCTGTTGCTGGATTGAGGTAATTCCAATCTGTCGACCTGCATTCAAAACAAAGACATTTAGAAACTATGCCTCAGAGTTAGTGTCCTGAGATTCGGTTTAAGTAGCTACCTGGTTAACTCAAGTTTAGCTAAAGCAAATTCTTTATTTTTATTTTTTTCAAAGTTCATAGCCATAGTAATGCTAAGGCTGTTCTGATTCAATAAATCTACTCCCCCTGTATCATAATCATAAAAATCTAAAAAATTGCTTTGAAAAAAGCTTTTAAAATAACCTAAGCTTGTTGACCAACAGTGGATATAAAAAGTCTACACACCCCTGTTAAAACAACTGGTTTTGTGATGTAAAATTATGTCAGAAATTTTGCAACTTTAATTTTAAAATCAACCCATGCAATGCCACTGAAAAAAGTTACACATTTCAAAGATATGAATTATAACTTAAAATAACTGTTTAAGTGTGCACACCCTTTTATTATGGGTATGTGGCTGTCTTCAGAATTAACCAATCATGAAGCTCATGTGAAATGACTCCAACTGAAGTGACCCCAAAGTCATGTGAAGTCAATCCAAATAAATCTCAGCTGTTCTTGTTAGATTTTTTTGACACCTTCTTGGTTGCATGCCACTACAAGAGCCATTGCCCACAAAAGGCTTACAAAGTATCAATGGGATCACACTGTTGAAAGGTATTGCTCAGGTGAGGGCTACAACATATTTTTCAAGACATTAGATATACAAACCCGATTCCAAAAAAGTTGGGACACTGTACAAATTGTGAATAAAAAAGGAATGCAATAATTTACAAATCTCATAAACTTATATTTTATTCACAATAGAATATAGATAACATATCAAATGTTGAAAGTGAGACATTTTGAAATGTCATGCCAAATATTGGCTCATTTTGGATTTCATGAGAGCTACACATTCCAAAAAAGTTGGGACAGGTAGCAATAAGAGGCCGGAAAAGTTAACTGTACATATAAGGAACAGCTGGAGGACCAATTTGCAACTTATTAGGTCAATTGGCAACATGATTGGGTATAAAAAGAGCCTCTCAGAGTGGCAGTGTCCCTCAGAAGTCAAGATGGGCAGAGGATCACCAATTCCCCCAATGCTGCGGCGAAAAATAGTGGAGCAATATCAGAAAGGAGTTTCTCAGAGAAAAATTGCAAAGAGTTTGAAGTTATCATCATCTACAGTGCATAATATCATCCAAAGATTCAGAGAATCTGGAACAATCTCTGTGCGTAAGGGTCAAGGCCGGAAAACCATACTGGATGCCCGTGATCTTCGGGCCCTGCATCACATACAGGAATGCTACTGTAATGGAAATCACAACATGGGCTCAGGAATACTTCCAGAAAACATTGTCGGTAAACACAATCCACCGTGCCATTCGCCATTGCCGGCTAAAACTCTATAGGTCAAAAAAGAAGCCATATCTAAACACGATCCAGAAGCGCAGGTGTTTTCTCTGGGCCAAGGCTCATTTAAAATGGACTGTGGCAAAGTGGAAAACTGTTCTGTGGTCAGACGAATCAAAATTTGAAGTTTTTTTGGAAAACTGGGACGCCATGTCATCCGGACTAAAGAGGACAAGGACAACCCAAGTTGTCATCAGCGCTCAGTTCAGAAGCCTGCATCTCTGATGGTATGGGGTTGCATGAGTGCGTGTGGCATGGGCAGCTTACACATCTGGAAAGGCACCATCAATGCTGAAAGGTATATCAAAGTTCTAGAACAACATATGCTCCCATCCAGACGTCGTTTCTTTCAGGGAAGACCTTGCATTTTCCAACATGACAATGCCAGACCACATACTGCATCAATTACAACCTCATGGCTGCGTAGAAGAAGGATCCGGGTACTGAAATGGCCAGCCTGCAGTCCAGATCTTTCACCCATAGAAAACATTTGGCGCATCATAAAGAGGAAGATGCGGAAGACCTAAGACAGTTGAGCAACTAGAAGCCTGTATTAGACAAGAATGGGACAACATTCCTATTCCTAAACTTGAGCAACTTGTCTCCTCAGTCCCCAGACGTTTGCAGACTGTTATAAAAAGAAGAGGGGATGCCACACAGTGGTAAACATGGCCTTGTCCCAACTTTTTTGAGATGTGTTGATGCCATGAAATTTAAAATCAACTTATTTTTCCCTTAAAATGATACATTTTCTCAGTTTAAACATTTGATATGTCATCTATGTTGTATTCTGAATAAAATATTGAAATTTGAAACTTCCACATCATTGCATTCTGTTTTTATTCACAATTTGTACAGTGTCCCAACTTTTTTGGAATCGGGTTTGTACCAAGGAATACAGTGAAGACAATCATCAACAAGAAGAGAAAGTATGGCACAAAAGTGACACTATCATTGAAGAGAAGACAAAGCAAAAACTGGTCAGGGAGTCTGTCAAGAGGCCTATAGCAATATTAAAGAATTGCAGCTATTTCTGGCAAGTACTAGGCAAGTACTACATGTGTACTATCTCAAAAAGCACGCATATTACTAGGATATTGGCTGTTCATTAGTACTTATAAAGCACATATTAATGCCTTATTCTGCATGAACTTATTCTACATCCCTTAAACCTACCCAATACCTAAACTTAAACACTACAAAAACTACCTTACTATTAATAAGCAGTCAATTAGGAGTTTATTGAGGCAAAAGTCGTAGTTAATAGTGAATATGTGTTATACCCCATACTAAAGTGTTACCAGAATTAGTATTAGTATTGGATAGAATACTAATCTCTTGTTATTTCTTGCAATTCTTAAAAAACTCCTGGACCCATTTAAGGGTAATAATTTAACTGAAGTTCAACAAATAAAACAGATGTAATACAGATAAACAAATTATAAAGCTTATCTTGATGAATATGAGATCCGTTTTTACAAAAGCACTTTTTTGTAAATGATCATAACCTAGATGTGCTCTATTTGACAGGCTAAAACCAGACAATTACATTATTTTAAATGAGTCTACCCCACAAGGTTACTGTTATAAACATGAGCCTCATCTGAAAGGCAAAAAGGGAGTTGTTGCTACAATTTATTAATATAATCAGTACTTCTCAGAGGTCTGGTCATTCTTTTGAAGTGATGATGATTTATATAACATTCTCTAGTGTAACAAGTGTAAATGATCAATGTCTTTTGACATTTGTACTGGCTACTGTATTCAAGCCAACAGGGCACCATAGCCTTTATCAAAGAATTATCTGATTTTCTATCTAATACTAATACTAAAACTAATACTAATACTAATACTAATTCTGGTAACACTTTAGTATGGGGTATAACATATTAACTATGACTTTTGCCTCAATAAACTCCTAACTGACTGCTTATTAAAAGTTAGTAAGGTAGTTTTTGTAGCGTTTAAGTTTAGGTATTGGGTAGGATTAAGGGATGTAGAATAAGGTCATGCAGAATAAGATATTAATATGTGCTTTATAAGTACTAATAAACAGCCAATATCCTAGTAATATGCTAATAAGCAAATAGTTAAAGGGATAGTTAACCCAAAAATGAAAATTCTGTTATCATTTACTCACCCTCAAGTTGTTCCAAACCTGTATGAATTTCTTTCTTTTGCTGAATACAAAGGAAGATATTTGGAAGAATGTTTGTAACCAACAGGGGCATAGCCAGAGCTTTTTTTCAGGGTTGGCCAGGTAAGACCCAGTGATTTTATTGGGGTGGCCAAAAAAAAATCCTAGAGAAAATGACTGTATATCCTGTGTGGAATACCTTAAAACGGATGTGGAATGGAACACACATGAAACGGATTTCATATAACTGCATCTCAACAAACTGTATAATCGTTCCAGTTTTGCCTGGCATAAATTCTCCGTATACCGTAACCAGTAGAGCTCTTTGAGTAGCCTATAACCAATAAAACGGCTTATAGTTGTCATTAAACATCGCAAAAAAATGTTTAAACGTTTTTTTTAAGTTATTAAAAATGCAAAGGCGTGTTCATTTATATTTTCGTTGCAAAATGCAAATGGCTGTGCTTTATTTGTGCTATCACAGGATATGTGAGTGATGTAGGCGGTGTGAGTGAGCGTGTATAACCATGTATAATATTTGTTAATTTTGTTGGCTAAACCTTAAGGGTTTTTTTTTCCATTCCACTGTGCCAATTTTCCATTCTTTTTCCTATGTAAACATTGAAGAACATTTTTGACCGTTGCGTTCGCATCTCGCTCTGCTGTTTATGCTTGTAAAGCTTCTTCACCAAGCGTGAATTTGCAGCATTGCCATGTCCACTTATTATAGGCATCTTTGGGCTTGTTGTTTTTCCCATATTAATAGGTAATGTGACAACTTAGTTCATCTGGAGTGTGTACATGGCCTTTGTGCCAGTGTCAGCTGTAAATCAGCTGTTAAAGCCATAAAAAAGCTTGCGCAACAGGGGTGGCCAGAGGGGTACCCCGTAGCTACGCCCCTGGTAACCAAGCACTTCTCAGCAGCCATTGACTACCATAGTATTTTTCCCCCACTATGGTAGTCAATGGCTGCCGAGATCTGCTTGCTTACAAACATTCTTCCAAATATCTTCCTTTGTGTTCAGCAGAACAAAGAAATTTATACAGGTTTGGAACAACTTGAGCGTGAGTAAATGATGACAGAATTAAATTTTTGGGTGAACTATCCCTTTAATAGCGAGAATTGAACCCTAAAATAAAGTGTTACCCAAATTCTAATACAATTACTAATTCTATCAAGTTGATACAGACCGATCTTGTATCTCCCTTTTCTGTCAAAAAATGCTAGAAAAGGTAGTCCTCACAACTATGCTCCTTCTCAAAGAGAAATTGTGTAGTATCTGCAAGCATTTTCAGTCAGGATTTAGACCGCTCCATAGTACTGAGACTGCTCTCATCAGAGTTACAAATGACTTGCTCTTAGTGCTGCCCCCTAATAGAGGCTTAGTCAACCAACATTTTATTAGTCGGTTAGTCGCAGAAAAAAAACTCCACAGGAAGTAACGAAGTCACGCAGTCTATGTCTTGAACGGTGGTAATTACAGTATGTTGGGCAGGAAATCCAAACGTTCGCCTATCATCCATCTACCTCAAATATGGCTTATCATTTGAAACATGTAAGAAGTAGCAACTTTACTTGTCTGCTAGCTCTAACGCGCTTACTGCATGACATGCATAACGGTGGAAACAACTTAAAATACTCAAAAGGGTCTGTTAAGGTTCTTTTATTTATGTAAACTCACAATAACAACAAAACGTTGTTAGGATGCGCTTTCTGCCATCTCGGTCTCCGTGAATTGGAGCGCATCACAAAAATGAACCGGAACTCAGCATATAGCCTCACAGACATGAGCGATATATCTATAGAAAGCTTGAAATTAAAAGTTTTCACCAAACTGTAACATCATTTGTACAACGATTTAGACCGAATAATACTTTTACCCCAATTGTGAACAATCACTCAGTGAATATTTTGTAGACTTGTAGAAAAGGATGTGGACAAATTATTACAGGAACCTTGAAGTATATCATATAAAAAGCAAAATTTAACAAGAGTACAAAGAGAAGCCAAACAGCATTGATTAATGATCCAACCTTGACAATTCAACGAACAGATAAAGGGGGGATTGTTGTTATGAATTCTAATACATTGAAAAAATAAAAGCGATGTTACTTGATGAATTGTTTTATAAGAAACTTGTATTTAAAAGGTGGGGTAAGCGATATTTGAAAAACACTGTTTGAAAGTTTGTCGGACCGACACAACAACAAACGTGTAGCCAATCAGCTATAGGGGGCGTATGACGGTGGAGGAGAGACGAGCAAGAGGGAGATTTGAAGAAAGACTGTAGAGAGATGTCTGAGAGACATTATTATGCGTTTTTTTCTTTTGTAATATCACTGGAAAATGAAGGGTTATGATCAGGAAAGAGCTTTAGGACCCGCGTTAATATTAGCAAAGCTTTCCAGCGCTGGAGAGGCCCAGGGACGGATTATGACTTGCAAAGGCTGCGAAATGTTAGATTTTTAATTAAATAAATATAGCCTATGTGCACACTTGCACAGCGTGTTAGTGAAGAGCGGCACTGATCGGTATAGAAAAAGCTGCTCCATCTCTGAAAGCAACACGTTTAAGTTTGAGTCACTTATAACATGCATTTGAAAAAGCAACACGCTTCAAACAAAACCAGTTTTTAAACCAGTTTTCCACAGAGCCGTTCAGTGTAAACAGCGATTGATAATGTCTATTTCTGGTAACAAGTTTGCGCTGTCGAGGCTCGCATTGCCTGTCTCTTTGTGAGAGACTGTCGTGGAGAAATCGAAACAAATGAGCATAACAGCACACACAAGAAACTCACAGAACAAACATACAAAATGTTGTTTTTTTAATTTTTTTATTTACAACAGATATCGTTAAGTAACATAAAACAACCAATGAAGCTGTTTTGCTGAATATTATCACGACTGCAAATGTTACATTTTGATATAGTTCAATAAACAAGTATTTAATATTAAGTTACTTACATTTTATACACAATATTGACTTGATTTTTTTGAATATTGACTTTTGTTCTATTTCACTGACGAAAATAGTTCCAAACGAAAGCAACACTCGGTGTTTTGTTGCTGAATGATTCAGCGTTTTGAAGGAATCGTTTGAATGAATGACTCACTTATTAAGACGGTCACTTGCCGCCACCTACTGGCGATATAGTTTCATATGTTTAAAAGTGTCTGCATTTGTCTTGTATTTTCAAACATTTATTTAAAACATTAATCTCATAAGATTATTTATTGCAGTTGTAATTTTGCAGTGTAAATTATTTAATTTGATTGGTAACAGCCAGTTTCTTATTATATAACTGAATTTATTGATCAAATATAAGAATTTGACATGAAAGATGATGCATACATTTAATAAGGTAAAAAAAAAAAAAAGGAATTTTTAAAGGTAAATAATGCCCTGTGGTAAATATTACAAATATGCAGATTTAAGTAGCCTACTATGTAAAAGCTGATAGAACACTGATAATAGAATATATAGAACCCCCACAAATTCCCCCTTTGGTGCTCCTTTTGTGAGCTGGTGTGGCTTCTTATCATAGAATAAGGCAGACAATATATTATTTTATATTCTATACAGTGCATGGGCGTCGGAAGCAAAAAAAAAAATGTGGGTGGGTTCTCCCCAGAAACTTTTTTACTGGAGTAGATGCCATTTACATTAAGTGCAAATTGCCCGCCTTGTTTACTAAACGTCTGGTTGGGCCAGACAAAATTACGGAAGACACCAAATTATTCACAGCGGTAATAGTGTAGCGGTAAGTCACATGGCAGAAAATTTTGATAAAATTTAATAAAAAATTTAAGAAAAATTAAGAAAATATTTGATAGCGTGTGTTTAATAACGTGTTTATCGGTTAAGGGTAGGTGAATAGACATATAGGCTGAATTAGAGAAGGTAAAAGTGAGTGGGTCCAATATCATTGGTCTTAAAAAGTGGGTGGATCTTGTCCCGCCCACATACACTGGTTCCGATGCCCATGATACAGTGATACAGGTTATGTTGATTAGCATTGCATTATAAATATACTTCCAGAGAAGGTTTGAAGAACTCAGATAAACTATATATTTATATTTATAGTTTATATTTATATTTTCGCAATCGTGTGTTTATTGTCTTCATATTTAATTAGTCAAAGCGTTTCTATCTTCTTTTTATTCAGCAGCAACAGCTTGATGCATTTGTAGGGATTTCCTGGAACGTCATAAGTTATATTACTTATGTGAGGCATATTTGGAGTTTCTGCAAGAGGGTGCCTTCCGGCTTCCAGTATGAATGAAACAGACATACTGTGGGGGGTTTTTTGCGCTCAGTAATGCTCACTCCTGCTCACTCCATCCTATTCTGGGTAAAAAGAGGAAAAATAATTTGAAGTATGATAATCCATATGCTTTTCTCAAGTGTACAGGAGTTGTTGTTTTTTTCACAATG
Source organism: Coreius guichenoti (assembly GCA_039654105.1). Lineage (NCBI taxonomy): Eukaryota > Metazoa > Chordata > Actinopteri > Cypriniformes > Gobionidae > Coreius > Coreius guichenoti. The sequence continues at coordinate 25,919,307 of CM077188.1, read as the reverse complement.
GATGCATGAGGCTCATATTTAATTTCAAGACATGGACTCCATTTTGATTTTGCATACCTTTTAAATCCTGGTTACATTTTAACCAGAAAAAACAATTAAATGTTTTCCCAAAATCGTGCCGCACTAGAAGTTATTATGATCATGAATATTCAAACCATTCTCACTCTGAGGCCTCAATATATTTGAAACATTTTTAAACTTCATAACATAAGAGATCTTTAATGTTGTGTTTTGCGCCATTGCTTTAGCAAAGTATCTGTCAAGCGAACTAAAATCGAATCGCGCAATATGGCATTTATTTTACAGTGCATTTGTTTTACAATTTATACAGTACACTCTGCTTAATTGGCTTTTTTATTTGAAGGTGGATCTTTTACAGTCATTCAAACAACTGCAGAGTGAAGGGTGTAAGTTTTTACAGTTAAAATTTTAAATATAAATATAAGAGGATTTGGGGCCTTCAGATTCACATAACGATTCCATGTTCCATGGAGCCCTCATAGTCCAAGAGCATTATTTAAGAGGCCATAGGCTATGGGACACATATATTCCAGCATAAATAAACATTTGATTGTCATATTGTTTGTCTGGAGCTGCTGTGCTGTTGGCAACTAACAACGAACTCTTGCTTGTATTTATTCTTGTGTACTGTATGTTTTTGTGCTTCCTTGTCGTTCGTTCATCATCTTCACTTTATTTTTCGTGAAGCATTATTTTGTTGCGCTTCTGTTACGTTAAATAGACATGCACTCTTGCATTGCGTGTGTAACGGAGGCCAGCTAGTGAGAGTTGTGCAGGCTGATGACTGCTAGAGAATGCGATGTTTACTGTTTAGCGTCCTTGTTAGCAGGGTTGTGAGGGTTACTTTTAAAATGTATTCCGTTACAGTTACAAATTACTTCATAAAAAAAGTATTCAGTAACATAATCCAAGTACCACAATATGAAAGTAATGTAATCTAATTACTTTTGGATTCCTTTAAGGTCACATAAAGTAAATAAAGTCAAGTAAAAAACAATATCAAAGTACTTTTGAATTTAAATATGAAATTTAAAATAAAACCTAATAAAAACGATTAAAACTAAACAATCGTGTCTTGTTTCACCAACTAGAGATTACACAGCCCTGTAGTCTATATACATTTATATTAAAGGCTACACAGACATCTAGTGGCTACAGTATGGTATTACAAATGGTTTTATTATTTTATGTTAATTAACATGTACAAGGAAAAAAAATACTTGTAGTTTATACATAATATTAAAAAAGTCTACTCCATCTACATATTAGTCTATTTTAAAATACATGCTGAGGCCGGGATCTTTCTTAATTTCACTGACTGACCCTGCTTGTCAGTGGTGGGAGTTCCCCTTTGTGGGGACTCTCTTGTTAATTTCTACATTTTCCAGCTCATTTTCAACTTGCATACAACTGCGATCATATAAACTATGGAATTGTAAATCACAAACCAACACTAAATTTTAGCTAACCAGATGTCTGTGCTAGTGGTACCTGTGAATGTTTAAGTTGGATGTTGAGTCCTTTGATAAAGAAAGCGTCTTCTTCATAGCTGGAAGGCATTTGGTTTGCGCTATACAAGTATGTTGTTTCCTTTTTCCTCTTTGAAAACAAAATAACTGAAATTTCCAGACATGTAAACGGATTTCCCAACAGGAATATCAAGCATCGTAATTATAACTTCTGCGTCTCAACCTGCGTCTGAGGAGAATGATTGTAGATGGGTGTTCGCGCGTGCACCAGCAGGTGGCTCACGTGAGTCACGACTGGCAATAGAACCAGGAACAATAATCAAGCAGCGCTTAATATAATGTTATGTCAAAATGCTAATTTATTTGGTTTTAAATTAAACCATTGTAATCCTGAAAGTATTCCCATTTTTTACAAAATGTAACCGATTACTTTGTTTTTGACGTAACTGTACCAAATTACAGTTACCAATTTTTTGTATCCTGATTACGTAACGCCGTTACATGTTTTCCGTTACTCCCCAACCCTGCTTGTTAGTGCACTGCATGCCAGCGATCGGGGTTCGAGACTGGCTCGGAGCAGGGCGGTTAGGATTGGAGAGTGAGCTTTGGAAGCGGAGCAATGAAGAAAGGGGTGTGTTTGTTTGGGTTGATTTCAAATATCAACAATGACGTGGCAACAAGAAGGAGGCAGGAACTGGCGAACATTCAACATAAACTTTAAAATCAAAATAAACAAAACAAAAGTAAAGAGGCAGCCCCTCACGGACGGCTGCTGCATATAAACATAATAAAACAAAACACAACATAAATTGTCCAGGCCTTGTCCTTTCTCATCTTGCACTGTCGTCTCTTTTCTTTTTATGCCTCTCGATCTCCATCCGTGAGACTCGAAACTTAATTAGCAATCGTGCCACAGGCCTCGCTCCGTTCCCACACCTCTCAGCCGGCGCCCAACTTGCAACATTATATAAAAGAGAGGCCTACAACAAATTTTTTGAATAAATTAAAACAGATTCCTTCCTCCTGGCTTGCAACACTTGATGTCACTTCTCTCTACACTAATATACCTCGTGAAGCGGGCTTGGATGTGTTAAAGGTTTTATTATTAAGATTATGACAGAGTACCCGATATAATTCATAGTGGATGTTACAACATTAGTTTTAGAAAAAAAATATTTCTTATTTGAAAAAGACTTTTATTTACAAATCCAAGGTACAGCGATGGACACTCCAATAGCACCGAATTACGCTAACTTGTTCATGGGTAAATTTTTAACGAAATAAAATCTATAATAACAATCCTTTTTGATCACATTAAGGTTTGGATGCGATATATCGACAACTGTTTCATGATATGGTCAGGCTCTAAAAGAGATTTAGATACATTTGTGTATTTTATAAATTCGAGGATTCCTTTAATTAAATTTACAATGGAGTTGACTAAAATGGAAGGATTATTAAAAACAACAGCATTTCAAAAACCTACGGATAAAAACACAATATTATCAATGAACAGTTTTTCATCCAACTCCACTTAACGTTTAGTTAATTAAAACGGAATTATAGTACTGCATATGAATTTGATGAACAAACCAAATTACTTTTCCAACGATTTCAATCTAGAGGGTATCCAGAAAATTGGTTAAGTAGTGCATTACAAAATATCAATAAATTAGACAGAGATGATCTCTTGTGTACAAAAAAATCCACCCATAAATAAATAATTTTTTTTCAGTAAATTGCACATTAACATATAATGAGAACAGCAATATAATTAAATAAATTATTCATAAACATTGGCATATGAATGAATCATTAAATTATACATTTCAATATAATTTATTGTTTACCTTTAATAGATCCTGTAACCTATATGTTGATAAATTTGGATATTGTTTGGAAAAAAGTCTGCTTTTATACAAGGTTGCTTGACTTCCCATACAAAAGTTGTGCCGCATGCCAGAATTTGATACAATTTTATCAATTTATATGTCAAATGACAAATAAATGCTTCAAAATTAAATCTTGTATCACCTGTACTAATCATAATGTGATCTATATGCTAAAGTGTCCTTGTCAAAAGATATATATTGGAAAATCATTACTACAACTGAAACTACGGATTAACTAACATAAATCAAGCATTAGATGTCAAGATATAACTTCTCCAGTAACTAGACATTTCAATGAGCTGGGACATAATATTAAGTCATTGGAATGTATAGGGATAGAGGAAGCCTTAGGATCACGTAGAGGAGGTGATATAAATAAAGAATTATAGAAACGAGAAGCAATTGGGATTTATAGATTGAAATCACTGGCTCCTAATGGCATTAGATTTTTCCTATAATAAGATGTAGAGATATTTAAAGGGCCTACGTGATTTTTACAAATGTTATAAAATAAATTAAAATATTCTAACTGTGAAGATCGGTATTGATTAATGACAATGTATTTCTGATGACTTCAATCATTAGGTCTTTCACTGTTGTGTATTTGATGTGATTTGATGTAGAACACAAATGAAGATTTTTAACTCCAACCGTTGCAGTCTGCCAGTCATATAATGCATGTCAATGGTAACAGATGAGAGTATGAGAACTATGAGAGTAAAAAAAAAAACATGCACATACAAATCCATATTAAACCCTGCGGCTCGTGACGACACGTTGATGTCTTAAGACACGAAACGATCGGTTTGTGCGAGAAACCGAACAGTATTTATATAATTTTTTTTACCTCGAATGCGATCTATGTCCAACAGCCATCAGCGCGCGATGACTTCCAGTGAGTGAGGTCAAATGTACACGATATAGTGTATCTCAATCAGATACAAGCGGCGGAAGTGATCTCTCTCACGTATCTCTACGGCATTTTGTGTACATTCGTGTAAGTCATCGCGCGGTGACGGCTGTTGGACATAGATCGCATTCGAGGTTTAAAAAAAAAAAAAAAAAAATGATATAAATACGGTCCGGTTTCTCGCACAAACCGATCGTTTCATGTCTTAAGACATCAACGTGTCGTCACGAGCCGCAGGGTTTAATATGGATTCGTATGTGTATGTTTTTTTTACTCTCATAGTTCTCATACTCTCATCTGTTACCATTGACATGCATTATACGACTGGCAGACTGCAACGGTTGGAGTTAAAAATTTTCATTTGTGTTCTACTGAAGAAACAAAGACACCTACATCTTGGATGCCCTGGGGGTAAGCAGATAAACATCAAATTTTCATTTTTGGGTGAACTATCTCTTTAAGTACCTTTTATAAATGTTCCTTAGGAAAAAACATTACTAGTGTGCATCTTGAAACAAAACAATGGCACTGACATATTTTAAGATATGTCAGTGCAAGTTGCTTTCAGTTAAAACAGCTCAAACATGCATTTTAGTCAGGGACTAAGCTTAAGCCTTGTCTGTGAAACCGGGGGTAGATGAGGTAAAATAAACCATCTGTGTGAGTTGACATTCTCTTGATTTGTGCTTAGGTGAAAGTGCAATAATTCTGATGAAATGTAAAAATAAATTTCTCAAATGACAACAATCGCTGTGATTATAATTTTGAGCTAAATCTTTCTGATTATTAATTTATGCAGCATGACGAAAACGTTTTCATTGACTAAAACTAGACTAAAATTATCAGACATTTACCTCCAGTTTCACAGACAAGGCTTAAACCTAGTCCCAAACTAAAATGTATGTTGAGCTGTTTTAACTGAAAGCAACTTGCACCAACATATCTTAAAACATGTCAGTGCCATTGTTTTGTCTCAAGATGCACACCAGTAATGTTTTTTTTTCTAAGGCACGTTTATAAAAGCTACATAAATGTCCTAATTGAACTAAGGTCTAATCCTGGATTAATATAAGATCTACCAGGAAACCAGGCCGAGGTTGACTAAATATGATAAAAACTAAAATGTACATTTGACACAGGACTAAGACTAAGTTTAAAAATAGGTAAAAAAAAAAATTGACACTACACTGGAAGTAAGGGACTCCTCCTCCAAACTTTACAGTTGGCACAATGTAGTCAGGCAGGTAACCTGGCATCTGTCAAACCCAGACTCGCCCATCAGACTGCCAAACAGAGATTCATCACTCAAGAACGTTTTCACTGCTTTTCACTGCTTCCGTCCAATGGCGCCATGCTTTACACCACTCCATCTGATGCTTGGCATTGTACTTGGTGAGGTGAGGCTTGCAGCTGCTCAGCCATGAAGCTCCCATCGCAGTTTTTGTGCTGATATTATTGCCAGTAGAAGTTTGGAACTCTTTAGCTATGGAATCAGCAAAACATTGGCAACCTTTATGCACCATTTGCCTCAACACTTTGTGACCCTGCTCTGTGACATTAAATGGCCGTTCACTTTGTGACTAAGTTGCTGTTGTTCCTAAACTCTCCAATAATAGCACTTACATTTGACCGTGGAATATCTAGCAGGTGAAATCTGACAAACTGACTTATTGCACAGGTGGCATCCTATCACAGTACCACGCTTGAATTCACTGAGCTCTTCAGAGTAACACTTTTTTTTTCACAAATGTTTGTAAATGTAGACAGCAAGGCTAGGTGCTTGATTTTTTTTTTCTTTTTACACCTGTGGCAATAGGTCTGATTAAAACACTTGAATTCAGTAGTTAAGAGGTGTGTCCCAATACTTGTCCATATTGTGTATGTCCTTTTGTGTTGGGTAAATGTATTTAAATTTGTCATATTTTTCAAAATTATACTTCTTGATCTCTGAATTCTGAGAGAATTCTGACTCCACATTTTATGCTCTTGGCTGTTTGCTGTAAACATCATCGTTTCACATGCACTAATTTACTATGAGTTAATGAAAATTTGTTCATCTTGCTTTTGGGAGAAGTCTCTCATCTATCCAAAATCTACATTAAGACTTGAGAGAGAGAAAAAAGAAAGCCCAAATTCTTTACATACACATGATCTCCATGTCAATTCAGTGTTTCACCCAGAGCTTTTTTGAACCACAGTGGTACACATTTTGTTCCATAGCATCATACTTACAGACTTTTTTTTTTAAATTCCAAGTTACAAGCAGTCTTGTTTCAATCACTTACCATACTCAAGCGCCTTCTGAGTTAGTCTGACTTTAACTCCTGCATAGTTGCTTGTAGACACTGAGGCCAGGTTCACAAGAACCAAAAGACACCAAAGGAACACCATTTTCAATCAAGCCTATGAGAGACACACATCATGGGCATAAGACTGTCAGAATAGGTAACCGATTTAATAGTCTCCAGTCTAATTCAGTTGTTTCTATTTTAAACACAGTGACATTTGGTACAAAAGTACTAATTACATCAGCTCCTGTCTTGTGTAGCCAATTCAGCCCTTCAAAAAGCAACAATCAGCTTTTGGTTTTGTGCCTACAATTTTTTATTGCAACATCTCCTTAGTAAATAAACTTGATATTAGCAAATAAATTGATTATAAAGAAAATGATCTTTTTAAAATCATTTACTACACAATGTTATCTTCGCTGCCTGGAAAGTAGTGAAACCACGACTTTATGTATCAAAAAATATTTAACAAAATCTTTAACATTGTTTCTTTCTTGGAATTCCAAATCAATGATTGTAGCACAAGTAAAAATCAACAACTCTTCTTTTTCAGTGTAGCCTATTTTGACCTGTTTAGTCATCATTTTTGGAGCATCCCTGCTTGTCAGTGTAGTGAGGCCAATAGGCAGTGGCATTTTTCCTGACCTTTGGTTGTTGTATGGATCACATCTTCCAAACTGGCAAAGGATAAATGTACCAAAATGCCTGACTTCCACAACAGTCTTTGACTTTTATTCTTCATCTTTGCCATCACCCTCACTGCTTCTATCCTCCTTGATCTTTGTTACATCCCAGGACATATGCATTTGTGTTTTATAATTATGGTGTATGTGTCATTCATTGATGTACCATGTGTGCTGCCAATGGACCCAGCAGCCTGCTGGGAATTGTAGTTTTTGTTTGTTTTGTCCTATTTCCCGTGCTTCTCCCTGTCCTAATCTAGTGCTGTGTTCGAAATCGCCCCCTATACCAGGGCTCTAGACTCATTCTTCCCACTTCCCACTTCCCACTGTCCCACTTTCTCAGTTGGTCGGACTTACAATTTGGTTGCACCCGTTTTTTTATATTAATCATAATGACTTTGCATGTTGCTGAATCGTTCTCTTGATTTATATATGCTGGTTTTGCATTGACGTAAAGATTGACATGACTAAAAAGTCTGATATTTGCAAAAATTCCATATTATTCCCTCTGGTCCGATAATGTGTTATTTCGCCAACACTTCGTGGCCTATGCATACTAGCTTGCTTGATTTATGTTAGTTACACGCATTTACACGTTAAGTGTTTCCTGCGTGAGGTACTTTGTGTTGTAGGTTGCCATAGCGTTCACGCGCGCACGAAACTACTACGATGGTACCTCAACGTTTTCAGTGCTTACACCGAACCCAAATATGTTCAGTCAATGACTGTGGGTCATTCTATAATTGCGGGTACATCTCATGTCCGTGATGTATATTTGTAATATATTTCCATAAATATAAAGCCCAAGTGCTTATTTTCATAGTACAAAATTATATTTTCCCCAGTCACACTACTACATGTGGAAAAACCCATTTCTTTTGTTCAAAAATTAGGTTCATATCACATAGAACCCTGGTTTTCAGCTGTCCGGTTTTGTAAAGTTGCTCATTCTACTCTGCATTTAAGCATGACAGTTATCTCAAACATAAATTAATTTTATAGTTTTACCTTCACTTAGATTAGATAATCAAGACATTAGGTTGTGCTCTTCAAAAATAATAAGTGTTTATTGTGATATACCTTATTTTATGTGTGTCCGAAAAACCATTGTCAACTAAGTTACCCACTAGGAAAACCCCCTTCAAAAAGAAATGGATTGTCTCAGTCTCACATAATTTGCATAGTGTGATGTTATTTCATCATGAAGCACAGGGATGAAAGACTAAAAGTTGGGTCCTCTCTCTTTTCCATAATATTAGTTAAAGCAAACCTGTGTCAAGAGTGGATTAATTGACTGTCCACAGTGTTACATAAGTATTATTGCTGCAAATTTTAACAACAAAATTTTACAAAAACTTACAAACCCGATTCCAAAAAAGTTGGGACACTGTACAAATTGTGAATAAAAAGGGAATGCAATAATTTACAAATCTCATAAACTTATATTTTATTCACAATAGAATATAGATAACATATCAAATGTTGAAAGTGAGACATTTTGAAATGTCATGCCAAATATTGGCTCATTTTGGATTTCATGAGAGCTACACATTCCAAAAAAGTTGGGACAGATAGCAATAAGAGGCCGGAAAAGTTAAATGTACATATAAGGAACAGCTGGAGGACCAATTTGCAACTTATTAGGTCAATTGGCAACATGACTGGGTATAAAAAGAGCCTCTCAGAGTGGCAGTGTCTCTCAGAAGTCAAGATGGGCAGAGGATCACCAATTCCCCCAATGCTGCGGCGAAAAATAGTGGAGCAATATCAGAAAGGAGTTTCTCAGAGAAAAATTGCAAAGAGTTTGAAGTTCTCATCATCTACAGTGCATAATATCATCCAAAGATTCAGAGAATCTGGAACAATCTCTGTGCGTAAGGGTCAAGGCCGGAAAACCATACTGGATGCCCGTGATCTTCGGGCCCTTAGACGGCACTGCATCACATACAGGAATGCTGCTGTAATGGAAATCACAACATGGGCTCAGGAATACTTCCAGAAAACATTGTCGGTGAGCACAATCCACCGTGCCATTCGCCGTTGCCAGCTAAAACTCTATAGGTCAAAAAAGAAGCCATATCTAAACATGATCCAGAAGCGTAGGCGTTTTCTCTGGGCCAAGGCTCATTTAAAATGGACTGTGGCAAAGTGGAAAACTGTTCTGTGGTCAGATGAATCAAAATTTGAAGTTCTTTTTGGAAAACTGGGACGCCATGTCATCCGGACTAAAGAGGACAAGGACAACCCAAGTTGTTATCAGCGCTCAGTTCAGAAGCCTGCATCTCTGATGGTATGGGGTTGCATGAGTGCGTGTGGCATGGGCAGCTTACACATCTGGAAAGGCACCATCAATGCTGAAAGGTATATCCAAGTTTTAGAACAACATATGCTCCCATCCAGACGTCGTCTCTTTCAGGGAAGACCTTGCATTTTCCAACATGACAATGCCAGACCACATACTGCATCAATTACAACATCATGGCTGCGTAGAAGAAGGATCCGGGTACTGAAATGGCCAGCCTGCAGTCCAGATCTTTCACCCATAGAAAACATTTGGCGCATCATAAAGAGGAAGATGCGACAAAGAAGACCTAAGACAGTTGAGCAACTAGAAGCCTGTATTAGACAAGAATGGGACAACATTCCTATTCCTAAACTTGAGCAACTTGTCTCCTCAGTCCCCAGACATTTGCAGACTGTTATAAAAAGAAGAGTGGATGCCACACAGTGGTAAACATGGCCTTGTCCCAACTTTGAGATGTGTTGATGCCATGAAATTTAAAATCAACTTATTTTTCCCTTAAAATGATACATTTTCTCAGTTTAAACATTTGATATGTCATCTATGTTGTATTCTGAATAAAATATTGAAATTTGAAACTTCAACATTATTGCATTCTGTTTTTATTCACAATTTGTACAGTGTCCCAACTTTTTTGGAATCGGGTTTGTATGTTATGTTTATGAAAATATATTTCTAAACATACCATGATCTCAGTGGTTCTGGGCTTCCATGTTGAGTATAGGCCCAAAATGCTAAAAAATGTCAACTAAGTTACCGTCAACTGTGTTACCCAGTAAAGGTAACATAGTGGACAGTAGCAAACTTTTACGCGTGGTGAAACTCAGGGACCAAGGTGAGAGGATCCAAATGCAGATGAGTTTTAATAATAGAATTAACAGGAACCAAAACAACAGAAACCATGAACAGGACAGAACCAAACACATAACAGCCATCAAAAGACTAGACCTAGAACATGAGCAAATACTGGGGTATTTATACACAAGTTAACCAGGGGCTGACGAGGGACAGGTGTAGGTGATTTGTTTACCCTTAAGGCCAAAGTATACTTCACTTTTTACGTGTACACGAGGGTCAGCGGACAGTGCGCGTGATGCGAATTTTGTCATCAGAAGAGTGGATTTTTGTAACCACGCATACTTTGCATGCGCAGGTTGCACATGCAATTTAATTTTTTTGCAGTATTTACATGGGCTGTAACTCAAGGCGAGAGATTGCTCAAACTGCGCATGCGTCAAACGCCTGTGTACGTATACGAGTCAAAAGAAGTATACTTTGCAAGGCTGTGCGCTCGACTGTGCGCATACGCTCGCGTCCGCATAAAAAAAAACAAAGTAAACTTTCGGCTTTACACCTTACACCTTGACCATGTTGGCATGGTAACTAATAATAGTTAATAATCGATTAAAAAGGAATTTATACCTGTATAATATTATACTGGACCAGTGCGGTTTGGAAAATGGATGAATGGATGATTCAGCTGCGATCGCCATTTTCTGGTGAGAGGCTGGAATTCATTCAGCGCGCGGCTATCACAGTGCATTATGGGTATTCTCTAGCGTACATCAGTACACTCGTTTTTCAGTACACTCGTTCATGCATAAACACCTTCTACAAACCCATTACAATGTTTTTTTCCCCCTTTATTTATATAGCGCTTTTTACAATACAGATTGTTTCAAAGCAGCTTTTTAGTGATAATAGGAAATTAAAGTTGTAAAACTCATTAGTTATTAACTTAGGGGCTTAACTTACATGACACAGTTTTAAACTGAAAGCTTTTAATGCGTTCTGGCCGTTCATTTACATGACAGCGGTATTTTGGTGGCCTGAGAACGCAAACTTTGAAATAGGTTTCAAAGTGCAAGTTTTTGAAAGCAATACCGTTATCATCTCCGTGTAAGAGGGTCGGCGCCACAAGGGGGCCCCAGGGGGCCTGGCCCGGCCACCTAGGTCGCTGTGCCCCCTCACCTCTGGTCAGCACACCACCCTGCCTTGGAACACGATTTCAGCCGCTGGGACTCAGCAACAGGCACGCTACCACTGTGCCCTCTTATAGAGAATGAGGAGTTACGTCACTCCGCGTTGCATTTCGGGAAGGCTCCGCCATATTAGGAGGATACGCTATCCGTTGCCATGATTACTTCGACAGTGAGACCGAGAGAGCAGCTTGAGATTTGTTTGAATTTTTGCGATACGGCGCAGTTTTTTGGGAAGAAATGGAGAAGGGGCAAACGAAAGGAAAGGTGCTCTACCGGGAGAGACTAAACAACACCGGATTTTTTTTTTTTTTTTTTTTTTAAACTATTTTGTAAATTTAGTTTTACCATGATGAATACAGATTATGAATAAAGAGTAGAAGTTGACTGAAGAAAATACTTAACGTCATGACGTACAGTCATAATCAGCCAATTACATACAAGCTGCTACCAGTGACGTAATTCAGTTAATCGCCTGTCGCGAGTGCAAATGCAAAGTTGCAAAGCTGATTTTGTCTAAAACAATTTGTCTTTTCTAAAGGTAGGATGTGTTTTTGCTTTTTTGTCTTTGTTACTAATATGATTGATTATATAGCCAGTGCTGGTCCTTATTATTTATGAGAATGCTGTAGCGTTGCTCTGTATCGTCGCATCAGGTACATGATGGCATGATGGTTGTTGTTTTTTTTATTAAAAATGTGTATTATTATTATTATTATTATTATAATATTAATATTATAATATTGTGTTTAGTCTATAGACATGCACGTTTGAATGTGTATGTGCACAGGCGCAGTCTTTCTTTACAAAGTGACATTGCCAATTACTTGTCTGGCATGCATAATACAGCGTTTTTAGTCATTTCAGCAGATCCATGTGAATGGAATTTTGATAACGTTTTCATCTCTACAGAGGGAAAAAACCTTTTGTCGTGAACAAAAAAACTTTCGTCTTGTCGATGAGGCCTTTCAATAAAACCATGTTTTATTGAAAGTAAAGTTTATCAAATGCAATTAACTAATCATCTAATAAGATTAAATATCAAGTGTCTGTATAATATGTGTTCTTTTATCAATATTTAGGGCTTGTTTTGTTTGGTGGATGGCTCAGCTAAACAGGCCAATAAGACTATTAACTACTATTATTCCTTTTAATTATACTAATGTCTCATTAAAAAGTGTACAAATGTATAAAACTGATCAGATATCAGGTAAAAACCATACTCTCGTTAGGCAATGTTTTCTCTGTAAAATCATATAATTTCCTATTAATTCAATAGAGTTATTAATTCAATAAATTGAAAAGCGGCTCTGGACCACTAGAGAACTGGATTGCTCATGACGTCATAAAAAGTGAAGCCACTGCTTGCCATATTGGTATTCCCTAGTAAGCTCACACGTTCTATTGAATTAATAGGAAATTATATGATTTTACTGAGAAAACATTGCCTAACGAGACACCGTTTTTATATCTGAAGTCTTCCTGTACATTCTTACAACGTCCTAAGCATGTAAATGGTTATTTGTTTAAAGTCGGGAATTTTACCCTGGTTATTAAAAAGTTACGTATATATTCATTACAGTAGTGAACATCGGCACAGTGTACATCATATACAGCACATACAGCATGCATTTTGAAGCATTTAATGATTTAAACGATGGTTGAATTAATTAATTCAACATATACGTAACACTTTACTCATATATGGAAACTGTAATTCTGTGAGTCTTTAAGAGTCTGAAATAGATGTTGCACAATCAGGAAATAAAAAACACACAACTTATTGCTTTATTTCCAAGATGATGCATGGTAAACTTTGAATTTAATACAGTATAGTGCAGTATAGTAACAGAGGCTTGTATTAATATTTATTGTATAGGCTATTTGAATAAATTTCGGCAACTAAACAGATATATGTTCGTGTTTAATATTTTCTCCATAATTACGTACATAAAGAAATATATTTTTGTGTTTGGTCAGTTACGTGTCGGAAGTGTGCTGTAGACACACCCACATTGATGATTTAAATATATGACATGCTCTCCGAAAAGACTATAAACATTACAGATAACATCTGATGTAACAATTAATTTACATATATGTAGCATAAAACTAATCCTGTGAGACTGAGGTGCTGCAAATTGGGTGATTTTGGGTCAATGTTTTGGCCGTAAGTCAATGATGCCCTCTTTCAGTAGGGAAATAGTAAGATGGCCGTTCAAATACTTCTGGTGGCTTCACCGCCTGATTTTAGTTTAGAACGCAATGAGCAATCCATTATAGAGATCAGTGCTCTTGATGTAACAAAGCCTCATTGAAATCATGTGACTTTGGCAGTTTGATACGCGCTCCGAACCACTGATTCGAAACTAAAAATTAGTAAAGGTTTCAAAGCTCATGAGGCATGCCCATCACTACATGTTGAGTCATTTGCCCGCAATTAAGTGTTGGAGCAGTAGGGAGACTATAGTGCCATTTTCTTTTGTTCTCATTTTCTCCTGTTTTTGCTAGTTAGGAAGTAAGGTCAGAATAATTTTTGCAGGTTAATTAGATTTCCTACTACCAGGTAGTGATCTTTTGTTTGTTGTTTTGGCCTTACCCACTTCTAAAAAACACACTTATTTTTATGTTGGAATTGTTTGTTTAGAGTTGCACTGTATATCACTTGCTTATTGTAAATAAATTTATTGGAAATCTTACTTTGTGTACTGAGTGCTGGGACTGAGAACGATTTAAACCTCTCTTTGCCGCTAACCTTTTCTTTAAAACGGTACTTCCCTTTAGTCCCTAGAAATTGAATTGGGATCGTAACATCTTCAACCTTATTTTCTGATGCACTGCCATCACTATCATCAATACTTTCTGGAAAAGATACAGCTTTTCCTCTCTGTCTTCTATAAAACTTACTAATATCAACCTAAAACACAGGCAAAAAGGCTATTATACTGCCTGTCATTAATGAACAATACTACCAGCTACACAGAAAATATATACCATTAAAAGGACTTTGTCATTTATGCATAATGCAATTTTTTGGTCTTTGAGCTATAAATTTGACAAAATGTGCATTAAAAATGACCAAAAACTTTAGAAAACATTTGGATGTACAATGATATTTGTAAACATTTTTATTTATATATATTTCTTTGTCTAAAATGAACTCACAAGGGAGCCTTGAGAGCATGTCACCTAACGTGCTAACGTCTCCTTCACTTCCCTGTTGCCAAATATGTCAAGCACATAGCACATATTTTAGTTTTATTGGCTGAAGGGGATGTCATATGATAATAAAATTTTTTTTTTTTTTGGTTGAATATTATTATTGTATTTTAAATACAATTTTCTCTGCGTTATTTGTAAATGTCGATACACCATAGGCGGATACAGTTGAGAGCTAATCTACAGTATGACATACTTGGTTGTTGGTCTGACCAGTTTAACTGACTTTTCCAAAGTGAAAATAAACATCCTCTTTCTTTTTAACACAGCTTCCCAAAGCTCGGTTTAACAAGTTCTCTGATCTCTCTTAGTTCTCAAATGCATGTTCTGCATTATGAATGACATGGTGGGAAAAAAAGTAAAAATTTAGGACACGCTTGACTGAAATGTTTGTTTTAAGGCTTATGCTTGAAGTAAGTAGGTGTGTCCAAACTGTTTTACTGGTAATGTACATGCATAAACTTTATTAACCTTTAGTATTTACAATGTACAAATGAATCTAAAATCTAAAATAAAAGCACTCTGCTTTTGCTGGAGAACGAGGAAATGGTTGAGACAAGCAATATCTTGATTTATGTTGCCCTGAAAGAGACCTTTGTCCTGCAGTCAGATGAAGCCACATGACTGTGAACAAGTTGATGTTATGCTTGTATTGAATTAAGGCGAGCTAGAATTAAATGCAGATAAGAGGAGGAATGTGTTACTTTGCAGGAATGTGTCATGTGACTTGGGTTTATTTCCTGCTGTAGAAAAGTTTTTACTTATCTTTTACTAAATTTTGACATTTTACAACCATATTTTTTTATATCAAACTGGACTATATGAGTAACACAGTATACAATATATTCACAAAATGAATATTATTAACATAGATGGCTACTCATAGAGGACAGTTGATATCAACAAATATCTACACATGAACCGAGAAATTATATTTCTCTTGTGCAGAACCATAAACAGAAGCAAAATAATTTTGAATATATATGACAGAATCTGTAGAATACACTTAGCATTAAATGTATACATACAGTACAGATTAGATCTGAACAGATCAGGGAAAAACACATTTCACACATAAATTGAAATTACGTAGGCTGGTGTTGTTCAGATACATATTGATATGTATGTGCACTGTACCTTAAACTGTTGTGAAGTGCTATATGGCTGGTCTCTTCCTGTCCGGATGCATGAACTGTCTTGTTGCCTGGCTGCCAGCGGCACTGAGTGGAACTGAAAGAGAGACATTTCACCACTAATTCAGAGCAACAGGAAGAAACTGTTGTCAAATTCACTTAGCAGCATGCTCTAGCGTCCATACACAACCTGAGCAGACACACCATTCAGTGATGAGTGGTATTTAGAAATTGTGGTTTGTGAACTTTGCATTCTTTTATTTTCCCCAATGAAAATTCATTTTCCCAGTGAGTTAGAACCATCATTAAAGAAGGGTAATTCTAAGTAAAATGCTTTACTTGTGTTTACTTGAATGTTGATGTCCATATTGTACAGTGCAAGATACTGCACTACATAGTGATTTGTTGTCGATGTCAAAGACTGTGTGTCCAACCAAATTATGGCATTTTGGCACAATATTTTCTCTGACAAATATGTCTTATACTAAACATTTGACACTGCCCCAGAATAGGACATACACACACCCACTTTAATCAAAAAGAATACTTTAACCCACTTTAACCAAAGAATATTATTGTTACATGGACATTATTTTTTAATTTACTCACTATATATGGAAAATTATTTATTCACAAATGTAAATGGGCATTATGTCTATTTAATTTAACTTATTTTAAAATAGAAATGGGTCACTACTTGTATACGTTAAAAGAAACAAGAAATAACAAAGCAACAAAAAAAAAAAAACTAAATTATTGTAAAGCCTTAAATCTATCCTTTGAAGGATTCATAATGCACATAATTTATATTACTTGTTTATAGAGATGCAACTTTTCTTTTTATTATTATTATTATTACATTTGTTTCTTCTAGTATTTGATTTGATTTAACTGATATGTTTTTATTGCCTTTGCATGTTGTATGTTCAAGAGATTGCAACAAGTAAAAACCCAGCAGGGAGCGCGAACATGTAAAAAAAATGAAAAACAAAATTGACTATTTATGATTTTTATGTTTAGTATTATTTAGCAGTTTGGACATTGTGTTTATTTGATATTCTGCTTTTTTTAACAAAAATTCTCAGTTCTTCTGTTCCCTGTTCCAACTGAACTTTTTTTTTTTTTATTCTGCCAACATTTCACCTTATCAGATATACTCGTGACTTACAATAACAAGATGTTTATTCAATAAACAAGCTAAATTGTTACAAACACATTTTTTTGCCTTAGTGTTTGTTCCATGAATACAGTTGTTAAATCACATTTCTGTTGTTTGTGTATATAAAATAGTATAAAAATCAATAGATAAAATCAATAGTTCTAACTGTAAACTTTGATTGAATATATTTACATTTATATCTCACACATTTACTGGCCGTTTGTAGCTAGGCTAAGTTTGGGTCATACCGAGTTTAAACTCAACTTGATCAAGATTAAGCACAGAGATGAGATATGTGATGAATATTTAATAAGTCAAGTCATGTTACCTTTATTTATATAGAGTTTATTTAATACAGATTGTTTCAAAGCAGCTTTACAAGTAATAACAGGAAAATGATTCAATTATGAAAACAGAGTTCATTTCTGAACAGCAGTTCTAAAAGAAAATATAATATAATAATACTAATGTCATTGTTCAGCTGAAGTCAGTTCAGTGTTGATTCAGTTCCATTGCAAAGATAATCAATTATTAAATTATAGGGGTGTAACGATACACTTGTGTCACCATTCGATAAAAATCGCGATACTGACTCACGATACATGTATCGCGATATTTTAAGCCAAAATAAAGAAGAGGGATTTTTTTATTTTTACTTTTTTATTATTATTAAAATATTATTATTATTATTATTATTATTATTATTGTATTATTATCAGGACCCACAAATATTCCCCCATTGCATTATTATACATTATATTCAACATTATATATAGTCGTTTAATGTAATAATGTCACTGAAACTCCGTAAAAAAAATTTTTTCCCTCACGCTTTCAATGAAGGCAGCATTCTCTCCCTGTGATCGCAACTCTCCCGGTGCTCGCTATGCCCCACCTCTCCCGCTATTATGCACTATACATATAAGAATAAGCCATCTAAAATGCTTTGAGTAATCATACTACTAAAACTAAATGTGATGTGGTGATTTAAATTATGTTTGCGCTTTGACTTTGAGGAGTGCCGTTCCGGCAGCGCGTGCATTTCAGATGTTCAATGCAGTCAGTCACAGTTCTAATCTCAAGAAAGCGAGTCAAAATGACCACTAAAACTGTAAATGTTTAGCTCATCCAAGAATTTTAATTCTGCATTTACTCACTCTCATGTTGTTTTCGCGCGTCACGCAATCATTTGAACATCCGTGTTTAGTACAGTATGTGCGTCGTTGTAAATCTGTTCATAAGACATTGTGTCTCTTCAAAAGACCTGGATTTGGATTAGACCACTGGATTAGTTATTTTTACGATGCCTTTATTACATTTTTTGGATCTTTTAAGTTTGAGAGGAATGGACTTTAAATGGAGGGACAAAAATCCCTCAGGTTTCATAACGAATATCCTAATTTGTGTTTGGAAGTTAAACGAAGACATGAGGGTGAGTACATGATGACGGAATTTACATTTGTGGTACATTTGTACGTTTGTGTTTGGGTGAATTATACCATATAAATAGGCCTACAGCAAGTTGAGCCTTGGATAAAACAACTCTATATCACAAATCATATCGTTTCCATCAACGATACATATCGTCGCATATTTATATCACGATATATCGTTTAACGATATATCGTTACACCCCTATTAAATTAGTATATTTCATCTATAAAGCAGCTCTGCAGAAAACAGTGATGTCACCATCCAGCTCAGTAATAAAAGTATTTTGCAGAAGATTATTTCAGAGTGTTGAAAATGCGCTGGAAAGCGCAGAGAATATTTTGGGTGTAGGTAAAATGGATGCACAGGTGTAGCATGTTTTACATTTTTACATAAAACATGTTTAAATGATAGAATATAACGTGGGGTAATGTCTAGGTCGGGACTATGTCGGGATCTGGTATATAGAGGAGTTGAACACGCAGTGGCAGCTGATGCCAAAATCCTAACACAGGTAAATTATTTTGGGCAGAGCATCAAGGCTATAGGATATAGGTATAGGATAAAGCCGATAGGCTATAATATAGATTGCAAAATACAGTGGTAATAAAGATCATTGAAAGCTTTATGTTCTTCTTACTCCGCACTTAATTATTTTATTTTTCTTCTTGTGTTCCTGTTATTGCTGTTATTTTTGTGTGTGTATAATATGTGGTTGATGTATTCTATGTCTGATGCTTGGGCTAGTCTGTACAGTTTTAATGACCTGTTTTTATCATATATTTATTCTCAAGTCTAGTCAGTCTGTTTAAGGCTGGGAATGAATGAGAAGGTAAGGATGTCACATGACGTACAATGTAGAAACCAGAGCTATGAAAAACAGAGTTATGACACTCTCGTAGACTTCCATAGGAATTGAAGAATGCGGAAGCAACGCGTGTCCTGGGGCAACCAGTTCCAAATACTGAATAGTTCCAGCAGTGAAGCCCATTAGGTTTTAGTGATTTTAAAGCACATCGCTGATAAGTTGATGAAATTACTGTATTTGTTTTTTTGTTTTTTTTTTGGACATCTTAACACATTTACCTCTGAGAAATCTAGCCAGTAGTAGTATTTAATGTAGGGCATTTTAGTTCATGTTTATCATTAGATAATAGATAGTTGGACTAATTGCATGTAGCTAACATGAGTAACACTACCAATAGCTACCATAACCAGATGCCAGTTGTTAGTCTTTCTGCCATCCTTCTCTCCCTGTAGGAGGTCGAATGAGTAGAAGACTGCCCATTCAAGGAAAAACTTATCTAGCCCCTCACTGGCTATATTATATAATAAAGTGTTTTGTTGAGTGGAATTGGTTGCTTTGGGGGTTTTTTTTCCCTATTTAAACTTCTCTCTTGGGTTAAATTCAGTATTTGCTTGCATTAATTAATATTCACTAGTTGTGTATACTTATGTGAGTATCATAAAATAACATTAGAATGGAAGTAACTGAGTTTTTAACATTATTATTTATCATTATTAAAAAAAAGTAAGCAATTATGTCTGGCAATACTATTTTGAGCATCTAGACTAGAGCTACAACCCATACAAGTATATTTAATTATGAGCCATACAGACATCTAGTGGCATTACATACCATGGCATGTATGAATGTTATTTTGTACAGCCACCAGATGCCTCTAATTTGCCTCTTTGCATTGGAATTTAAAAACCTTTTCTCTGTTAACTTTAAATACTACACTAATTGTAACATAAATAAAAAAAAATTGGAAAATAATATTGCACAAATATTGTTTAGTACCATAAAATCTCAAATTATTAAATAAATAGTACTCAACTAAAATTTAGTAGTCACTTTTTTGAATACCCGAGGGTAAAACACAATGTTGTCTCTCCATCACTCCCCAGAATAAAATGCTACTGTAAACGTTGTCAATGTAGTAATCAGCTGCTGTCTATCCTGTATGTAGTGTCTGTGACTCTAGTAGCACCTAGTAGAATTACAAAAATAAAGCATATTTTGCAAACGCCCTTTCGCACATTGCGCCTCCCCAACTCAAATATCACAAATACAGCTCTTACAGGTGATTGTGAAGGCATGTCTCAGCAGGTATGCTACTTTCAATAAAATGTCCAACATATTAGGAATTTTAGCTGTGTGATCAAATGAGTAGGCGAACACTTGCTTAAACTTCATCCAATATCTGCACCGGGTGCATTTTTTACATGATGCGCCACAACTGTATGAGGCTGTCTACACTGGACACAAGTATAAACATAAAGTGGAACATTTGTCTTTCTAAACAAATGCATGATGATGCTGTATGGTATTGATTCTTGAAGCGTCTATTGTTGCGCGTTGCATCGCAATGCCCGTTCTCTTTGACGTGTTCATGACCGGTTTAATATTTAAAAGTCTAAATGCAGCGAATTTCGGCTTGCACTCCTGGGTAGAGTTGCACCAGTCATTCGTAAGTTTTACTCGAATTGGAACGTATCCACACTAGATTTATTAACTAGTAGCTATTCTGTTGCACATCATTTACTCACCCTCATGTTGTTCCAAACTTGTAAGGTTTTCGTTTATCTTCGGGACACAAATGAAGATATTTTTAATTAAATGAAATGAAATGGACAGCTATGCAACTACCACTTTGACGCTTCAAAAAGTTCATAAAGAGATCATAAAACTAATCCATATGAATTGAGCGGTTTAGTCCAAATTTTCTGACTTTATATGATGAACAGATTGAATTTGGCTTTTATTCACATATAAACATTTATCAGCGAACATAAACAGAAGCTCAACCGAACCTGCTTGATGCGCGAGAACAAACCTAATGTGGAAGCTCAAACGTGCTGCCTAACACACGAGAATGAACCTTATTAGTTCTCACGTCAAACGAACATGCTTGAGCTTGTTCATAAAAGTCCATAAAAGTGCATCTATCCATTATAAAAGTAATCCACACGGCTCCAGGGGGTTAATAAAGGCCTTCGGAAGCGAAGCGGTGCGTTTGTGTGAGAAAAATAACCATATTTAAAACTTTAAAAACTAAAATAACTAGCTTCCGGCAGACGGCCTACGCAAGTCGACTTACGGCAAAATAATAGTGATGTGTCGTTCATGAACAATTTGTTCATTTTGAACGAATCTTTAATATGACTCGGGAACAACGAGTTATCTCAGAGCGATTCGTTCATTTTGTGTTGACCGCGCATACGCAACATGCCATCGGTTCTGTACAAGATCTTTTCTGTTTCCGCATTCAGCCTATGGGGCTGTGACTTGGTGAATGAATGACTCGAACTCGAAGACTCGAGAGGTGAACTAATCAATGCTGTTTCCGGGACTGCATGCATTGCATATGGGGCTGTTACGGCCCAGATCAGACACTGATGACGGAACTAACGACTCGAACCTGAAAGACACGAGAGGTGTACTAATCTTTCCAGGGAACAGACGTGATAAATGTGAAGTGACAAAAGAAAGAACGACTCAGATTCGGAGGTGAGGTGAACTAACAGACTGCATAGCCTGAAGACCCAGCTAAGCAATTATTAATCATTTCTTTCTCAAAGTTTGGCCGTGGCTGCATTAGCTTATAATTTATTTTTTTATTTGCGATCAACATTTGCGTAAGTACTAGATGTGTTGGGGAATTTAACATGTGACGTTTGAATTATATTCTGCTGAAATGAACAAATTCTGACTTGAAAAAAGATTTGTTCATTTTGCTGAACGAGATTCAAAGATCCGAGTCCTTAAAATGATCCAAACTTCCCACTACTACAAAAGAATCACCCCTGACGCGATGTATAGGAGTATCGCAAGTTTTGACGCCTCTCACGGTTCAAACAAATAGGCCTGGGCAACAAACTCAAGCCCCTCTTCTCTTATATCGAAATCCTCTGGCATTTCTCTTTAAAAATTCTCGTTTTAGACTTCTAATTCATGAACGGTGTTTTGTTTTGCTCTATCCTTTGCGCTTCCACGTTCGTCAATACGCATGCGTCAGGTCAGGGGTTACTCTTTCGCCATAAATCGATGCGTACGGCCATCTGCCGGAAGCTAGTTATTTTAGTTTATAAAGTTTTAAATACGGATATTTTTCTCACACAAACGCATGGCTTCACTTCAGAAGGCCTTTATTAACCCCCTGGAGCCGTGTGGAACACTTTTATGATGGAGATATGCACTTTTATGGACTTCAAAACAGAAATACCCATTCACTGTCATTATAATGCTTGAAAGAGCCAGGACATTTTTTTATATAACTCCGATTGTATTCATCTGAAAGAAGAATGTCATTTACACCTAGGATGACTTGAGGGTGAGTAAATCATGGGCTAATTTTCATTTTTGGGTGAACTATCCCTTTAATCAATAACCCAATAAAGCCTTCAAATACGTGAGCAGAAGTTGTTTAAATGCTGTGAATTTCATTTGTCTGTCATTCTAACTCCTTTTGTCTCATGTAATGACCGGTAAAAATAGGTTTCCATTTAAAAGGGGTCATGAACTGCATTATTTTATTATTTTGTAATGTTTCCTGAGATGCACTTACAATGTCAGCATGATTTTTAAATAAAAAAATGTCCTAATGTAGAAATAAAAGGCCATTTTTTCTGCCCTGATTTTAGCCCTCTGATTTGAACGCTCTGTTTGAAGGGGCGTGTCTGCTGTGAGACTTGTAGAATGTAAATGCCCACTGCTATGATTGACTAACTTCTTTGCATATGAAATAGCTAAGTATTACATGTGGAACTCTTAAAAACTTTTAGCATACTTTTAATAATAATAATAATAATAATAATAATAAGTTTTATTTATATAGCGCCTTTCAATAGCCCATGGACACTTTACATAGTATTGACAGAAACAGATATACAATCAGGATACAACAACGTGAACAGGCAGATAGACAGTGAAGCATGTGTCTGAAATTTAAAGTATACAATCAGTTAACAGAAACATAATGTAAATAAAAGAGTTTTGAGATCAGTTTTAAAGGTCTGGAGTAAGGAGACAGCATGGAGGTGGTGTGGGAGTTTGTTCCAAAGCTTAGGAGCTGGAATGTCGCCAACCATAGATAACTTGAACTTAGGTAATGCGAGTAAGTTCTCCGAACTTGATCTCAAATTACGGGCAGGGACATAAGTGTATTAATTCTGAAAGGAAAGAAGGTGCTAAATCATGACAAGCCTTGAAAACTAGGACAAGTATTTTAAACTGAATGCAATAGATAACAGGGCACTAATGCAATTGCTGTAGGATGAGAGTGATGTGAGCTGATTTTTTGTTAAATGTAAGGGCACGAGCGGCTGAGTTTTGAATTAGTTGCAGGCGATTAAGGGTTTTAGTGGGTAGGCCGTAGAACAAAGAGTTACAATAGTCCAGACGTGAGGTTATAAAAGCATGGACAACAGTTTCAGCATCTTTGAGATTTAGCGAAGGTCGTATATGGGCGATATTACGGAGATGGAAAAAACAAGGCTTTAACAAGCTGATTGATGTGGGGTTCAAGGCATAATTTAGAATCAAATATTACCCCAAGATTGCGTATAGTTGGTGAAGGATAGACTATAACTCCGTCAATATGAATGGAGAAATCATGTTGGGAGGAGATTTAGGGCCAACTAACAGGATTTCAGCTTTTTTCTGTATTCAGTTTTAAGAAGGTTTGAGCCATCCATGATTTGAGATCATATAGGCAGGATGTAATGGAAGGGGGAGGAAAAACAGATTTGGGCTGAGTAGATAAATAGATTTGTGTATCATCAGCATAACTGTGGAAATAAAGACCATGACGCCGGATTATCCGACCCAGAGGAAGCATGTAGATTAAAATTAGAAGTTGACCAAGAACAGATCCTTGAGGTACTCCACGGGAAACAGTGACAGAATTAGATTTGTGTTTATTAATGCTAATGAATTGTTGCCTGTCTGAGAGATAGGAGCTTAGCCACTGAAGGACAGTTCCAGTAATACCGATAGCAGTTAGACGAGATAGAGTACAGAATGGCAAACAGTATCGAAAGCTGAACTCAGGTCCAAAAGGATCAGAAGGCTGAGGGCACCAGTATCATGTATAATGAGGGAAGGCAGAATGTTTTTGAGCAGGTGTTTTGGTATAGGATCAAGCTAACAGAATGAGGAGTTAGATTTAATAATCAGCTGTTCAACCGCAAATGTGTTGGTGAGTGTAAAGTTTGAGAGCGGGTGGACTAACTGGGAAGTAGAGGATTCTGGAGGACATATATCCTCTGGAGGAGGAGATGTGAAAAAGGAATGGTAGATCTAGTCGATTTTATTTCTAAAAAAAATGTCTGAAAATTTTCACATAGGCTTGCAGAAGCACTAATAGAAGGAGACGGTGGTTTTACAAGTTTGTTGATCTCAGAGAATAAGGTCCTGGGTTTACACATTGCTTTAATGACAGTGGAAAGGTAAGTAAAGCACGCTGTGTTAAGCGCTTCTTTATACTGCAACATGAAGTCAGAGTAGGAAGTAGCATGAACAAGAAGATGAGTCTTCTTATAAAGTCGTTCAAGACGCCTACCCTTAGCTTTCATTACTCTGAGCTGAGGGGTGAACCAAGGGGAAGAATGAGCTAAGGAGAAATGATCAAAGCTAATGTTTTTTCAGGTTTAGGTAGGATATTGTAGATTTCATTTTAGGTTTTGCAAGGGGGAGAGAAAAACTAAGGTCAGTGAGTGATATGCCAACTTCTAGGCCCTGGACACAAACATTATCAGTGCCAACAGAGCAGATTAAGTCAAGGGTATGAGAATGAGTAGGAAAATCAATGTGCTGTGATAAATCAAAATAATCCAGTATGGACAAAGTCCTTTGCAGAAGTATAGTCTGAATCAACATTTTATTAAACTGAATATTAAAATCACCAAGCATAACGATATTGTGATGTTGTGCACATGTGAGTAGTGAGATCAGCGAGAAAGCTTGCATGATGTTTAGGGGGTCTCTGAATCAGCAATATCAAGAGTGGCATGGGACCAGCAATTCTAAATGACAGATATTCAAAGCTAGTAACAGCATAAAAGTCAGTGTTGGTAATCTTATAATTGTTCTTAATTACAGCTGCCAGGCCACCGCCTCTGCCAGTGAGACGTGGTTTAGACAGATGACAGTATCCAGGAGGAGTCAACAAGTTAAGCTCAGTAAACTCATTAGGTGATTGCCAGGTTTCAGTGAGTAGAATGTCCAGATTTTTCTCAATGATAATGTCATTCAATAGTCTGCCTTTGCTGGCCAGGGAACAAGTGTTCAGAAGAGCAAAGTTATGTGTAAAGGGCATATGAGTTACACTGCACTGAGAGTAAGTCACATCCCTAGCCAAAGGTGTGAGAATACGAGTCATATTGTAGCAGGGGTTCTCTTGTAGTTATGTTGATGCTTCAGTCTATCTGACCAGATCACAGGTATCGAAGAAGGAGAGGAGCAATCATGTATCAAATAGCGCTTGAGAGACCGATGAAAATAACTAGGCCGACAAGCAATCCCAAGAGTTTTACACCATTCATATGTAGAAAAATCCAGTCAAGAAAAACAGTTCAAATGGTGCAGCTGTGACGAGGTGTGAAAAAGATCCATATTAACAAAAAAAAAAGACCCGTTATAAATAAGGCCAGCGGTCTCATGACCGAGAGTTTATAAATAACGAAAAAACATTGCCTTACACGGTTCGAGATGAACAGCACTCACAAATCGCAGCCACACCAGACAACACCTCGTTAACCATGCCCAAGGAGGATAGAGAGGATAGAGAAGTGTGTCTGCACCGCACTGCACCACGTTAGCCAAGCCCGGAGAGGCAAAACCACACAAGGTACTAACTAAATGAGAAAGGAGAAACTTACTCACCGGGTGTGTCAAGTGGCAAACCAGTGGACACGGGCAGAGAGCTCGCTGGGATTTGAAAAGTGAGGCGCTAGATTTAAAAGTGAAGCGCTTGTTCATCACAAACAGCTGGCAACACAGGTAAGCGCAGAAGTTTTATGTACAACAGAAGAACAGTCCCAAAAAAAATTATGTTTGTTGATTGTAGGCTAGATCAAAAAAGGGGAAGAACACAAGGGAAAGCAATGATGACATTAATAGTGGTGATGGAGGTCGAGATGATGATGATCCATATAATAATCAAGATGTATAATCCAAACATCACGAGTCGAGACAGCGGCACTATAAAGTTTGCATGAAGCACTGATCCGAACATCCAGACATCCAGCGGGGCAGGGTAGTGAAGAATAAACAAGCAGCAGCAAACAAATGTAGTTTGAAAAATGTTATAAACAAAACAAAAATTACAAGACGACGATGAGAAACGGCAGCCACATTGCACACAGCGTACTCACCGGAGTCATTCACTATCATTTTACCGTTTTTATTACACCTCTCAAGGTTAACTAATCGTGAAAAGTGTTGATTATAGCATTATATTTAGATGTGTAGCATTATATTTAGATTGTGACATGAACGGTTGCAGTGATGAGCAGCACTGTAGCCGATCACAGACATGTTGTGTTAGTGTCTGCAGATTGATTTCTGCACTCTCACGAATGCTTTCATCATGACTAACAGTTCAAACACGATGTAAATAAGAGATTCATTGATTATAACGGGAGCTTTGGCTGATAACTCAGAACTCAGTCACTGATAAACTCGCGCTGTTTGATCGACAGCTCCGCACGTCAGTAGGCTATAATCGCGGTCTATTGCTGCATCGATGCAGAATCGCAATGCATCGTAGAAACGATTCAATTCAACACCCGTACTAATAGGCGAATTCCAAAACGAGTCGTTCTCAGGGCTTGGTTACAATAAAAGCTGTTTTTGGACTAACAAGGAAGTTTTCAGTTCTGAAACTTACAGGATATTCTTATAGTATGATGTCAAAAAATTAGATTTCTCAATTCATTACCCCTTTAAGCAAGTAAACATCGAAGTCAAGAGGGCACACACAGAAGGGTTCTTCTGAGCTTTGCAATGCAATATTTCCATAAATGACATGGAATGAAGAAGGTGAAGATTAAGTGATCAACATGAATCAGGTGCTGCTTGCTTATGGTTTGTATATCTGCAGCTCATTTCCAGTTTTCTTTTGAGTGATGAATACTACTACCACCTGCTGGTGTGGACAGTAATTTCCTCTCATGCAGGTGCACATGTGCATGCTTGCTGTAGTCACTGTGTTCCAGCGCAACTTGACCTAGATGCAGGCAATGTACACATAAACCACGTTTTTTGCTTGTTGCCACTAGTTCTTGATCTAGGCTTGGTGTGTCTGGCTGTTAAGCCATAAACATGTTACCAATAACCAGGGCTTTTTTGCTTACCGGCCACTGGCTTTTCCAAAGTTACTAGCCAGCTAGCAATTTTGACATTGATACCATGAGGAAAAACTGCCATATAGATATTTTTAATATTATCTCATAATTTGGCAGCAAGTATATTAGTGTCACGGGTGTGTGCAGACGGGCTGATACAATTCTCAAACGAAGTTTAATGATACAGGATTCTCAGGTGAGTCATACAGTGCAACACACTCTACACATAGACGAGACCGGACCGAGACTGAAGGAAACAGGAGAACTTAAATAGGGAACACAAACGAGATGAATACACACAGCTGACACAGATAGCTCATAATGATGGTGACCATGGAGACAGACGAGTGGCGGGAACCTGGAACATGTGACAAGGAAACAGAACGGCAACACAAACTGACAGGCATGTGACATTACACCCCTCCCCGGAAGGCGCGGCCTCGCGCCGTAAATGGACCAACTGCGGAGGGAGGGAGGGGGCTCAGGAGGAGGACGAGGAGTAGGTGAAGGGTAGACAGAAGACACAGGAGGGACCAGGGCGGAGCCGATGGAGGGAGGAACCAAGGAGGAGACAGGAGAAACCAGGGCGGAGCAAACGGTGGGACCCGGGTAGCTGCCAGGCAGAATGCCCACAGTGGAGCCAATGGAGGGAGGAGCCCCGACGGCGGAAGGGCCGACCAATGGAGGCGGAACAGGTGACCCTGGTGCCGTCGGAATGCCGACGAGCCAGGGCGACGGCGCAGGCTCTGGCGACCGAGACGCAGGCGGGGATCCCGAAGGCCACGGTGGAGCCGGAGCGACAGAGGACCACGGTGGAGATGGAGGGAGTGAGGAGCCCAACGGAGCCAGAGGGACGAAGGGACGAGGCGAAGCCAGAGGAGTGCAGTCCCGAGGCGAGGGCGGTTCGATGAACGACCAAGGTGAAACCGGCGAGATGAGGGAGCCCTGCGGAACTGGTGGACTGAGGGGCCACGGTGGAGATGAGGGAGGTAGGAGCCAAGGCGGAGCTATTGGCTCCACGGGCCGAGGCAGAGTCCTGGAGGTTGGAGGCAGAGACGGGGAATCCATGGACTGCGATGGAGCTGGAGACTGGCTGACCCACGGCGAGCCCACACCTCCGATGGTGGGCTGAGGGTGAGCAGAGGGGCTGACAGCCAGCAGTGGAGACGGGGATAAGGAACAGATGATTGGAGGAGGTGGGAGAGGGAGGCTGGGTGGGAGTACAGGAAGTCCTGGCGGTGCTGGTGTCTTCACTGGACTCTGGACTGGAGACAGGAGGCGGACTCCACTCTGGACTGGAGACAGGAGGTGGACTCCACTCTGGACTGGAGACAGGAGGCGGACTCCACTCTGGACTGGAGACAGGAGGCGGACTCCACTCTGGACTCAGGACGTGGACTGGAGCGGGTTCTGTCCAGAAGTCGATTAGCCAGACGTCCAACGTTGGAAACAGAACGACAACACAAACTGACAGGCATGTGACAATTAGGCTGCTGTCACTTTAAAGGGCACCTGTGTAGGATTATCCATGAACAGGCATCGATTAAACACAAGCATCACATTCCAGAGGTCCGGAGACCCACCATTAGCGAACCATAAAACTAATCCATGGGGCCAGATGGCCTTATCTCAAACCCGGTGCAAGACCTGGATTGGTCAATGACTTGGCCCTTGTTTATTCAACAAACGTAACATCTGGCAGACCCACAGGAAGAAAGCAACACCTCCGTGACCCCATGCATAAATTTCAAGCCTTATCGGGACACAAAGAGTCGCTAAAAGCTTTTCAACGGCCCAAAATCAACATAGACATGGAACAGCGACACTTCATCTTTTCCCCCTCCCTCGATCTGCACATTCTAGAGACTCTTTGAAAAACAAAAGACTTCACAGAAACTCAGACACGAGGACTAAGCTAAACCTCAGATTCAATAATATGACTTAATCCACAATCGGAACTTGACACATATTATATGTATTATGTACGTCTATATAACCTGTGTAGTTCTTTCGGTGTGTCAAGCATTTATTGCCGCCGATCTGCAGGTTTTCTTTGTCTTAGTCTCTTTATTACAGTCCGCCATGTTTATCTCCTCGCCAGAGCATTTAACAGCAGCATTCAAGTAAGAAATGTGTTCTTAATAAAGCTACTAAAGTTATTCAGTCAAGAGCAGTGAGTGATTTTCTGTTTTTCTTCTGTTGTTTGATTCTATTAACAGCAGATAGCAGTAGTCAAGTCAAGTCACCTTTATTTATATAGCGCTTTTTACAATGCTGATTGTTTCAAAGCAGCTTCACAGTGTTAAACAGGAAAATAATGCAACAGAATTTGATTCGGCTGTACAGCCGCTCTGGAGAAAACGTTGATGTTATCCAGCTCATTTCAATTATCATATAGTGACCATGCGGGCAGATCAGTAATTTAGTTGAAAATTTATTTGAATATTTAGTTGAAAATTTTAGTGTCCCCAACTGAGCAAGCCAAGCCAAAGGCGACAGTGGCAAGGAACCAAAGCTCCATCAGGTGGCATAATGGAGAAAAATAAACCTTGGGAGAAACCAGGCTCAGTCGGGGTGCCAGTTCTCCTCTGGCCATCATGCCGTTTCGGTGAGGCAATTATTAGACAGGAATATTCGAAAAATCGGAGTCATTACGCCGGAGACGTGTTTATTGAGGGTGTCGTGTCGATGAGGCAATTATTAGATAGGAATATTCGAAAGATCGGAGTCATCACGCTGGAGACGGTATATTGGAATGTCGTGTCGATAAGGCAATTTATTAGATAGGAATATTCAAAATATCGGAGTCATCACACCAGAGACGGGTTTATTGAGGATGTCGTGTCGATGAGGCAATTATTAGATAGGAATATTCGAAAGATCGGAGTCATCACGCCGGGGACAGGTTTATTGAGGATGCCGTGTCGATGAGGCAATTTCAGGGGGAGTCTAATTGACACGGTCTCTGCAGACACTTCAGGGATGCATTGGTCATGTCTGGGCGCAGGTCCACCATCTGATCTGGATACGGCCCGGATACGGCTGACTGCAGTAAACCTCGGGATAAACAGAGAGACTAACATTAGCGTAGATGCCATTCTTTTTATGATGTAACGAGTACATCAGGTGTAATGGGAAGTGTTCCCGGTTCTGGCTGACCTAGTTAATGCAGCCTAAAAATCATTTAACTGATTTGAATAGTATAAATTAAAAATGTTTTATGTGTATGCCATAGTAAAGAGATGTGTTTTTAGTCTAGATTTAAACTGACAAAGTGTGTCTGCTTCCCGAAAAATGCTAGGAAGACTGTTCCAGAGTTTAAGTGCTAAATAGGAAAAGGATCGACCGCCTGCAGTTGATTTTGATATTCTAGGTATTATCAACTGGCCAGAACTGGCCGTGATGGAGTATAATGTGTTAAGAGCTCGCTCAAGTACTGGGGAGCTAAACCATTTAGTGCTTTGTAAGTAATAAGCAAGATTTTAAAATGTATGCAATGTTTAATAGGGAGCCAGTGCAGTGTTGACAGAACCAGGCTAATATGGTCATACTTCCTGGTTCTAGTAAGAACTCGAGCTGCTGCATTTTGGACCAGCTGCAGTTATTAAGCGAGCAGGGCAACCACCCAGTAGAGCATTACAATAATCTAGCCTTGAGGTCATGAACACATGAACTAACTGTTCAGCATTTTGCATTGAAAGCATGTGCCGTAATTTAGATATATTTTTAAGATGGTAGAATGCAGTTTTACAGATGCTAGAAACGTGGCTTTCAAATGAAAGATTGGTATCAAAGAGCACACCCAGGTTCCTAACTGACGACGAGGACTTGACAGAGCAGCCATCAAGTGTTAGACAGTATTCTAGGTTACTACTTGTGGAGTTTTTTTTGTCCAATAATTAAAAATTCAGTTTTTTCTGAATTAAGTTGCAGGAAATTACTAGTCATCCAATTTTTATATCAGCTATGCATTCCATTCATCTTGTGAATTGGTAAGTTTCGTCAGGGCGTGAAGAAATATAGAGCTGAGTATCGTCAGCATAACAATGAAAACTAACGCCATGCTTCCTAATGATATCTCCCAGTGGTAGCATGTTGTAGGAATTGTGGACGCATCAGACACAAATGAATCTTCCAGATGATTCGTTCGGGCATAATTCCACACAAAACTCAACTCAACAAATCAACAATTTATGGCCTTAATTGAAGTGGACGCCGGTCAGTCTGCCTCAGGTTGACAGAAACTCAGCTAAGTGCTTTATTGCCTTGCAAACTTTGGCAACTCTGAGCAACACCAAAGATAACAACAGACTTTGTTTGATCACAAGACAAAGAAACAAACCAGATCTCCGTTTTCTCAACGACCTTTAGATGAACTCTGAGTGACAGTCCACAGGAAAAACCCACAGAAACTGTTACATATAAACTGTATCAGATCATTCAAATCATTGATTGTCGGACTTACATTCAAACAGCCTTCTACTGCATAATTCTATATCACGTCCAATAACCAATACACGTGACCATTATGCATATATATATACACTCACCTAAAGGATTATTAGGAACACCATACTAATACTGTGTTTGACCCCCTTTCGCCTTCAGAACTGCCTTAATTCTACG
The DNA here is from genome assembly GCA_039654105.1 of Coreius guichenoti. Taxonomy (NCBI): domain Eukaryota; kingdom Metazoa; phylum Chordata; class Actinopteri; order Cypriniformes; family Gobionidae; genus Coreius; species Coreius guichenoti. Next base: position 25,886,844 of record CM077188.1, on the reverse strand, counting down.
TGGCATTGATTCAACAAGGTGCTGAAAGCATTCTTTAGAAATGTTGGCCCATATTGATAGGATAGCATCTTGCAGTTGATGGAGATTTGTGGGATGCACATCCAGGGCACGAAGCTCCCGTTCCACCACATCCCAAAGATGCTCTATTGGGTTGAGATCTGGTGACTGTGGGGGCCATTTTAGTACAGTGAACTCATTGTCATGTTCAAGAAACCAATTTGAAATGATTCGAGCTTTGTGACATGGTGCATTATCCTGCTGGAAGTAGCCATTAGAGGATGGGTACATGGTGGTCATAAAGGTATGGACATGGTCAGAAACAATGCTCAGGTAGGCCGTGGCATTTAAACGATGCCCAATTGGCACTAAGGGGCCTAAAGTGTGCCAAGAAAACATCCCCCACACCATTACACCACCACCACCAGCCTGCACAGTGGTAACAAGGCATGATGGATCCATGTTCTCATTCTGTTTACGCCAAATTCTGACTCTACCATCTGAATGTCTCAACAGAAATCGAGACTCATCAGACCAGGCAACATTTTTCCAGTCTTCAACTGTCCAATTTTGGTGAGCTCGTGCAAATTGTAGCCTCTTTTTCCTATTTGTAGTGGAGATGAGTGGTACCCGGTGGGGTCTTCTGCTGTTGTAGCCCATCTGCCTCAAGGTTGTGCGTGTTGTGGCTTCACAAATGCTTTGCTGCATACCTCGGTTGTAACGAGTGGTTATTTCAGTCAAAGTTGCTCTTCTATTAGCTTGAATCAGTCGGCCCATTCTCCTCTGACCTCTAGCATCAACAAGGCATTTTCACCCACAGGACTGCCGCATACTGGATGTTTTTCCCTTTTCACACCATTCTTTGTAAACTCTAGAAATGGTTGTGCGTGAAAATCCCAGTAACTGAGCAGATTGTGAAATACTCAGACCGGCCCATCTGGCACCAACAACCATGCCACGCTCAAAATTGCTTAAATCACCTTTCTTTCCCATTCTGACATTCAGTTTGGAGTTCAGGAGATTGTCTTGACCAGGACCACACCCCTAAATGCATTGAAGCAACTGCCATGTGATTGGTTGATTAGATAATTGCATTAATGAGAAATTGAACAGGTGTTCCTAATAATCCTTTAGGTGAGTGTGTATATATATATATATATACACTCACCTAAAGGATTATTAGGAACACCATACTAATACTGTGTTTGACCCCCTTTCGCCTTCAGAACTGCCTTAATTCTACGTGGCATTGATTCAACAAGGTGCTGAAAGCATTCTTTAGAAATGTTGGCCCATATTGATAGGATAGCATCTTGCAGTTGATGGAGATTTGTGGGATGCACATCCAGGGCACGAAGCTCCCGTTCCACCACATCCCAAAGATGCTCTATTGGGTTGAGATCTGGTGACTGTGGGGGCCATTTTAGTACAGTGAACTCGTTGTCATGTTCAAGAAACCAATTTGAAATGATTCGAGCTTTGTGACATGGTGCATTATCCTGCTGGAAGTAGCCATCAGAGGATGGGTACATGGTGGTCATAAAGGGATGGACATGGTCAGAAACAATGCTCAGGTAGGCCGTGGCATTTAAACGATGCCCAATTGGCACTAAGGGGCCTAAAGTGTGCCAAGAAAACATCCCCCACACCATTACACCACCACCACCAGCCTGCACAGTGGTAACAAGGCATGATGGATCCATGTTCTCATTCTGTTTACGCCAAATTCTGACTCTACCATCTGAATGTCTCAACAGAAATCGAGACTCATCAGACCAGGCAACATTTTTCCAGTCTTCAACTGTCCAATTTTGGTGAGCTCGTGCAAATTGTAGCCTCTTTTTCCTATTTGTAGTGGAGATGAGTGGTACCCGGTGGGGTCTTCTGCTGTTGTAGCCCATCCGCCTCAAGGTTGTGCGTGTTGTGGCTTCACAAATGCTTTGCTGCATACCTCGGTTGTAACGAGTGGTTATTTCAGTCAAAGTTGCTCTTCTATCAGCTTGAATCAGTCGGCCCATTCTCCTCTGACCTCTAGCATCAACAAGGCATTTTCGCCCACAGGACTGCCGCATACTGGATGTTTTTCCCTTTTCACACCATTCTTTGTAAACTCTAGAAATGGTTGTGCGTGAAAATCCCAGTAACTGAGCAGATTGTGAAATACTCAGACCGGCCCGTCTGGCACCAACAACCATGCCACGCTCAAAATTGCTTAAATCACCTTTCTTTCCCATTCTGACATTCAGTTTGGAGTTCAGGAGATTGTCTTGACCAGGACCACACCCCTAAATGCATTGAAGCAACTGCCATGTGATTGGTTGATTAGATAATTGCATTAATGAGAAATTGAACAGGTGTTCCTAATAATCCTTTAGGTGAGTGTATATATATATATATATATATATCACTCCCAATTCATGCAATTGTTATAACTATTGAATGGTTAATTGAAAGTATGCCTTATCTGGTATGAGTGTGAATCTCTGTTCATAATTCAGAAAATGGCTTCAGTGAAATCTGTGTAGAATGTATCGTGTTCTTATAATAAGAAATCATGTCTAAATGCACTTCCTGCTTAGAGCAGAAAGATAGGAGACCATAGATAACAGGTAATTTATGGAGGGGTGTGAGCACAGTCAACCCTGAACCAAGATGATCCCTGATTGGTCAGAATCCATCCAAGAGGATGGGCCAATATTTGAGTATTAATCTCAGAACACGAACAAAGAGTGAGAGCAAGTTAAGTCAAGACAAAAGACAGACAACATGATGAATAGATGATCGGACGAAGACGGTCGGAGGCAGACCAAGATCTGAGAGAATGGGTTAACGATTTCATTTAAGCCATCTAGAACTCTCCTCTCACTTTCCTTTCTTTTACTTAAGTTTATTTTCTTTCCGTTGAGTCTATTGTTCTTAGTTAAGTTTCGCCGCAAAGTTTCTCTCACCAAATCTACAGCGAGCGCACTTCAACTTCAAACAATACCCACAAGACTTTCCATCCAGCCGCCAACACGCCACGTGATTGGCTTCCCAAGACGTCGATCAAAAGACACGACAAGGCCGTCAGCGAATCACTGAACCTGGGAAACCCCTGCAGCCAGGACCGAAAAGGGAATCCCCAAGGCAACACGAGACACAAACACAAGTAACCTCCAGATTCTAAACTGAACTTTGCATTGATATCAAATTTAATAACCCCGCCTAAGAAACAATAGGAGGGTTAAGTTAATGATTGGTGGTTCATTCAGGTCGTGTGTTTTAAATGCATATAGTGCTAGAAAGTTGGGATTTCATCATTTCACTCTCTTAAAACTCATTCTTTCCTCACTTTCTTCCTTTCTGCAACGCGTGTGAATGTGTGTGTGCGTGTTTGTGTTAGATATTAGTTTTACATGTTAGAGTAATCAATAAAGTTTTGTTTGTATTTAAAGATAAGTGTTCCTGTGTTATGTGCTTACAAATTTAATGTCTTAAACTGCTGATCTATGTTACCTGGCTAAAATAGTGTTTTATTAATAGTGATATTAATATCCGCTGCAGAGTTGATAGTTACGGCCTGTTCAAATGAACGCTGGACAAGTCATTTGCTCGGCCGTAAAATCAGACTCTTTCTAAATTCATTTGAGCTAAATAGAGCTAAGTTTCCCTTATACAGAGTCCCTACAATGTACAGGGTGAAAAGCAACGGTCCTAGCACTGAGCCTTGCGGTACTCCATACTGAACTTGTGATCGGTGTGACATCTCTTTATTTACTGCTACAAACTGATAACGGTCAGATAAGTATGATTTAAACCATGCCAATGCAATTCCACTAATGCCAACATAATTTTCGAGTCTATTCAAAAGAATGTTGTGGTCGACAGTATCGAATGCAGCGCTAAGATCGAGTAACACTAATAGAGAGATACAACCACGATCGGATGATAAGAGTAAATCATTTGTAACTCTGATGAGAGCAGTCTCAGTACTATGATACAGTCTAAATCCTGACTGGAAGTCCTCACAGATACCATTTCTTTCTAAAAAGGAGCATAGTTGTGAGGACACTGCCTTTTCTAGTATTTTTGACAGAAAGGGTAGATTTGAGATTGGCCTGTAATTGACTAATTCTGTGGGATCAAGTTGCGTTTTTTTAATAAGTGGTTTAATAATAGCCAACTTAAAAGTTTCCGGTACATATCCTAATGACAAGGATGAATTAATGATATTAAGAAGAGGATCTATGACCTCTGGAAGCATCTCTTTTAGTAGCTTAGTCGGTATAGGGTCGACCACACATGTTGTTGATTTTGATGATTTAACGAGTTTAGCCAATTCTTCTTCTCCTATAGCAGTGAATGAGTGGAATTTTTGGAAGCTTTATTTCTTGTTAATTTAGCCACTGTATCAAATAAATACCTAGGGTTGTGTTTGTTTTCTTCTAAGAGAGTCGAGAAATAAGCAGATCTAGCAGTTTTTATGGCCTTTCTGTATGCGATCATGCTCTCTTTCCACGAAATGCGAAAAACCTCCAGTTTTGTTTTCTTCCAGCTGCACTCCATTTTTCTGGCTGCTGTTTTAAGGGCCCGAGTGTGCTCGTTGTACCACGGCGTTGGACTATTTTCTTTAATCTTCTTTAAGCGCAGAGGAGCAACGGTGTCTAAAGTGCTGGAAAAGAGAGAGTCAGTAGTTTCTGTTTCAACATTGAGTTCCTCTAGGCTATCTGGGATGCTGAGGAGATGAAACTGATAAGGAAGATTATTTACAAATCCGATTCCAAAAAAGTTGGGACACTGTACAAATTGTGAATAAAAACAGAATGCAATGATGTGGAAGTTTCAAATTTCAATATTTTATTCAGAATACAACATAGATGACATATCAAATGTTTAAACTGAGAAAATGTATCATTTTAAGGGAAAAATAAGTTGATTTTAAATTTCATGGCATCAACACATCTCAAAAAAGTTGGGACAAGGCCATGTTTACCACTGTGTGGCATCCCCTCTTCTTTTTATAACAGTCTGCAAACGTCTGGGGACTGAGGAGACAAGTTGCTCAAGTTTAGGAATAGGAATGTTGTCCCATTCTTGCCTAATACAGGCTTCTAGTTGCTCAACTGTCTTAGGTCTTCTTTGTCGCATCTTCCTCTTTATGATGCGCCAAATGTTTTCTATGGGTGAAAGATCTGGACTGCAGGCTGGCCATTTCAGTACCCGGATCCTTCTTCTACGCAGCCATGATGTTGTAATTGATGCAGTATGTGGTCTGGCATTGTCATGTTGGAAAATGCAAGGTCTTCCCTGAAAGAGACGACGTCTGGATGGGAGCATATGTTGTTCTAGAACTTGGATATACCTTTCAGCATTGATGGTGCCTTTCCAGATGTGTAAGCTGCCCATGCCACACGCACTCATGCAACCCCATACCATCAGAGATGCAGGCTTCTGATAACAACTTGAGTTGTCCTTGTCTTCTTTAGTCCGGATGACATGGCGTCCCAGTTTTCCAAAAAGAACTTCAAATTTTGATTCATCTGACCACAGAACAGTTTTCCACTTTGCCACAGTCCATTTTAAACGAGCCTTGGTCCAGAGAAAACGCCTGCGCTTCTGGATCATGTTTAGATATGGCTTCTTTTTTGACCTATAGAGCTTTAGCTGGCAACGGCGAATGGCACGGTGGATTGTGTTCACCGACAATGTTTTCTGGAAGTATTCCTGAGCCCATGTTGTGATTTCCATTACAGTAGCATTCCTGTATGTGATGCAGTGCCGTCTAAGGGCCCGAAGATCACGGGCATCCAGTATGGTTTTCCGGCCTTGACCCTTACGCACAGAGATTGTTCCAGATTCTCTGAATCTTTGGATGATATTATGCACTGTAGATGATGATAACTTCAAACTCTTTGCAATTTTTCTCTGAGAAACTCCTTTCTGATATTGCTCCACTATTTTTCGCCGCAGCATTGGGGGAATTGGTGATCCTATGCCCATCTTGACTTCTGAGAGACACTGCCACTCTGAGAGGCTCTTTTATACCCAATCATGTTGCCAATTGACCTAATAAGTTGCAAATTGGTCCTCCAGCTGTTCCTTATATGTACATTTAACTTTTCTGGCCTCTTATTGCTACCTGTCTCAACTTTTTTGGAATGTGTAGCTCTCATGAAATCCAAAATGAGCCAATATTTGTCATGACATTTCAAAATGTCTCACTTTCAACATTTGATATGTTATCTATATTCTATTGTGAATAAAACAAGTTTATGAGATTTGTAAATTATTGCATTCCTTTTTTATTCACAATTTGTACAGTGTCCCAACTTTTTTGGAATCGGGTTTGTACAAAGCAATCTTTAGTGGCAGCGGTGATAATCCTGCCATATTTGCAACGAGGGGACGGCTTTGCAGCCTTTGCTAAATTAAGTACACACGATACTAGGTAATGATCTGAGATGTCATCGCTCTGCTGCAGAATTTCAACGGTATCAACATTTATTCCATGTGACAGCATTAGATCTAAAGTATGATTACGGCGATGAGTGGGTCCTGACACGTGTTGCCTAACTCCAGTAGAGTTTAGAATGTTTCTAAATGCCAATCCCAATGCGTCTTTTTCATTGTCTACATGGATATTAAAATCACAAACAATTAGGACTTTATCTGTAGCCAGTACTAACTCTGATAGAAAATCATATAAACCAAAATTAAAGGTTTATTTTTCTTCATTATGCCACCTGATGGAGTTTTGGTTCCTTGCCACTTTGGCTTGGCTTCCTCAGTTGGGGACACAACATTTTTAAACTAAATATTCAAATAAATTTTCAACTAAATTACTGATCTGCCCGCATGGTCACTATATGATAATTGAAATGAGCTGGATAACATCAACGTTTTCTCCAGAGCGGCTGTACAGCCGAATGAAATTCTGATTATTCTCACTATTTTCCTGTTTAACACTGTGAAGCTGCTTTGAAACAATCAGCATTGTAAAAAGCGCTATATAAATAAAGGTGACTTGACTAGTGAAAAAATAGTATACTTGTACTTTAGTATTGGGACACACACTAAATTGGTATACTAAAAGTCTGTTAAATTGGAACAACTAATTTTGTACTAAATGCATTTTAGTTGTATTAAAAATACTTGTTTGTGCTAAAGTGGTAGTATTCCAAGTATACTTAAGTACAATTTAAATATACTCTTGTATTTAAGTTTTGAAATGCAGAATACACTCAGCATAAACTTCAAATGTATTTTGGTGACATTACAACTGCAATTAAATTACACTGTAAGAGTGCTAAACATACATTAATATTATAATGACAACAAACTTTTAGTGATTTTAAAACAAATTGCAATGGCATTCCAAGTAAACTTGAAGTGTGCTAATGGCATCATTATAGTGTGCTTCAAATAGGCTACAATAAAGTAATCTTTATAAATAACGGCACAGCTTAAGAATATGCCTTTTACAGACACCCCCAGTATACCATTAACGTGCTTATCCAGTGAACATCAGGGAACAGAGACAATGGGAACAGATATATATGTACATTGAATGTAGGAACCAGTACAGACTGGAATCGAACCCGGGTCACTGCCACACAAGTGAACTTGCTTTACCAGTTACGCCACGACCACGCAAAACTTGAGTAACTTTGTGTTCTTTCAGTAGCCTACTGCTATAAGCAAACAGATTTTTTCATCAATGACAGGACAAATTATATGGATTTAAATACTGTGAAACACAGAGAAAAGTCTCAATATAGGCACAGTAAGCGGTGCGTGAAAAACGCAAAATGGCCTGTATAGAACATAAAAGTGCGTTTAACTTGGAGCAATAAATAAAGCCAGCAGACACAACATTAAATATCATCTTCAGAATGTTTTGCTTCCCTTTTACCTGACATGATGCATAAACCGGCATAACATTAGTTTTATTCTTGTGCACGCACTAAAACACAGACAGTTCCGTTCGTTGGTGGAAGAATGTGAACGTGCAGAACTGCTTGTGTTTCAGTGCTCGCGGATGGAATAAAACCATCCGTAACATAAACGTACAATTGCAGGGTATTTATATTAAGTACATAAATATAAATGTATTTGTAGTATATTTAGCATAAAATAAATGTATTTCAAATATATTTATACTTATTTTTCACTGGGGTAGTCTCTTAATGAGTCAAGGGTGTGTTTTGGGCGTAACATGCAATAAACCAATCAGAGTGTCATCTCCCATTCCCTTTAAAAGCCAGGTGCGCTTGCACCATGGTGGATTGCTATTTACATGGCGGAATATAGACACTCTCAACCTGACGAGTCAGTTTAAATACATGTGTATTGCCACGATTGGTCAAATAATTAGCCAATTTCATTCGTCATTACTACAAATAGGTAATTCTGATACATGCAATGACTATCCATTATGATATGTAGGCATTTTTATCTTTATGTACACAATAATAATCTTTTAGGCGCATGTTACTAACGCACCCTTTAAATAACAAAAAAAATCCTGCACCATTGACTTTAGACCAGGTTTTTGTTGGTCAATGACGCAGCCGTTTTCAGTTGCCTCAAAATAGCAACATGCCAACAATGCGCCTGAACACACCTCGTTTTCAGACCAGCATGCCCATGGGCGATCAGATGAGCGCGAGTGTATTTGCTATTTAAACAACGTGTGTGCTGGACATGAAAATGATAACTGCATCGGGCTGAAACTAGCAAAAAACACTGGCGTCGCATTGCGCCGGGTGTATGATAGGGCCCCAAGTCTAACCTTTTGGCAAAGGGTGCATCATGTGGGCCATTAATTTGTTGTCTGACCTTGTGCACCCTAATGATGTCTCTCCCCAGTAAGAGAAGGATCTGAGCGTTGGGATGAGTCTCAAGTGAGAGTGATTCAAGGCTACATTCGGGGTGGGTATCTCACATCGTACGACAGAAAACTGGGTGTGCGGTTGTTTCCACGCAAAACTTGGCATTTATCAATATGGATGTGAGCGGTGTGTACGATCAAATCTCACGTCAGGTCTGTTATGTATTGGGCAGTACTTTCCAGGGTTCTCTACTTTCTTGTCACTGAGAACATCGGTTTTGTGAGTTGACAATGGAATAGGCCTTAGAAGGGGTAACGCCTCCGCCCGGTGGGCCACAGAGTCAATTATTCGTGCCGGAGAGGTTACGGTCCGACGTTGTCCGATGGGGTCATTGCTCCAATGTAGCTTGTCATCCAGGAGTCAGTCGGACCAAATTTTTGGTTAAGCAACGATTCTGGTGGCCAGGTATGGCTCGAGACGTTCGAGATTTTGTCTTGGCCTGTTCGGTTTGTGCCATTGGTAAGACTTCTAATTGTCCTCCAGATGGGTTACTCCAACCGTTGTCTGTCCCTTCGAGACCCTGGTCTCACATAGCGCTAGATTTTATCACCGCCCTCCAAAGGCAAGACTGTCGTTTTGACTGTTGTAGACCGGTTCTCAAAGGCGGCTCATTTTATTCCCTTGCCTAAATTACCCTCTTCTAAGGAGACAGCGGTGATTTACATGGCCTCCCGATGGACGTGGTTTCTGACAGGGGGCCCCAATTTGTGTCCAAATTCTGGCGAGAGTTTTGTAAATTACTGGGGGCGACGGTCAGTCTGTCTTCGGGTTTTCATCCCCAGAGCAATGGCCAAACTGAGCGAGCCAACCAAGACCTTGAGAGAACGTTACGATGTTTGGTGTCCAAGAATCCTTCCTCCTGGAGCCAGCAGATCTCATGGGTTGAGTACGCACATAACTCGTTGCCAGTGTCGTCTACAGGTCTCTGTCCGTTTGAGTGTAGTTTAGGTTACCAGCCACCTAATTTTCCTAGTCTGGAATCCGAGGTCGCGGTTCCCTCAGCTCACGCCTTTGTCCAGAGGTGTTGCCGCACATGGAGCAGAGCCCGTGAGACTTTGCTTCAGGTGGGGGCGCGCACCAAGGCCCAAGCCGATCGCCACCGGTCTAAGCCTCCCGTCTACTTCGTGGGTCAAAAAGTGTGGCTTTCATCCAAGAATATTCCTCTCCGTTCCATTTGTAATAAGCTTGCTCCCAAATTTATTGGCCCGTTCCCTGTCAACAAGATCCTTAGCCCGGTGAGAGTCCGCCTCAAACTGCCTCCCGCGTACGGGAGAATTCATCCTGTGTTCCATGTGTCCAAATTAAAACCCGTATTTTATGCCCATATTAATCCGCCTGCTCCGGTTCCTCCCCCGCTGCGACTCATAGATGGGAAACCAATTTATTCGGTCAATCGTATTCTGGACTCAAGGCGGAGGGGACGCGGATTCCAGTACTTGGTGGACTGGGAAGGTTACGGTCCGGAGGAGAGAAGTTGGGTTCCTGCGAGGGACATACTGGATCACTCCCTTATCGATGATTACAATCGACGGGTAGGTTCCTCTGGGAGCGCCAGGGGTACTGTCACGGTTCATGACTTCACTGGTTCATTTCTCTCTGTATGTGTGTGTGGTTGTGTTGGAGGCGTGGTCACTGATTGCAGTGGATCTCATCATCACCGGCAGCTGCACCTCATTTACCTGCCTTTATCATGCCTCACTTTCCATCTGTGTTTGTCAGATCGTTGCAGTCTGTCCCAGGGATCTCTCGCGTGCAGTTCGGACCTCTGTGGAGTTCGTGTGTGGACGTTACCTGCTTCCTGGTGTTTCCCATTGCCTGGTCCTTGCCCATTGCGTCCCTGTGTCACTTCCTCACCTTCCTCACCTTCCGGAGCCGCTACCGTTCTGCCTGCACCGGACTTTGTCACGTTCTCCTGTGGTTTCATGTTTTTCTGTGCTTCGAACCTTTTTGAGTCCCTGTCAGTAAATAAAGACTTGAGTTGTACTCGCTATTGGATCCTCGTCTTCTTTTTGCGCTGTCCGCGTGACATACATATCCTATTGACAAAGATGAATTAATGATATTAAGAACAGGATCTACGACCTCTGGCAGCATCTCTTTTAGTAGCTTAGTCGGTATAGGGTCAAGCATACATGTTGTTGATTTAGATGATTTAACGAGTTTAGAAAATTCTTACTCTCCTATAGCAACGAATTAAATTTTTCCTTAGGGACACTACAATGCACTGTCGGATGCGACACTCTAGTAGACGGTTGCATAGTTGCAATTTTCTCTCTATAATTATCAATCTTGCAAGTAAAGTAGTTCATGAAGTCATTATTGCTGTGCTGTTTGGAAACGTCAGAAGTTGAATCTTTATTTCTTGTTAATTTAGCCACTGTATCAAATAAATACCTAGGGTTCTGTTTGTTTTCTTCTAAGAGAGTTGAAAAATAAGCAGATCTAGCAGTTTTTAAGGCCTTTCTGTACGCAATCATGCTCTCTTTCCATGAAATGCGAAAAACCTCTAGTTTTGTTTTTTTCCAGCTACGCTCCATTTTTCTGGCTGCTCTTTTAAGGGCCTGAGTGTGCTCATTGTACCACGGTGTTGGACTATTTTCTTTAATCTTCTTTAAGCGCAAAGGAGCAACTGTGTCTAAAGTGCTGGAAAAGAGAGAGTCAATAGTTTCTGTTGCAACATCGAGTTCTTCTAAGCTATCTGGGATGCTGAGGAAATGAAACTGCTCAAGAAGATTATTTATAAATCAATCTTTAGTGGTAGGAATGATAGTCCTACCATATTTGTAACAAGGAGACAGCTTTGCAGCCTTGGCTAAATGAAGTATACACAAGATTAGATCATCGCTCTGCTGCAGAATTTCAACGGCATCAACATTGATTCCATGTGACAATATTAGATCTAAAGTTGTCACGTTAGAGAGTGAGGGGATGAGACGAGGACTCAAGTGCAGGAGAATATGGGCTTTAATAATAATAATAAAAATATAAACAAAAACAAACAAAAACTACCCACGAGGGGGAAAACCAGAACATACCACACACAAGGAACCAGGAGACATGAAGCAAGGACGGGAATCAATGACAACAAACCAACACAGGACTGCAAACACAAGGAGACTAAATAGGGAGCAAACAAGGCAGGTAATGAGAGAAGACAGGTAGGGCAGATCAACCAATTATCAGGTAACAAGAGGGGAGGGATCAAGACAATAGACATGAGAACACATGGCACAAAGAAACACATGACAAGCCGTGTGTTCACACAAAACATGACAATATAGCAGTGTCATGGCTCTGTCACAAACCCAAGAGCAAAACTAGACCGAAGTGACAAAAGTATGATAACGACAATAAGTGGGTCCTGACATGTGTTGGCTAACTCCAATAGAGTTTAGAATGTCTCTAAATGCAAGTCCCAATGTGTCTTTTTCATTGTCTACATGGATATTAAAATCCATGTCAATTATGGATTTTTTCTGCAGCCAGTACTAACTCTGATAGAAAATCAACAAATTCTTTGATAAAGTCTGTATGGTGCCCAGGTGGCCTGCATACAGTAGCCAGCACAAATGTCAAACGGGATTTATCATTTACACTACATAACGTTACATAAAGCACCAAAACGTCAAAAGAATTATATTTGAGACTTCTGAGTAAAACTGAAGATATTACTATAAGTTGCAGCAACACCTCTCCCTTTTCCTTTCAGATGCGGCTAGTGTTTATAACAATAATCTTGGGGGGTGGACTCATTTAAAGTAATGTAATCGTCAGGTTTTAGCCAGGTTTCTGTCAAACATAGCACATCTAGATTATGATCTGTAATCATATCATTAACAATAAGCGCTTTTGGGGGAAGGGATCGAATATTCAGCAGCCCGAGCTTTATTATTTGTTCATCTGTATTATATCTGTTTTTTATTTGTTGGACATCAAATTTTTACCGTTAAATGGTTTTGATGTTTTTTTGTATTTACTAATTCGAGGAACAGACACAGTCTCTATGTGATAATATCTAGGTGTGAGAATCTCTATGTGTTGGGATTTATCTGATTTCTGTGACGTGAGACAGCTAGCAGATGATCAGTTAAGCCAGTCCGTCTGCTTCCTGACCTGGGCCCCAGTTAGTCAAAGTTCAGCTCTAAGACTATGTGCCAAATTACTAGAGAGAAGAGTGGCATCATCCCAGGAAGGGTGGATGCCATCTTTTTTTAAAAGGTCAGGTCTGCCCCAAAAGCTTTTCCAATTGTCTATGAACCCTATGTTATTTTGCGGACACCACTTAGACAACCAGCTATTGAGTGATGATAGTCTGCTAAGTATCTCATCACTCCGACGAACAGGGAGGGGACCAGAGCAAAAAACTTTAGCTGCCATCGTACTTGCAAGTTCACACACCTAATTAATGTTAATTTTGGTGATCTACGACTGGCGAAGTCGAACATCATTAGTGCCGATGTGAATAATAATTTTAGAGAATTTACGATTAGCATTAGCCAGCACTTTTAAATTTGCTTTGATGTCAGGCGCTCTGGCTCCCGGTAAACATGTGACTATGGTGGCTGGTGTCTCTTTTTTTTATGTTCCGTGTAATAGAATCGCCAATAACTAGGGCACTTTCAACAGGATTCTCAGTGGGTGCGCCACTGAATGGGGAGAACCTGTTTGATGTTCTAATCGGAACGGAAGAGTGTTTTTTGATCCGCGACTATGCCGTCTCACAGTCACCCAGTTGCCCTGCTGCACGGGCTCTACAGTCGGAACCGAACAAGTTCACTAAGCTAGTCGCATCCAAATCAGTGTCTAAAGCTCTTACATTCTCACTACTCTCAAATAAAGTCTGGATGCGTGTCTCTAATTCTGAAATCTTCTCAATCAGCCTGACTATCTCCCTGCATTTATCACATGTGAAGCCCTGTTCGCCGACAGAGAAGATAATGCTAAACATGTAACAGGCAGTGCAAGTGACAATAACAGGAGAAGATGACATGGCTTACCGTGTTTGTTGACTAATCCAACTCACCACAGTTGTTGTGTCACATGATCCTTCAGAAATCATTCTAATATGCTGATTTATTATCAATGTTGGAAACTGCTGTGCTTCTTAATATTTTTCCTGTGATACTTTTTTCAGGATTCTTGGATGAATAAATGAAGTAATGGCTGATGAAAATTCAGCTTTGCATCATGATGATATTTTATAGTATATTAAAATAGAAAACCATAATTTTAAATGGAATTTTGTTTTGGTCAAATAAATGTATGCTTGATGAGCATAAGAGACTTCAAAAACATTAATTCAAATAGTAATACGTCCAAACTTTTGACTGGTACTGTATTTATAGCATCTGAGCGGAAATTTGTGAACAAAAGCTTTATTGATGTGACACTAGGCCATTTTACAGTGAACACTTCATTATCTATCCAAACAGGTCAAAGAAATCTTGTCTAAACAGTCTTACGTCTGACATTTTATGTAGTTTTATTTCAGTATTTATTACATATTTTAGTCGATTTCACTCATTTCAGTATAACAATATAGTTTGGGAAAAGCCAATATGGCGTTTACTACTGTAAGTATGTGTAAACTAACCGCGCATCAGCTCCATTCATTCAAACAGAGACACACGGAACATGCAGAATTCATATTTAAACGGTCTTTTTGCAGTTTAATATTCACAGACACTAATCTATATCGTGATTAGAATAAAGAACAGAATAAACGTAGGCCTACCCGTCACAATCCTCGGGTGGATCCGTTGCCCTCGAAATGAAACCAGCTCTTCTTCTAAGGTAAATTTATTCCTCACTGCATCTCAAAACGATGTAAAGTACATGAATCTTACTAAACTTGTTGCAGGCGGACAGTACATGCATGGACCGCGTCAGAATTTGCCTTTGAATAGAACGCGCTCTCAGCGGGCGTGGGCGCATTAGCAGATAATGAGGCAGTTCGCGAACGACTGACATCTCTCTCTTTTCAAACAGATTACATAAACAGAGAATATTTGTTTTCAATTTGTTTTACATTATTTAAAGCCTATTTTAAAACCTGACATTTCAACGAGGCAGCAGATCGCGCATCATGTTTGCTTTATTTTGCAAAAAGCACAACATTTTGTTTTTATTGTGAGTATAAATAAATAAAAGTAGACACTTAACAGATTATAATGGTGTATAACACTTGTCTGTATGACCAAAATAGACAGAGTATTTTGAGTCTCTTTCGCACTGATAAGAAAAAAAGTGAGGTGGTATCGCCAGCGCGACTGCCGACCTCTAGGGATTAAACTAGCAAAAGTGGATTCGGACACGCCTTAAGTGCACCTGCGCCATGCGCTTCAGACCATGCCCTTAGGTCGTTAAAATAGGGCCCTTGGGTTGGGTGGTAATCGGTGAGGTATGTTTGGTAAATTCCATGTGAGCACCTTCAGGACTAATATATTAGAGACCACTTACAGTACCTTTCACCCTGCATTAGTTACATGAACCTGAAAGAGGAAGCTCCTTACAGCGGCGATCCTAGGGGTGTTATCCTCGCAGCACACAAAAACATCATGTAAAGAACCTCAGAAAACAGTCTCGGTTGTGATGTGTTCCAAAGAACCGAGAACGACAATAAACTCACCCCGTCCATTGAGAACACAGCATTCTTAAGGATCATGAATTCAGAGGTTTACAAGGATGAAGGAAACAGTTGGGTCACCCCGTTGCCCTTCAGAGAGCCAAGACAAGTACTCCCCAACAATCTTGAACAAGGCCTTAATAGATTTCATTCTCTGCAGCATACTCTTAATAAGAAACCAGAGATGGAATATAAGTTTGTCTCTTTCATGAAGAAAATTCTGGAGAATGACCATGCTGAACCCGCACCACCACTGAAGGAGGGAGAGGAATATTGGTTCCTGCCGATCTTTGCGGTTTACCACTCAAAAAAGCCAGATCAAATCAGGGTGGTTTTTAACTCCATAGCCATCTGACATCCAACAAATGTTCCATTGTTTCAAGGTCAGAGAGGACCATCGTAACTTTCTTAGGTTCTTCTGGTTCAGAGACAGCGACCCAACAAAGGATGTCATAGAGTACCGCATGAAGGTACATGTTTTTTTTGCAATAGCCCTTCCCCCGCCATTGCCATTTACTGGCTAAAGCGAGCTGCTAGCGAGGGTGAGAAGGTACATGGCTCAGATACTCGACAGTTCGTGGAAAGACACTTCTACATGGATGATGGGCTTGTGTCCCCACCTACTGACAATCAGGCAGTCAGTCTCCTCCAAAGAACACGAGCATCTTTAACTGAATCAAACCTTTGTTTGCATAAGATTGCTTCGAATAGCCCAGCTGTTATGCAAGCCTTTCCTCAAGAGGAACACGTCAAGACTATAAAGGACTTTAGTGGTGAAGTTCCTCCTATACAGCGGACACCTCTGAATGGGATACTTTACTTCCTGAAGAAATGGGGAACATGGCAAGAATCCCTCCAGGACCTGAAGCAACTGCATATTCCTCGAACCTATACCATAATTTCCCTCTCTGAGGCCAAACTTGTAGAACTGTGCATTTTTTGTAGAACTATGCCTCCACTAAAGCAATCGGCGCAGTGGCTTACATCAGGGTCATTGACCATGATGGAAACAGTAATGTCGGATTTGTCTTAGGTAAAGCCAAACTAGCACCACAGCACAAACCTACTGTTCCACGTCTTGAACTCTGTGCCGCAGTATTGGCAATTGCCGACCTGATTCGCCATGAGATGGATCTTAGATTGCATGCTGTAAGATTCTACTGCGATAGCAAAGTAGTCTTAGGGTACATACACAATGAGACAAAGCATTTTTATGTGTATGTGCATAACAGAGTTCAACGAATTTGCCAATCTTCAAGGACAAAGCAATGATTTTATGTCCCGAGTGAGCTCAACCCAGCTGACCATGCTTCTAGAGGAATTGCCGCATCCCAACTCAATGATTCGGCATGGCTCAGGGTAGAGACCTGCGCAGGACGGATTTTTCAGTCCCGCTCCCGCAGGATTCTGTCTCACTCCCGCAAAAATACACTGAACAAAATTATAAACGCAACACTTTTGTTTTTGCCCCCATTTTTCATGAGCTGAACTCAAAGATCTAAGACTTTTTCTATATACACAAAAGGCCTATTTCTCTCAAATATTGTTCACAAATCTGTCTAAATCTGTGTTAGTGAGCACTTCTCCTTTGCCGAGATGATCCATCCACCTCACAGGTGTGGCATATCAAGATGCTGATTAGACAGCATGATTATTGCACAGGTGTGCCTTAGGCTGGCCACAATAAAAGGCCACTCTAAAATGTGCAGTTTTACTGTATTGGGGGGGTCCGGGGGGGTCCAAAAAAAAAGTCAATATCTGGTGCGACCACCATTTGCCTCACGCAGTGCAACACATCTCCTTCGCATAGAGTTGATCAGGTTGTTGATTGTGGCCTGTGGAATGTTGGTCCACTCCTCTTCAATGGCTGGAAGCTGAAAACATCCGAGTTCTTGCATGGCCAGCATACTCATGTTTGGGATGCTCTGGATTGGCACATACAACAGCGTGTTCCAGTTCCTGCCAATATCCAGCAACTTCGCACAGCCATTGAAGAGGAGTGGACCAACATTCCACAGGCCACAATCAATAACCTGATCAACTCTATGCGAAGGAGATGTGTTGCACTGCGTGCACACAAATTAGACTTAATGGCTTAGGGACAGAAAGATTCAAGAGATTCTCTACATGGAAAACCCTCGTAAGAGCTATTGCCCTTTTGATCCACATCGTTTGCACGATTAAATCCAAGAATGGTTGTGGAGAACATGTAGGGTGGCATCAGTATTCGCTAGCCTGGGACGCCATTTTGAAAGCAACTCAACATGAGAGCTTTCCTATGGAATATGCAGTCCTTTCTGAAAAGAAAGCCCTCTCTTAAAACTTGATCCTGTTCTCATTGAAGGTTTGATCAGAATTGGAGGAAGGTTGAAGAATTCTCCATTAAGCTCCAATGAAAAGAACCCCTTGGTTCTACCCAAGCAAAACCACATCTCCATTCTGTTAGTGCGTCACTACCATGAGAAAGTAGAACATCAAGGGTGTCATTTTATGGAGGGAGCCTTGAGAAGGGCTGGTTTCTGGATTATTGGAGGGAAAAGGCTGATTAGCTCAGTCCTACACCACTGCGTTACCTGCCGTAAGCTCAGCGGGAAAATGGAGGAACAAATTATGGCAGACTTACCTCCTGAGTGCCTAAACATAAATCCCCCATTTACCTACGTAGGATTGGACATTTTTGGACCTTGGATGGTCAGAGCGAGATGCACTAGAGGTGGACATGTGGAGATCAAGCGCTGGGCTATAATATTATTTACTTGCATGAGCATAAGAGCAGTGCATATCAAGGTCATCGAATCAATGGATGCTTCCAGCTGCATCAACGCTCTGAGACGATTCTTTGTCATACGAGGACCCGCTAAGCAGCTAAGGTCTGATTGCGGCACGTGGGAGCAAGCAAAGAGCTAGGACTGAACAAGCTGCAACAGGAGGAAAAGGTTTTCAGATATTTGAGTGAGCAGGGCTGTTCCTGGGAGCTCAACCCTTATCATTCTTCACACAGAGGAAGTTCTTGGAAACGAATGATTGGAGTGGCCCGCAGAATTCTCGATTGTATCCTACTAAGAGAACATACTCCTTTCTCCCATGAAGTCTTGTGCACGCTTATGGCCGAAGTTTCAGCCATCATCAACGCCAGACCTCTCATTCCTATATCAAGTGACCCACAGTCTCCATTCATCTTGACTCCAGCAAAGCTGCTTACTCAGAAGGGAGCAGTCCCATCTCCACCAGGGGAATTAGGTGACAGGGATCTTCTCAATCAGTGGAGACAAGTACAGGCTCTTGCCAATGAGTTCTGGCTCAGATGGAATAGGGAGTACCTACCAACTAGGGATGCACCGAAATAAAAATTCTTGGCCGAAGCCGAATAATAATAAACATTTTTTAGCATTCCAGCAGACATTATACAAACAAAGCACAACTTAAATAAAAAAAAAAAAAAAAGTAAAATAAAAATATTATTATTTAGCCATCTTATGCCATCTTATCTTATCTTTGGCCTATTATGCCCACAGGTATCATAATCAAATCACTGAGGGTGCTCTATTAAAGTGCAGATGTAGGCTAAACAACGGCTCCACCACAGCAGGGAGTGTACAGTGAGACATTTAAGCGAGCTCTTAACGCATTATACTCCATCACGTCTATTGCGGTCTCAAAATTCTGGCCAGTTGATAATACCTAGAATATCAAAATCAACTGCAGGCGGTCGATCCTTTTCCTATTTAGCACCTAAACTCTGGAACAGTCTTCCTAGCATTGTTCGGGAAGCAGACACACTCTGTCAGTTTAAATCTAGACTAAAAACACATCTCTTTACTATGGCATACACATAAAACATTTTTAATTTCTATTATTCAAATCAGTTAAATGATTGTTTTAGGCTGCATTAACTAGGTCAGCCGGAACCGGGAACACTTCCCATAACACCTGATGTACTCGTTACATCATAAGAAGAATGGCATCTACGCTAATGTTAGTCTCTCTGTTTATCCCGAGGTTTACTGCAGTCGGCCGGATCCGGGCCGTATCCGGACCAGATGGTGGACCTTAGCCTGGACATGACGACCGCATCCCTGAAGTGTCTGTAGAGACCGTGTCAATTAAACTCCCCCCTGTAAATGCCGCATCGACACAACATCCTCATTAAACCCGTCCCCGGCATGACGACTCCAATCTTTCGAATAATCCTACGAATATCTATTGATCTAATATGACTTCTGACCTGTAATGTTGCCAGAATCATAATCATACACTATTTGTTCGTCGGCCAGAGGAGAACTGGCACCCCGACTGAGCCTGGTTTCTCCCAAGGTTTTTTTCTCCATTCTGGCCCTGAAGGAGTTTTGGTTCCTTGCCACCGTCGCCTTTGTCTTTTGGCTTGCTCAGTTGGGGACACTTAAATTTCAACTATATTACTCATCTGCCCGCATTGACACTATATGATAATTGAAATGAGCTGGATGACATCACCGTTTTCACCAGAGCGGTTGTACAGCCGAATCAAATTCCGTTGCATTATTTTCCTGTTACCACTGTGAAGCTGCTTTGAAACAATTGCCATTGTAAAAAGCGCTATATAAATAAAGTTGATTTGATTTGATTTGATTTAAGATTATTTAGAATTTCAAAAATATTTTGCAACAAATATTTTTCTATTAATATATTAGTCTGCCTTTACATTGCTTTAATGCGTTACTATGTCAATAGTACATAGCGTGCAATTGTCCATTAATCCTTTTTGCAACATGAAAAACAATAGTTTTATTCAATGGATTATATAGACTGTAGACTCGAAAGCGAGCCAAGACCGCTCCATTTACGATCACTAAACGCTGTCGCTATGTCAGTTCATCGCGATCTCACAAAGTTCAATGAAGCTGCTAACAATGCACAATAAATATCTTACATCGATTCGTGTCTACACTTTGTTTGTTTGTTCATGAGAGGTTTTGCGAGCCTGTATAACTCAGCACTGAATAAAAACTCAGGCGGTTTGAGTGGAGTGGAGTCTGACTAACTTTAAACACATTGGCCATTGCGTACAAGAGGTCAACAACTATGTCACCGCTGCAGAAACACGTTGTAAATGAATACACGTTCTACAGACACAAATACGCACTGGAGCATTTGCCAATATATTATTACAGTATCAACTGAGGATGCTCTTGCTTGTATTTGAGGGTGCTTAGACAATTCAGCAGAACAGTGTCTGCAAACGGTCATTTTTGCGTCTTTCTCGGACACTTTAATGCTTCCACACTTCGGACATGTTTGCTGCATTTAGAAGCGTGCGCGCCTCTCTCTCACACGCCCTGGTTGCTATATTTGATCGCGTTATCAAAAACGTCATTGTTCGGTAAAATTTATTATTCGGCCGAACACCGAAAGTGCAATTTTTGCGATTTTTGGCCGAATAATTTCGGTTGCCGAACATTCGGTGCATCCCTACTACCAACCCTACAGAGTCGCAGAAAGTGGAATGAGACATATCGCAACTTGCAAGGTGGTGATGTTGTCTTATTGAAGAATAACCAAGCTGCTCGCAATACATGGCCTATGGCAGTGGTCACTTCTGCTATTCATAGCCAAGATGGAAAAAAGTACGGACTCCAAAGGGAGATATATTTTCTTTAACAGAAAACACTTTTCAAGAACTACAACGCGCTTCTTCCGGATCTTGTGAAGTCACTCACTTAAATAATCCCCACCTGCTTTAATAGTGTGTTGTTGCCATGTTTTTTCCACCCCAGTTTTAAAACCCCTTTGTTTGGCCTTCCTAAAGACCCAAGTATACCTCGGCCATCCGCGTTCCGTGATGGCCCGTGCACTGTCCATGTGACGTAATTTTTACGTAACAACAGCGCATGTGCGAGTGACTTGAGCGCTTGAAAACAAAGTCCACTAGACAGTGCACACACGCCAAACAAGCAATTGTTTATTTGAAAATGGACATCGGGAAGAAATTAAACGGCATAAAACTGCATTAACTAGGTCAGCTGGAACCGGGAACACTTCCCAAAACACCTAATGTACTCGTTACACCATAAGAAGAATGGCATCTACGCTAATATTAGTCTCTCTGTTTATCCCGAGGTTTACAGTAGTAAAAATACGTATCCAGATCAGATGGTGGACCTGCGCCTAGACACGACCACAATGCAGCCCTGAAGTGTCAGCAGAGACCATGTCAACTAAACTCTCCCTTGTGAAGGCCTCTTTCACTTCACTTTCCCTCTGTAGAGATGAAAACGTTATTGAAATTATCGGAAACGACTAAAAACGCTGTATTATGCAATGCAGACAAGTAATTTGACAGTCATTTTGTAAAGAAAAACTATGCGCCTGTGCACATACGTATTCAAATGCGCTTGCCTATAGACTAAACACGTAATGCTTACGTGCATGCCGTCACCGTTCTCACAGATTCACGTTTTTTTTAAGTTTACACAAAGATGAAAGTTTTACACATCGTTTCAAAACTATTTCTAAACCTGCTTCAGGTTTTTCTATTTCTATTTCTAAACCTGCTTCAGGGTTTGCGTTCTCTAGCCGCCGGGTGCTGTTGCCGTGCGGATGAGCGGCCGGAACGCGATGGGAGCTTTCTGTTTTGGTTGAAAATGGTGTCGTGTAAGTGGCCCCAAAGTAAATAACTAATGATTATTTACAGAAATGAATCAATCAAAAACGTACTTTAGCTGAACAATAACTTTTTTCTAGAGCTGATGTACAGCCAAAACAATCTCTCTTCCATTAAGTTCCTATTATCACTGTAAAGCTGCTTTGAAACAATCTATATTGTGAAAAGCGCTATATAAATGAAGGTGACTTGACTTGATAAAACTAAAAGAAGAAGGGAAGAAATTAGTGCTGCAAGCTGTTTGCGCGATGATCTGTACTGAAAAACCCCAAAAAAGAAAAAAACAAAGAAGATGGGTGAGAGAATGGATCAGGTCAATGAGAATGGAGGCGTCAATGAGCCTCTTTGGTGCGTTGTTGAGTAGTTCACACATAAAGATTGGTGAGCACTGATCACCCGCTGATTTGCCCCCGATCACAGCACGACCTGTCGGCGAGCTCAGTGACTTGCAAATCAGCTTACAATCCTGTAGTGGGAACTTGGCATAACACCGTGTCCTAACTACACGCGATAAAAGGTATCTTTTCCATGTTAATTCTAGTTTTTGTCCTAACCAGCCGCGACGGCGACACGCGATGATTCTATTTTAGAAACGGTTTCTATTTCTGCGACGTCGCAGCTCGAACAACAACACAAAACATGGCAATGATAATCTCAGGTAATGTTTATATGCTTTATTTAATGTTAAAAGCGTGTAATGTGACTTTGAATATCATTTAGTGCTCCCAGCTTTGTAACGTAGTCGTACTAAAAGCAACAATGGATAATTCACCTCAGATCTTGAAATTAAACAAATGGAAACAAGAATGTTCAAACTGTGAACAAACAAGTATATTCTATGACAAAGATTGTTTTAGTAACTCAGTATGTATTTTAGTAATGTTTAAATGGTGTAATATTTGTGAATTTGATTATTATAGGCTACTTGTCCATTTCCTTGCGTGCCGTCAGGATTAATCTCTGGTGCCGTGCACTTGCTGCGAGAGCCCGCCCACACGCTGTTCTGATTGGCTGTGGTTTTTGATTGATTTGTTGCATCTCGTAGTCGCATCGCGTCTGGTGTGGACAGACAAGTTGCTTGTCGCTGGAATCTTATCGCGTCGCGTGTAGTTAGGACACGGTGTTACGTGTCGCAACAACCTACACTTCCCAGTATTAACGCTCCAGACAAATTATTTGTTATTAAATCGTCTATTTACATTTACAAACCACTGTTAATTTTAACAGAAAAGAAAGCATACTGTATTTGTAATTTGGCATGGCAGCCAATACAAATAATAAATAGCAATTGCCTTACCTAATGCAGAAAAATCCTGTTTGGACCAGGCCTGGTTCCAGAATCACAGAGGGTGCTTCTGAATTTATTGAGGGTATTTTAGTCTTGTCCTTTACTATGGTTATCACTGTGTCAGTCATCACAATTTCAAGAGTGAATCCTGCATTTATATGTGGATGGGCCTATGTATTGAAGCATGTATGTGGCCGCTTGTCGAGCATGAAAAACAAAAGTTTATTCAAATTCTGAATCACAGTGCACAAAGAGCGCTCCCTGTTTAATCACTAAAAAGCTGTCACTCATTCATCGCAAAGTATCAAGTCCGTCTCCCTCAGTTTGGAGGGGGGGCACAGGGATATCCTGGCATCCCAACCCAGGCCTGAGTGGGTCCCAAGGACCAGCATTGAAAACCACTGGCTTAGGAGACGGGTGTTTCAGCCTTGTTTCAGATGCTTTTCCTAAAGTTCTTAAGACTTACAAGAAAAAAAGAAATACAAAATTTATTGATATCAAAAACTATAAAATCTTGTTATATAGTAAGTGTATAGTAAGACATAAAATGACATACAAAGACATATAAAATCGTTGAAAATTGTTGTTTTCCAGTAAACATGTCTAAGCTGCTTTAAAACAGTAAACTGACTAAGATGAGACTTGTCATAATATATTTTGAAATTTTGTTAGATTTATGCTTAAAGCAATTTTTTGGCCAAACAAACTATGATTCACTGCAGAGATTCAAAAAAAGATAAAGTACATTAAGCACAAGATTACTTTGTTTACCTTTAGTGACAAAGTTGTAGTCCAGTTGCAGGACGTTACACAACACAGTCACACACAGTCACAATGGCACTTGCCATTAAAAAACTGATCATAGACTTGAGAGTCTTGTTTATTTAAAGTCTTGTCTAGTTATTATTTCATCAGAGATTACTGGGATTTGCTCTCCTCACCTAAACTACTGTGGTCAATGCAACAGCATTTTCATCTCCCTGCCACCTCAACACACAGAACTGTAGAACTTGTAGAACTAGTTCTGGTTTTAGTCATTTTGTTAGCTTTGTTACAAAACAGAGAGACTGTCGAATTACATTTACTTTGTTACAAGCTGCTAATTTGCTGGTAAAGTTGCCTACCTTTTGAAACACCCTTTGTGTTGGGACTGCGCTTATATAAATTGACTCAGTTTTGGAACAGACCATCTATATATCTCTCTGTGTTAGGGTGAATCTTAATTTCATATTTCCTTCCAAATATAGACCATCCAAAATCTGAATTGTGTTAAAGGTGTCATGAATTTAGAAATCAAATTTTCCTTGAGCTTTTGACATATAAGAGGTCATCATACTTTAAGAATATCCTGCAAGTTTCAGAATTGAAAACTTCCTTGTTGGTCCAAAAACAGCTTTTATTGTAACCAAGCTCGTTGTGTGGAATCTATGGTGAAAGACCGCCTCTGCAGAAGAAAATCAATGCCTACTTCATCATTGCAACTTTGGCCCCGGCCACTGGCATGAGATGATGAGGAGAGAAGAGCGATACAGGATCACTGGTTATTTTCAAAAATTTGAATGTCTCAGTTGAGCATTATTTGTTTGTTCGGTACATTTCACTGTGGATTCTTAAATCAGTAAATCAGTCGCAATTTCGGTGCAGGCTTTGCAAACAAACATTTATGATATGGACTTGACATTATTGCCACAACATGTCAGTAACTGTGTTAATTATAATGCCTGATCTGTGACCAGTGATTTCTGATATGTAATGATTGGGGGTGTGACGAGATCTCGTGTCACGAGAATACGCGCGGTCGCGAAATTAAAAAGGTAAACTCGAGCGCGCATTCAAATGCGATTTCAATATCCTGCATTTTTATTTCTATGATCAATTTGTGGAACTGAGAGTTCAGTTAGGAGGTCAAAAGTTGTAGAAGCTCATAAATCACGTGCAGTTCTAAGGTCTGAAGAGACAATCATACAGGAGAGAAGTAAGTCAGTTGAGTTTGTGGCAAAACCTTTTACAGTGCTTGTATATTGTTGTCTTTTACTGTAGCCTATATGATAATTCATACTCAGAAAGTAGAACTGAAAAAATATTCATTACAAGATGACTTAAAACATTTCAAATGCACCTGCAGACTATTTTTCTAGTCATGTATTTCATCATTGAGGATTTCTTAAAGATACGGTGTAAAAATCTCATCTCATTCTCATGAACCCAAGCTCATGTCTTGTCACACCCCTAGTAGTGATTCAAGTACAGTTGTTCTTTGTCTGTGTCAGTAAATCAAACCAGTGACTAAACAGTCAACTTCACATTGTTTCTCTTAGTAGGATGAAAATAGTCTATTTAAACTGTGATTAAATATATATATATATATATATATATATATATATATATATATATATATATATATATATATATATATATATATATATAGAAAGCAATCAAAATGATCTCTCAAACAGTGCAAGTTTATCAATGATTGAGTTCTGGACTCTCGCCAAAACTCCCATTATAAATCAACGAATCTCTTATTTACATCATGTTTGCACTGTTAGTTATGATGAAAGCATTTTTTAGAGTCCCAAAATCAAGTTGCAATGACGACATCACTGCATTCATGCACTCAACATGCCTGTGATCGGCTACAATGCTCATCACTGCAACCATTCATGCCACAATCTAAATACAATGCTTATAATCAACTCTTTTCACGATTAGTCATTATTGAGAGCTGTAATTGTAAAAACGTGCTAAACGTTTGAGAGAGTTCCATATATAATACTTATTTCATATGCAAAGATGTTAGCCAAATCACAGCAGTGGGCGTTTACACTGAAGTCTCACAGTAGACACGCCCCTTCAAACAGAGACCGTTCAAAGCAGAGGGCTAAAATCAGGGTAGGAAATATACCTTTTATTTCTAAATTGTGACAATTTATGTACAAATCATACCAACATAAGTGCACCCCAGGAAACATAAAACAATGCAGTTCATGACCCCTTTAAATGGAGAAATTTGCATTTGCACACGATAAACCGCCTTGAGTTCATATGAGGGTTATGGGTGTGTGTTCTGCAAAGAGTGTTTGCATGAGACACACCCTGTCACGAGTCACCTCTCATGCATGACCTAGCAGTAGTTTCTTCCAGCTGCATAGGAAGCAGACCTGTGCATCCAACTCTGGCCTTCCCCGTCAGCTAGCATTTTCTAAAAAAACAAAAAAAAACAAAAAAAAAAAACCACAAACTTACAGAATTTAGGACTTTATCAGTCCAATACATTCAATTGTTTTACAGTCAGGTTTAAATAAGAGTGTGTGTGTATGCGGTATGTATGTCAAACTGAGAACTGTCTGAATGTCACTGCATTAGATAACCAAGTATCAAAAGCAAGTGGAATTTATTTTAAAGTTTTCATAAGCACCTTTTTTCCCCAGCAAAACATTTCACAAAAAGTTGGTTAGGTTGTAAACAATAACAGTAGATACTATTTAAAACAACCACTCTAGGCTTTAACCATTGCTACACATTCTGACCCTGCAATGAATATGGATAATATATGATATCTTCACAGGACTTCTGTCTTTAAAATAACAAAAATAAGACATTCAATTATTCAAATTTCACTTTTGTCAGAATTAACAAACTTAAGCAGACTTACAATTATTTAAAATAAGAAAAAACAAATGCATTTGTGTGGAAGCAAAAACATGTTTTCGTGCATATCTTTAAATGCAATTCTGGGCAAGAACTCCCTGCCCATCCATGCAGCCTAACATTGATAAGAGCAGCGATAACTTTATTAACAAAGAAAACAAGAAACACTAACCAAACAACCACACCTAATGCAGAGTTCACAATGCCCGATTTTGACTCGCCGACAGGTTGCGCAAAATCATAGGCAAATCGGTGCCTGATTGTTCACGGGAGTGACAATCAGGCAGTGTGAATTATCAAAGATGCGATCTGAGAGAAATCGCCGACGCCTGTGAGATATTTGGCATGCTAAATATTTGGACCTGTCAGCGATTCAAAATCCTGACGTGTGAAATGTGTTCTGAATGAAAATTACATCGGCGATGACCTACAGCCAATGAGAACACAAGATACAGGGCCGCAGGAGGTTCAGGGAGGAGTTATAGTCCAGAATATCAGTATTTTAATAGATATATTTACAATTCTATCAAACAGAAACAAAGCACAAACATTTGCTTGACCAGCCGCAACAGCAGCACACTGCAAAATTATTTACCTCAAACTGTCTTTGCAGAACACACAATCCTTGCTCCCTGTGTCTCCCCAACCATTTCCTCCGCCATAATCTTTTTTATTTTTCTCCTTTTCGCTGCAAATCAGCGCACAGACAATTTGGATCGCAAACTTCCTGCAGTTTATAATTTTTAATAATTTAGTCTCACAGGAGAACTCCGGTCTGACGCACGCGTGATCTCACGTTGTTTACTTGTCACTTCTCGCTTGTGAAACGTAATTTGCGCACCGGACAGAGTTGTCGGCGAATCTTACTATTGTAAAGTCATGCAGTGTGAAACCTCCTGTCGCCAATCCATCGCGCAGTCTGAACACAGCAGCAAGTGAATGATACCCCAGATAGTCGTGCAGTATGAAAAGAGCAGTGATCCGACGAGTTTGAAAATCATGCAGTCTGAACTCGGCATAACACAATGTAGAACTAACAACTCAACAGAACCAAACACAGGGTATAAATACACAAGGACTAATCAATGTAACGAGACAGCTGACATGATTAACGAGGGAACTGATGAACAACAGGTGATAGGAATCAAACAAAAAGACACACTGGGAAACTGGGTCAAAGGAATGGGTAAACAGTCAAACATGAACTGAATGAAAACTAATCTAGAATACAGACATGAAGAGAAGAAAAGTGGGGATTAAACTCCAACATCTGACTTGAATAAACCTAACAAATAAGTTGGGGCTAAAGTGGGTTTACCTAGTCAAGATCATTGCGCGTGCACGCTTTTCTTAAGCAGCCCTAGAAGTCGATCATGGATCAAATTGATCCACCACAGCAAACAGCATATACACTCACCTAAAGGATTATTAGGAACACCATACTAATACTGTGTTTGACCCCCTTTCGCCTTCAGAACTGCCTTAATTCTACGTGGCATTGATTCAACAAGGTGCTGAAAGCATTCTTTAGAAATGTTGGCCCATATTGATAGGATAGCATCTTGCAGTTGATGGAGATTTGTGGGATGCACATCCAGGGCACGAAGCTCCCGTTCCACCACATCCCAAAGATGCTCTATTGGGTTGAGATCTGGTGACTGTGGGGGCCATTTTAGTACAGTGAACTCATTGTCATGTTCAAGAAACCAATTTGAAATGATTCGAGCTTTGTGACATGGTGCATTATCCTGCTGGAAGTAGCCATCAGAGGATGGGCACATGGTGGTCATAAAGAGATGGACATGGTCAGAAACAATGCTCAGGTAGGCCGTGGCATTTAAACGATGCCCAATTGGCACTAAGGGGCCTAAAGTGTGCCAAGAAAACATCCCCCACACCATTACACCACCACCACCAACCTGCACAGTGGTAACATGGCATGATGGATCCATGTTCTCATTCTGTTTACGCCAAATTCTGACTCTACCATCTGAATGTCTCAACAGAAATCGAGACTCATCAGACCAGGCAACATTTTTCCAGTCTTCAACTGTCCAATTTTGGTGAGCTCGTGCAAATTGTAGCCTCTTTTTCCTATTTGTAGTGGAGATGAGTGGTACCCGGTGGGGTCTTCTGCTGTTGTAGCCCATCCGCCTCAAGGTTGTGCGTGTTGTGGCTTCACAAATGCTTTGCTGCATACCTCGGTTGTAACGAGTGGTTATTTCAGTCAAAGTTGCTCTTCTATCAGCTTGAATCAGTCGGCCCATTCTCCTCTGACCTCTAGCATCAACAAGGCATTTTCGCCCACAGGACTGCCGCATACTGGATGTTTTTCCCTTTTCACACCATTCTTTGTAAACTCTAGAAATGGTTGTGCGTGAAAATCCCAGTAACTGAGCAGACTATGAAATACTCAGACCGGCCCGTCTGGCACCAACAACCATGCCACGCTCAAAATTGCTTAAATCACCTTTCTTTCCCATTCTGACATTCAGTTTGGAGTTCAGGAGATTGTCTTGACCAGGACCACACCCCTAAATGCATTAAAGCAACTGCCATGTGATTGGTTGATTAGATAATTGCATTAATGAGAAATTGAACAGGTGTTCCTAATAATCCTTTAGGTGAGTGTATATTTGTGCTGTTTTATGCGTTTGAGACATGGTGTTTTCCTCAGTGCAACACTTACATTTAACAGGTATATTCTCCATCTTTAAATGTTAGAAAGTTGTGCAAATATTTCCGTTTTGCTGCTAATTAGAGCAAATTGGAGCTAAAATATATAAAATATATGTAAAATATACATTTTGCTTGGAAAATTAATATGCAATATTTTACAACACTAGAAATATCTTCTAAGTATAATCATTTATCTTTAGGATGTTGGATAAGTTGTGGTGAACTTATAGCTCATTACACTCATATTTTATACTTATATATATTTTATACTTGTGTATATTTTATACTTGTAAAATAAAAAATGTAATTCAGGGAAGAAATTAAGAAATCAAATATAATAAAGATACAAAATATAGTTTTGTGTATAGGACTTATGCTACTTAGTTTTACTTATTTAGAATACTGAGAATTACAGCTTTTAAAGCAGTAACACAATTTTGGAGAAAGCTAGAATCCCCAGTTTTAAATGAGTGGTTAGATTTAGTTTCTAAAGTACACTATGGAGAGGATAACATGGAATTAAGAGAAAAAAGTATACATTTTGAAAAGATATGCACTTCTAAAATCTAAAATTAAACTCCCCCCTGTAAATGCCGCATCGACACAACATCCTCATTAAACCCGTCCACGGCGTGACGACTCCAATCTTTCGAATAATCCTACGAATATCTATTGATCTAATATGACTTCTGACCTGTAATGTTGCCAGAATCATAATCATACACTATTTGTTCGTCGGCCAGAGGAGAACTGGCACCCCGACTGAGCCTGGTTTCTCCCAAGGTTTTTTTCTCCATTCTGGCCCTGAAGGAGTTTTGGTTCCTTGCCACCGTCGCCTTTGGCTTTTGGCTTGCTCAGTTGGGGACACTTAAATTTCAACTATATTACTGATCTGCCCGCATTGACACTATATGATAATTGAAATGAGCTGGATGACATCACCGTTTTCACCAGAGCGGCTGTACAGCCGAATCAAATTCCGTTGCATTATTTTCCTGTTACCACTGTGAAGCTGCTTTGAAACAATTGGCATTGTAAAAAGCGCCATATAAATAAAGGTGATTTGATTTTTAAAATCAAAGAATATTCTATAAAATAAAGGAATACATATTACATTAATTACCTTTTTTAATATAACCCTCCCTAACTTTTAATTATTTATTATTTTATTTATTTACTTATTTAATATAATAATAATAGTTGTTGTTGTTGTTATTATTATTATTATTATTATTATTATTATTATTTGATGTTTAAATAATATTTCTTGAATTACTTTTTAGGAATTATGTATCATTATAAGAGTTTAATATAAATATGTGAATGTTTAATTTAATATATTTTTATATATATATATATATATTCCTTTTTTCATTTGTAAAAGTGTCTAACTATGTACTTATTGGTTATTGTTATGGGTTTTTTTTTCATGTGTTGGTGGTGGGTATTATCACAAAAGAAAATAAGAAAAAAAATAAGGAAATTATTGGGGGAAAAAAATATGTCTTTAAAGGAAATATCCATTTGTATAGGCCTATATATAATACACAAAAATATTTGTTGTTGGACATTAGATGTGCCTTATTTAGAATGTTATACCTACAAGTAAGTGTATTTTTATGATAGCAATAACTGTAAAGGGAATATTGTAATGGGGTAAAATGTAGGCCAATTACTAAGCTCAGATTCATTTTACCAGTTAAAATTTTGTCTGTGGTTTTGTTATTATTTATTTTTAATTTTGTGTTTGTTTGTTTTTTAAACTTCTGCTTTAAAAAGCATTTTTTTTTTAGATTGTAATGATCTAATGTTCTTTTAATAACCATAAGATGTACTACAGCTGCCAAACAAAACCAGAGAGAAATGTATTCATATATTTTAAAACAATCTAATTAAATCTTGGCCATAAGACATTCAGCCAGTAAGAAATATAAATAAGTGTGTGTGTGTGTGTGTGTATATATGTATGTATATATATATATATATATTTATATTCTGTATACTGTATATTTATTTTTGGACTGATAGTGGTTAATAAAGTCAAATAATGGTATGTGAGAGAGTCAGTGGTAATATCATTGTGTTCCTGTCGGTCAGTGTTAGAGGACTGTGTAACAACTCAGGCTTAGCCCGACAGTTAGCCTGCCCTGGACCAGGTTAGTTTCCCTGCATAAGTTGGCAGAGTGACTGAGCTTGAGCTATGTTAAATTACCTTTATGAAACCAAATCATTTTACAATGAGTCAGACTAACTGATATAAGCCTGGCTTATTTGGTAAACTTGTTTTATGAAACTAAAACTAAACTCAAAAGGTGACAAAAAAAATCTAACTGTGACAACAGGAAGGCAGATAGGAATATATTATTTGCAAAACAAAGATTTTTGGGTAATAAACCCAACCGCCTTTTCATTAGGTTAGCTAAAAAGATGTCCATAAAAGGATATATTCCAGCAATTAAAGATCCATCGGGATGAAGAATAACAAAAAAAAAAAAAATAAACGAGACGTTTAGACAATATTACAAAAAACTATATAGGTCTGATATAGATACACAAAGTACATTGGAAAATACTTTTTTCAAAGATCTTTGCATCCCTAAAATAAACAATAAACAACAAGAACTCTTAAAAGCCCCCATTTCCCTGATGGAAATTAAAAGTGCAATACATTTTTTACTGCAAATAAGCAAATATATATTATTTATTGTACAAGTAATAGTCATGTAATTCTGTGTGGGTTATGCTGATGAAATTACACATACAGTTATATTGCACTTTGTTTGTACTTTTTATCAAGTCTGGTGACCAAGTCTATGGCAGTGAAATTAAATACAGTATGTGTTGCACAAAAATATTTAGCCATTACTTGCAAATACTGTGGGTTCGTTCAAATTTACTTTTAGTACGATTGTTTTAAACCCGTAAAACTGCGCAGCATTAAAGGGATAGTTTACCCAAAAATGAAAATTACCCCATGATTTACTCACCCCCAAGCCATCCTAGATGAATACAATCGGAGGTATATTAAAAAATGTCCTGCATGGCTACTCTAAGCTTTATAATGGCAGTGAATGGGAGCCCAAAATTTGAAGCCCAAAAAAGTGTATCCATCCATTATAAAAGTGCTCCACGTGGCTCCAGGGGGGTTAATAAAGGCCTTCTGAAACAAAGCGATGCATTTGTGTAAGAAAAATATCCATATTTAACACGTTATAAAGCAAAATATCTAGCTTCTGCCTTCCATATTCAACTTACGAAAAAAGCTGAATTCGTAAGCAGTCTGGCAAAGCTAGATATTTTAAATATGGATATTTTTCTTACAAAAACGCATTGCTTCGCTTCAAAAGGCCATTATTAACCCCCCGGAGCTGTGTGGATTACTTTTATAATGGATGATGGATGCACTTTTTTGGTCTTCAAATTTTGGGCTCCCATTCACTGCCATTATAAAGCTTGGCTTAGCCAGGACAATTTTTTTTTTATATATATAACTCCGATTGT
Organism: Coreius guichenoti; assembly: GCA_039654105.1. NCBI lineage: Eukaryota > Metazoa > Chordata > Actinopteri > Cypriniformes > Gobionidae > Coreius > Coreius guichenoti. The sequence continues at coordinate 25,853,593 of CM077188.1, read as the reverse complement.
ATTCGTCTGAAAGAAGAATGTCGTATACACCTAGGATGGCTTAAGGGTGAGTAAATCATGGGCTAATTTTCATTTTTGGTTGAACTATCCCTTTAACCCACCAAATCATTTGACAAATAGTCACATATCAGTAACTGGCTAATATAGCATTACATTTCACGTTCCTTGCAGCTAATTCATTACGATTACATAAAATAGTGTGATCAAACGTACAGGTAATACAAAAACTAATTAATTACCTTAACCATCATTTCTGAATATAAAGTTAATTTCCACAAGTCAAAGATTATGCCATTAGGATCACTAAACATATCTGAACCTAATTTTGTTAAGCCATTCAAATGGTCTCTTAAAAGTATCACTTATTTAGGTACTAAACACCCAAACTATTAAAACATCAATATCCTGTATCAAGGAAGACTTCACAAGATGGTCAAAACTTTCGGTCTCTTTCTCAGGAAGAATAAACCTTATAAAAATGATAATCTTCCCAAAGATTCTATACCCGCTATCCATGACTTTTTTTTTTAATTTGACAAATTTTGATATAAAAGATATTAATAAAGCTATGTCTAAATTGATTTGGGCCAATAAGCGACCTAAAGTTAAACTACAAACATAACAATTGCCCACTGATACAGGTGGATGGTCACTTCCAAACTTTAAATACTATGTATGGGCAATACAGGCTAGTGTAACCCCCTAAAGTTTCACACTAAGTTCTATGCAGTACCATAGTTTCCCTGAAGGGGCCGCTATATGAACTGGGTGACTGTGACGTAGAGATTAAGAGAAGAAGACCGTTCTTAGCTCTGTACGCAGGAGGTGATCAAGCGCTGTATTTGAAATGTTTTAATTGCATAAAAGTGCTTTCTGATATAAGATGTTTGAACTTTGCATATAAATTGCTGGAGTATGTTCATGGGTTTCAAAAGGAATTCCGATTGATGTTGATTGAGAGACCTTATTTCTGCGAACTCTGAGTTTCTGTGTTAAACGAAATGTTTAGTGGATGTGCTGATTAATGATCAGAAAATATATACAGTGGGGAGAACAAGTATTTGATACACTGCCGATTTTGCAGGTTTGCCCACTTACAAAGCATGTAGAAGTCTGTAATTTTTATCATAGGTACACTTCAACTGTGAGTGACAGAATCTAAAACAAAAATGCAGAAAATCACATTGTAAGATTTTTAAATAATTAATTTGCATTTTATTGCATGACATAAGTATTTGATACATCAGAAAAGCAGAACTTAATATTTGGTACAGAAACCTTTGTTTGCAATTACAGAGATCATACGTTTCCTGTAGTTCTTGACCAGGTTTGCACACACTGCAGCAGGGATTTTGGCCCACTCCTCCATACAGACCTTCTCCAGATCCTTCAGGTTTCGGGGCTGTCGCTGGGCAATACGGACTTTCAGCGCTCTCCTAAGATTTTCTATTGGGTTCATGTGTGGAGACTGGCTAGGCCACTCCAGGACCTTGAGATGCTTCTTACGGAGCCACTCCTTAGTTGCCCTGGCTGTGTGTTTCGGGTCGTTGTCATGCTGGAAGACCCAGCCACGACCCATCTTCAATGCTCTTACTGAGGGAAGGAGGTTGTTGGCCAAGATCTTGCGATACATGGCCCATCCATCCTCCCCTCAATACGGTGCAGTCGTCCTGTCCCCATTGCAGAAAAGCATCCCCAAAGAATGATGTTTCCACCTCCATGCTTCACGGTTGGGATGGTGTTCTTGGGGTTGTACTCATCCTTCTTCTTCCTCCAAACACGGCGAGTGGAATTTAGACCAAAAAGCTCTATTTTTGTCTCATCAGACCACATGACCTTCTCCCACTCCTCCTCTGGATCATCCAGATGGTCATTGGCAAACTTCAGACGGGCCTGGACATGCGCTGGCTTGAGCGGGGGACCTTGCGTGCGCTGCAGGATTTTAATCCATGACGGCGTAGTGTGTTACTAATGGTTTTCTTTGAGACTGTGGTCCCAGCTCTCTTCAGGTCATTGACCAGGTCCTGCTGTGTAGTTCTGGGCTGATCCCTTACCTTCCTCATGATCATTGATGCCCCACGAGGTGAGATCTTGCATGGTGCCCGACCAAAGGAGATTGACCGTCATCTTGAACTTCTTTTATTTTCTAATAATTGCACCAACAGTTGTTGCCTTCTCACCAAGCTGCTTGCCTATTGTCCTGTAGCCCATCCCAGCCTTGTGCAGGTCTACAATTTTATCCCTGATGTCCTTACACAGCTCTCTGGTCTTGGCCATTGTGGAGAGGTTGGAGTCTGTTTGATTGAGTGTGTGGATAGGTGTCTTTTATACAGGTAACGAGTTCAAACAGGTGCAGTTAATACAGGTAATGAGTGGAGAACAGGAGGGCTTCTTAAAGAAAAACTAACAGGTCTGTGAGAGCCGGAATTCTTACTGGTTGGTAGGTGATCAAATACTTATGTCATTCAATAAAATGCAAATTAATTATTTAAAAATCATACAATGTGATTTTCTGGATTTTTGTTTTAGATTCCGTCTCTCACAGTTGAAGTGTACCTATGATAAAAATTATAGACTTCTACATGCTTTGTAAGTAGGAAAACCTGCAAAATCGGCAGTGTATCAAATACTTGTTCTCCCCATAGTGAATGAAAGAAGAAAAACAGTCAGAGTTAAAGGATGATGTTTATTGAAAGTATTTTTGTATTTCAATACGTTTTATAAACAGAGATTGATTGATAGGTTTAATTATTGTTAAATTTATTTTATGATGTTTTCTGTATATATGGAGGAGGAAAAAACGATCTATACATTTAAAGTGAGTATTTTGAAATGCAGATGGTTAACTTGTGTGTTAAACAGATTTATTGGTGCGTTTAGTATGCTCACGTGTATTGATGTTAAGTCGCTAAGCTGACACGTGTGAGTGAAGCATGTGAGTGATGTTTTTTTTTTTGTTTTTTTTTTTATTTTACTTGTAAGGAGTTTGTGACAAGCTAATGTGAATCTTAAGAGATGTTAACTGTGTGTTGTTTTTTTTTTGTAGACTGTTTTTTTTTTTTTTTTTTTTGCCTGATCCCATCCTGTGACATGATCAACTGTGAGCTTATGCGAGCTATGACGAGTCAGACCCTGTGATTCGGTGAAGGACCTACAGCTGACGTTCAACTCAGACCTGTTTGCATCGTGGGATTCGTTTCATTACAGCTAAGCACTTAAGTCACTTTATATACACACTACCCGGGTAGTAGAAAAAAAAAAGGCATTACATATACATACATTTTACACTACACACCAACTTGTGAAGGAACCAGGAGGACTTTTGGACACAATATTTTTTTTTTTTTTTTTCTTCTTGGACCTGTTATACACGACCTGGACTAAATATTGAATTTTTCCCAATTCAGAAGTGTTGTGTTGGGACGATACATCAAAGTATTAACCTGTTTCTTCTGGTATTTGTTTTTTTTGTGTGTTTTTATGTGCAATAAATGTGCTGGCTGTTAGCTGCTTCATACCATTTGGCCCAAGATTAATTTTTATCCTCCCAAGAGTCGAACCTAGCCCTATTTATATGCATATTCAGAGTAATATAACACACTTAGTGTTATACTGACAACTGTTGCCGTGTTACACTAGGATTCTCCTAGATTGGATACATAAACCTGAAGATGCTCTGTGGGTAGATGTAGAGCAACAGTTTTGTAATCCAGTTTCTGTTTAACTTATTAGACCAGAAAACCCAAATCCCTGACAAGGTAAAAGAAAATCCACTCATTATCAGAGTTGTCAAAACATGGTCGCAGATTAGAAGGTCTCTCGTATAAATAGAGCTTACCTATCCTATCCACATTGACTGGTAACACTAATTTTCACCATACTAATATGGGCTCTCAATTTGGTAGCTGGATTCATGGGGGAATATACAGGATGTATGACTTATTCCATAAGGGTGTTTTTATATCATGTGATGAGTTACATTTAAAAGCATAATATCACCAAAAAGGATTTCTTTAAATACTTGCAGATAAGACATTTCATTCAGACTAGACATGCTAGTCTTACCCTAAATAGCTCTGATTTCTTTTTGGATAGATTTTTTTCTTAAGGATACTGAAGTCAAACACTTCATATCCAAATTTTACTCTATGATAAGCTATCACAAAGCAGACAATCAATTTTGTTGCAGAAGGCATGGAGTAAGGACTTAAAATGTGACTTTGACGAAAGTGTCTAGGAAGATATTATCAGACTACCCTTGAATGTCTCTGTCTGCAACAGATTTAAAGAAATGCAATTTAATATTGTACATAGAGCTTATATGTATCCAAATAAATATAGCAAAGTAAATACTACTGTATCTCCCCAATGTCCTAAATGCAACAACAGTATTGGATCATTCTTTCATTGTCTCTGGGAATGCCCTTTGGTTGCTGATTTTTGGAATGGTGTTTGTGATTTTTGTTATTACAAAATCTGTCATAATTTCCAAATAAAAGGCCATTTACTGCCCTGATTTTAGCCCTCTGATTTGAACGCTCTGTTTGAAGGGGCGTGTCTGGTGTGAGACTTCCACTGGCTAATATCTTTGCAGATGAAGTATTACATGTGGAACTCTCTCGAAAACTTTTAGCACATTTTTACTATTACAGCTCCTAAGGTTAACTAATCGTTGAAAGTGTTGATTATAGCATTATATTTAGATCGTGGCATGAAAGGTTGCAGTGATGAGCAGCATTGTAGCCGATCCTAGACATGTTGAGCGCATGAATTAAGTGATCATGTTAGTGTCTGCAGCTCGATTTCTGCACTCTCACGAATGCTTCATCATAACTAACAGTGCAAACACGATGTAAATAAGAGATTCGTTGATTATAATGGGAGTTTTGGCGAGAGCCCAGAGCTCAGTCACTGATAAACTCGCGCTGTTTGATTGAAAGCTCCAGCAATTGTAAAGGGAGCGTTCTTTGATCGCTTTCTATTAGTGCTGTCAATCGATTAAAAAAAATTATCTAACTAATCGCACATTTTTTCTGTAATTAATCGTGATTAAAAAAATATATATATTTTATTTTTTTATATTGTAATTTCACAGTTACTCTCCAAATAAAAACAACTTAAACACAGTATATTTGAAATATTTGTTGTAATGGCATCTTTTTATTAAGGCTAGTATCACTGATACTAAAACTGCTACTGATGATTTTTTTTTTAAACATTAATGATATAGACATTCAACATTACAGTATAATTAAGACATAATTTATCAAAATTAAAACAATCTTCACATAAACCCATTATAATAAATGTCATTTACCTGTGGCCTTCCTACCTGTCTAACAGGTAGGAAATATACAGAAATTGAATAGTTGAAGTTAAAATTGAAGTTATCAAACTGTCTGCACTGCATAAATAGAATAACTCCTTATTAAAGCTACAATTTTCTGTTACCTTGTTCTGTGATTAACATTAATTAATTAACATTAGTCGCTGGTATTCCTTTAAGATCTGCCGCTGCCGAACATGACGCAGATCTGATACGCTGTCACGCGCATCTCATTTTCTCCACAATTCTTTTAAGTTCATTTAAGACGTTATTTAATTAATTTAAGACTGCTCTTATGAGAATACTCGACAAAATGGGCATTTTGGCATAATTCTGTGTGTTATTGTTCGTTCAAGCGCGAAGAGAACTCGATTGTGGCGCGCGTCTTTCAGACAAGGGGTGCGTCTGATTGAGACGCACCCACAAAGACAGGCCATTAACAGACAGGCCATTAACAGACAGCGCGTTCTCTTTTGTCTTGTGGTGCTTGAATGGTTTTAAAGCATTTGCATGAATAAGAGCATGATCATATAATGTAACGCTAGCCAAAGGATGATAGGAAAAAATGGATGCTGCGTTAATTGCGTTAAACGTTTTTAACGCGTTAAACTGAAAAAAAAATTAAACGCCTGCGTTAACGCGCTAATTTTGACAGCACTACTTTCTATATATAATTTAATCACAGTTTAAATTACAGATTATTATTTTCATCCTACTAAGAGAAACAATGTGAAGTTGACCCTTTAGTCACTGATTTGATTTACTGACACATAGACAAAGAACATCTGACTGTACATGAATCATTACATATCAGAAATCACTGGTCACTGGCGTTGATCATCTTCTGCAGAGGCGGTCTTTCACCTATCATACATAGGCAAATTCCAAAACGATTCATTCTCTGGGCTTGGTTTCAATAAAAGCTGTTTTCGAACAAGGAAGTTTTCAGTTCTGAAACTCACAGGATATTCTTATAGTATGATGACCTCTTATATGTCAAAAGGAAGGACATTTTGATTTCTCAATTCATGACCCTATAAGGGTCTGATGACCCTATAATCATCAGCATAGCAATGAAAAGGCACACCATGCTTCCTATGACTGGGTCACAGAAGTCAGATAAATCTCAGCACATAGAGACTCTTTCACCTAGATATCATCACATAGAGACTGTGTCTGTTCCACGAATTAGTAAATACAAAAAAACATCAAAACCATTCAACGGTAAAAATTTAATTGATGTCCAACAAATAAACAACAGATATAATACAGATGATCAAATGATAAAGCTTGGGCTGCTGAATATTCGATCCCTTTCCTCAAAAGCGCTTATTGTTAATGATATGATTACAGATCATAACCTAGATGTGCTGTGTTTGACAGAAACCTGGCTAAAACCTGACGATTACATTACTTTAAATGAGTCCACCCCCCAAGATTATTGTTATAAACACGAGCCGCGTCTGAAAGGTAAAGGGGGAGGTGTTGCTGTAATTTATAATAATATCTTCGGTATTACTCAGAAGTCTAGTTTCAAATATAATTCCTTTGAAGTTTTGGTGCTTTATGTAACGTTATGTAGTGAAATTGATGAATCCCGTTTGACATTTGTGCTGGCTACTGTATACAGGCCACCAGGGCACCATACAGACTTTACCAGAGAATTTGCTGATTTTCTATCAGAGTTAGTACTGGCTGCAGATAAAGTCCTAATTGTTGGTGATTTTAATATCCATGTAGACAATGAAAAAGACGCATTGGGATTGGCATTTAGAGACATTCTAAACTCTATTGGCGTAAGGCAACACGTGTCAGGACCCACTCATCGCCGTAATCATACTTTAGACCTAATACTGTCACATGGAATAAATGTTGATACCATTGAAATTCTGCAGCAGAGCGATGACATCTCAGATCATTACCTAGTATCATGTACACTTAATTTAGCAAAGGCTGCAAAGCCGTCCCCTCGCTTCAAATATGGCAGGACTATCACTGCTGCGATTAAAGATTGCTTTGTAAATAATCTTCCTTATCAGTTTCATCTCCTCAGCATCCCAGATAGCCGAGAGGAACTCGATGTTGCAACAGAAACTATTGACTCTCTCTTTTCCAGCACTTTAGACACAGTTGCTCCCCGGCGCTTAAAGAAGATTAAAGAAAATAGTCCAACGCCGTGGTACAACGAGCACACCCGGGCCCTTAAAACAGCAGCCAGAAAAATGGAGCACAGCTTGAAGAAAACAAAACTAGAAGTTTTTCGCATTTCGTGGAAAGAGAGCATGATTGTATACAGAAAGGCCCTAAAAACTGCTAGATCTGCTTATTTCTCGACTCTCTTAGAAGAAAACAAACACAACCCTAGGTATTTATTCGATACAGTGGCTAAATTAACCAAAGATAAAGCTTCACCTTCTGATGTTTGTAAACAGCACAGCAGTAATGACTTTATGAACTTCTTTACTTGTAAGATTGATAATATTAGGGAAAAAATTATAACCATGCAGCCGTCTACTACAGTATCACATCAGACAGTGCATTGTAGTGTCACTGAGGAAAATTACATTCATTCACTGCTATAGGAGAAGAAGAATTGGCTAAACTCGTTAAATCATCAAAATCAACATGTATGCTCGACCCTATACCGACTAAACTACTAAAAGAGATGCTTCCAGAGGTCATAGATCCTCTTCTTAATATCATTAATTCATCCTTGACATTAGGATATGTACCGAAAACTTTTAAGTTGGCTATTATTAAACCACTTATTAAAAAAACGCAACTTCATCCTACAGAATTAGTCAATTACAGGCCAATCTCAGATTTACCCTTTCTGTCAAAAATACTAGAAAAGGCAGTGTCCTCACAATTATGCTCCTTTTTAGAAAGAAATGGTATCTGTGAGGATTTCCAGTCAGGATTTAGACCGTATCATAGTACTGAGACTGCTCTCATTAGTTACAAATGATTTACTCTTATCATCCGATTGTGGTTGTATCTCTCTGTTAGTGTTACTCGATCTTAGCGCTGCATTCGAGACTATCATCCACAACATTCTTTTGAATAGACACGAAAATTATGTTGAAATTAGTGGAATTTCATTGGCATGGTTTACATCATACTTACTGTCTGGGATCGATTGCTCCTGTCTGCCTCCTGTTTGTCCTTCTGACTGCTGTGCTCGCGTGTGCTCTGCTTGCTTTTGAATCTTTATTTGATATCATTCCCTGTTGTTTAAACTGCTAAATATAATTTACCCATCACCATATATTGTCTAATATTGCCTACCACATTAAATCTGACACCGCTAGCTTTTAATCTAAATCACTATCACGCGTTAGCATTTCGCTAGCCTGTTAGCTTGCCATCTCTGCACTCGGGTCTCTTGTTTTCTGAGTTCATTAAACAACTGTGGTAAGTTGGATTAGTAAATAGACTCCATCAAACAACTGTGGTAAATTGGATTAATCAACAAATACGGTAAGCCATGTCTTCTTCTCCTGTCATTGTCACTTGCACTGCATGTTTCATGTTTAGTATATCTTTCTCCGTTGGCGAACAGGGCTTCACATGTGATAAATGTAAGGAGATAGTCAGGCTGACGGAAAAGATTTCAGAATTAGAGACACGCATCCAGACTTTATTTGAGAGTAGTGAGAATGTAACAGCTCTAGACACTGCTTTGGATGCGAATAGCTTAGTGAACTCTGTACATTGTTCGGTTCCGGCTGTAGAGTCCGTGCAGCAGGGCAACTGGGTGACGGTGAGGCGGCATAGTCGCGGATCAAAAAACCACTTTCCGTTCCGATTAGAACATCAAACAGGTTCTCCCCACTCAGTGATGCACCCACTTAGAATCCTGTTGAAAGTGCCCTAGTTACTGGCGATTCTATTACACGGAACGTGAAAATAGAGACACCAGCCACCATAGTCACATGTTTACCGGGAGCCAGAGCGCCTGACATCAAAGCAATTTAAAAGTGCTGGCTAATGCTAATCGTAAATTCTCTAAGATTATTATTCACGTCGGCACAAATGATGTTTGACTTCGCCAGTCGGAGATCACCAAAATTAACATTAAAGAGGTGTGTAAACTCGCAAGTACGATGGCAGATGACGTTTTTTGCTCTGGTCCCCTCCCCGTTAAAAGGAGTGATGAGATACTTAGCAGACTATCATCACTCAATGGCTGGTTGTCTAAGTGGTGTCCGCAAAATAACATAGGGTTCATAGACAATTGGAAAAGCTTTTGGGGCAGACCTGACCTGTTGAAAAAAGATGGTATTCATCCTTCCTGGGATGGTGCCGCTCTTCTCTCTAGTAATTTGGCACATAGTCTTAGAGCTAAACATTGACTAACTGGGGCCCAGGTCAGGAAGCAGATGGACTGGCTTACCCGACCGCCTGCTAGCTGTCTCACGTCACAGAAGTCAGATAAATCCCAGCACATAGAGACTCTTTCACCTAGATATTATCACATAGAGACTGTGTCTGTTCCACGAATTAGTAAATACAAAAAACCATCAAAACCATTCAACGGTAAAAATTTAATTGATGTCCAACAAATAAACAACAGATATAATACAGATGATCAAATGATAAAGCTCGGGCTGCTGAATATTCGATCCCTTTTCTCAAAAGCGCTTATTATTAATGATATGATTACAGATCATAACCTAGATGTGCTGTGTTTGACAGAAACCTGGCTAAAACCTGACGATTACATTACTTTAAATGAGTCCACCCCCCAAGATTATTGTTATAAACACGAGCCGCGTCTGAAAGGTAAAGGGGGAGGTGTTGCTGTAATTTATAATAATATCTTCGGTATTACTCAGAAGTCTAGTTTCAAATATAATTCCTTTGAAGTTTTGGTGCTTTATGTAACGTTATGTAGTGAAATTGATAAATCCCGTTTGACATTTGTGCTGGCTACTGTATACAGGCCGCCAGGGCACCATACAGACTTTACCAGAGAATTTGCTGATTTTCTATCAGAGTTAGTACTGGCTGCAGATAAAGTCCTAATTGTTGGTGATTTTAATATCCATGTAGACAATGAAAAAGACGCATTGGGATTGGCATTTAGAGACATTCTAAACTCTATTGGAGTAAGGCAACACGTGTCAGGACCCACTCATCGCCGTAATCATACGTTAGACCTAATACTGTCACATGGAATAAATGTTGATACCATTGAAATTCTGCAGCAGAGCGATGACATCTCAGATCATTACCTAGTATCATGTACACTTAATTTAGCAAAGGCTGCAAAGCTGTCCCCTCGCTTCAAATATGGCAGGACTATCACTGCTGCGACTAAAGATTTCTTTGTAAATAATCTTCCTCATCAGTTTCATCTCCTCAGCATCCCAGATAGCCTAGAGGAACTCGATGTTGCAACAGAAACTATTGACTCTCTCTTTTCCAGCACTTTAGACACAGTTGCTCCCCGGCGCTTAAAGAAGATTAAAGAAAATAGTCCAACGCCGTGGTACAATGAGCACACCCGGGCCCTTAAAACAGCAGCCAGAAAAATGTAGCGCAGCTGGAAGAAAACAAAACTAGAAGTTTTTCGCATTTCGTGGAAAGAGAGCATGATTGCATACAGAAAGGCCCTAAAAACTGCTAGATCTGCTTATTTCTCGGCTCTCTTAGAAGAAAACAAACACAACCCTAGGTATTTATTTGATACAGTGGCTAAATTAACCAAAGATAAAGCTTCACCTTCTGATGTTTGTAAACAGCACAGCAGTAATGACTTTATGAACTTCTTTACTTGTAAGATTGATAATATTAGGAAAAAAATTATAACCATGCAGCCGTCTACTACAGTATCACATCAGACAGTGCATTGTAGTGTCACTGAGGAAAAATTACATTCATTCACTGCTATAGGAGAAGAAGAATTGGCTAAACTCGTTAAATCATCAAAATCAACAACATGTATGCTCGACCCCATACCGACTAAACTACTAAAAGAGATGCTTCCAGAGGTCATAGCTCCTCTTCTTAATATCATTAATTAATCCTTGACATTAGGATATGTACCAAAAACTTTTAAGTTGGCTATTATTAAACCACTTATTAAAAAAACGCAACTTGATCCTACAAAATTAGTCAATTACAGGCCAATCTCAAATCTACCCTTTCTGTCAAAAATACTAGAAAAGGCAGTGTCCTCACAATTATGCTCCTTTTTAGAAAGAAATGGTATCTGTGAGGATTCATAGTATCATAGTACCGAGACTGCTCTCATTAGAGTTACAAATGATTTACTCTTATCATCCGATCGTGGTTGTATCTCTCTGTTAGTGTTACTCGATCTTAGCGCTGCATTTGATACTATCGACCACAACATTCTTTTGAATAGACTCGAAAATTATGTTGGCATTAGTGGAATTTCATTGGCATGGTTTAAATCATACTTATCTGACCGTTATCAGTTTGTAGCAGTAAATGAAGAGATGTCACACCGAACACAAGTTAAGTATGGAGTACCGCAGGGCTCAGTGCTAGGACCGTTGCTTTTCACCCTGTACATGCTACCACTGGGAGATATTATTAGGAAGCATGGCGTTAATTTTCATTGTTATGCTGACGATACTCAGCTCTATATTTCTTCACGCCCTGACGAAACTTACCAATTCACAAGATTAACAGAATGCATAGCTGATATAAAAAATTGGATGACTAGTAATTTCCTGCAACTTAATTCAGAAAAAACTGAATTTTTAATCATTGGACAAAAAAACTCCACAAGTAGTAACCTAGAATACTGTCTAACACTCGATGGCTGCTCTGTCAAGTCCTCGTCGTCAGTTAGGAACCTGGGTGTGCTCTTTGATACCAATCTCTCATTTGAAAGCCACGTTTCTAGCATCTGTAAAACTGCATTCTACCATCTTAAAAATATATCTAAATTACAGCACATGCTTTCAATGCAAAATGCTGAACAGTTAGTTCATGCGTTCATGACCTCAAGGCTAGATTATTGTAATGCTCTACTGGGTGGTTGCCCTGCTCGCTTAATAAATAAACTGCAGCTTGTCCAAAACGCAGCAGCTAGAGTTCTTACTAGAACCAGGAAGTATGACCATATTAGCCCGGTTCTGGCAACACTGCATTGGCTTCCTATTAAACATCGTATACGTTTTAAAATCTTGCTGATTACTTACAAAGCACTAAATGGTTTAGCTCCCCAGTACTTGAGCGAGCTCTTAACGCATTATACTCCATCACATCTATTGCGGTCTCAAAATTCTGTCCAGTTGATAATACCTAGAATATCAAAATCAACTGCAGGCGGTCGATCCTTTTCCTATTTAGCACCTAAACTCTGGAACAGTCTTCCTAGCATTGTTCGGGAAGCAGACACACTCTGTCAGTTTAAATCTAGACTAAAAACACATCTCTTTACTATGGCATACACATAAAACATTTTTAATTTCTATTATTCAAATCAGTTAAATGATTGTTTTAGGCTGCATTAACTAGGTCAGCCGGAACCGGGAACACTTCCAATAACACCTGATGTACTCGTTACATCATAAAAAGAATGGCATCTACGCTAATGTTAGTCTCTCTGTTTATCCCAAGGTTTACTGCAGTCGGCCGGATCCGGGCCGTATCCAGACCAGATGGTGGCCCTTAGCCTGGACATGACGACCATATCCCTGTAGTGTCTGTAGAGACCGTGTCAATTAAACTCCCCCCTGTAAATGCCGCATCGACACGACATCCTCATTAAACCCGTCCCCGGCGTGACGACTCCAATCTTTCGAATAATCCTACAAATATCTATTGATCTAATATGACTTCTGACCTGTAATGTGCCAGAATCATAATCATACACTATTTGTTCGTCGGCCAGAGGAGAACTGGCACCCCGACTGAGCCTGGTTTCTCCCAAGGTTTTTTTCTCCCTTCTGGCCCTGAAGGAGTTTTGGTTCCTTGCCACCGTCGCCTTTGGCTTTTGGCTTGCTCAGTTGGGGACACTTAAATTTCAACTATATTACTGATCTGCCCGCATTGACACTATATGATAATTGAAATGAGCTGGATGACATCACCGTTTTCTCCAGAGCGGCTGTACAGCCGAATCAAATTCTGTTGCATTATTTTCCTGTTACCACTGTGAAGCTGCTTTGAAACAATTGGCATTGTAAAAAGCGCTATATAAATAAAGGTGATTTGATTTTGATTTGATTTGATAATAAAAAGAAAGAAAGAAAGAAAGAAAGAAAGAAAGAAAGAAAGAGACTGATTTAACTAAAGTCTGCTTGCAAAGGTAACATGGCTGTTAAAGTTTACTTTTTATGTTTAGTCATTTTGCTTTCACATTGCTTGAAAGGTAAGATATATCATGTTTCTTATTATAGAAATACTATAGATACTATATACTTACTTTACTATATACTTACTTGTAGAATTATAGCATAGAAAACGTCCTGTTGCAAAAAAACAAAGAAACATCTGAATACAGATCAACGATGGATGAGATAATATATATCAGTGGCGAGCGGTGACTTTTTTTAACCGGGTATGCTAGGTGGCGCGTTATGTAAAAAATGCACCTGTGCACGTTGGATGGGTTTATAATAAGCGCATTCGCGTTCGCTCTATAGAGTCTATACAGAGTGTTAGCTGCTCAGTTGCTTACTCTCATGACACATAGCAACACAGCTAAAAGTTTCCTAATATATTTGACCATTTATTGAAAGTAGCATACATTTACCTGTTGATGCCTTTACAAGCACCCGTAAAAGCTGTTGAGTTGTGGTTGAGTTGAGTCAGGCGCGACACGTGAAAGGGGCGCTTGCAAAATATTATGTATTTTTGTAATTCCGCTAGGTGGCACTAATGTCGCAGAAACTACATGCTTCACCTTTAAACGGTACAGTGCAGCGGCTGAGGACACACTAATCTAAATCAGAAGTGTTTTTTTGTTAATCAAAAATAAGTATAAAATAATAAATATTAGTAGCCTATTATAAATAAAATATAAGTAAAATATCATTAGAATAAATGTAAGTATAATAAAAATATAAGTATTATTTAAAAAAATAAGTTGAAATAATGCAAATTGATGACTTTAACAAATGCATAGACTATCAATTATCAATTAACGATTATCAATTAAATTTCCTTATGGAGAAAATGAAACACTATGGGCCAGATTTACTAAACACGGCAAATTAGCGTGACAGCGCAATTCCAAAAAAGTCTACTGACGACCGCTTTTTTTGGGTGGTAAATAATGGCGCAAACACCGCTAAATTGATGAGTGCAAATCTTAGTAAATCACCTCACAAGATTCATTTAAATACTCTCCTCCCATAAATTTTGCATCTGAAAGGGAAACTCCTACAAATGCATATGCAATAAGGTCAGCCGTAAAAATAATATGTCCATGCCATTTCAGCGCAAATTTTTTCAATGAAAAATTCTGACAGTAGTTTTTTAACCAATGAGAATGCAGGACAATGATGATGTTACATAACAATAGACCATAGGCGCCAAAGCTACTGTGGATCTGCTTACACAGAACTCACAGTGAGTAGCAGTGAGTATATAACTTTTATTTATACTGACATTTATACTAACATTTTGACATAATAACGTCTTCGGTTACCTAACGTAACCTCGGTTCCCTAAGAGGAGGGAACGAGACATTGCGTCACCGATAGGTGTCGCTATGGGGTTATCCCCTCCTTCATTGAATCTACTAAAGCCTTATGAGATCTCACGGGCGAGAAACTGCCCACCAATGGCCTTCAAGCTCGCAAAATAGAGGTGGGCTCCCCTGCACTATAAGGCGGTGCTGAACGCCATTGCCTCAGAATCTTGGACTGAAGCAGAGTGCAGCCGACAAAGACATTGAGCTATGTAATACAGCAGCGTACGCAGTTTCTTGTTCCCTCCTCTCAGGGAACAGAGGTTACGTTAGGTAACCGGAGACGTTTCCTTTCGAGTTGGTCTCTCGACACTGTGTCACCGATAGGTGTCGCTATGGAGATATATAAAATCCCGCCGTGTTGATAACGAAGGTCCAGACTGGCTGCAGTCCAAGCATGGTTAACACTGTGCAGATGAAACACGAAGGCAGCAGAAACACTGGTGTCAATCACCCAGTCATTGACACGACTTAGTCGAACACTGCCAACTCGGTGGCTGCACCAGCTTAAGACAAATACTGAATATAGATTCAGTTAGCTTGATTCCTGCACAGACAATACATGCGTTGCAAAGAACATCCAAGTTATAAACACGTATATGCCATAGCAACATGCATAGGTGCCTCATAGCCCACCTGGCATAGGTTTTCCGCAGAGGTTACTACCAGTGTGGGAGAACCACAAACGGTGCTCCTTTGTCTGTGCTTTTACACCATGAATGTGTACAACAGCAATGCGCATAGATATAACCCACGAGGGTGAACATTAACGCAGGAAGGCAGCAATGTCTGATAGGCAGAGCCAGACCAATGAGCTGCCAGCTCAGGTACACTCAAATTTGCATACCAGATCAGAATAGCAAGCTGCACTAAATACAGGGCAGCATAACAGCAGTAATCACATAACAGTATGCACATAAGCACAGCGTCAACAGCCCAAGCGGTAACAACTGTGCACAGAAGTAGTCAATAGAAGACTAGGAGATAAGTGAGGTTAATCACTCACCGAAAGCACTTGAGACACCAAGTGTGGCACATCCAACTTGCAAAACTTGGTGAAGGTGTTCTGTGAAGACCAGCCTGCAAAACATATATCCCAAATAGACGTACCTTTAGACCAGGCCCATGAAGAGGCGATAGCCCTCGTTGAGTGAGCTCTGATGTTAAGGGGGCATTCCTGTCAGTTCCAGTCAAAGCGATATCCATTGAGAGAGCCCCTGTTTAGATACTGCCAGGGCCAGATTATCCATAGACGGGATTGAGCGAGTGCCCTGGGGCACCAGCCAATAGGGGGGCACTAGGTGATTAAGATAATGACTAGACCTTTAAAATATTTTTCATGTTACAGCTACAGCGCGCACAATGCAACAGTCCCTGCTTAATGAGTGACTTAAAGAGAATTAAACAAAAATTTAGTCTGGTTACACTTTAGGGCTGTGATATTAATCTTATTTTATTTCGATTTTGGTTTCCAAGGATTATAAAGAAGATATGAGGTAAAACTATTATAAACTAGCCGTGTTCCGTCGAGCGCAACTTCCTTCCCTTCACAGCAGTGCACTGTCATTTCTCCCTAAACCCAAACTTAATGTCAGAATCAGTGGTTGTTGTAAAATGCAGTCTCTACTGTTGCTAAATTGTGGGACGTGTTTGATAATAAAAAGAGCTATTAAATGCACAATAATCCACGCAAGAGACGCTGTGAATCAAATGTGATTTAATCAAACAATGTGAATCAAACAACAAAAGGCAAAGAGAAAATTACCCACAGCTCTTGAATGAATAACTTTAGCTTTTAATAAGCATTAATCTATCAGTTTATACAGTGAAAACTATGCAGTGTTATTTTACATTTCATTACCTTATTAGATTTCTTTTGTAGGCCATATTTATTAATGTTAGTAGACCTTCCTGAAATTAAAGCACTGTTTATTTCATTTGTATCTTTGTTTTATTGTGTATTTATTTGACCATTTGTTTGCACTTTGTTTCTTTGTCCTCATACAGTGTGTTCAAATGTGGTCACCCAGGGCACTACTCTGTGTTAATCCGGGCCTGGATACTGCATGTCCCTTAGTACAGCCACCATAGCACACGAAGAGCTGGTCTGACTGCCGAAAAGCGGCTGAGATGTCTATATATCTCCGTAAAGCTCTGACAGGGCAAACAGCATTCTGAGCGTCAGCGTCATGTGAGGTTGACGGCTCAGAAGACAAAGCAGGCAAAGAAATGACCTGTGCTTTAAAGGGAGTAGAAAGAGACTTAGGCACGTGACGCTGCAGTTGCCGGGTCCAAAGCGAATACAATCGCCGTCCACTGAGAACACATGTAAATCCCCTATGCGCTTAACTGCCTTGCTTTTTGCCCTTGCTTCAGTTAAGAGAGAGAGGTCCTTAACAGCGATAGACTCCAGGGGCTCGAACGGAGTGAGGTGGCACCGAAGGTGAGCGTGGGGGGTGTAATCTCCTCGCCCCTCTGAGAAATCTGACCACCAGCGCGTGCTGTGAGCACCCCTGTGAAATGCGAGCTTGCATCACAACAAGGCCCAGTTCTACTCTCTGGGTTTTTAGGATGAGAAGCAGAAGATGAGATGGTATAATACACTCTCTGAATGGACTATGATGAGTCGATCAGCCAGATTCATCCAGCATGCGCTGTAGAGGGATATAGCCGCATTCGATAACCCATGAATGTTCTTCTTCTTTTGATGTTTTATGGCGCTTGGCAAACCACCCATGAATGTTTACACATAGTGTTCATTTGAAGGTCCTGTAGCGCCCGCCTCACTTCGGCCGGGTACCGGACCTAGTTGTAACACCAGACATCTAGCTGGTAGAGGGCCAAGACGGCGTCTTGAACACCGTCCTACTACACACAGTCGAGCAATGCTGGACTAATGAAATGCAGAGTGTGGAATAACAAGCAACAAGCGTATTGGTGCATACACATTAAACCAGCTCTTACGATAGCCCTATATTCACAGCGCCTTAGAAATAATTGAACACAGAAGGCTGTGTCGTGAATGCATCAGTTTGCATATGTAGTAGCTATCAAGAGTGTGAGCAGAGGCACTGCACATCGGTCTATACAACCTAGTTGAGACACGTGCCAGAGAGGGGCGTGGCCAGGAAGCCTTTCAGATATCCAATGGCTACTCAGCCGTCTTCCCCTGCACAGACATAACATGCGGTGCGAAAAGGGAATTTCCAGGTTGTAACCCAGCAAAAGCCTTTTTGCGAGGACCAGCCCACCGCAGATTAGTGCCCGTCATTGAGAAGCACGCATAACCTGCACGTGCATGATTGTGAGGGGTAGTTTGTGATTGTGAGGAGTAGGCTGCGCTGATTGACATGACATTTTTTTTTTTTTTGTGAGAGAGTGATATTTTAAAATGTCTAAAATAAAATTGACCGTGGAGGAGTTAAGGAAACGTCACTTGTCTGTAAAAATTACTTTATAGCTATTAAAAGTAGTTAATTTATTTACTTGGGTAGGTATTCATTTATTTTGCTCTGTTGAATTATATGAAATTGTTTATTTAATGACTTGTGTACAATACAATTGATAAAGCAATATTTTCTCCGTCTCTTAGAGGATGTACTATAAGAGAGATCTAGCTTTGTTTAAAAAAGTTGTTCTATGTGGATTTGTATTGTAAATCATAAAGAAAAGTTAAGTTAATATTTTATATTTTATTTGTAATGTTTTCAGTTCCAATACTCTCAGATCTTTTTAACACATTTAAAACCATTCCGCATAATTCCGCAGATTTTTCAAAAAATTCAGCGCAGAAATCACAAAAAAAGTCAGCAAATTTGTGTGGCCCTGCCCATAACCCTATCTCTCCACCCATTAAACAGGTTAAGCTCCACCCTTGAGCTCCAGATGCTCTGCAGCGAGCACTACTTGAAACAATATCCCCCATATTACACTCGTAATGCTCTGAATGATGAACCGTGACCACACCGGCACACATAATGGTTAGTGTAAGCAGTACTTCACACCCATATGAAAGATAGTGGCAAAGCTGGTGCTAACACAGAAGGCAGCTGCGAGTGGCCGTAGCATTTATATAGGACCGGGAGCCAGAGCGCCTGACATCAAAGCAAATTTAAAAGTGCTGGCTAATGCTAATCGTAAATTCTCTAAGATTATTATTCATGTCGGCACAAATGATGTTCGACTTCGCCAGTCGGAGATCACCAAAATTAACATTAAAGAGGTGTGTAAACTCGCAAGTACGATGGCAGATGATGTTTTTTGCTCTGGTCCCCTCCCCGTTAAAAGGAGTGATGAGATACTTAGCAGACTATCATCACTCAATGGCTGGTTGTCTAAGTGGTGTCCGCAAAATAACATAGGGTTCATAGACAATTGGAAAAGCTTTTGGGGCAGACCTGACCTGTTGAAAAAAGATGGTATTCATCCTTCCTGGGATGGTGCCGCTCTTCTCTCTAGTAATTTGGCACATAGTCTTAGAGCTAAACATTGACTAACTGGGGCCCAGGTCAGGAACCGCCTGGCTTACCCGACCGCCTGCTAGCTGTCTCACGTCACAGAAGTCAGATAAATCCCAGCACATAGAGACTCTTTCACCTAGATATTATCACATAGAGACTGTGTCTGTTCCACGAATTAGTAAATACAAAAAACCATCAAAACCATTCAACGGTAAAAATTTAATTGATGTCCAACAAATAAACAACAGATATAATACAGATGATCAAATGATAAAGCTCGGGCTGCTGAATATTCGATCCCTTTCCTCAAAAGCGCTTATTGTTAATGATATGATTACAGATCATAACCTAGATGTGCTGTGTTTGACAGAAACCTGGCTAAAACCTGACGATTACATTACTTTAAATGAGTCCACCCCCCAAGATTATTGTTATAAACACGAGCCGCGTCTGAAAGGTAAAGGGGGAGGTGTTGCTGTAATTTATAATAATATCTTCGGTATTACTCAGAAGTCTAGTTTCAAATATAATTCCTTTGAAGTTTTGGTGCTTTATGTAACGTTATGTAGTGAAATTGATAAATCCCGTTTGACATTTGTGCTGGCTACTGTATACAGGCCACCAGGGCACCATACAGACTTTACCAGAGAATTTGCTGATTTTCTATCAGAGTTAGTACTGGCTGCAGATAAAGTCCCCATTTTTGGTGATTTTAATATCCATGTAGACAATGAAAAAGACGCATTGGGATTGGCATTTAGAGACATTCTAAACTCTATTGGAGTAAGGCAACACGTGTCAGGACCCACTCATCGCCGTAATCATACGTTAGACCTAATACTGTCACATGAAATAAATGTTGATACCATTGAAATTCTGCAGCAGAGTGATGACATCTCAGATCATTAACTAGTATCATGTACACTTAATTTAGCAAAGGCTGCAAAGCCGTCCCCTCGCTTCAAATATGGCAGGACTATCACTGCTGCGACTAAAGATTTCTTTGTAAATAATCTTCCTCATCAGTTTCATCTCCTCAGCATCCCAGATAGCCTAGAGGAACTCGATGTTGCAACAGAAACTATTGACTCTCTCTTTTCCAGCACTTTAGACACAGTTGCTCCCCGGCGCTTAAAGAAGATTAAAGAAAATAGTCCAATGCCGTGGTACAACGAGCACACCCGGGCCCTTAAAACAGCAGCCAGAAAAATGTAGCGCAGCTGGAAGAAAACAAAACTAGAAGTTTTTCGCATTTCGTGGAAAGAGAGCATGATTGCATACAGAAAGGCCCTAAAAACTGCTAGATCTGCTTATTTCTCGACTCTCTTAGAAGACAACAAACACAACCCTAGGTATTTATTCGATACAGTGGCTAAATTAACCAAAGATAAAGCTTCACCTTCTGATGTTTGTTAACAGCACAGCAGTAATGACTTTATGAACTTCTTTACTTGTAAGATTGATAATATTAGGAAAAAAATTATAACCATGCAGCCGTCTACTACAGTATCACATCAGACAGTGCATTGTAGTGTCACTGAGGAAAAATTACATTCATTCACTGCTATAGGAGAAGAAGGATTGGCTAAACTCGTTAAATCATCAAAATCAACAACATGTATGCTCGACCCCATACCGACTAAACTACTAAAAGAGATGCTTCCAGAGGTCATAGATCCTCTTCTTAATATCATTAATTCATCCTTGACATTAGGATATGTACCGAAAACTTTTAAGTTGGCTATTATTAAACCACTTATTAAAAAACCGCAACTTGATCCTACAAAATTAGTCAATTACAGGCCAATCTCAAATCTACCCTTTCTGTCAAAAATACTAGAAAAGGCAGTGTCCTCACAATTATGCTCCTTTTTAGAAAGAAATGGTATCTGTGAGGATTTCCAGTCAGGATTTAGACCGTATCATAGTACTGAGACTGCTCTCATTAGAGTTACAAATGATTTACTCTTATCATCCGATCGTGGTTGTATCTCTCTGTTAGTGTTACTCGATCTTAGCGCTGCATTCGATACTATCGACCACAACATTCTTTTGAATAGACTCGAAAATTATGTTGGCATTAGTGGAATTTCATTGGCATAGTTTAAATCATACTTATCTGACCGTTATCAGTTTGTAGCAGTAAATGAAGAGATGTCACACCGAACACAAGTTCAGTATGGAGTACCGCAGGCCTCAGTGCTAGGACCATTGCTTTTCACCCTGTACATGTTACCACTGGGAAATATTATTAGGAAGCATGGCGTTAATTTTCATTGTTATGCTGACGATACTCAGCTCTATATTTCTTCACGCCCTGACGAAACTTACCAATTCACAAGATTAACAGAATGCATAGCTGATATAAAAAATTGGATGACTAGTAATTTCCTGCAACTTAATTCAGAAAAAACTGAATTTTTAATCATTGGACAAAAAAACTCCACAAGTAGTAACCTAGAATACTGTCTAACACTCGATGGCTGCTCTGTCAAGTGCTCGTCGTCAGTTAGGAACCTGGGTGTGCTCTTTGATACCAATCTCTCATTTGAAAGCCACGTTTCTAGCATCTGTAAAACTGCATTCTACCATCTTCATGCGTTCATGACCTCAAGGCTAGATTATTGTAATGCTCTACTGGGTGGTTGCCCTGCTCGCTTAATAAATAAACTGCAGCTTGTCCAAAACGCAGCAGCTAGAGTTCTTACTAGAACCAGGAAGTATGACCATATTAGCCCAGTTCTGGCAACACTCCATTGGCTCCCTATTAAACATCATATACATTTTAAAATCTTGCTGATTACTTACAAAGCACTAAATGGTTTAGCTCCCCAGTACTTGAGCGAGCTCTTAACGCATTATACTCCATCACATCTATTGCGGTCTCAAAATTCTGGCCAGTTGATAATACCTAGAATATCAAAATCAACTGCAGGCGGTCGATCCTTTTCCTATTTAGCACCTAAACTCTGGAACAGTCTTCCTAGCATTGTTCGGGAAGCAGACACACTCTGTCAGTTTAAATCTAGACTAAAAACACATCTCTTTACTATGGCATACACATAAAACATTTTTAATTTCTATTATTCAAATCAGTTAAATGATTGTTTTAGGCTGCATTAACTAGGTCAGCCGGAATCAGGAACACTTCCCATAACACCTGATGTACTCGTTACATCATAAAAAGAATGGCATCTACGCTAATGTTAGTCTCTCTGTTTATCCCGAGGTTTACTGTAGTCGGCCGAATCCGGGCCATATCCAGACCAGATGGTGGCCCTTAGCCTGGACATGATGACCATATCCCTGAAGTGTCTGTAGAGACCGTGTCAATTAAACTCCCCCCTGTAAATGCCGCATCGACGCAACATCCTCATTAAACCCGTTCCCGGCGTGACGACTCCAATCTTTCGAATAATCCTACGAATATCTATTGATCTAATATGACTTCTGACCTGTAATGTGCCAGAATCATAATCATACGCTATTTGTTCGTCGGCCAGAGGAGAACTGGCACCCCGACTGAGCCTGGTTTCTCCCAAGGTTTTCAAAGGACTCAACATCCAACTTAAACATTCACAGGTACGACTAGGACGGACATCATGTTAGGTAATTTTTTTTGTTTGTTACTACTTTAAAATTCCATACTTTATATCTGATCACAGTTGTATGTATGTTTCTAGCGAAAAAAGATCTTGAAAAGGGGAACTCCCAAAGGGGAACTTCCACCGCTAACGCGCAGGGTCAGTCAGTGAAATTAAAGGGTACATAGCACACGTAGCACACAGTTTCTGCCACATCTTATGTTAATCTTGAGTACCTATAGAGTAGTATTGCATCCTTCATATCTCTGAAGAGTGTTTAGTTTTATCAGATTTGTATTAAAACAGATATGCTGTACCGATTCTTTCCGAAAACAGCCAAGCTCGTGGAGGCGTGCAGAGGGTGGAGCTAAAGGGTCATGAGCACACACACACACACACACACACACACACACACACACACACACACACAAAATACATCATTGCATTATCCCTGGATAACTTGATTCACTATACGTTAGGGGATGGGATGATTACCGGTTTCATGATAAACCACGCTAAAATGTACTGACGGTTAGTATTATCATTTAAAATGTAATTATCATTAAAATCGTGTTTGATTATTGCGATTTTGAAAACTTGCGGTAAATCAAAAAGCATCAGTCAGCCTTCTAAAAGGACTAGATCTGAGGTGTGGTAATATTTTGTCTTTAACAAAAGTCCTGAGGGAAACTTAATCGAGGATGGTCACCCTGTCTGCAGAACATGCAAAAAGAAAGTCGCTGCAATAGGGGGAAACACTTAAAATCTGCAGAGTCGTCTTCGTGACCCACTGTTGTATAGCGAGCGCAAGTTAACTTTGACCTCAATACCAAAACTACGTCTGGGAAATAATTGGACACAAAATGTTTTTTTGAGCTGAAATATTTTATCTCACTCACTTGAAATTAACGTGAAGCTTCCGCAAAGAAAAGTTTGCGGCAAGTGGCTTTGAGCCAAAGACGAACTAACACGTTTAAACAAGACTATTAAGGGTGACATTTAAGGGATAATAATGTATATTCATTGTACACTTATTACACAGATTTTTTTTTACCACATAAATAATTACGCTGACATATTGAATTGAGATGGATTTTTTTACAGCTTACAAAACAATCGTCCAGACAAGATTATAGTAGTATTAATAGTAAAGTACTCTGATTTAATTTTCAATACAATCACAAACGGAGACGCAAGACGGCAAGTTGCATTTGAATGAAACGAGTGTGTTGTGACACATGGATGTGCGCTGTTATAATGCGTTGCTATTGACGACGGTCGTTGTAAAGAAGGAAATGCCACAGAATAGAATCTTGCTTAAAGTGCATAGAGCTGCTTGTTTTATTTGTTGTTTGTTGATTTTCAAATATAAAACTTGTTGAAATGTTTTCAGTGTGTGCAACAGTTCTTTTTGAACACTTTCATCTCATTTTAACAAAACCGTTAATAATCGTGATAATTTTGTTCACTATAATCGTGATATGAAATTTTCATACCATCCCATCCCTACTATACGTCCGTATTGTTTACATTATATGCACTTACGCGCCGAATGTCAACAAAACAGACATTTGATGCAGTTTCACTTACCGCCTGCGGTTTCGACTCATGACCGCGATCTTTTATCGCTGGGACCACTCCGTCTTTCAGTTTTAAATGATCTGCAAATCCAGCGTCGAACTGGGCCTTGGTTATAAAACATTTGTCACCGAAATGCCAGGAACAAACAAACACACTTGCACAACTCCGTTATTGCTCCGGAAAAACAAACCACGTTCTGTTCCCTTGACGCTGGATTCTTTGGGAAGCTGAACAAGGTTATATTTCCCTCACAACCAAAAACACACTTCTTTAGTGACATTGTTGATTTCGTGGTCTAAAAACAAAATGACAGCGCTGCCGACGGCTTCCGTAACCCGAACGAAGCTCGTTGATGGGCGTGCTCTTGCTCTCGCTCTGGATGATGTGCGCATGCGCTCATCCAGGAGAAGTGCCCACACAAGGAATTCCGTCCTTTATGACGTCATACAGAGAACTTTCTCTCGAAAAAATTTTTCCGAAACTTATACGAATCCTGAAGGACTGTAGGACCAACTAATTTTTTTAAATGTTGGCCATGTTTAGCATGAGAATCCAACTCTTTAATAGTGCAAATAAGTCAGAATGCATGAAATAGCATTAGACATCCCCTTTAAGAAAGATCACAGCCTTGATCAACATGTATTTCAAAGTAGACTAATATGTAGATAGTGTAGACTTTTTAAATATTGTGTATAAACTATATAAAGTGTTTTTTTTTTTCTTGTACATGTTAAAGAGATAAAATAAATAAAACCATCTGTAATACCATACTGTAGCCACTAGATGTCTGTATAGCCTGGGCTGTGTAATCTAGTTGGTGAAACAAGACACGATTGCTTAGTTTTAATATTTTAAATTCATAAATAAAAGTACTTTTTTTTTTTACTACTTATGTGACCTCAAAGGAATCCAAAAATAATCAGATTACATTACTTTCATAATGTGGTGTTTGGATTACGTTACTGAATACATTTTTTATGAAGTAATTTGTAACTGTAACAGAATACATTTTAAAAGTAACCCTCCCAACCCTGGTTAATACATTAATAAACATTACCTTAATAGTGATTTATATATGGATATAACTATTGTGCGCAATCTGTCACGCCCACTGGAGCTTCATCTATAGGGCACGCATGCGCTGAAAGTCACCACCGTTTTTGGAACCGAAAGTTGAGGTTGTCCACTTACCCTTAAACATACCCGGGTATGTCACATAACCTGTTTTCTGGAATACCATACCTGCTTCATTGCTGTTTATCCACCTTTGTTTTGTAACGTGGAAGTAGCCTACGCTATTTGCGAGATGATTCATTAGGGCAACAGGTAAATTAGGTGTTTATTATGACAATACATTAAAATAATATGGTAAGAAATGTAAGTTTGCAATATCAAGCAGCATAACCAGCTGCTTTGTATTGGAAGCCAGACAAAACTTACAAATGGCCACGCCCGCTATTACTTTAAAAAATAAGGTGGATATCGGTCGGTGTATGCACACAGATATAGCCTAAGTTTTGTTATTGCAGTAGCCATCACAAGTATTGAACAAACACAGTTAGTATTTTGTTTAAAACGTCAGTTAACTGCTAGGGGCGGATTTGGTTTGCGCGAAATCTCAACTGATTGCGCATTCAGTAATTAAAAAAAAAAAAACGTATTTCCTCAGTGTTCTGTTGTAAACACATTGATCTCTCAGACTCTAACCCTCCCAGTGATGTCCCTCCCTTCACCCGTGCTCTGTTGCTGTTTAGTCACTGTAGCATTTGGCCGGTAGACTACCTTACCGAGAAACAGTCGACGGGATCTGGGCGGGACCGGATCGCCTCGAGTGCGTGCACATCATAACTCTGAAACCTCCATGATCCACCTGGACGAGCGCTTGACTGCTCAGGTAAGTGACAGGCTGCGTGTCAGCGTGTTGTAGGCTAATTCAATGTACAATTAATCGAAACGGCCGTGCATTTGTAAATTATAATGAGTATTATTTTACAGTAGAGAAGAAACATACATCAGATACAGAAAGGTTATGTCAAAGCAAATACTTCAGTCATGCGCAACACTGCTGCATAGGCTACTACAATACGATTCCTTGTTTCAGCTTTAGTACGCTTACGGATTACAAAAAACCCTTCATGCATGCGTAAAATCAATACAGCCTTTTGGACGTTATAGCCGATTGCGTCGTAAATGCAATGTTTGTAGAGGAAAGGACGATTGATGTTTAAGCAATAGCTGGGTATATTCAGTGAGAATGCCGTAATGAAAGTACGCAGACATTGTCAGTGCATCCACTGACTGATGCATGAAAGAGAAAGCGGTCGCAGTTATGTCATGCTTTCACATAGGCTACTGTAGATCGATTATGCTGTTGAATTGACTATTATTAATCAAATTCAAACACAACCGTAGCAGGTTCTAATGTAATTTGCTTGAATGTCTCATATGAGTATTTTGAGTTATGTACAGTAGGATATTTGATTGTCTGATGTTCTAGTATTTCAAGCATGTTTGAGCAATATGCGATTTCATTTTTATTGTGTGCATCAATTAGGAATATGGTTCCTTAGTGTTTTTGATGATGATGAATTAAATGAAAAATGAATTTAAAACAAAAATCAAATCATTAGTTTAAAGACTAAGCCAATCAGGGTTTGCCGCAACGGATCATCTGCATATTTATCTGGCATGTTTTACGCCGGCTAAAACTTAGTTGTTTGCCACCTAGTGCACCCACCAATTAGTATAGTCAGTTCCACACATGCAACATGCTCAAATAAGTGTATGTGTATGAGGCTGGAAAACAAGGGTGAACAATCCTTGTGTACCCTGCTGATGATAAAGTTTATGTCAAGCATACTGTGTGCAAGATGTGGACGATTCGTTAAAAAGAAAACTAAAAATCATGCTGAATCGGACTACACTGGTCTTTAATGACAACTGTATAAAACATTCAGGTTGATCCAGCAAGCAGCATCTTTGAATAAAGACTGTTGAGACTGAATGAAGTCAACACATGCAGTGCCACCTGTTGGAAGCTAGTTATTTTAGTTTATAACGTTTTAAAGATGGATATTTACGCATTGTTTCGCATCAGAAGGCCTTTATTAACCCCCTGGAGCCGTGTGGAGTACATTTATGGTGGATGGATGCACTTTTCTGGGCTTCAAAATAATCACGTCATCGCCATAAGAACTTTACGATTGGCTCAAAGCAGACTTCTTACGTCAGTGCTTTCTTACTTCGTACGTGCTCATACCGGTAATCTTCATTCTGTATTCACACACCGCATCATACCAGTAATTTACTGGTAATGTTACAAATTCCCTTACTGGTAAATTGCCTGAACCAATTTACCGGTATTTTTGAAAAGGTCCTGTTCATACATGATCTCTTACTGGTAATTTACCAGTAAAGTCTGTATGTGTGAAAGGGGCTAATGAGCTGCTCATTTATGTCATGCAGGCTCTTATGCTATCTTGGGATAGCTAGATTTTGTTTGACTGTCAGCCCAAATTAGGTTTTCCTGTCATAACATTTGCATAGTTGACGTGTTTTCTGCCCTTACGTGGCTTTTAAAAACACACTTCTTGCACCTGCCTATGCAGTGTATCTAGCAGATTTACAAGCTCACAGACTTAGAGATACTACATACAAATTAGAGTGTTAATACCAACACTGCATGTGACATCTTCTTCCAAACAGCCAAAAACACCCCAGGGAGTTGCAAGTTCAGTCAGGCGTTCCTACAGACCTCTGCCATAAGACTGAAAAACAAGTTGAACTTGAAAGTTTCTGAGCCTCTGGAGTTTATTGTCCTTAATTAGGGAGTTAATAAATGTTGTATTTTTTTTAGTTCTTGTTACAAAACACACAAATGTGGAATGTAACAAGGGAAGATAGACAGTGAGTTCTGTGTGTAAACATTCTGTGTTAAGAAGGCATAACCTCTGCCCCTCTAGTTTAATGTCACAGCAATCTGTCATACCAAGGATGCCAGCACTAATTACACTGCAGTTGTTGAAACATGACAACGCCTGTTGTTTTTTCTTCTCATAACAGGTAGTATATTTTGATTCTTTTAAACTGGAGTTAACTGTTCTGTTTATTGCCATATACATTATGGCTGTGTTTGTTGCCATAACGTATACAAAAGTTATTTAGATATAATATTTGACAATAGTATTGAAACCTGTTTGCGTGATAATTAATTGTTTGAAAGGTGTGTGTATATATAGGGTACAACTGGGATAAAGGCACGCCTTAAGCAGACAAAATATATGTTTTTATTAAACATTGATGGAGCAACAGATTTAGTAAAGCAATCATAAAAGTGGTTTGTTTTGTTCTTTTTTTATATCTTATAAATATATTTTATAAATATATTTGAAATCTTATAAATATATTTTTAATCTTATAAATATATGTATACAAATACTTTAGCTAAAGTAATATGTTTTGAATAATATTTTAAGGTAATACTTGTTCAAAATCACTTTAGCAAAGTTTTATTTTCTGTTTATTTTGATAAATAAAATAATTCGTTTTTGTTCGATAAATATAGTTATTAAAATGTTCATTTTGAAAATACAGAAACAAAATTATTTTGAAAAGTAAATATTCTGAAAGCATTAAAGGAGATCCCAGATTAATTTAATATAGCTTTACAGTAGTAACAACAATTAGGGTATTTTATTATATGAAATATATATATATATAAATATGATGGTTTAATAAGGCGCGAAACAGAACTGAAGAGGCGGCTTGTGTGCGCGTTTTGGTGTGTGTGTCAGACAGCAGACAGCGCGAGATTGCAAGGAGTTGTTTTCCGCAACTTATTGCGTTTAATAACTCTTTTTAACGTCAAGCAAGTCACATAAGTAACAGTCGTGTGCCTAGTCTATTCTCTGCTATATGCATCGACCTAAAACTTCACTTTTGAAGTAGCCTTTTAAAATCATTCAGATATCGCAATGCCGTTGAAATATACATATCGCAATATGTACATTTACGGTATTTTACATTTGAGCCGGTTTAACCAACTGTCGACGTTTGCGGAGAATTACCGAGGACTCAAAAAGAACCGAATGATCCGGTTCAACGAGTTGTCGAAGTTTGCAGAGGATTACTGACTTAGAGTCT
Organism: Coreius guichenoti; assembly: GCA_039654105.1. Classification (NCBI taxonomy): domain Eukaryota; kingdom Metazoa; phylum Chordata; class Actinopteri; order Cypriniformes; family Gobionidae; genus Coreius; species Coreius guichenoti. Next base: position 25,823,824 of record CM077188.1, on the reverse strand, counting down.
TATGAGTGAGTTGCTGATACGATGCAAGCCTGAGGCACGTAGTGGAAATATGCTTATGACTAATGTTATAAAATAACATTTTAATATAGTTTATTGTGCATTCAGATTATATTTTAAGTTAAGCGAAATCAGACATGTAGAACAGCGTAAAAGCGTTTATACATGTCTCTAATGTGTGCTGTAGGTACGAAACGTTTACAAATCTTATCCAAGATGTAGGCTATTCATATTGGTCAGTCATAGCCAACATCCGTGAATAAAACACCATTAACTTAAGTGAATGAAAGTCAATAATCAGCAATATGCATTCACACAAATGACTTTATTTGAATGTTTCATTGATATAACATGCAGTGTTGGGCAAGCTACTCTTAAGCTGTAGCTTTACAGGCTACAAGCTACTCTTAAGTTAAAGTAGTTAAGTTACATTCAAGCTACCCTTCTGAAAAAGTAGTTAACTACAATACAAGTTACTAGCAAAAAGTAGCTAGCTACATTGAAACTATTTAACAATGACATTGTCAAGTCAATTCACCTATTTATATAGCGTTTTTTACAATACAGATTGTTTCAAAGCAGCTTTACAGTGGTAACAGAAAAATAATGCAACAAAGTTTGTTTCAGCTGTACAGCAGATCTAGAAGAAAATAGTGTCATAGCCCAGCTTAAGTAAGTTAAGTGATGGTTCATTTCTGTTGTAAAAAAGTTATTAATTTAGTTATTTTATCTATACAGAAGTATGGAGAAAACAGTGATGTCATCGTCCAGCTCAGTTCAGTTATCATACAATGGTGTCAATGCAGGCAGATCAATAATATTGTTGAATATAAAGGCCGCATTTACACTGCAGGTCTTGATGCACAATTCCGATTTGGTGACTATATCCGTTTTTTTTTTTTTTTTTTTTTTTTTGACGACCCGTTTATATCATCTTTTAAAAGCGACCCGTATCCGATATTTGCATTTACACTATACACTGGCGAAACAGCCCGAGACGTTCTGACCCGGAAAAGGAAGTAAAACGGCGCGATATGCAATGGATGCAGACGATATGCAATGGATGCAGACGAAATGATTATTCAATGTTTAAAGGTTAGCAAAACATTGCTCTCGTCTTCCATTGCGCCATTAGTGTCATGTGATCGCAGTTCGTGTCCACCTGAGTTGACCTCATTCGTCTCTGTCCCTTTTTCAATGACATACGACTCGCATTTACTGGGGAATATCCGATTTGACCGCTTACATGGCAGACGCAAATGCACGTAATTATATCGGATTTATTACCACATATGAGTGAGGCCTGAATCCGATCTGAGGATATCGGAATTCATGCATTTTTTTCCTGCTTACACGTTCACATGTCATATCCGATCTGTGCCACATGAGAGGGAAAAATCGGAATTGGGTCACTTGAACCATGCAGTGTAAATGGGGCCTAAGTGTCCCCAACTAAGCAAGCCAAAAGCCAAAGGCTACAGTGGCAAGGAACCCAAACTCCATCAGGTGACAGAATGGAGAAAAAAAAAAAACCTTGAGAGAAACCAGGCTCAGTCGGAGGGCCAGTGAAACACTGAATAATTAATGAAGAATATTATAAGTCAAATATTTGGGGTTTAAAACAACATAATGCAATGCAGTTATGATTTCAAAGAGTATAGGGTAAATTCAGGTTGATTGGGAAACTTTTTCCCAGTCATTTCAATGGCAAAAATTGTCCGAATCATTTGATTTTGTAAACCATCCAATACACACAATACTCAAATATAGTAATTGGCTGTCTAAGTGCAAAATTGCTACAAATGTAACATCAGTGCAAGAACAAAATGTATGCAACTTAAATTAAATACTCAGGATTAGTCAAAAAATGCAGGTTAAACTCACAGCACATGCAGTGATGGAGCGCACAGCATTTACTTTAAACGGAACCGCTCTGAGATGCCAATCATGAGCTGCTCGCATGAACTCAGTGCGCTTTGCTTGGAATCCTGCCGCAACCAACCTTTGCCATGTGATAAGTGCACTACTATATATAAATAAAATGTTATTTTCTGTTCGATTAGTGGTCTTTTAGGTTCATTATAAAACTGTGGCGGGCCAGATTAAACCATGGTGGGTCATCTTTGTAATTAAATAAGAAATAGACCTAGACCTAAATATTTAATCAATATTTAAAAAGGCTATTATTCACCTTCTGTATGTGCTTTAAGTCTTCGACGTAGACATCGTTTTAATCTTTGGTTTGCATAACTTGCAGTCGACCTCTGTACGTCCTTTACATAATCATCAGATGATCTCTTGTCGGTGGACGGACTGTAAAGCCGCAAGATGTATGATGTAACAACAAATGGCTGTTATGAACAAATGTAGTTTGTGATCTAGTAAGAAGACGACGCTGCGCTGCTTCACTGCATTACACTGCATTACTCGTCAGAACCCAAAACGGAATGTAGCTTTTGGTCACGCTACACCGCTACTTGCTCGATAAAGTAGTAAGCTACTGGAAAAGCGACACTGTTTTAAAAGTAACTGAGCTACTGACAAGCTACTGAAAAACGTAGTTAAGCTAGTAGTGTCGCTACTGCCTAACACTGATAACATGGCACTGATAGAGAAGAAATGCGAAGTGACATAATTGCTTGATGACGCAAGGAACCGATGAATCGTTTTTTGACCCGGTTCATTGAAACGAACTGTCCGAAAGAACCGGTTCACGGAAATGAATCGGACTTTACATCACTACTAGGAACACAGAAACACACGCTAAATCATCACTAAGACAACGACTGACTGAAAGACACACAGCTTTTATAGGCCGGGTTAACAAGGTAATGATGCACAGGTGGATGTAATCACACAATACTAAGTGCCCTCTGTTGGAGATTAAGGGCACTCCAGCTGGTAGATGTGACAATTATAATGTTAATTATTACGCTTTTTACCCCAAATACCATGCTTTTACATATTCTTCCATTACTGAAAAAATATTGCTTTAATTACCTTGAACAAAACTGAAAAACATTAACAAGACCTTTGTCTCAAAATATAGTCAATAATTTTAGCGATTCTCATTTGCTATATAAATCTACAACATTTAAAAAAAACATTAAATATTAGATCAAATTAGCGCAGAATCAACTTTGTGTTGCTGTCTGTGATCGCGTCAAGCATCAGCCAAAATTTCCACGTGCATGGTCAAAATCGGTTAAGAAAAGTGCTAAGGTGAAATTTTTTTGCAGTTTAGTGGTTTAATGGCCATTAGCCCCTATATACCTATATACATGTTTTAACATAGGGTCAATTGATATATATATATATATATATATATATATATATATATATATAATATTAATTAATTGCAGCATTAAATAACAGCACAGAAGCAAAAAAAATGTGGGTGGGTCCTCCCCCAGAAAAATAGCCTAAAACGGTTACCACATACCTGGAAAGTTTTCCCAAAAATTAAGATAATAGACTATAGGCTTCTTACTTTGCTTTTCAGTGCACTAAAAATGTTCTGATGTCTGTCTTTTATTTTTTCTGACATGATGGTTGGCTGGCTGGCTAAACACACACACACACACACACACACACACACACACACACACACACACACACACACAGGCCCGGATTAAGAACATGTAGGGCCCTGGGGCTATAATAAACCCAAGGGCCCCCATAGTAGGCGATCTTGGTGCCACAATGTTTTCTACTACAGAAATAATAAATATTTATTTATTAATTTTTTTTTTTTAAATCTTCAATGCACAGAGATATAATGATATATACGGTCTGAATATTCAATTTTAATATCAAGTAGGCCTATATATAAATATTCCAGGCTGCAATGCATTAACTCCAGATATGAGGTCAAAGCAAACAGGTTTCCAGAAACAACAACAACTTTTGAGCATACAACTGCCTTAAGGAGTTTTAAAACCAGTGAGGTCCCAAATTTGAGCTATTTCGGGGGGCATGGTCCCCGATTTCTCTGATCTACATATGTGCATTTTAAGATGTTTGAAGGCAAAAAAAAGAATAATAGATAGCTTTCAAAACCATGTTAGTGGGCAGTAGATTATCTGTCATACCAGCTCTCTCCTCATTTTCATCACTCTTTCTTTTTCTCTGTTTCCTTGCCCTGTCTCTTCCCCTCCAAAAGCTGAGCTCTGACTAATAGTCTTTTCATTTTCATCTGTGTCAGTGAAGAAAGTAAACATAGGGTCAACTGATATTTAGCATATATTTTATTAAGCATTTTCTTAGTTAATTCACTGAAGGCTACGAACGTTAGGTAAATAAGTTTATTAAATTCATTCACAATATGTACACACACATTCATTATCTTATGACTAATCTGATGAAATCGGCTTCATTAATGTCCTTTTTTTAATTAAAAATGGCGAAATTAGACAAAATGTTATTAGTTTGCCTGATTATTTAAACTATTTGTTTTACATTTCTATCAAATATGAAATGTTTAGTTTAGCTACTTACATCTCCCACCGTTTACTGAAGCGTCGCGCTCAGCAGCTTCTGTGAACATAAGGCCCACCTACTTTAATTTGATTGGTCATCTCAAATATTTTGACATTGACGAGCGGTGACAGACCGCAGGCAGCTCAGATGAGAAGATATCCTTGCAGCACTAAAGTAGTGTTAATACTCTATTAGTCAATTATTTCACAACATGTATTATATACACCTCTGAAAAATACAGGGGTCCAGACCTCGGTGACCTCATAGCTGGCTACAGCCATGATTACAGTCGTGTATAGTTTACCTCATCACTTCAGTTTACATGGTCGGAGCTATTCAGTCTGGTTCAGCTAGTTTGGCCACAGAGCCTTTACAGTACATATGATGTTGGCTTATATCAAATTCAAATGGATAAAGCGACTGCCTGGCGCTCGTTATCACTTCAATAGAGTGGCGAAAGCGCCAAACGAGTTCGTCAGTGCTGTGCGTGAGATGGTGCAGTTGCTCTCGCGCTGCGAACCTGCGACTGATGGATGCGCGCGCGGTTTAATCAGGTAGCGCCGTTTCATCACCTGGCTTTTGGTGTTTGTTTCCCATGCACTCGCAGCACTCGAGTAAATAACAAAGCGTATATGTTATTATGTTATTAGGGGGCGTGGTGGGGTTTGGCGAGCGGCCCACCAGAAAAAGTTCAGGTGCTCCCAATCAGCTGTCAATCATTTCCTCGGCCAATCACGGGCCCCCTCCATGCTCGGGCCCTGGGGCTTCAGCCCCACCTAGCCCTTATGTTAATCCGGCCGTACACACACACACACACACACACACACACACACACACACACAGTGTGCAGGTTATTTACAGTAGGAGATGGACTTAGTTCTATCATCTATTATCTTCTATCATTCTAATATGGGTTTCAATGTTGCTAGTCAGTGAGGATAACCATACAGTAGCACCTTGGCTTTTATATCAGCACATAGCACTGGTACAACAACTAGATTCTCTCATTGACCAGGATTCCTTGTTGAAAAAACAGCATATGCTGGTTAGGTATGTTTTGAAGCATGGCAGCTGGTTTGAGCTGGTTTATGCTGGTCATGAGCTGGTTTAAGCTGGTTGTAGCTGATGCTGGTAGGTCAGCTGTGGGTTATGTATGATATATTGGTGATTTCAGGGGTTAATGTTTATTTTTTATTTTCATGACTTTATAATTTAAATGTGTATTTGTGTATATGTGCCAATTTCATTATTTTTGGTATTGTATTTTGTTGTAGCCTACTCGGTTGTCTAAATCGAATGTTATGTGACTCTTCCTGATTTATTTAACCTGGAAGTGTTAGCGCCAACGGAATGGCGAAACGTGAATTCAGATATACATGAGCTCTTGAACATTCTACTGCTGGTTACCAGGCAAACACGGTAAAAGTGTTAATATTTTGTATATTCCTTTATTTGAGTTGTCTTTAGTGGTGTTGTGTGTGTAAAACTGTGTTTTGTTTCTGTTTGTGTCTAGTTTTCACGGTGTCTCAGATCAATAAATAAAACGTATGGAAATCAGTACTTATGAAGCGTGGACTGTTTAATAACCAGCGAGTAGTTACACTGATCCTGAGCTGGAGCTAGTTTCTTAGGACCAGCACTTGACCAGCTTAAACCAACTAAGGACCATCTTAAACCAGCTCAAACCAGCTGCCATGCTTCAAAACATACCTAACCAGCATATGCTGGTTTTTTCAACAGGGTTCAAAGAGTTGCTAACACTGGTTGATTGATGTACTGTAGCTAGCTAGCTAGCCTAGCAAATCGTCAGACAACTGTTAGCATTATAACAACATAGTGTAAGTGTAACTGTAATTCAATGCTGCAACAAAGACTACATGATGCCTTTAAAAGCAACAGGTAAATAAATTATGAACATTTACTTAAATACCAGCTTGTTTAGTGACAGTATGTGGGCACACAGACAGACCCACCTGGGCAGCAGATATGCTAAGATGCTTTGTTTACCGCGAGTAGTGAAAACACTGAATAGAGTTTAATTTATATGGACTCTGATTAAGGCAAGTGGAATGGATTTGAGAAAGCAGCAGGATGGAAGTCAAGGCTGTAGCTAAATGGAATGGAGTTTAATTTATTATGGCATTCCTCAAGTGGAATGGATTTGACTGACGGCGCTCTGAAAAATTTAACAGACATATGCGCTGAATTGTAAAAGTGGTAAAATAAAAATAATGGTAAAAGTGAGTGGGTCCAATGTCATTGGTCTTAAAAATGTCTAAAACATACAATGGTTCTGAGTCCGACACCAATGATTGCATAATTGCAATGGGTCTGTTGTCTCACTGTCTTCTTATCTGTATTTACATATTTGATTTTGAGTAGTCTTGTTATTCTTGCATATAGCCACTTTAACACTATACATGTTTTGATTTTTGTGCGCAACCAACAGAAAACAAGATGTCTTGACAGTGGCAATACAGCTCTGATTTTTGCTACCTTTTAAGCTGGTATTTTTTTTAGGAAATGTACTAATTTTTCACTTTGGTAAATATATATTCTGTTAGTGTTTTATGGTTGGTGGATGTTAATTGCAGGTGTTATACTGCAGCTTTGGTGTGTTTCTAAAATTCATACTTAATTTGAAAATAAGGTCTCTCTATGCATAGTTAAGTGTTTATGGAATGCCACAACTGCCAAAATTAAAAAATAAATACATAAATAAATATACAAAGAAATGTAAAAAAGCAAAAATACATAAATACATATATAAATAAATATACATAGAAAAGCAAAAAAAAACAAAAATAAATCATTTATACATTTATTTCCTTATGTATATATTTATTTTTTCCACATTTATTTATTTATTCTTTTATTTATTTATACATTTATTCATTTCTATTTTTATTTATTTCCACATTTATTCATTTCTACATTTCTTTATTTTTACATTTATGTATTTCTACATTTATTTATTTTTACATTTATGCATTTTTACATTTCTTTGTCCGTAGGGTAATGAGGAGGGCGTGGTTTACCTCAGACATAGCAATCGAGCTCAGAGTAGGCGAGGGCGAAGCGTTGAGGCCACAGTGACACCTTGTGGTGTGGCCGAAATACAATAAGTATACCCTACTGACGTTGATACTGTCTGTGATGAATGACTTGGATAGGTATATGGCCAAAATCTTATATTACGGGTTAAGTCATATCACCCTAACTGTACTGTGTGACATGGAAAGACTACTCTTTATTCCGGACATGGCCATAGAACATCGTCTGGTCTGGATTTGTAAAATGTCCTAGGCTAACAAACATGAACAGCAACATCTTCAACAAATCTGATAACAGGGACTCTGAAATGGAAGCGCTTGATATTTTCCATTACCGGTCAGAACACACGGAAAGGAAGCAGCGCACATATAGGCTACAGTGAAGTTGACGCAAGCATATTGATCAATGCATTTGAAACGAGACCACAAATTCACTTCACATTCATATTTCCTATTTGTACATGCACAACATGTGACAAACGCTTAAAATACAACGCATATTTCAAAGATCCAAAATAGAATGAGGCGTCGGTTACAGTAGAACATTTTGTCGCGACACTTCACATGTGGACAGTCACAGCATCACTGAGTATAATGGGTTTTTCTTGGTGTGGTCTTATTATTAATCATACGTCTTAGGCTAAGTTATCATCTGGAAATATCCAGAATTAGATAAATCAAATGTGCCCATGGAAACGGAGCTGGTAAAAAAAAAAACACGCCATGCATTAAACATACACAGATGCATCATCCTCTTTCAAACAGCACCTGTCGCGTGCCCTCATATTTTTGAGGAGACATAACTTTTAGTTTTGGTACTGTCAGTTTACAGTTAGCCTATTAGGTTAATTTATGTGTATCTTTATGCCTACCATGCATATTAGACCAACGCCAAGCTTTGATAGGCGCACTGAGTGTACGGGTTTACTTTACAGGAATTTAACTTTATAGGCCTATTTCATATAGTCTATTTTATTTTATTTTGGCCAGTATGATGATGATAATAACAATAGCCTAATAATAATAAGAAGAAGAAAGAAAGAGAGAAAGAAAGAAAGAAAGAGAGAGAGAGAGAGAGAGAGAGAGAGAGAAAGAAAAGATAAATGATTTCAAAGACTGGGATGGGATGGATACAAAAATGTTTTCTTGGTTTTCTTGTATTTTTCAACTGCATTGTGCGTTGTGCCTAAAGCCTAAAGGGTGCGATTTGTAAATAATAATGATAATAATAATAATAATAATAAAAATTAAAAAGTTATGTAGCCTATAGCTTATACTAGCCTATATATTTTTTTTTACTGTTTTTGGCAGTTGTTAGGCTACAGAAAAATTTTTACAATAAATAATTTGATTTGATCTTTGAAGTAGCCTATTAGATAGATATAGCTTCGATATTTGATCAGTATGATGATAGGCCTACTTGGTTACAATGACACTAATAATTATATTCTAAAAAAAAAATATATAACTTTTAGAATATAACCTTTTTGAACATTTGGTCATGTATTTATTTATTTATTATTATTATTATTTTTAAATAACGCATAGGCCTAAATAGAAATTATCACAGAAACAAATCTACAGCTGAACCGCTACAACACGTCGTGTTGTTTTCGATTCGGCGTATTTGAAGGAATCAAACGAATGGATTGAACTCACGTGTTAAGACAGTGATTTGCTGCCACCTGCTGTCTGTCATATTTCTGTCTTCTGTCAAAATATAAATCTCATAATATTTTTATGCACTTGTAGGCTAATTCCTGTGTAAATGCATTAATATCTCTTCTGTATTGATGGCTCTGATGAAGCTCTGATTGGATTTTACTGGTAGGCTAACTGCCCTACAGCCTTATCATCTAACTGAATTTATCGATTGGGATTAACACGTTCATACATTTAATAAGGTTGCCCCTGGACATCAGTTTATGGGGGTAGGCTAAAGACTACCACCACTTAATAGAAAATAAGTTTGTTTCTGTTGCTGTCAGTATTGTTTTTGGAAGTTACATTAAAATGCAGTTAGCTTAAAAATATGAGGGCACGCGACAGGTGCTGTTTGATAGAGAATGATGCATCCGTGTATTCGACTTAATGTTTGCTGATCGCCTGACCTCTGCCTGTTTTGGATTATGCCTGTTGGATTTTGGACTGTTTGGCTTGTGGTACTTTTAATAAAGCTGCCTTATCTGCAACTGCATCTGTCTTGTAGTCCATACGTGACAGCTACATGCTGTTTAAAAGTAAACATTGTTTATTAAAAAGATCGTGAAAAATAAGTAACCCTCTATGCACACCTAATATTTATTATTATTATTATTATTACATTGAGACATAGCTAAATCTACTATACATACAACAGTAAAGCCTAATATATTTCTGTCAATTTCTTGTTAAACCGAACTTTTATTTTGACGGGTTGCCGTGAAGACCTTTGAGTTTCTGTGTGTTTATGATATGACAATAGTTTCTCTCAAATGAAATGGTAAAATGCTCATGAATTGACTTTTCAGGGCAGCTCTGGAGATGAAGTTCATGCATTCATGTCCTTATATAGTGAGGCGGCAGAGGCTGAAAGCAACGCAAGCGTCACGCGTACTCCAGTGTGTGTGTGGTAAATTGTGTGTTCATTCACACAGAGACAAGCAGAACATGCAGGATTAATATTTAAATGGTCTTTTTGTGGTTTAATATTCACAGACACTAGTTATATATCGCGGTATATATCTGCTACAGTGCTCCTATTAAAAAAAGTAAGTCTGGAGCCCTGCGCTTAGATAAACAAGGAAGCGACTGAAAGCAGCTGCCTATTAGTGGGTACCGAATATACCCAGTACTCGGTACTACCGGTACTACAGAAATGCTGGTATTGTCACATTTTTAACATTTCAGTACCGACTTGGTATCGAAATACCAGTACTTTTGACATCCCAAATATGAGGGCCTTCTTTGAAGCAGGCTTTTTTTAATGACTCATCCATAATTACCATCTCAAGAGATCCCATGTTGCTGCTGCAGAGGTTTGTTAGCAAAGCTTTAAAGTTAATCTTTCACACACACTTAGGTACTGCAACAACACAGTCTAAAATGTCCCAGACTGAATTACCTATATGAAGATAAAAGAATGCACAGCTGAACTGAGGACATTTAAATGGGTCATAAACTGCATTGTTTTATTGTTACACTTATAATGTTAGTATGAATTTTACATCGAAAATTGTCATAATTTAGAAGTAAAAGGCATTTTTCCTACCCTGATTTTAGCCCTCTGATTTGAACGTTTTAAGGGGGGTGTCTGATGTGAGACTTCAGTGTAAACGCCCACTGCTGTGATTAGCTAACATCTTTGCATATGAAATAGCTAAGTATTACGTTTAACTCTCGAAAGCTTTTAGCATGTTTTTACTATTACAGCTCTCTTGTATCTGTTAAAAAGGGATAATTCACCCAAAAATGAAAATTCTGTCATCGTTTACTCACCCGCAAGTTGTTCTAAACCTGTATGTGTTCTTCTGCTGAACACAAAGGAAGACATTTTGAAGAATGTCGGTAACCACAGTTGATAGGACCCTACTGACTGCCATAGTATTTTTTTCCATACAACATTTTTCTGACATTTTTTAATTTTCATAAAAAAATTGTTTTAATTTTTTAGACAGTTTGTCTGATTTTCACCAAAACTGGCTGTCCATGATGGCAAAAAAGTTATTAAAAGCTGATCAAAATGAATGTGAGGCTGTATCTCTGCAACGATTTAGAGTATTGTCATCACAAACAAGACTTGAGGCTACTTGTAGAGTGTCGGCACAGTGCTACCTACTGATCAGGAAATATGAAAAATGGCTTATTTTATTTATTTTTTATTTATGGTCTCTTTAACACATTCTGTTTAGTGATGCACCGATATGAAAATTTTGGCCGATACCAATAACCAATAATTCTTTATATTTGAAAGCCGATAACCGATATATTGGCCGATAAATCTAAATCCAAATTTTGATATACTTTGGGAGCCTTATTACAAAAACAAAGGCTCACCATTAAAAGCCATGTCCCAATCACTTCAACATAAATCAAACATATACAGTACAGTAGCCTAGTTTGAACCAGTATAAGATTCCTTAACTTTTAAATTAATTTTACACTCCTATGGGCAACTTTCTTTATTTCTTTTTTTTTTATTATTTTTTTTTTTAATAAATGGTAACACAGTAAGGTTTAATTTTGCTAGCGTTAGTTAACATGAACTAACAATGAATGAACAATACTTCCACAGGATTTATTAATCTTAGATAATATTAATCTCAACATTTTCTAAGATATTTTAAGATCCAAAGTTCTATCTGTTAACATTAGTTAATGCACTGTGAACTAACATGAACACAAATATTTTATTAACTAACATTAACAAAGGTTATTGCTCTCTGTTAGTTCATGGTAGTTAATGCATTAACATATGAAACCTTATTGTAAAGTGATATAAAGAAATCTATTGCCTAACAAATAAAAATAAAATAAAATAAAATACCTAAATAATGCACACAAGTCATTGGACAACATTACTTAGGCTATAAAGAAACAAAATCATGTGCATGGATAGATAAAATGAAATAGCCTCCGCACAGACAATAAGGAAATGATTTTAATCAAACCATATTGTTGATGAAAATACAAAAACAATAAAAGTGCTAGTTATCAAATCAAATCAAATCACCTTTATTTATATAGCGCTTTTTACAATGGCAATTGTTTCAAAGCAGCTTCACAGTGGTAACAGGAAAATAATGCAACGGAATTTGATTCGGCTCTGGTGAAAACGGTGATGTCATCCAGCTCATTTCAATTATCATATAGTGTCAATGCGGGCAGATCAGTAATATAGTTGAAATTTAAGTGTCCCCAACTGAGCAAGCCAAAAGCCAAAGGCGACGGTGGCAAGGAACCAAAACTCCTTCAGGGCCAGAATGGAGAAAAAAATCTTGGGAGAAACTAGGCTCAGTCGGGGTGCCAGTTCTCCTCTGGCCGACGAACAAATAGTGTATGATTATGATTCTGGCAACATTACAGGTCAGAAGTCATATTAGATCAATAGATATTCATAGGATTATTCGAAAGATTGGAGTCGTCACGCCGGGGACGGGTTTAATGAGGATGTCGTGTCGATGCGGCATTTACAGGGGGGAGTTTAATTGACACGGTCTCTACAGACACTTCAGGGATATGGTCGTCATGTCCAGGCTAAGGGCCACCATCTGGTCTGGATACGGCCCGGATACGGCCGACTGCAGTAAACCTCGGGATAAACAGAGAGACTAACATTAGCGTAGATGCCATTCTTCTTATGATGTAACGAGTACATCAGGTGTTATTGGAAGTGTTCCCGGTTCCGGCTGACCTAGTTAATGCAGCCTAAAACAATCATTTAACTGATTTGAATAACAGAAATTAAAAATGTTTTATGTGTATGCCGTAGTAAAGAGATGTGTTTTTAGTCTAGATTTAAATTGACAGAGTGTGTCTGCTTCCCGAACAATGCTAGGAAGACTGTTCCAGAGTTTAGGTGGTAAATAGGAAAAGGATCGACCGCCTGCAGTTGATTTTGATATTCTAGGTATTATCAGCTGGCCAGAATTTTGAGACCGCAATAGACGTGATGGAGTATAATGCGTTAAGAGCTCGCTCAAGTACTGGGGAGCTAAACCATTTAGTGCTTTGTAAGTAATCAGCAAGATTTTAAAATGTATACGATGTTTAATAGGGAGCCAATGCAATGTTGCCAGAACCGGGCTAATATGGTCATACTTCCTGGTTCTAGTAAGAACTCTAGCTGCTGCGTTTTGGACAAGCTGCAGTTTATTTATTAAGCGAGCAGGGCAACCACCCAGTAGAGCATTACAATAATCTAGCCTTGAGGTCATGAACGCATGAACTGTTCAGCATTTTGCATTGAAAGCATGTGCCGTAATTTAGATATATTTTTAAGATGGTAGAATGCAGTTTTACAGATGCTAGAAACGTGGCTTTCAAATGAGAGATTGGTATCAAAGAGCACACCCAGGTTCCTAACTGACGACGAGGACTTGACAGAGCAGCCATCGAGTGTTAGACAGTATTCTAGGTTACTACTTGTGGAGTTTTTTTGTCCAATGATTAAAAATTCTGTTTTTTCTGAATTAAGTTGCAGGAAATTACTAGTCATCCAATTTTTTATATCAGCTATGCATTCTGTTAATCTTGTGAATTGGTAAGTTTCGTCAGGGCGTGAAGAAATATAGAGCTGAGTATCGTCAGCATAACAATGAAAATTAACGCCATGCTTCCTAATAATATCTCCCAGTGGTAGCATGTACAGGGTGAAAAGCAACGGTCCTAGCACTGAGCCCTGCGGTACTCCATACTGAACTTGTGTTCGGTGTGACATCTCTTCATTTACTGCTACAAACTGATAACGGTCAGATAAGTATGATTTAAACCATGCCAATGAAATTCCACTAATGTCAACATAATTTTCGAGTCTATTCAAAAGAATGTTGTGGTCGATAGTATCGAATGCAGCGCTAAGATCGAGTAACACTAACAGAGAGATACAACCACGATCGGATGATAAGAGTAAATCATTCGTAACTCTAATGAGAGCAGTCTCAGTACTATGATACGGTCTAAATCCTGACTGGAAATCCTCACAGATACCATTTCTTTCTAAAAAGGAGCATAATTGTGAGGACACTGCCTTTTATAGTTTTTTTGACAGAAAGGGTAGATTTGAGATTGGCCTGTAATTGACTAATTTTGTAGGATCAAGTTGCGGTTTTTTAATAAGTAGTTTAATAATAGCCAACTTAAAAGTTTTCGGTACATATCCTAATGTCAAGGATGAATTGATGATATTAAGAAGAGGATCTATGACCTCTGGAAGCATCTCTTTTAGTAGTTTAGTCGGTATGGGGTCGAGCATACATGCTGTTGATTTTGATGATTTAACGAGTTTAGCCAATTCTTCTTCTCCTATAGCAGTGAATGAAAGTAATTTTTCCTCAGTGACACTACAATGCACTGTGTGATGTGATACTGTAGTAGACGGCTGCATGGTTATAATTTTTTTCCTAATATTATCAATCTTACAAGTAAAGAAGTTCATAAAGTCATTACTGCTGTGCTGTTTACAAACATCAGAAGGTGAAGCTTTATCTTTGGTTAATTTAGTCACTGTATCAAATAAATACCTAGGGTTGTGTTTGTTTTCTTCTAAGAGAGTCGAGAAATAAGCAGATCTAGCAGTTTTTAGGGCCTTTCTGTATGCAATCATGCTCTCTTTCCACGAAATGCGAAAAACTTCTAGTTTTGTTTTCTTCCAGCTGCGCTCCATTTTTCTGGCTGCTGTTTTAAGGGCCCGGGTGTGCTCGTTGTACCACGGCGTTGGACTATTTTCTTTAATCTTCTTTAAGCGCCGGGGAGCAACTGTGTCTAAAGTGCTGGAAAAGAGAGAGTCAATAGTTTCTGTTGCAACATCGAGTTCCTCTAGGCTGTCTGGGATGCTGAGGAGATGAAACTGATGAGGAAGATTATTTACAAAGAAATCTTTAGCCACAGCAGTGATAGTCCTGCCATATTTGAAGCGAGGGGACGGCTTTGCAGCCTTTGCTAAATTAAGTGTACATGATACTAGGTAATGATCTGAGATGTCATCGCTCTGCTGCAGAACTTCAATGGTATCAACATTTATTCCATGTGACAGTATTAGGTCTAACGTATGATTACGGCGATGAGTGGGTCCTGACACGTGTTGCCTTACTCCAATAGAGTTTAGAATGTCTCTAAATGCCAATCCCAATGCGTCTTTTTCATTGTCTACATGGATATTAAATATTAAAATCACCAACAATTAGGACAATTATTTGCAGCCAGTACTAACTCTGATAGAAAATCAGCAAATTCTCTGGTAAAGTCTGTATGGTGCCCTGGTGGCCTGTATACAGTAGCCAGCACAAATGTCAAACGGGATTTATCAATTTCACTACGTAACGTTACGTAAAGCACCAAAACTTCATTTGAAACTAGACTTCTGAGTAATACCGAAGATATTATTATAAATTACAGCAACACCTCCCCCTTTACCTTTCAGACGCGGCTCGTGTTTATAACAATAATCTTGGGGGGTGGACTCATTTAAAGTAATGTAATCGTCAGGTTTTAGCCAGGTTTCTGTCAAACACAGCACATCTAGGTTATGATCTGTAATCATATCATTAACAATAAGCACTTTTGAGGAAAGGGATCGAATATTCAGCAGCCCGAGCTTTATCATTTGATCATCTGTATTATATCTGTTGTTTATTTGTTGGACATCAATTAAATTTTTACCGTTGAATGGTTTTGATGGTTTTTTGTATTTACTAATTCGTGGAACAGACACAGTCTCTATGTGATAATATCTAGGTGAAAGTCTCTATGTGCTGGGATTTATCTGACTTCTGTGACGTGAGACAGCTAGCAGGCGGTCGGGTAAGCCAGTCCATCTGCTTCCTGACCTGGGCCCCAGTTAGTCAATGTTTAGCTCTAAGACTATGTGCCAAATTACTAGAGAGAAGAGCGGCACCATCCCAGGAAGGATGAATACAATCTTTTTTCAACAGGTCAGGTCTGCCCAAAAGCTTTTCCAATTGTCTATGAACCCTATGTTATTTTGCGGACACCACTTAGACAACCAGCCATTGAGTGATGATAGTCTAAGTATCTCATCACTCCTTTTAACGGGGAGGGGACCAGAGCAAAAAACGTCATCTGCCATCGTACTTGCGAGTTTACACACCTCTTTAATGTTAATTTTGGTGATCTCCGACTGGCGAAGTCGAACATCATTTGTGCCGACGTGAATAATAATCTTAGAGAATTTACGATTAGCATTAGCCAGCACTTTTAAATTTGCTTTGATGTCAGGCGCTCTGGCTCCTGGTAAACATGTGACTATGGTGGCTGGTGTCTCTATTTTCACATTCCGTGTAATAGAATCGCCAATAACTAGGGCACTTTCAACAGGATTCTCAGTGGGTGCGTCACTGAGTGGGGAGAACCTGTTTGATGTTCTAATCGGGACGGAAGAGTGGTTTTTTGATCCGCGACTATGCCATCTCACCGTCACCCAGTTGCCCTGCTGCACGGGCTCTACAGCCGGAACCGAACAATGTACAGAGTTCACTAAGCTATTCGCATCCAAAGCAGTGTCTAAAGCTGTTATATTCTCACTACTCTCAAATAAAGTCTGGATGCGTGTCTCTAATTCTGAAATCTTTTCCGTCAGCCTGACTGTCTCCTTACATTTATCACATGTGAAGCCCTGTTCGCCAACGGAGAAAGATATACTAAACATGAAACATGCAGTGCAAGTGACAATGACAGGAGAAGACATGGCTTACCGTATTTGTTGAATAATCCAATTTACCACAGTTGTTTGATGGAGTTTATTTACTAATCCAACTTACCACAGTTGTTTAATGAACTCAGAAAACAAGAGACCCGAGTGCAGAGATGGCAAGCTAACAGGCTAGCGAAATGCTAACGCGTGATAGTGATTTAGATTAAAAGCTAGCGGTGTCAGATTTAATGTGGTAGGCAATATTAGACAATATATGGTGATGGGTAAATTATATTTAGCAGTTTAAACAACAGGGAATGATATCAAATAAAGATTCAAAAGCAAGCAAAGCACACGCGAGCACAGCAGTCAGTAGGACAATTAATAATTTATTATTTTAGTTATTAATAATAGTTATTAGTTATTAATAATTTAATATTAATAATTCATGATAATAATTAATAATTGAAAAAAAAATTAAACATTTTTATTAATACAGTAATAGTAAACATCTTTGTTTCAAATAACATCATTGCTGTTGCTGTGCGCGCTGAAGCTGAAGAACTAAATGAACACCCGTAAACTAAATCGCTTTGCTATAAGGTTAATTAACTTAACAGAACGCATCCTATATAAGATAAATCAGATATTTATACAAAATAAACATAATATTACAACTTATATTTGCACAAAATCATGCACAGATGAACTTGAAGTAAGTTAAGTAGTCAGAATGTGCAATTCCTGTTGTGGATGCACTCTCCCTGTTGTGGATGCACTCTCCCCATAACAACACGCTGAAACACTGCAACTAAACCCAAAGAATTTACTCGTTTTTATTACAGTAGTGTATACTGTAGGGCAATATACAGTTAAAGACCCAAGTTCCAGATATGATGAATGAAGACCCGGGGTCAGAATTATAATAAAATAGAAGAACATTTTTGTGAAGAATAGTTTGCAGTTTCATCAGCAGAAGCCAGCTTCAACACTCTGAAGCGTACATACAATTTTCCACTACAATTATACCTTAAATTATGTCATCACTTCAGGTTGAATGATTCTAATTGGCTAAGAAATAGATAAACATAGAAAATTTCCACACATGGACTGATAGACCGAAGCATATCTCCATTGATCACGCAGATGACACCCAGAGTGGCCCTCCAAGGTCACGAGACTGTGCGTCTAGGCACTAGCATGTCAAAGAAAACAAGTAATTTCATCTTTCTAGGGTGCCAGTTGTTCACCTCACCAATACTGATCTGTAACAAAGAATACTAGTGCACATACACAGATACACAGCTTCTTCAAGGGTGGACTTGGTCGAGCTCTAGCTCTGACCAGAAACTTTCCCAAAAGATACTGATAGCATGTTCTTTCTCTCAGTAAGAGGTACAGACATCCTTGGAACTGAACAATATTCATCATTGTTCTCTAGTGTTTAAATATAGAAAAAATAAAGTAAATGATTTAAGTAAAAATTGGTGACATAGGCGACCGACATGGAGAGAGCACATTACATATAATTCTATAACTAAATACAAGCTTTAAGGAATCTTTCAAATCATTTTAGAAGGATAAATATTGATTAATAACTTGATTATAATCACTCAAAAGATATATATTGAAGCGGCAGTGGATTCCAGAATCCACCCCCTTCAATACAATTCTACTGTTATGTATATGACAGTTCCAATGATAGTTATTAATGTTTTGCATTGCTGTTTGAGTGCTGAAGCTAAAGATGATCACCGGTACAGTGAAACACTGCTAGCGTGTTATTACCCTAACAAAATGCATATGAGATTGATCATATATTTATACTACATAAACGTAATATTATGACTTATATCTGGACCAAATGAACCGTGCGGAACAACACAACATCGTCATTCGGAAGGGAAGGAGTTATGATCACATAATGTGATTGACAGCTCTAGAGCAAATGAGCTCTCTGACTCATAACACAGACACACGGAAGAAAACAGCGCTCTGTACGCTGTTTCAAGCTCTTCAGATCGCATAATTCAGTGGAAAATTAATAGAAAATTATAATCTTTATAAAGAACGTAAGAATAAATCTGTTCTTAGACACCAATGATAACACTCATTCTCTTCTAGTCAAGTCACCTTAATTTATATAGCACTTTTTACAGTATAGATTGTTTCAAAGCAGCTTTACAGTGATAATAGGAAATTAATGAAAGAGAGATTGTTTTGGCTGTACATCAGCTCTAGAAAAAATGATTGTCCAGCTAAGTAAGTTTTTGATGGATTAATTTCCGTTGTAAAAAATAATTAGTTATTTAATTTGGGGCCACTTACACGACACCATTTTCAAATAAAATAGAAAACGCTCAATGCGTTCCGGCCGATCATCCACACGGCACATGGCTAGAGAACGCAAACCTTGAAACAGGTTTTGAAATAGTTTTGAAACGATACTGTTATCATCTTCGTGTAAAAAACTTCTTTACGTGCAAGATTGATAATATTAGGGAGAAAATTATAACTATGCAACCATCTACTACAGTATCACATCAGACAGTGCATTGTAGTGTCACTGAGAAAAAATTCCATTCATTCACTGTTATAGGAGAGGAAGAATTGGCTAAACTCGTTAAATCATCTAAATCAACATGTATGCTCGACCCTATACCGACTAAGCTACTGAAAGAGATGCTACCAGAGGTCATAGATCCTCTTCTTAATATCATTAATTCATCTTTGTCATTAGGATATGTACCGAAAACTTTTAAGCTGGCTATTAATTAAACCTCTTATTAAAAAAACGCAACTTGATCCTACAGAATTAGTCAATTACAGGCCAATCTCAAACCTACCCTTTCTGTCAAAAATACTAGAAAAGGCAGTATCCTCACAACTATGCTCCTTTTTAGAAATAAATGATATCTGTGAGGATTTCCAGTCAGGATTTAGACCGTATCATAGTACTGAGACTGCTCTCATTAGAGTTACAAATGATTTGCTCTTATCCGATCGTGGTTGTATCTCGCTATTAGTGTTATTGGATCTTAATGCTGCATTTGATACTATCGACCACAACATTCTTTTGAATAGACTCTCAAATTATGTTGGCATTAGTGGAATTGCATTGGCATGGTTTAAATCATACTTATCTGACCGCTATCAGTCTGTAGCAGTAAATGAAGAGGTGTCATATCGATCACAAGTTCAGCATGGAGTACCGCAATGCTCAGTGCTAGGACCGTTGCTTTTCACCCTGTACATGCTACCCTTGGGAGATAACATTAGGAAGCATGGCGTTAGTTTTCATTGTTATGCTGACGATACTCAGCTCTGTATTTGTTCGCACCCTGACGAAACTTACCAAATCACAAGATTAACGGAATGCATAGCTGGATATAAAAAATTGGATAACTAGTAATTTCCTACAACTTAATTCTGAAAATGTTTAATTATTGGACAAAAAACCTCTGCACGTAGTAACCTAGAATACTGTCTAACACTTGATGGCTGCTCTGTCAAGTCCTCGTCGTCAGTTAGGAACCTGGGTGTGCTCTTTAATACCAATCTTTCATTTGAAAGCCATGTTTCTAGCATCTGTAAAACTGCATTCTTCCATCTTAAAAATATATCTAAATTACGGCACATGCTTTCAATGCAAAATGCTGAACAGGTAGTTCACGCGTTCATGACCTCAAGACTAGATTATTGTAATGCTCTACTGGGTGGTTGCCCTGCTCGCTTAATAAATAAACTGCAGCTTGTCCAAAATCGAGCAGCTAGAGTTCTTACTAGAACCAGGAAGTATGACCATATTAGCCCGGTTCTGTCAACGCTGCACTGGCTCCCTATTAAACATTGTATAAATTTTAAAATCTTGCTTATTACTTACAAAGCACTAAATGACTTAGCTCCCCAGTACATTATTCTCTTAACGCATTATACTGCATCACATCTATTGCGGTCTCAAAATTCTGGCCAGTTGATAATTGTTCGGGAAGCAGACACACTGTCAGTTAAATCTAGACTAAAAACACATCTCTTTACTATAGCATACACATAGAACATTATCAATTTCTATTATTTAAATCAGTTAAATGATTGTTAGTCTGCATTAACTAGAACTGCCAGAACCGGGAACACTTCCCATAACACCTGATGTACTCATTACATCATAAAAAGAATGGCATCTACACTAATGTTAGTCTCTCTGTTTATCCCAAGGTCTGCCGGATCCAGATCAGATGGTGGACCTGCGCCTGAAGTGTCGACAGAGACCGTGTCAACTAGACTCTCCCCTGTGAAGGCCTCCTTCCCTTCCCTTCCCCGCTGTACAGATAAAAACACATGCACACATACGTATTCAAACGCGCTTACCTATAGGCTAAACACGTAATGCTTGCGTACATGCCGTTGCTGTTTTCGCAGATTCTCCTTTTTTGTGGTTTTTTAACGGGGATGGTGGTGGTATAGTTTCAAAACTATTTCAAAACCTATTTCATGGTTTGCGCTCTCCGGCCACCGGATGCTGTTGCCGTGCGGATGGGCGTCCGGAACGCATTGGGGGTTTTTAATCAATCAAAAACTTGCTTTAGCTTTTTTCTAAAGCAAAATTAATTTCCTGTTATCACTGTAAAGCCGCTTTGAAGCATTCTGTGTTGTAAAAAGACCTATATAAATGAAGGTGACTTGACTTGACTAAGCTTCAGAAAACCGTGAATCTGTGAGAACGGTGATGGCATGCACGTAAGCATTACGTGTTTAGTCTATAGGCAAGCGCGTTTGAATACATATGTGCGTGGGCGCATAGTTTTTCTTTACAAAATGACCGCCAAATTACTTGTCTGGCATGCATAATACAGCGTTTTAGTCGTTTCCTATAATTTTGATAACGTTTTCATCTGTACAGAGGGAAAGTGAAGTGAAGGAGGCCTTCACAAGGGAGAGTCTAGTTGACACGGTCTCTGCTGACACTTCGGGGCTGTACTGTGGTCGTGTCTAGGCGCAAGTCCACCATCTGATCTGGATACGGCCTGGATCCGGCAGACTACTGTAAACCTCTGGATAAACAGAGAAACTAATATTAGCGTGGATGCCATTCTTCTTATGATGTAACGAGTACATCGGGTGTTATGGGAAGTGTTCCCAGTTCCATCTGACCTAGTTAATGCAGCCAAACAATCATTTAACTGATTTGAATAATAGAAATTGATAATGTTCTATGTGTATGCCAGGTTAAAGTGACAGAGTGTGTCTGCTTCCCGAACAATGCTAGGAAGACTGTTCCAGAGTTTAGATGCTAAATAGGAAAAGGATTTACCGCCTGCAGTTGATTTTGATATTCTAGGTATTATCAACTGGCCAGAGTTTTGAGATTGCAATAGACATGAAGGACTGTAATGCGTTAAGAGCTCGTTTAAGTAGTCGGGAGCTAAACCATTTAGTGCTTTGTAAGTAATTAGCAGGATTTTAAAATGTATGCGATGTTTAATAGGGAGCCAGTGCAGTGTTGACAGAACCGGGCTAATATTGTCATACTTCCTGGTTGTAGTAAGAACTCTAGCTGCTGCGTTTTGGACCAGCTGGAGTTTATTTATTAAGCGTACAGGGCAACCACCCAGTAGAGCATTACAATAATCTAGCCTTGAGGTCATGAACGCATGAACTAACTGTTCTCTGCATTTGTCATTGAGAGCATATGTCGTAATTTAGATATATCTTTAAGATGGAAGAATGCAGTTTTACAGATGCTAGAAACATGGCTTTCAAATGAAAGATTGGTATCAAAGAGCACACCCAGGTTCCTAACTGACGACGTAGACTTGACAGAGTAGCCATCAAGTGTTAGACAGTATTCTAGTTTAGTACGTGCGAAATACTTTTCTTTGGTGTTTACACAGGTTTTCAAAACAGCGCCACCACTCTCACAATTTTGTGCTACAGCAGCGGTTCGGGTAAGCTCAAATCTTATTGGACGGCTAGTTTCTTCGCGGGGCGACGTGGAGAAAAAAACTTCACACTGGTCGGAAAAAATATCCCGCTTTGTCGCGCTGCCATTAATCGTGCCCGGTATAAATGGCTTACCCCACTCCTGGTACCATGTATTATTCAGGAATCATAAAAATAAGAGGAACTAGAGATTGCGGGTACTGGTTTCTTTATTCCACATGGGACTTCCATCATATACAAATTACCACCTCTTCCTCAGTAAATGCACCCAACTTTATACTATCCATTATTGCCACCTAGTGGATCAAATAACATCCCACTTATTACAATAAGGATCTATTGTTTCGATTCGAGAGAGTCATCGCGTCATACATTTGCGCTATTTAATTGCACGCAGTGTGAATGGGCCTTTACTAGAGAGCTGTTAGCATTGCAATTGTTTTCAGTCACATATCTTCACTAGCAACTATCCTGAGCTGTAAAAAGAAATACAGCTGACATGGGTAATGGGTAAATCCATTTCACGTTGTATTTTCCTATAAAGCAAGCTCTGATAAAGCATAATATAATGCAAATAATGAATAATTTGTACATTTAAAAAAGGGCTTTTTAAATTTCTGTGCCTTTTCCATGGGGTGTTGATGTTTGCTGTTTGTTATGCCTGTGCAGTATATTGAATATTTACAGTATAATGTTCTGCGCATTTATACAGGGCCCATTTTTTTGTCACATTTTGTTATCTTGCAGCCTTGTGCTAAAATGCTGTAAATGATTTTTTGTTCAATCAATGAACATTCCGCATAGGTTTGTAAGTTCATAAGTTCGTAATTTTGATTCATTTCTCTGAATCAGTTCAAGCTCTCCATGTCAATGAAATGATGAAAACTCATATTCTCAGAATTTACATTTACATTTAATTATTTAACAGACACTTTTATCCAAAGCGACTTACAAATGAGGAGAGCAATAGAAGCAATCGAACTAACAATAGGGCAACAATATGCAAGTGCTGTGTGACCAGTCCCCAGTTAGTCCAGCACAGTAGTTTACTCAAGTTTTTTTTTTTTTTTTTAAATAGATATAGAATAGTAAGTGTTAGTATTAATGGGTCAGGTGTTGCCGAAAAAGATGCGTCTTCAGCCGTTTCTTGAAAATGGCTCGGGTTGAGTTAGGCAGGTCATTCCACCAATTTGTTTGCATAATCACTTAAAATATATATGTAGGTAAATGCTAATGTGTATATGTATTCTTATTTTTGTACATATAAATCAAAATGATTAAATATCCTTTCCATTTATATCTTGTTAAAAAATATCTTAATAAAATTAACACAATTCTTCTACAACTATATTTTTATTGTTTTAGTTCTTGCATACTTTTTTTTTAATGGTTAAACTTAAGTTTAAAACGTAACATAATACAAAACTGAATAAAACTACATTTCTGCAGTAATACCATATTGAAATATATTCCAAATCTAAAAATTAAAGACTATCAAAACATTAGATGTACAGGTAGTTATTCTTTCAATTTTATTACAGTCTATACAAAAGTGTGCTCTAGGAGGTAAAAGCTTGGCTTGCTAAGAATTTCCTATTTTTGAACTCAGACAAAACAGAAGTTATTGTTTTTGACCCCTCAGAAACCAGGCCAAGACATTATCTTGACCTTGGATCTCTAGATCTATTTATCTCTCCCCAAGTACGGAATTTAGGTGTGATGTTAGATAGTTCCCTCAAATTCGATAAGCAAATTAGTGCTGTCATTGGATCTAGCTTTTTCTATCTTCGCTCTCTAGCGAAAATCAAATCTTATCTTCCCAAGCGCTCGTTGGAGACTGCGATCCATGCTCTTATTACCTCGCGCCTGTACTATTGCAACTCCCTTTATTTTGGTGTATCAAAGTCCCAAACGGCACGCTTACAGGTTGTTCAAAATGCTGCGGCGAGATTCCTGAAAGGAAAGAGAAAATTTGATCATGCCACCCCCCTTTTGAGATCCCTTCATTGGCTTCCGATAAATTTCAGAATTGAATATAAAATTGTATTATTGGTGTATAAATCCTTAAATGATTTAGCACCTTCTTATTTGTCTGACTTACTCCATTTATATTCTCCCTCTAGAAGTCTTAGATCTGAAACGAAACTTCTCCGTTAGATACCTAGAACCCGGCTAAAATCAAGGGGTAACCAAGCTTTTAAAGTGGCTGGCCCCACACTGTGGAACAAGCTCCCACTTTATATTAGATCGACTTCCTCTCTGTCTGAGTTCAAGTCATGTCTCAAAACTTACTTATTTTCTGTTGCTTTTAGATTATGATGATTGTTCTGTTTTAAACAGTGTTCATTTTTATTTGTTACTAATTTCTGTTGGCTCTGTTTTCTATGTGTACAGCACTTTGGTCGGTCAGTGGCCATTTTTAAATGTGCTCTCTAAATAAACTGAACTGAACTGAAAAGGGAACAACTTAGAAATAATTTTGTACTGTAATGTAAACATGGACCATGTAACACTGAATTCTACATAGAGCTGTCATTCTTGTTTTGTAAAGAAATTTTATGAAATTAAAATATTGTATAAATACTACCCGTTGTTAGTGGTTTTTAGGTCATTGTTTGTTTGTTGCTCAAACTGTAATAAGGTGTGTTCGACTAGGCTTGATAAAATAGAATTTTTCTACATGTGCCTGTACTAGCATTGATCTCATAGACGTACATAAACCAGAATAAAGTGTACTATATTTGTTTTAGGTCAGATTGTCTCTCTTCAGTAGGACACTTGTTCCATGTGTGAGGATTGGCAATTAGTTGTCAACATAAATATGAAAAATAAAATGTATCATAAGGGTGGATTAATTTCAAGTCTCACATGTTTGTACCTCAGAGAGAAATAACCAAAAAAACAAACAAACAAACACAAAAAAAAAACAAAGCAATTTGAAAGGAAAGAAAAGAGAGTATAGTGAGACCTGTTCTTTTTTTCAGGTAAATAACTGACAGGACTGTTTTATACTGTCTCACACTAACGGTAGGTTCACACATACTCTGTCTGCAATGCATATGCAGCACATATTTTTTTTTCTGTGACCATGTTAACAGGTTAGAGCGTTCACACTGCACACAGAAGCGGTCCGGCAATGCGTTCCAGGAGAGTTGCGTCTGCAGCAGTGCAGCGATCGTTCACGCACCGAGTCTAGTTTTGCTGTGCTGCACGCGCTGAATTAAAGTGACAGCGCATGGTTCGTGGACAAAATGAACACGGATTGACATGAAAATGTAGTAAATGCATTTCATTCAATTATACAAACCCGATTCCAAAAAAGTTGGGACACTGTACAAATTGTGAATAAAAAAGGAATGCAATAATTTACAAATCTCATAAACTTATATTTTATTCACAATAGAATATAGATAACATATCAAATGTTGAAAGTGAGACATTTTGAAATGTCATGCCAAATATTGGCTCATTTTGGATTTCATGAGAGCTACACATTCCAAAAAAGTTGGGACAGGTAGCAATAAGAGGCCGGAAAAGTTAAATGTACATATAAGGAACAGCTGAAGGACCCATTTGCAACTTATTAGGTCAATTGGCAACATGATTGGGTATGAAAAGAGCCTAAGCGTGGCAGTGTCTCTCAGAAGTCAAGATGGGCAGAGGATCACCAATTCCCCCAATGTTGCGGCGAAAAATAGTGGAGCAATATCAGAAAGGTGTTTCTCAGAGAAAAATTGCAAAGAGTTTGAAGTTATCATCATCTACAGTGCATAATATCATCCAAAGATTCAGATAATCTGGAACAATCTCTGTGCGTAAGGGTCAAGGCCGGAAAACCATACTGGATGCCCGTGATCTTCGGGCCCTTAGACGGCACTGCATCACATACAGGAATGCTACTGTAATGGAAATCACAACATGGGCTCAGGAATACTTCCAGAAAACATTGTCGGTGAACACAATCCACCGTGCCATTCGCCGTTGCCGGCTAAAACTCTATAGGTCTAAACATGATCCAGAAGCGCAGGCGTTTTCTCTGGGCCAAGGCTCATTTAAAATGGACTGTGGCAAAGTGGAAAACTGTTCTGTGGTCAGACGAATCAAACTTTGAAGTTCTTTTTGGAAAAATGGGACGCCATGTCATCCGGACTAAAGAGGACAAGGACAACCCAAGTTGTTATCAGGGCTCAGTTCAGAAGCCTGCATCTCTGATGGTATGGTGTTGCATGAGTGCGTGTGGCATGGGCAGCTTACACATCTGGAAAGGCACCATCAATGCTGAAAGGTATATCCAAGTTCTAGAACAACATATGCTCCCATCCAGACGTCGTCTCTTTCAGGGAAGACCTTGCATTTTCCAACATGATAATGCCAGACCACATACTGCATCAATTACAACATCATGGCTGCGTAGAAGAAGGATCCGGGTACTGAAATGGCCAGCCTGCAGTCCAGATCTTTCACCCATAGAAAACATTTGGCACATCATAAAGAGGAAGATGCGACAAAGAAGACCTAAGACAGTTGAGCAACTAGAAGCCTGTATTAGACAAGAATGGGACAACATTCCTATTCCTAAACTTGAGCAACTTGTCTCCTCAGTCCCCAGACGTTTGCAGACTGTTATAAAAAGAAGAGGGGATGCCACACAGTGGTAAACATGGCCTTGTCCCAACTTTTTTGAGATGTGTTGATGGCATGAAATTTAAAATCAACTTATTTTTCCCTTAAAATGATAAATTTTCTCAGTTTAAACATTTGATATGTCATCTATGTTGTATTCTGAATAAAATATTGAAATTTGAAACTTCCACATCATTGCATTCTGTTTTTATTCACAATTTGTACAGTGTCCCAACTTTTTTGGAATCGGGTTTGTACGATAATTTTCACAGTCATCTTTTTACTTTAAGCCCAGGGTAAAGCAAGGAAAACTACACCTTGCCTCAACAAGGTGACATAATGGATGTCACTCGTCTCTTCATGGAGGTGGAAAAACAAGTTCTTTATGACCCGTGGGATTTCTTGTATAAAGATTTAAATGCAAAAAACAAAAAAGGTTTGAGAGTCTGCGTTTTTTGTCAGTTGTAGTTAATTTAAAATGTTTGTGATTTTAACATGAGTACGTTTAAATGTTTTGCCACTTGCTTGAGCAACTTAATATATAGAAAATCTATATAGAAGTAATGCATTGAATAATACGTAGTTTAAATTTAGTTTAAACGTGAATACGTATATGAAAGATTGTATACAGTGCATCCGGAAAGTATTCACAGCACTTCACTTTTTCCACATTTTGTTACAGCCGTATTCCAAAATGGATTAAATTCATTATTTTCCTCAATTCTACAAACAATAGCCCATAATGACAACATGAAAGAAGTTTGTTTGAAATGAAAAAATTCCAAATTCATAAAAATAAAAAAACGGAGAAAACAAAATCACATGTACATAAGTATTCGCAGCCTTTGCGCAATACTTTGTTGAAGCACCTTTGGCACCAATTACAGCCTCAAGTCTTTTTGAGTATGATGCTACAAGCTTGGCACACCTATTTTTGGGCAGTTTCTCCCATTCTTCTTTGCAGGACCTCTCAAGCTTCATCAGGTTGGATTAGGAGCGTCGGTGCACAGCCATTTTAAGATCTCTCCAGAGATGTTCAATTCTGGGCTCTGGCTGGGCCACTCAAGGACATTCACAGAGTTGTCCCATAGCTACTCCTTTGTTATCTTGGCTGTGTGCTTAGGGTCGTTGTCCTGTTGGAAGATGAACCTTCGCCCCAGTCTGCGGTCCAGAGTGCTCTGGAGCAGGTTTTCATCAAGGATGTCTCTGTACATTGCTAAAAACATTGCATTGCATGAAAAACATCCCAACAGCATGATGCTGCCACCACCATGCTTCACTGTAGGGATGGTACTGGCCAGGTGATGAGCGGTGCTTGTTTTCTACCAGACATGATGCTTGCCATTTAGGCCAAAGAGTTCAATCTTTGTTTCATCAGACCAGAGAATTTTGTTTCTCATGGTCTGAGAGTCCTTCATGTGCCTTTTACTGAGGAGTGGCTTCCATCTGGCCACTCTACCATACAGGCCTGATTGGTGGAGTGTTGCAGAGATGGTTGTTCTTCTGGAAGGTTCTCCTCTCTCCACAGAGAAACGCTGAAGCTCTGTCAGAGTGACCACCGGGTTCTTGGTCACTTCCCTGACTAAGGCCCTTCTCCCCCTATCACTCAGTTTGGCCGGGTGGCCAGCTCTAGGAAGAGTCCTGGTGGTTCCAGAATTCTTCCATTTACGGATGATGGAGGCCACTGTGCTCATTGGGACCTTCAATGCTGCAGAAATTTTTCTGTACCCTTCCCCAGATCTGTGCCTCAATACAATCCTGTCTCGAAAGTCTATAGACAATTCCTTGGACTTCATGGCTTGGTTTGTGCTCTGACGTGCACTGTTAACTGTGGGACCTTATGTCCAATCAACTGAATTTACCACAGGTGGACTCCAATCAAGTTGCAGAAACATCTCAAAGATGATCAGTGGAAACAGGATGCACCTGAGCTCAATTTTGAGTGTCATGGCAAAGACTGTAAATACTTTTGTATATGTGATTTTTTTAAAAAAAATTTTTTTATAAATTTGCAAAGATTTCAAACAAACTTCTTTCACGTTGTCATTATGGGCTATTGTTTGTAGAATTTTGAGGAAAATAATGAATTTAATCCATTTTGGAATAAGGCTGTAACATAACAAAATGTGAAAAATGTGGAAAAAGTGAAGCACTGTGAATACTTTCCGGATGCACTGTAACCGTACTGTGTACAATGCTGACAAAACTTTTTAATAAAAGTTGCTGATAACAACTTTTGAATTTGAAATAAAAATAATGAATAAATGTTGTGTTTGTGGTATACAACTGTGGATCAGTTGTGCTCTGCAAACGCGTCATGTGAAATCACATGAGCACATGCTGCTCTTGCATCGCATACATACTGCAACGCACACCACATACGCACTGCAAACAGAGTATGAGTAAACCTGGCATAAGAACGATATTCAGTCATCCAACAAGGAGTTCACAATGATGGAACAAAACTGCTAAAAAAGCATGATCTTGGGCATAACCATAAGATTGTACATCATAAAAGGACAGCTGGACATAAATACTACAGATATTCACACTGTGAACGGTACCTTACGGACCTAAGGCCACTGAGAAAAGTGGGTGGTCACTGCTGTGCTCTATTTTTACACAACATGCATCAATCTAAAATGCAGACACTCCCTGGAGAACTCCCAGTTTGTTAAATGTCTACACCTAGAAACTACCCAAGTGTACATGGTACACCCAGTTACACCCAACAATGTTTCCTGTCACATCCATCACAAAATACCACACCTGTTTGTCCTGTTAGAGGGAGGCAGTGAAATTATTAGAGTGTTTGCCAGGCAGCACTATATTGGCATTGTTCAAATATTCTAGTTATTCTAGTTGGAAGTCAAAATGAAATTAAATGTACCTTTTGACCCTATTTATGTTATAAATACACCTTCTTGGTCATACTGTGCATTATTTATCCATGCATGATACTCTAAAGGGAAAAAGAAATGTCTTCGTAAATTTTATCAGAAGTTGCTCCTCTTCTTGACGTCATCTAGAATTTTATAAATAATTGTAATTATCTGCTCAGAAATACTGTTGAATTTGCTGAAATTACTATGCATATGCAGTGACTGTTTAGTTATTGTATGCAGCTGACAGAAGATGTGTCATGACAGAGGCAAAGCAGCTTTGATGCATCATGTCATTTATACAGAACCAAAGTCTTGCAAGCCCTGCTATTTCCTTCAGGAAATATAAATCTAGTTATTGTTTGAGCCTTTAAATATTTAGAACTAAACATTGCCCATCGAACTTAATGAAATCTTGACCCAAAGCTTATCCTCACTCATGACTCCTCAGGAAGCTTCCTTGCTCCTCATTCTTCGCCTCCTTACAGTGCAATTAGAGAATTGAGATGTCCTTCAAGATGGCTTAGTTTGATCAGTTTACGGGTCATGGGCTGGAGGCCGAATCAGTGACACATTTTTGTCTCAATAAAGTCACTCCCCCTATTTTTACTCCAAATTAAAGGTTACTATATAGCAAACGTTTTATTAAAGACAAAATCGTCTGGCTTTTAGCGATGATTTTTGTAAATAATAATAATTTTGTACATTTTGTATGATTTAGATATTATGTAATTATTATACCCTTAATCCATTACACGTTGTGTTTTAGTTTTAGTGTTTTAGTTATTATGAAACTCTTAGTTGAACTTTAAATTAATATAAATATATGAAGATAATATGTCATATAAATAAGCTTTAAAATTAGCTACTTGTTTGTTTACATGTTAAAATCTCTGTATACCTATATGTATATACGTAGGCGCAGGCTGATGATTCTAACCCAAGCTGTTGATAATTACAGCATTAACTCTTGGCACAAGCTGATTGGTCCGTGATGCATCTGCAGTCAATGAGCTTGTTGCTCAACACATTTAAATGGCTGGTTACATTCATTATAGCAGTTTGCAGCGCTTCAGAGTTCCTCTAAAGTATCTATAGATAAGTGAACGTTTTTCTTGTGCTATATCACTGTGCGTTTTTGCGTGGTCTACTTTATGGGTTTCTTATGAAGTAGCCACACACAAAGTTAATTTGTGTGTCATGGTAATAGTCCTGTTTAATGCTTAGAGTGTTGGGCATGTTAGCAGCTAGCGAATATACTTATTGCATTTATGCTGCAGCAGCAAGCAAACAATGTAGTTGCATGAGGATACAGGGATAAGCTTTGCTTTTCAAAGTGAAATAGGCTTTTGCATTCACATATCAAACGGAGCTACAGCCAATCCTAGTTTTGTACAGCAGCAGCAGCATGTATAACAATTCAAATTGCAATTAAATATCAACAGCAACAGAATGCTAGTAGACATGGTACGTTACAGTAGACACTGTGATTTCTGCTAAATGAGTTAAGAGTCATGTGTTGGCTAATGAATCAATCATGCAATGACAATCATGAATAAAATGCAAACAATGTATTTGCCTATTTCAGCTGCGGCTTGTCTGTATCTGTGTCCGATATTGACAAAAAATGATATCTTAATATTTTCTGGGATTTTATCGATAACGATAATTGGACGATATATTGTGGGGATTTTTACCTTTTTATAAAGCCATTTTTTATGTATGCATCATCTTTTGTGTCAAATTCTTACATTTAGTCAATAAATTAAATTCTAATAAGACACAATATGGCTGTTACCAATCAAATTAAATCTGTACAACATAATTCAACATAATTAATCTTTGCATTGTAGAGGAAACACAAGCTGCATCTGAAGTGGCATTTAGATGTATTTACACTGTCTGTTAAATGCACCTCAGAGGTGACATAAATGAATAACCTGCAATTACAAATTTGATGTTTTAAACATGAAACGTTGAATATTGATATTTGAAATTATTTAAAACATGAAAAGATACTTTAAATGTGAAATTAAAACCACCAGTAGGTGGCAGCAAGTCAGAGTTAATGAGTGAGTCATTGAGATTCAACCGATTCATTCAAACGGCTGATTCATTCAGGAACGAAGCATTTGACTTGATCTTAATGAGTGAGTCATTGAATCATTCATTCAACCCATTCATTCAAAAGCAGATTCATTCAGTAAGGAAACACCCGCCGTGTGTTGCTTAGAGAAGCTAACTCATAAAATAACAGACACATGTAGATAAGCCCTAACCAACTAAAACTACTATATAGTTCAGGCAATGCCATAGGCTAAGGAGAATAAATGAGTCTTCAATCTAGCTTTGAAAGTGTCCAATGTGGGGGAAGATCTCACAACAACTGGAAGTGCATTCCACAACCTAGGGGCCGCAAATGCTCGGTCGCCCTTGGTCTTTAAGCGGGACTGAGGAACAGAAAGAAGCGATTGGTTACATGAACGGAGAGATCTTGGTACAGAATATGGTTGAAGGAGATCGGCAATACACAGTGGGGCTAGCCAATGCAATGCTTTATAGACATACAACATAACCTTAAAATCAACTCTGTATCTGACTGGTAGCCAATGTAAGGAAGTGAGAACAGGAGTGATATGCTCTCTCTTCCTAGTTCTCGCTAGAAGTCTAGCTGCTGCATTTTGGACCAATTGCAAACGATGTATAGAGGAATGAGATAAACCTATATAAAGTGAATTGCAGTAATCAAGCCGGGATGTAATAAGTGCATGGATCACTATTTCTAGGTCTTTCTTTGAGAGGAACTGTTTTAATTTGGCAATGGACCTAAGATGAAAGAACCTTCTTTTGACAACAGAATTAATCTGCTTATCAGATAATAAGTCTGAATCAAAGATAACACCTAGGTTCTTTACACTGTCGTGCAATGTTAGAGACAGGATTTTCAATATTAGCGATACACAATGAAGATCCAAAAGCAATCGCCTCAGTTTTGTCCCCATTTAGCTTTAGGAAATTTTCTGACATCCACAATTTCACTTCCTCCACACAGGAAATCAGGTTTGTGATGGAGTTTCCATTGCTGGACTTGACAGGAAGATAAAATTGTGTATCGTCCGCATAACAGTGATAGCTGACATCATATTTCTGAAAGACAGAGCCAGGAGGAAGCATGTATAGAGAGAAAAGCAGAGGACTCAAAATGGAGCCTTGTGGAACCCTGCATGTGATCAATGTTGAAGATGAGTTGTGCTTACCAATATTAACTGAAAATGTTTGACCCTTGAGATATGAGGAAAACATACTCGGTTACCTAACGTAACCTCGGTTCCCTGAGATAAGGGAACGAGTATTGCGTCTTGCTAGACACTTTGGGAAAACTCATTTTCCTGAAAGTACTGAAGCCTTTTATAAAATCACGCAGCGCTACTGCACAGCCATAACAGTGCTGAGGCTTACTCGCACGCTATTGACTGGCCAGTGGGAACTGCACAAACCAATGGCAAAACGGCGTAACTGCGCGAACCAATAGGCGCGAAGCCCGCGAAACTGAGCGCAGAGCCCGCCAAAGTGGGCGGGGCATCTGCCTATAAAAGACGCTCGAAATGCCATAGGATTCAGGTTCTTTCAACTGAAGCGACGATCACCAGTCATTTGCGCCATAGCACGGCCGTCTACGCAATACTCGTTCCCTAATCTCAGGGAACCGAGGTTACGTTAGGTAACCGAGTACGTTCCCTTTCGAACGGTCAGTCGTATTGCGTCTTGCTAGATGCTTTGGGAACCTATTCAATCACGCCGTGCTATGATAAGCGCAACGACGTGTACCTCCCCAAGTTGGGGCACTATCATAAGGGCCCCAAACTAGAGTTATTGACATATCGTGGTATATACCTTATGTGAAAACTGGGCTTGTAGAGGCCAGCCATAATCATAATGAAGGGACTTGTGTTAAGCACTGGGACATTGGTTGAAGGCCCCGAGTGCTTACTTATGAAGGGTCGGGCTTGCTGAGGCCGGCTCACTACCATTATTACACACAAAGGATATGTGCCTGCAGCGCAGGGACTTCCAAACTGTAAAACCTGGCAAATGTAGACGGCGAGGACCAGCCAGCAGCTGTACAGATATCACCAATGGATACTCCACTGGACCACGCCCAGGAAGAGGCCATGCCTCTGGTGGAGTGAGCCTTGACGCCTATGGGGCACTGAAGGCCTATAGAATCATAGGCTAACGCAATAGCGTCCACTAACCACCTGGATAGACATTTTGCTTAGTGACCGGAAGCCCCTTGGTGCGGCCACCAAAGCTTACAAAAAGCTGCTCCGACTGTCTGAAGTGGGAGGAGCGCTCAATGTATGCTCTCAGCGCCCTGACTGGGCAGAGCAGGTGCAACTGTCTTTCATCCTCTGTGGAGGGGAGAGCAGAGAGGGTGACCACCTGTGCTTTGAACGATGTTGAAAGCACTCTGGGCACGTAGCCACAGTTAAGCCTTCTGGCTCCCTTTAGGAAACGGACAATCATGTCGTTCCTGCCCACTGACTGGCCAGCCATCGGTGCTTGAAAAGCGGCGATGGCTGCCACATAGACTTTGAGTGTGGATGGAGTACGTCCTGCGTCCAACAGCTCTTGAAGAAATGAAAGTATCTGTGATACTTCACATGAGATTGGGTTCTGGTTTCTGGCTGAACAGTCAGAGAACACAGACCATTTGAGATCGTAGTAGAGACGCCTGGTAGATGGAGCTCTAGCCTCACTGCTCAGGATGCTCGCTGGGAGGTCCCTGAGCTCCCCCTGAGGGGCCACACATGTAGCGCCCATAGTTTGGGATGGGGGTAACAGATTGTCCTGTTGGCCTGGGAAAGCAGGTCCTTCCTCAGGGGAATTGGCCATGGGGCTGCTGATAGCAGCTGAATCAACTCGGGAAACCAATGACAGGACTGTGTGCCTGCCCTCTCTGATTCTTTTTAAGACTTGGGGAAGGAGCGGGATTGGAGGAAAGGCATAAAGCAGGCGGCTGGGCCATTCGTGGGCCAGCGCATCCTTGCTCTTTGAGAAAAATATTGGGCAATGACAGTTGTTTTCGGAGGCAAAGAGGTCGACCTCTGCCCTCCCGAAAACATTCCATATCATTTGAACCGTTTGGGTATGGAGGGTCCATTCCCCTGGGGACACAAGGCCCCTGGAAAGCGTATCTGCTTCCTGGTTCAGTCTGCCCAGCACGTGCACTGCTTTTAGCGAACCTGTCTGACCTGTTGGTTGAGCCGTCTCGACCTGAGCCCGCCTTGCCGGTTTATGTAGGAAACCACTGTCGTGTTGTCCGTACGGACTAGGACATGATGACCCGAAAGACGTGGTAGGAAGGTCTTGAGGGCTAACACTACTGCCAGCATTTCTAGGTAGTTGATGTGCAACTGTGACTCCGTGCTCAACCATGAGCCGAAGGCCGGTTCGCCCTCGCACAGAGCGCCCCAACCCGTGTTGGAGGCATCTGTGGTGACCACCATTCGTCTTGAAACTGTCCCCAAGCTCACCCCTGACTCGTAGAGACAGGGTTTCGACCAAGGGGCCAGGGCTTTGATGCAACCGTGGACCACTTTGATCCAAAGATGGCCCGAACGCCAAGCTTGGGGAGAAACCCGTGGTTTCAGCCAGTACTGCAGGGGGCGCATGTGCAGCATGCCCAGCGGAAGTACTGGACAAGCTGATGCCATAAGGCCTAGCATTCTCTGAAAGGTTCTCAGGGGTCTGTTGATTCCCATTTTGAACGAGCGCTCCTTCGACAGCCACGCCCTCATCTGGGCTGAGTCTAAAATCACCCCCAGGAAAGAGATTCTCTGCCTTGGAAGCAACGAGCTCTTGGCTGTATTTAGACCCAGGCGTTCTAGATGGCTAAGGAGCACAGATTTGTGAGATTTAAATTCCGTCTCTGACCGGGCCAGAATGAGCCAGTCGTCGAGGTAGTTCAGAATGCGCATTTCCATTTGTCTCAAAGGGGAGAGTGTTGCATCTATGCATTTCGTGAAAGTGCAGGGGGCCAGAGACAGACCGAATGGTAGGACTGTATACTGGTAGACCTTCCCGTCAAACACAAATCTCAAGAACGGTCTGTGACGGGGAATAACTTGGATATGAAAGTAAGCATCTTTCAGATCCACTGAGAAGAACCAATCCATCGGGCGAATCTGCGCGATTATCTGTCTCAGCGTTAACATTCTGAAAGGCCGTTTGATAAGGACCTTGTTCAGATTTCTGAGGTCTAGAATGGGCCTGAGGCCGCCATCTTTTTTGGGAATAAGGAAGTAGCGGCTGTAAAAGCCTGACTCGCTCTGGGCTGGAGGCACTGCCTCTATAGCCCTTTTTTCCAATAGGCTCGTCACTTCGGCTTGGAGAACGTGAGACACGTTGCTCCCTACTTAAGTGTGTATTATGCCCGCGAAGCGGGGTGGGTTGTGAGCGAATTGGAGCGAGTAACCTCGTTCTAATGTGTTTATAACCCATTGTGACACACCAGGGATGGCCTTCCAAGCCTTGGCCCGGTTGGACAGGGGTTTTATAGTGTCGAGTGGCGGCGCGCTGTGTTTGAGCAGGGCGCCGACCCTCGTGTGGTGCGGAAAAGAAATAATGCTCTTTTGTTGAGTATTTATGTTTTTTATTGGGTTCGGGGGTGTGGGGTGCGGGGCAGTGGGCGGGGCTGAACAGCTGCAGGCGCTGGCTTTTGCTGCTGCTGAGTCGGCTTTTTCTGGCGACTTGAAGAAGCAGAGCTGGAGCGTTTGGGCAGAAAGTGTCGCAAAGCTTGGGACGCCTTTTGTGCCGTGGTACATGCGTATGCGCATTTCCATTTGTCTCAAAGGGGAGAGTGTTGCATCTATGCATTTCGTGAAAGTGCAGGGGGCCAGAGACAGACCGAATGGTAGGACTGTATACTGGTAGACCTTCCCGTCAAACACAAATCTCAAGAACGGTCTGTGACGGGGAATAACTTGGATATGAAAGTAAGCATCTTTCAGATCCACTGAGAAGAACCAATCCATCGGGCGAATCTTTTGTGCCGTGGTAAAACGTTCCGCGAATCCATCCACCGCTGGGCCAAATAGGCCATTGGAAGAAATAGGAGCATCGAGGAAGGCGGTCTTGTCGGCTTCCTTGATCTCCATTAAGTTCAGCCACAAGTGGCGTTCCAATACCACAAGGCTGGCCATGGACCTGCCTATGGCCTGGGCTGTGGCTTTTGTAGCGCGAAGAGCCAGGTCTGTGGCGCTACGCAGGTCGCGGAAAGCCTCCTGGTCAGGTCCAGTCTCGTCCATAGCACGGAGGAGTTTGGCCTGGAAAACTTGGAGGACCGCCATCGAGTGGAGGGTGGAGCCTGCTTGGCCAGCGGATGCATAGGCCCTACCCCCTAAGGCTGAGGTGGTCCTGCAGGGCTTAGATGGATGAGAAACCTTAGCTTTCCAGCCCACCGTCGAAGGCGGGCAGAGGTGCGCGGCCACAGCTTCCTCTAGTGGTGGAAGCTATTCGTATCCGTCAAGCAGGGGGTGCAAGTCCGAGCGTGAGAACATCACGAAAGAGATATCTCTCTGAGGCGAAACCAGGGCACGCGGGCACTGGGCCGACGTGATTTCGCTGGCCTCTGCATACTCAGCCCTCTGACTCCGCCATTTTTTCCGCCGAGGTTCGGAAGGAAAAGGAAACGGGAGAGTGCGAGGGGCGAGGTTGCGCTCTGAAAAGAGCGCTATCCGCGAGCGGAGAGAGAAGAGCGGCATACTCTCGCAGTGAGAGCAGCCGGACCCAGTGAGAGCGGCGTCCGCGTGGGCCTTGCCCAGACAGATCACACACTCGCCGTGGCCGTCCTCTGCATGTGCCACAAGTGTGGCGCGACATTAAAACGTTTGCTGCTCTTTTTGTGAAGCAAAGCTTAGTAAAAGGATACACCGTAGTCTTCGCCGGAGAGCGCAGGAAAACACTGCACTGCGTGATTTTATAAAAGGCTTAAGTATTTTCAGGAAAAAGAGTTTTCCCAGACGCAATATGACTGACCGTTAACTTAATGCAACCCCCTGGATGCCAACCACTCTCTCCAGGCGATTTAAAAGCATCAACAGGCAAAAGTTTGCAGTGGTAATGGTTCCTAAACACAGTGGCTAGACCACCACCACGGCCAACAGCTCTTGGCGTATTTAAAAAGATACAGTCCGCTGGAGTCAGTTCTCCTAAGGGGGCGACATCCCCGGCCTTTAGCCAGGTCTTCTGCAGACAGACGAGAGGTTGAATTGCAGTGCTTTATACAATACAGATTGTTTCAAAGCAGCTTTACACTGATAACAGGAAAATGATGCATTTCTGCTAGCCCTGTAACATCAGTGGCACTGCTAGTATCAAGTGATGAGAAGTAGTATCTAGTGTAATATCTAAAACCATGAACATGTGCTAAATGAAAAACATATGTAAATATGAATATATTAAAATGTTTCTAACAGAACAAATTCTACAGAAAATAATTTAAACATTAAAATAATATTATAAATAAAAGTTTTTTAGCTATAACCTAGAAACGTAAATTTTATAGGTTACACTTTGCAAGTCCCATTTGTTAACATGGATGTATTAGCTAGCTTACATGAATGATATGCATTATGCAATGTACATTTTACAGCATGTATTAATATTTGAGCAATACAATTGTACCTTGATCATTCATGTTAGTTCATAGTGCATTAACTAAGTTTAACAGATCAAATAAAAATTAAAACTCAATTTAAAAATGTATACAATACTTCTACAGCATTTATTAACCTTAGTTAATGTTACAAATGGAATCTTATTGTAAAGTGTTACCATTTCATATAAATCCAAACAGTCAGTTTTTTTTAGAACACTTGACGATTATCTAATCAAAATAACAAAATATGTATTGAAATCGAATGCGTTTTTGATTTGTTTATATTTCTGTCGGCTGCATGACCATACAGTTTGCTTTCTCACGTCACTAGTTGTTACATTGTTTTAACTGCTTGAGGTACTGCTAATGTTAGCGTCCTCTCAGCCTAAGTACATACATACTGCTGTTCTTTACCTGCTAATGCAGCATCTAGACAACAAATGAATTACTTTATTATGATCTGGCAACATGTACTGAAGTGTTCTGTATTCATACCGTTTCCCTGTCAGTGTTTTAAACGCACATCTGATGTGTCAGCGCAGCCTCACGTGTCAATATAAACAACGTCAGTGATAGTTTTTATTTCGCCTCTAGAGGCCGCTCCTGTGCTATATAATGCCAGGAGACCCTTCTCAGAGCTCTCGTACTGTGTACCCTTCTCAACCGCTCCAGCAACGGACGCAACCCGGAAAAACTATCGGTATGGATTTTTGCAGATAACCGATTGTTCCACCAATTAGCTATTGGTACCAATTAATCGGCAAAACCGATTAATCAGTCGACCTCTAGTGATGATGATTAGGGGGAGAAAGTGAGGATGAGACCATAGAGGATAGGCGGGAAGGTGAGCATGAACATAGGTTACGCAGGAAGATGACCTGTGGAGGAGTGTGTGTTGTGTCAGAAGCCAGGTTGAGGTTAAGAGTGAGGAGGAAGGGACTTTGGGGTGGTACTCGTTGTGTTTCGACCGCAGGAACCTGGGTCTAAATAAAGTTCCGGGTAAAGATTTCCCCCTCAAAACAGCCTTGCTTGCGAGGTAGTACTTTTTCAAAGTTCAGGAACTTTTGGGGGTGGGACTTGGGCGCTGAACATGCTGATTAGTTGAGCTCACGCAGCATTTTATTTCAACCTAAAAGTCTGTTGCGGTGGGTGCAGTAAGAGCCGTTTGCTATTCAAATCAACAATGGAGTTTAAAAAATACGACCGATGGACCGACGACGAGGTTCAGGCTTTATTAAGTTTATTTGCGGAGGACAAAATCCAGTGGGCTCTGGAAAGTCGTGCGCAGTCCTACGTCACCGGACTAATCTTCACGGTGCTTTTGACCGCAATGGAAACGCAGACAGCAGTAGGTCTGGGGGAAAAAGAGTTCCTGGGACAAATTGTTCCGGGTAATTTTGGTGGAAACGGGGCTTAAGGTCCAATTGGTTACCTGATTTGTGAGTAGCTGCAGTAGACATTCGCTTGAGGTCACATGAGGCAAGCAGAGTGTGGAAGTCAGCAGCCTGAGGTTTTTCTAGGTGGATGTTGAAGTCTCCAAGTACTACCAGAGTACCACCATCCTCAGGGAAGGAAACCAACTTCTCCAAGAAATTACCTAGCTAACCTGTGGGACGATAAACAACTACAAAAGGGATTTTAATGGGGTGAGTGATAGTGATTGCATGAGATTCAAAGAAGCTGTTGTCACACAGA
This sequence comes from Coreius guichenoti, assembly GCA_039654105.1. NCBI lineage: Eukaryota > Metazoa > Chordata > Actinopteri > Cypriniformes > Gobionidae > Coreius > Coreius guichenoti. The sequence goes on along the minus strand of CM077188.1, from coordinate 25,783,144 downwards.
CATGGTAATGGATTAAATGTCCACTCATTGGAGATAGGCAGACCGGTACTGGGAGGGGTGTGGGAAAAAGTGAAATTAATGGAGAGAGCTGCCAGTGTGGCAGTGTCTTCTGGTCTGATCAAGGTCTCAATCAGGGCCATGAGGTTGAGACCTGAATGACTATTAATACATGTAATGAAGTCTGCTTTGTTGAAGTCTGCAGACTGGCAATAGACCAATAGGAAAAGAAAGAAATGTACTAGAGGACATAGGAAAAGTATGCAGGTTGTGCTGCTCTTGACTGAATAACTTTTGTTACTTTAATAAGGATATTTAATTTATACAGTGAAGACTATGCAGTGCTATTTTACATTTGATTATTAATTTTCTATTCAAATTACTGTAAGACTTACCTGAAAAACATGAAAAGTAGAGTTTATTTTATTTGTATGTTTGTTCTATTGTATTTTGTGATATTGCTCGTAATTTAATTATTTGTTCTTATTTTATTACTAACAGTTTACTTGTCTTTAACAATATTTGAAATTTATATCAGTTAGGCTAGTAGTTTTTGATGTCACAACCTTATTTATTAACCCCTAGAGGACTGCACAGTTTTGGGGCCCTTTAGAAGTTTGACATGCTCTGACATTTGTGCTTTTTTCAGTTGCTTATAAACATATTAATGGCAAAAGTGTCATTACACTGTATTCAGCACAAACTGGGCTACCATAATATGTTAGCAACATGTATGTACATGCTTGTATTTTTGATAGAATAACGTTTATGCGTGATTTTTGAAAAAACAAAAAATTTAAGACTTTTGACTAATGGGTGTTGTTGCCTAGAGTTTTTGCTTCAAACTGATGTGAGAATCATTGTGCCTACTAATTCATATAAAACAATATATTGATTTAAATTTTGAAAGACACTTTTTCTTTATAAAGCCTGTATGTGAAGAGGCGTGAACGATCATGAATAATGATGTGATTTACACCTGAGAGAACAAAAGACCTGCATAATGAGCTGCATAATGAATGAGCCTTTGAGTCAGGTATGTGACAGAGGGGAACTCTTTACAAAATTTACAAAAGAAATATATTTTTTGTAGTTTATTTAGAATATAGTTAACAATATAAAGTGAGAGCCAAAGGCACATTACAAAGGCCTACTATATTTTAAATTATAAAAAAATTTGACATTACTATTTTTAATGTTTTTGAAAGAAGTCTCATGCTAAAAAAAACAGTAATATTGTGACATTGAACAAAATTCAGTATTCAGTAAATACAAATAACTGAATAATTGGTAATGATGAATGTTATAAGTAAAATATTTGGGATTTAAAACAACATAATGCAATGCAATTATGATTTAAAATAGTATAGGGTGAATTCAGGTTGATTGGGACACTTTTCCCAGTCATTTCAATGGCAAAAATTTTCTGAATCATTTAATTTTGTAAACTATCCGATACGCACAATACTCAAATATCATTTTGAGTTTCGGTTCATTTATGAGACTCGCCATACAATGCATGATCACGCCGGTGCCTATTATAGGCTATTGTCTGCTATATTTGCTTCTTATTTTTTTAAATCCAGGCAATTGGCTGATGAAACATTGATTAAAATTAAGATACAATTTATACAAAACGAAATTCACTTTAAAGAAAGGCTTTCTACTAAACAAAACTTAATGAAGTGGTCAAAATCATGTCTGACCCACTCCATGTCTCCCCGACATATTGCGCAGCTTATGATGTGTCCTATCTTACACATGCTGTGCACTTTTCATAATCAACATAGATTAAATTAAAAAATAACATTAGGCTATAATATTTAAACATCAATATGAAACAAAATACGTTTTTAAGGGCTAGAAGAAGTATTGTACACAAAACGTTTGACTGGTAGGCTACTGTAGCCTATTTATAGCTTCTGAGCAGAAATTTGCGAACAGAAGCTTTATTGATGTGACACTAGGCTATTTTACAGTAAACACTTCATAATCTGTCCAAAACAGGCCAAATAAATCTTGTCTAAACAGTCTTACGTCTATGACATTTTATGTAGCATATTTGTTATATTATAGAGCCTATAAATGATGTTAATCTGCAGTTTAATATGTCACACAGACACATGCAGGATTCATATTTAAATGGTCTTTTTTCTGTTTTATATTAACACTAACAATAAACAATAAACTTACCTCACAATCATCGGCTGGATCCGTTGCTCTTAGAAATAAACAGCTTTTCTTCTGAGCGTATTACAGCGCGTATTTCGGAAACAAACGCCCATTAACATAACTGAACTCCAGCTCTGTCCGGAGGCTTCCTAAAGCTCAGCAATTATACACTGTAAAAACAGTAACGATGACGTCGGTTTTACATCAATCCCAGTGTGAGTCCGAATCGATTATGAAACAATGGAAGAACTAGTTATTCAACCCGAACCTTGAGCAGGAGGTTTCTCAGTGATGATACTCAGTTTGAGATACATTATGAGATGTTTCAACTGTAATTCCTCACCATCAGCATTAACAAGTGTGCGTCCATCAACAAACCTGTGTGTGTGTGTTTCTATTGTTTTGCGGTGCACATGTGGGAACTGTATCAATAAAAAAGCACATACGTTAGCCCAGCACTAACGTGAATGACTGATGTAAGTTAACATTAAAGTTTGCGAAACAAATCTAGCTCCATCCTTTATCTTTACTCAAAGTAGTAAGAATGACAGAAAATCTGCATTAACAGACACAGTTTTAGGTAATACTGCAGCCCACAGCTGATTTGCAGTAGTATTTCAGTAAGACAGTAATAACGTGAGTTAGCCAGATACTTACACAATACTTACACAATAAACACATTGTAGAGCACAGCGTCTTCTCTACATGATGCTATCCAGTATCCACAGGAATCAGCTGCAGTGTTTGAGGGGGTTCAAGTTTTCCCTGGTGTCTGCGCCCGCAATAAGTGGACGGGCAATATGCTAATGTTTCGTCTTGACGTCACAACGAATTAGCTTGCGATTCGTTTAAAAAACTATTTGTTTAATTGACTCGAGTCGACTCTTACTTTTGAGAGACAATAACTTTATATACGGTGCACTTTCAGATTTAAAACTTTGCAGGATGTTTTCATTCACTTAGAACTGTTTCACACTACATGAAAGGTAATTTTCAAAAATCCATAATAGGGGCTCTTTAAGGTTATGAGTCAAAAACAATGACCTATTGGCCAATGGCCTATTTTATTTACAAACCCGATTCCAAAAAAGTTGGGACACTGTACAAATTGTGAATAAAAAAGGAATGCAATAATTTACAAATCTCATAAACTTATATTTTATTCACAATAGAATATAGATAACATATCAAATGTTGAAAGTGAGACATTTTGAAATGTCATGCCAAATATTGGCTCATTTTGGATTTCATGAGAGCTACACATTCCAAAAAAGTTGGGACAGGTAGCAATAAGAGGCCGGAAAAGTTAAATGTACATATAAGGAACAGCTGGAGGACCAATTTGCAACTTATTAGGTCAATTGGCAACATGATTGGGTATAAAAAGAGCCTCTCAGAGTGGCAGTGTCTCTCAGAAGTCAAGATGGGCAGAGGATCACCAATTCCCCCAATACTGCGGCGAAAAATAGTGGAGCAATATCAGAAAGGAGTTTCTCAGAGAAAAATTGCAAAGAGTTTGAAGTTATCATCATCTACAGTGCATAATATCATCCAAAGATTCAGAGAATCTGGAACAATCTCTGTGCGTAAGGGTCAAGGGCGGAAAACCATACTGGATGCCCGTGATCTTCGGGCCCTTAGACGGCACTGCATCACATACAGGAATGCTACTGTAATGAAAATCACAACATGGGCTCAGGAATACTTCCAGAAAACATTGCCGGTGAACACAATCCACCGTGCCATTCGGCGTTGCCGGCTAAAACTCTATAGGTCAAAAAAGAAGCCATATCTAAACATGATCCAAAAGCGCAGGGTTTTTCTTTGGCCCAAGGCTCATTTAAAATGGACTGTGGCAAAGTGGAAAACTGTTCTGTGGTCAGGCGAATCAAAATTTGAAGTTCTTTTTGGAAAACTGGGACGCCATGTCATCCGGACTAAAGAGGACAAGGACAACCCAAGTTGTTATCAGCGCTCAGTTCAGAAGCCTGCATCTCTGATGGTATGGGGTTGCATGAGTGCGTGTGGCATGGGCAGCTTACACATCTGGAAAGGTATGCTGAAAGGTATATCCAAGTTCTAGAACAACATATGCTCCCATCCAGACGTCGTCTCTTTCAGGGAAGACCTTGCATTTTCCAACATGACAATGCCAGACCACATACTGCATCAGTTACAACATCATAGAAGAAGGATCCGGGTACTGAAATGGCCAGCCTGCAGTCCAGATCTTTCACCCATAGAAAACATTTGGCGCATCATAAAGAGGAAGATGCAGTTGACAGTTGAGCAACTAGAAGCCTGTATTAGACAAGAATGGGACAACATTCCTATTCCTAAACTTGAGCAACTTGTCTCCTCAGTCCCCAGACGTTTGCAGACTGTTATAAAAAGAAGAGGGGATGCCACACAGTGGTAAACATGGCCTTGTCCCAACTTTTTTGAGATGTGTTGATGCCATGAAATTTAAAATCAACTTATTTTTCCCTTAAAATTATACATTTTCTCAGTTTAAACATTTGATATGTCATCTATGTTGTATTCTGAATAAAATATTGAAATTTGAAACTTCCACATCATTGCATTCTTTTTTTTATTCACAATTTGTACAGTGTCCCAACTTTTTTGGAATCGGGTTTGTATATATTACTTTTTTGTGGTGGGGCCAAGTAGGCCGACCGGGTCAGTAGAAAAAAATCGTTAGCGTTGAGCCCTGATTGTGACGTGTGTTCCCAGAAGAAAACTTATGACTACAATTGAGGCATTTCAGGGAGTTCAGAAACAGTGTTTACTGATGTAGAGAATAACTCCATTTGGAGTCGACTTTGTGCTTTGTAACTTTGCAGAGATTTTTTCATGCTCAAACACCAACATTACACACTAAAGTAAGTTGAAAATGTAAAAAAAAGCCTAATAGGTCCTCTTTTATTGGTTACATTTCTTTTTATATTGAAAATGTAAAGACAAATAAAACCCACCAAAATCATGGTTTTACTCGGCTCTGGACTTATGTGTAGCAAAAAGCATCTAAAATAAACAAAATTAGGATATTTTGCATTTTCATATTACTCAAAAAGATGATAGAAAAAAATCTAAGTCAATCATGACATCTCACCACAGTGATAAACTCATGAGGCCAATTAAACAACATAAGCAAGGCATTACTGTATTTACACATTCAATCATATTCAGACATTCTGTGACATATTCGAAACCACTCACTCATTCACCATTTAATACATAGTGAATTCCACATGTAAGTGTAAATGAGTGAATTCAGACTGAGATTAGGATTAATAGAGAAGGGGCGGTCAGTGCTATAGTAAATGCTACGCTACTGACGATAGTTGTGCCTTTGGCATATCATGTCCTTCAGTGGCCAGAATGAAAGAAAAGGGGAGATTGGACCAGAGCAGGTTGATGGCTCCAGCTGCCCACAGAGGACATAAGTTTGTAGATCAGCTTTTATATGCAGCTTTTTCTTGTCTCTGTTGTTGTATTGAACCCTTCTATGTTTTGCCATCCTTTTGTTTTGTATCTTCCTTCCTTCTTTCTTTCCTTTCGCTCTGTTATTTTCCCCTTGTGTTTCTAAAACTCTCTCACTTATTCTCTTTCTTTCTGCATTCCTCTCTAGAAAGATAAAATAAAAATAATAAAAAATAATGGTCAAATTTGTTTCCATGGTAACTGATTCTTGTTACTAAGGCAGCCCCTCCCTCTCATCCCCTTTCTTTCTGTTTTCCAGCATTTAACCCTTTCACACGTAAATTTGAAATATTCTAGCTGACCCCCCCAGCGTGAGTTTTTTTCTAGAATGCATCGCCTTATTAATTCCATGGCAGCGCATCATCATGCTTGTCACATGACACACCGCAGCCACAATAACGCTGTATGACAGATGTATTCCTTTTATTTCATTTTTCCTTTTTTATTCAAAATATTTACAAACTTGTTAGCTATGTCATCAACTACCTGATATTCCGATTCTCAAATACGTGTAAGTAATGTTTTGTCGTTATAAACCTTTACAATGATCATGTTAGTTGATCTATATGCCATGTTAGTTTGCGCTGCAATTCAGAGAATCAGATCTGTTGGATTTACAGCACGTAAATTCCTCCACTTCTCCTGAAATACATGAAAGTAAGTGGCCAGTGAACTGGGAGAAAATTAGAGCAAACTTAATAGTTAACTACACAATGTGTATATATGAAATGAATAAAACACGTCATCAATTTATAATTGAAAGGATTGTTATTGCCGCTTCCATTGACATCATTTTGTATTTTACAAACTGTAAATGTATTGTTTTGCTAGTACTTGAAATGTCTGAACCTAAACCTAAAGAAAAAATTATGTGGTTGAAAACACTGAATAGTTGTGATTTAATATGACAAGCATTTAGCGCGTCTGTCTCTGGCTCAGCGCCAGCCAAAGCGCAAAAGCACATTTGAGTTAAGCAGTTGATCCCATGATGCACTGACCGTTCTAATCACACCAGTGTGATTGTATGCGTCAAAGGGTTGAAGACGGTGTTGAGTGTGAAATGATGCAATGTTAAAATGTAATGGCTAGATGCCTAACAACAGACACCCAATTATGTGCCTCATATTCACATGCTTTTGACAGTAACAGAAATGCATTGTGCTATATAAACAGTAGTTTCATCGTTTGAGGGGAAAAATATCAAATGCTGACGTAAAACGTGTCAATTGGAGTGAAGAAGAGACTGTAGTGGTCAAAAATGTGACCGAAGTGACAGAGAGAATCCAGGAGATGAGCAAAGGGATCAGAAGCTGGGAAGACAGACAACAGTGCATAAACAGCCAGCTCAGCGCAGAAATCAGCAGCAGACGGAGGGTCCCGTAACCAGTGAGTAGTCCAAGTGAAGTTATTAAACGTAATTTCGGGAGGAGTACGCCCATCTAATCTTTCAATTAATATCAAGGTATAAAAATCAGCCTCTTACCACTTCCTGTTAGTTTTTCGGCATCCCCCCTCCTCCCCTTCTCCTCCTTTTGTACAATTTTGCCTGTGTTATAGGGGGGCAATCGGAGCTTGAGTAGAATATCCTCTCTGAGCCCCTCTATAGCAGACAGAAAGCCAAATCTGTTTACCACTTACTCTAAGATTATATGGGCACATGAACTCGTGCAACAGGTGGTCAGAGCCCAGAGAAAGTCAAAACAGCCACCAGACACATAGCCAGGGATTAATACTGGAGAGGGCGGACGGAAAGCAGGTGAATGCTGGCAGCACAGACTCCACTAATCAAATCAAATCAAATCACCTTTATTTATATAGCGCTTTTTACAATGCCAATTGTTTCAAAGCAGCTTCACAGTGGTAACAGAAAAATAATGCAACAGAATTTGATTAGGCTGTACAGCCGCTCTGGTGAAAACGGTGATGTCATCCAGCTAATTTCAATTATCGTATAGTGTCAATGCGGGCAGATCAGTAATATAGTTGAAATTTAAGTGTCCCCAACTGAGCAAGCCAAAAGCCAAAGGCGACGGTGGCAAGGAACCAAAACTCCTTCAGGGCCAGAATGGAGAAAAAAACCTTGGGAGAAACCAGGCTCAGTCGGGGTGCCAGCTCTCCTCTGGCCGACGAACAAATAGTGTATGATTATGATTCTGGCAACATTACAGGTCAGAAGTCATATTAGATCAATAGATATTCATAGGATTATTCGAAAGATTGGAGTCGTCACGCCGGGGACGGGTTTAATGAGGATGTCGTGTCGATGCGGCATTTACAGGGGGGAGTTTAATTGACACGGTCTCTACAGACACTTCAGGGATGCGTTCATCATGTCCAGGCTAAGGTCCACCGGCCGACTGCAGTAAACCTCGGGATAAACAATGAGACTAACATTAGCGTAGATGCCATTCTTCTTATGATGTAACGAGTACATCAGGTGTTATGGGAAGTGTTCCCGGTTCCGGCTGACCTAGTTAATGCAGCCTAAAACAATCATTTAACTGATTTGAATAATATAAATTAAAAATGTTTTATGTGTATGACAGAGGCTGGCACACAAAAAACACAAATACAAGACCAAAAAATAGACAAGCACGAGAGCACTCAGGCACAGTAACATGAAGTGTACATGTAACACAAAACAATTTCAAAACACAAGCACAATATAGGGAGTAAAGCACATGAGGAATGGGTGAGGACAATTGCCCAAATGAGGACTAGACACTGACTAAATGATGGGGTGTGGTAAAGGGAAAGTAGAGGCAGGGCAAAGGGAGCACATGGCCAACAGATACTCAAACATAAATACACGAAACAAAGACAATACGAACAGGACTGCACACACTTCATGAACTCGGGGTCAAAGCCTAAGTTGACAGAGAAAGTTGATGATCAGAAAGTTGACGATTTGTCAACTCGAAACTTTGAGTTAATTCTGTAACCTGTAATTCTGAGTTCAATAAATTATGTGATTTAGCACTGAAAGCTGAGTAGCATTAATTATAGTTTTTTTTAATTTTATTTTTATGGCCAATACTTATATGTAGAGAACTATGTAATAAATAAACAACTTTTTTCCCCAGTAGACGTGACTATGAGGACAGAGACCGGGCCTGAGACAGAGGTGCCACCCCAACATAAGGGTACTGAAGTTACCATTCCAGAGTCAGCCTCACATGGTAAAATGGAGAAACGGGTAGGTATTTTTTTTTAATGTCCAACTAATATTTTTGGGCATAGAGTAAAAAATGTTAGAAACAAGATAGTTAAGACAAATCTTATTAAGAGAGGAACATTTTTTAAAGTAGTTTGAAATAATCTTTATGAAGCATTGTTTTTTTTAAAAAAAAAATCTTTTTTAACTTATGTCCGTCAAATTAAAGTCAGTGTAGTACAACCGACATGTAGAAAGCCATGTGACAAGGAAACCAAAAGACAGATAATAGCCCCTTTCACACAAAAATCTTGGTAAATTATTATGAAATAACCAGAAAGACTTTTCCAGGAAATACACAAATATGCTGTTCACACAAGCAACAGAGTTCCGTCTTTTTACACATTCACACATCAGTACCAAAATACCGTAAACTCTGTGATGTCAATCATCGGAAATTACCTTTAAACGCCTTTCTACATTGACCTGGATGAGGAGAAGAGATTTAGTGTCCAATTTATTTATTTATTTATTTATTTATTTTTTACTTCTTAGTGACAGGCGTAAGGGGATGATCACACAATGCGGTTTTGATCTCAAAAACATGAGACACATAATAGTTAGGTAGCACTTTATTTCGATGGTCCACTTTAGATATTCTACTAACTATAAGTAAATTTGCAACTACATGTCAAATAACTCTCCTTAGAGTATTAGTAGACTGTCTGCTTAAAGGCACAATATGTACGATTTTTGGATTAAAATATCCAAAAATCACTAGAACAATGTTATATATTTATATTTTGTTGACTTGTGTACTTACATTATCCCAAAGGTTTCCAAGAATGTTTAAATCCAGAGAAATAAGCAATTTTAACCAGGACATGGACCGTGTCCGTGCGATGCCTATCAATGACATCATACCAGCGTTACCCTCGATTTCCGGTTTAATTTTGTAGTAACCATGGAAACACCAAAGACGCTTTAATATATTATATTTTATTAGACAGGTGAGCAACTGTTTGGATACATTCATCGACAGAAATCGAATCATTGTCTTATTGTTTAAATCTTTTCTTGATTTACCACGAGAACCAAGTTTTACCATGCCTAATAACGATCTAGCTTACTGCAGTGTGCAACAAGTGTCTCATAGTAGCCGCCGAACGAACACAGAGATACAACACACTCAAATAATGTATCTAATATGATAAAACAGTGCTGTGTACGCATGACCAGAAAAAGCGGAAGCGGCCATCTGCGGCATAATAAAAGCTCCGCGAAATCAAGGCGTCATCAAGCCATGCCTTTGTTTTGAGTAAGCGACCTCTAGCGGAGACAAATTACATATTGTGGCTTTAATATCTGCTAACACATTATTTTGATGGTCCCCAACAGACATTCTACTGACTATAAGTAAGTTTGCAACATGTCAACTTATTCTACTAACTATAATCTACAGTCTACTAATACTCTAATGAGAGTTAGTTGGCATGTAGTTGCAAAGTCACTTACAGTTAGTAGAATGTCGAAAGTGGACCATTGAAATACAGTGTAACCAATAGGGACTATAGTACTGCAGTTATTATAGTATGCAATAGTAACTGCAGAGCAACGGTCAGGCTAGAGCATGTTTTATATAGAAAAACTATTAAAAGCAGCAGAACATGACATGATAGAGAGGACCCCTGTAGAATCCCATGACTGTCTATTTGACACAAGTCAAGTCAAGTCACCTTCATTTATATAAGGCTTTTCACAACACAGATTGCTAGGTTTGAAATAGTTTTGAAACTATACCATCATCATCCCCGCACAAACCCCTAAAAAGGCGAATCCGTGAAAACGGCGATGGCATTGATTTTGATATTCTAGGTATTATCAACTGGCCAGAGTTTTGAGACCACAATAGACGTGATGGAGTATAATGTGTTAAGAGCTCGTTAAGGTACTGGGGAGCTAAACCATTTAGAGCTTTGTAAGTAATAAGCAAGATTTTAAAATGTATACGATGTTTAATAAGGAGCCAGTGCAGTGTTGACAGAACCGGGCTAATATGGTCATACTTCCTGGTTCTAGTAAGAACCAGAACCAAGAACCAGAAGACACAGTTAAAAAAAATACAGAAACTATTTAATGATTAACAGTTATGAAAAATGATAATGTAATATAAACTGATTATAGGAAGTCAAGCCACATGATGATTCCAGAGATGTAGAAGATGCATCAGAGAGAACAACATCCGACAAGAGCCCCAGATCCCCTCAGAAAGGCTCCAAACGTTCTAAGACTGTTCCCTTTAAAGTCACTCTTTTGGACAGCTCTGGTTATGAAGAGAACATTGAGGTAAGTGTATTTATGCCTTCATGTAAAGAAATAAGAAATCTTTTTTTAAAAACTAGCAAATGAACTGTTTTTGTCACTGAGCATAGACTTGACATACCCTGACATACCCTGACATACAGTACCTGGCTTGACATGAAAACTGATCATCCTTCTTGCATAGTACTTATATGGCTGGACATTATGATGTTATATACCATGTGACAATGTGTCAACTGTTAGTGAATTATATTGTTTATACCTTAGTAAACATATTTGTTTTAATGGGCAGGACTCTTGTGTTATTTACACAAGAAATTATGAAACATCCCATAGGACAGAAAAAAATATGACATGGTCTATTAAAACTGCTTATTGCCTCACAAAGATGTTTTAGTATGTACAAACCCCATTTCCAAAAAAGTTGGGACATTTTGAAAAAAAAAAAAAAAAAAATTCTAATAAAAACAAGATTCTGTCATTTGTTAATTATCTTGATTCTCTATTTAACTGACCAGAGTACAAAGAAAATATTTCCAAAGTTTCCACTGAACAATTTAATTGTACTTAAATTGTAAATGTAAATGTTTTGGATTTGATGTGAACACACTTAAAAATAATAAAAAATAAAAAAGTGGACATCTGCAAAAAAAAGAGTGAAAAGTTTATAGAGTTTTCAAGGTACACTTTTTTGAAACATTCTACAATTAGTAGGAAGTAGTGAACAGCACATTCCAGGGCCCAGTTTTATGGCAGGGCCTCATAAAAAAAGTTTTATGGCTCTGTTCACATAGAGCTCCTCAGAATTTACATTTAAATAGAACGCGCTATCCGTGGGCTTCACCGCATTAGCAGATAATGAGGCAGCTTGCGAACGACTGACATCTCTCTCTTTTCAAACAGATTACATAAACAGAGAATATTTGTTTTTGATTTTCGATATTATTTAAAACCTGACATTTCAACATTTCTTTAGACATATGTCTCATGTTTGTGTGACAAGTATTCACTAAGTTAGTTCATTTTCTGACAAGTATCAGAATGGACTTCATTGAGAGAGAGGCGGCAGATCGCACATCATGTTTGCTTTCTTTATTTTGCAAAAAGCACAACATTTTGTTTTTATTGTGAGTATACACAAATAAAAGTAGAAACTTAACAGATTTGAATGATGTATAACACTTGTCTGTATGACCATAATCGACAGAGTATTTTGAGTCTGTTTCGCACTGATAAGAAAAAAAGCGAGTTGGTCGCGCCGGCTCAACCGCCGACCTCTAGGGGTTAAAATAATGGCTTTTTATTGTTCGTATTTTATTTACAGCACAACATAATCCAAATATACATAACGAAGGACAAAAATGCACATTAATCTAAATACAGAGACTTGAACAGTCACACACCTTTGTGCTATTCGTGAAACAGTTCTTGTTCAACACACCTGTCATTTCAAAGGTGTTTGCTTTTTATTTTGCCATGAAAACTGCCCACCATCAGTAGTCAGTGATGGAGCTTATTTTATCATGTTCATGTTGAGTATCAATCCAGTATAGCTGGCTGATGTTGGTACAGCTCTCAGAGAAAAACAGTTTGAAGGGACTGTAAAAGTTTGACTCATCAGTGCCATCTGGTCCCTGTAAAAACAACAACAAAACAACTGTGAACATGATGAGCAACTAGGGTTGCACGATTTGGGGGGAAAAAATTGTGAGTTCCCTTTCAGTCGGTCACGTTCGACGTACGTCGGAACTGACCGATGAATTGGGATCTATTTTCAGAGACCAATCTACTTCGAGTGTTTAAAAACGAGCCAATGAGGATTGGCATGCGGTTGACGCATTCCACGACCCGCCCCGCATCGCGGGTATAAATACGGAAGTGGAATACCGCATCATTGCTTTCAACTTCGGAGCCGAACGCTACTGTGTTCCTACAAGAGTGTTTGTTTCTCAAGTCAAGAGGACTGCTCCAGTCTACGGTGTTGGTGTGACGGCACTTCAGCGGAGATCGCAAAGAAAAAACAACAGCTGTTTTCACAGCTTCCTGGGCTTGAGTGCTCTCAGCGGGCTTGCACCCCTGAACCGCTGCGAGCCGCGGTCATCCCCCTGTGTGCCTCGGCACTGATTGGAGCGTTTTTTTCCTTCTAAAAGAGCAACACGGTTTGACCCTGCGTCTTTTTCAAGATGTCATTCAAACCGTGTGTTTCTGGATGCCGTCGTTATCTGTCCCCAGCTGACGGACACGATCGCTGTCTCTCGTGTTTGGGCATTCAGCACGCTGAGGCGGCTTTCGTGGATGACTCATGTTCCCATTGCGGGAACATGACCATCGCAGTACTACGGTCTAGACTCGAATACCTCAGACGGGGTGGAGTCCCATTGCGCATCCCCCGATCTAGTGGCCCTCCTGCTGCGAAGCAGAGGGCTGCTACTTTGGCTGATGCCTTTGGTGGAGACCTGAGGGTTACTGTGAGGGCACTCCCGCCGGGTCAACAGGCTCCTCGGGCCCCTCCCCCCTCCACTGCGCCGGTGGAGCTTCCGGAAGAGCAGCCTGGTCCTTCCCACGGGAGACCGTCTGTTACTTTCGGGGCTCCGGCTGAGGACATGGTCTCGATAGCCGCATCGGGGGACGAGCTAATGGACTCCGGAGATGAGGATTCGGCTGCGCTCCCCCCTTCTGGTGTGGTAGCGCTGCCCGAGTCTGATCCAGAGCTCACGGCTATGCTTGCCCGGGCCGCCGCCAGTGTTGGGCTTGAGTGGAACCCTCCACCGTGTCCCGAACCCTCGCGGCTGGACGATTGGTATCTCGGGACGGCCCGCGCTGGTTCTCAGCGCCCCGCCCCAGTACCTTTCTTTCCGGAGGTGCATCAGGAGCTCACGAAATCGTGGATAGCGCCTTACAGCGCTAGAAACCGATCGACTGACTCCTCCGTCCTCACTACCCTCGATGGTGGCGCAGCCAAGGGTTACGTGGAGATCCCCCCAGTCGAGCGGTCAGTAGCGATGCAACTGTGTCCGAAGACCGCTACTGACTGGCGCGGAAATCCGCGTCTCCCCTCCCGGGCGTGTAAGTTCTCGTCCGCACTAACGGGCAAGGCTTACACAGCCTGCGGAGAAGCTGCGTCATCTTTGCATGCCATGCCGCTCCTGCAGGTCTACCAGGCCAAAGCGCTCAAGGAACTGCACGAGGGTAGTTCCGACCCAGGGGTTATGCAGGAACTGCGTACCGCGACGGACCTCGCCCTCCGGGCGACGAAAGTCACCGCACGCTCCCTGGGTCGGGCGATGTCCACACTTGTGGTCCAGGAACGCCACCTGTGGCTGAACCTGGCGGATATGCGTGAGACCGACAAGGTACGGTTTCTCAACGCCCCTGTCTGCCAGGCCGGCGTCTTCGGCGACGCCATCGAGAGCTTCGCCCAGCAGTTCTCGGTGGACCAGAAGCAGACGGAGGCAATTAAGAACATCCTGCCCCGGCGACCTGCTGCTGCCTCCACCCAGTCGCCGGCTGCAGCACCTCCGCCTGCTCGTCGCCGAGGGCGTCCCCCTGCGTCCGCCTCCGCCCCTGCTAAGCCTAAGCAGCAGCCTCCACCTAGCAAGCAGGGTGCCGGGCGTAGGGGTACTGCCCAACCCGTCCAGGGTCCCGCAAAGTCCGCCGGCAAGCGCAAGGGCAAGCGGCCCTGAGACGGGCAGCCCAGGGAGAAGAGGAGCTGCTCCAGAGGAGGTGGTGTCCGCGCCCCTCCTCCCCCCAGAGGAGGACCGGGGGGAGAATGTCTCTACTGGTCATCCCAACATCCTGCCGCTGGCTCTCCGGAGTCCAGCGGTACCCACATTCTCAATAAAAGAGCAGTTTCTTTCCTCCCTGGGCCCCAAGAGGGCCAGGTTGGCAGTGTGCGATGCCCCCGGGCCTCGCCACTCCTTTCCTCCCCTCTCCCCTTCGCCAGGGGGCAGCAGTATGGGCACCGAGGACGCCTCCGGGCCTCCTCACCCATACTCTGCCCCACCCTGGAGTACTCAGACAACACTCCGGGCCGCCTCCGGGCCTCCCGAGTCGGGTCTGTCTACTCCACCTCGCTGCCCCACCTCGGGTACGTCTGTGGTGCCGTTGGTCCCGCTTGTTCGGTCTCTGGGAGCCTGGCTAGGTCTCCCCAGGCCGTCTCGCTGGCTCATCCGTACTATGAGACTCGGCTACGCGATTCAGTTCGCGCGCCGGCCGCCCAAGTACAGGGGCATCCTCTTCACCACTGTGCGGAGTTGCGATGCCCATGTCTTGCGGTCCGAGATCGATGTCCTGCTGGCGAAGGACGCGATCGAGCCGGTTCCTCCTGCCGATATGAGGTCGGGGTTCTACAGCCCCTACTTCATTGTACCCAAGAAAGGTGGTGGGTTAAGACCAATCTTGGACCTGCGCATTCTGAATCGGGCCCTGCACAAGCTCCCGTTCAAAATCTTAACGCAGAAACGTATTTTCGAATGCATCCGTCCCCGAGATTGGTTCGCATCGATCGACCTGAAGGACGCGTACTTTCATGTCTCCATTCTCCCTCGACACAGACCGTTCCTACGCTTTGCGTTCGAGGGGAGGGCATATCAGTACAAAGTCTTGCCCTTCGGGCTGTCCCTGTCGCCTCGCGTCTTCACGAAAGTCGCCCGGAGTGTCCAGCTGATATGGGACCTCTTCGGAGCCGCGCAGGTAGACCTGTTTGCCTCTCCGGACTCGACCCATTGCCAGTTGTACTATTCCCTGACCGGGGGCACCCTCGGCACGGATGCACTGGCGCACAGCTTGCCCCGGGACCTACGCAAATATGCGTTTCCCCCAGTGAGCCTTCTTGCACAGACACTGTGCAAGGTCAGGGAGGACGAGGAGCAGGTCTTGTTAGTTGCGCCCTACTGGCCCAACCGGACCTGGTTCTCCGAACTCACACTCCTCGCGACAGCCCCTCCCTGGCCGATCCCCCTGAGGTAGGACCTGCTTTCTCAGGGGCGGGGCACTCTATGGCACCCGCGTCCAGACCTCTGGAAACTCCATGTCTGGTCCCTGGACGGGACGCGGAGGTTCTAGGTGGCCTACCACAAGCTGTGGTAGACACCATCACTTCTGCTAGAGCCCCCTCTACGAGGCGCCTCTACACGTTGAAGTGGAACCTGTTCGTTGAGTGGTGCTCTTCCCGCCGGGAAGACCCCCGAAGGTGTTCGGTTAATGTCGTGCTTTCTTTCCTGCAGGATGGGCTGGAGCGAAGGCTGTCTCCCTCCACCCTCAAAGTGTACGTCGCCGCAATAGCGGCGTATCACGATGCAGTGGAAGGTAAGTCCTTAGGAAAGCACGACTTAATCGTCAGGTTCCTCAGAGGTGCGAGGAGACTGAATCCTCCTCGTCCAACCTCGATACCCTCTTGGGACCTAGCCCTGGTGCTCAGAGCACTTCAGGGCCCGCCCTTTGAGCCTTTGCAGTCTGCAGAGTTAAACATCCTGTCCATGAAGACAGCGCTCCTGACTGCATTGGCCTCAATCAAGAGGGTGGGGGACCTGCATGCACTTTCGGTCAACGAATCGTGCCTAGAATTCGGGCCGGCCAACTCTCACGTTGTCCTGAGACCCCGGCCTGGATATGTGCCCAAGGTTCCTACCACTCCCTTCCGGGATCAGGTGGTGAACCTGCAAGCGCTGCCCTCGGAGGAGGCAGACCCAGCCCTAGCTTTGCTCTGTCCCATCCGCGCCCTCCGTGCCTACGTGGACCGAACTCAAAGCTTTAGAACCTCAGAGCAGCTCTTCGTCTGTTACGGAGGCCAGCAGAAGGGAAAGGCTGTCTCCAAGCAGAGGTTAGCCCACTGGATAGTGGATGCTATCGTCTTGGCTTACCAGTGCCAAGACGTGCCTTGCCCGTTCAGGGTGCGAGCGCACTCCACAAGGAGTGTAGCTTCTTCCTGGGCGCTGGCTCAAGGCGCCTCGCTGACAGATATATGTAGAGCTGCGGGCTGGGCGACACCTAACACGTTCGCTAGATTCTATAGCCTCCGTGTAGAGCCGGTATCTTCCCGCATCCTCGCCCCCAGTGGCCAGTAGCGCTAAGTGCCCGTTCTAGTGTCGGCTTGCAACGCCACTCCCGCCCTCTGGGCCGGATACGTGCGTCTATTATCTCCAGTTGTGTTCCCCGGAAACGGCTAACCCTGTCGAGCTCCTCCGTCACCCCTTCGGTGTCAGACGTTGCGGCCGTCTGACGCCAGGCCTGCACCCGTATGCTTGTGGAACGTGTGTGTAGGCTGGGTGCCATATGTAGCGGTTCCCTAACGGCAACCCCATATGTGTATTTTTCCACGGTACCAGCTACCCTATTTGGCTAGCCCTGTGTCTTTCCCTTGACAGAGCCCGCTCTGTCGTCTCTGGTGGTGTTCTTTCCCCCCTGGGACCAGGCTGGATCCACCCCAGAGACTGCCATATGTAGTACTACCCTGATAGGTTAGTCCTTATGTGTATTTCGCCACCTCTCCTTCCTCTGAAGGACGTGGCTCCGCAGCGTACCATCTCCACGAGACGGGCACGCTTTCCCAGCGTTATCCAATAGTCACGCTGAGTGGGTCTTGCAGGAACAGCAGTGACTGACCTTCCCTGCCGGGAGCCCTGACTCCCACTCCAACATAGGTGTGGTCCAGTGAGCTCAGGCAGGGCGCTGGAAGGGCCAGCATCCCTGGCGTGTTGGTAGGGATCCCAATTCGTCAGTCAGTTCCGACGTACGTCGAACGTGACCGACTGAAAGGGAACGTCTCGGTTACGTATGTAACCCTCGTTCCCTGAAGGAGGGAACGGAGACGTACGTCCCGTCGCCAGGTGCTGTGCTTCAGCTGAAGGCCGAGTCACTTGTCTCGGCTCCTCAGTTGAAAAGCAATGATGCGGTATTCCACTTCCGTATTTATACCCGCGATGCGGGGCGGGTCGTGGAATGCGTCAACCGCATGCCAATCCTCATTGGCTCGTTTTTAAACACTCGAAGTAGATTGGTCTCTGAAAATAGATCCCAATTCGTCGGTCAGTTCCGACGTACGTCTCCGTTCCCTCCTTCAGGGAACGAGGGTTACATACGTAACCGAGACGTTTTCTGACTAAAATTGTGATTTAAAATTGACAAACAAAAAATATAAAGAACACCAGGTTTGGACAATACAATAAGAATAATAATTTTACTTTACAGAGAATGTTTGTTTATTTTTTGGGAAAAATGCAGACGGCCTATAAATATAAATGATTAGAAAGGAACACTTCAGTACACTACACTAGAGAAAAATATATGGATTATCATGTTACTTCAAATGTTTTCATACGTTATGACGTTATGAAGTGAGTTTGGAGTAAAAACATGTAATGTTTGGCGCGTTTTTGCTTTTCAAATGCACAGCGTAAGTGACACAAACTCACAGCGCTTGTAGAGACCATTTACTGGATCGAACCGGATTCACCCAGATTTGAAAGCTCAGATCCAATGACCCTTTCTGCTGCTTTTACCACATGCTGGAGTTCTCTCTGATCAGTGGCAGTGCAGCTAGCATACCACACTGTGATAGAGTAGGAGAGTATACTCTCTATGGTACTGTGATAAAAGTTCCTAAGTAGTTTTTGAGGCAGTTGTGCCCTTTTCAGTTTCCGTAAGAAAAAGAATCTCTGTTGGGCCTTTTTCACCAGATGAGATGTATGTCATGATCAAGTCAAGTCACATGAAATGTAGACCCCCAAGAACTTAAAGTGCTCTGCTCTTTTCACTTTCTCGTCATCTGAACGTGCGTCACTCTTTTACTTTCGTTTTTAACATAGTGATGTCTGGTTCGTGAACAAATCGTTCTTTTCAGTGAACTGGTCGAACAGTTCGCAAAAATTGGACTGAATCGTTCTAAACAGTTCGCCTCTTGAGTCTGTGCTAGTAAGTTAGGCTACTAAATAACTCACTTTCGGAGTATTTCTCTTCAGGGAAAACCAATCAAGGAAAACACATGCCTAGAGCACCACCAAGTGGTCATTGTATAAAATACAAAGGAAAAACCCTACATGAGATACTGCTTTATAACTTAAAAGCTTTAACTAAAAATCTACACAAGCTTAACAGAAATTATTCTGATATTCTGAGTGTTTTCCAACAATTATGTAATGAAACAGTGACAATTTAAGTTTGAAGGTAGTAACGCCTGTGCTTAGGCTATTAAGAAAATGTAATTGAGCCAAAGAAGAACTTTTATTTTAAATAAATGTTAATTTAAAAGCAGTCTACTTAAGTGTGATATGTTACCATATCATCATGCTTAATACAAAAAATTTGAATAATTGTAATTTGACGATCAGGTGCAGATATCTAAATCAGAGAATATCATAGGTTCGGGCGGTTGACGGATAGATGATTTATTTTTGACAGCGGATTCAGGTGATGTTAGAGCTGATCCGCACATCTCTAACGCACAAGCCCTAGAGTCCCCTTCAAAGTTCAGGTAAAAGTCTTTCTTTTTCTTTGTTCAATTTGCACACTGAACATGGGTTGGAGCTCTTAGGGCCCTATCATACACCCGGCGCAATGCGACGCCAGGCGTGACGCAAGTGTTTTTTGCTAGTTTCAGCCCGACGCAGTTATCATTTTCACGTCCAGTGCCACGTTGTTTAAATAGCATATGCACTCGCGCCATCTGTTCGCCCATGGGCGTGCTGGTCTGAAAACGAGGTGTCTTCAGGCGCATTGTTGGCACGTTGTTATTTTGAGGCAACTGAAAACGACTGCACCATTGACCAACTGAAACCTGGTTTAAAGCCAATAGCGCAGTATTTTTTGTGTTATTTAAAGAGTGTGTTAGTAATATGCACCTATAGGCAGGTGCACAACGCGCGTACACTCTGCTTATTGCACACACAGCACACAAACATTTTTAAATATTACAAATAAAAGTATTCCTCTCTGGAGAAGTGTTCAGTTTTTCCGCTTGCAAATTCCACCATGTAAATAGCGAATCCGCCATGGTGCAAGCGCAACTGGCTTTTAAAGGGAATGGGAGATGAGACTCTGATTGGTTTATTGCACGTTACGCCCAAAACACACCCATGTCTCATTAAGAGACTAGGTACAAGCCTTTTGGACCATGCGCCTGGCACACCGACCCTTTTTTCCGTCGTTAAACTAGCAAAAGTGGATTCGGACATGCCCTAAGTGCACCTGCGCCATGCGCGTTAGACCATACGCTCAGATCATTAAAATAGGGCCCTATATTTAGAAATCTCAAAGTGCACCAGATTAATCAATTTATCTTTTAAAAATGTACAAAATTTTCTTCCGGGAGGGCATGCGGACCCCCCTAAAAGGAACGAGGTCCACCTTCCACAGTCTCACAAAATACTGTGGGAAACACTGTATATTATAGTGTTCTCAAACTAAAAACCTAGTTATCTTATTATTAAAATACCTACAATACGTGTTTGTCAAATATGTTTTCTTCAGCTGTGATCAGAATTTTACCACCTCCGGCTGTACAGCTGCTCTGGGGAAAACAGTGATGTCATCCAGCTCAATTCAATTATCATATAGTGACAAAGCGGGCAGATCAGTAATATAGTTAAATATTTAGTGTCCCCAACTAAGCAAGCCAAAAGCCAAAGGCAACAGAGGCGACGGTGGCAAGGAACCAAAACTCCATCAGGTGACAGAATGGAGAAAAAAACCTTGGGAGAAACCAGGCTCAGTCGGGGTGCCAGTTCTTCTCTGGCCAACGAACAAACAGTGTATGATTATGATTCAGGCAACATTACAAGTCAGAAGTCATATTAGATCGGAATATTCAGAATATTTGTCCGGTTCCATCTGATTGAAGATCGGAGTCATCACGCAGGTGATGGGTTTGTTGAGGATGTCGTGTCGATGAGGCCATCACAGGAGAGAGTCTAGTTGACACAGCCTCTGCAGACACTTCAGGGCTGCGTTGGTTGCGTCTAGCGCAGGTCCACCATCTGATCTGGATACGGCCCGGATCCGGCTGACTACAGTAAACCTCGGGATAAACAGAGAGACTAACATTAGCGTAGATGCCATTCTTTTTATGATGTAACAAGTACATCAGGTGTTATGGGAAGTGTTCCCGGTTCCGGCAGACCTAGTTAATGCAGCCTAAAACAATCATCTAACTGATTTGAATAATAGAAATTGATAATGTTCTATGTGTATGCCATAGTAAAGAGATGTGTTTTTAGTCTAGATTTAAACTGACAGAGTGTGTCTGCTTCCCGAACAATGCTAGGAAGACTGTTCCACAGTTTAGGTGCTAAATAGGAAAAGGATCGACCACCTGCAGTTGATTTTGATATTCTAGGTATTATCAACTGGCCAGAATTTTGAGACCGCAATAGACGTGATAGAGTATAATGCGTTAAGAGCTCGCTCAAGTACTGGAGAGCTAAAACATTTAGTGCTTTGTAAGTAATTAGAAAGATTTTAAAATGTATGCGATGTTTAATAGGGAGCCAGTGCAGTGTTGACAGAACAGGGCTAATATGGTCATACTTCCTGGTTCTAGTAAGAACTCTAGCTGCTGCATTTTGGACCAGGTGCAGTTTATTTATTAAGTGAGCAGGGCAACCACCCAGTAGAGCATTACAATAATCTAGCCTTGAGGTCATGAACGCATCAACTAACTGTTCAGCATTTTGCATTGAAAGCATGTGCTGTAATTTAGATATATTT
This sequence comes from Coreius guichenoti, assembly GCA_039654105.1. Taxonomy (NCBI): domain Eukaryota; kingdom Metazoa; phylum Chordata; class Actinopteri; order Cypriniformes; family Gobionidae; genus Coreius; species Coreius guichenoti. Next base: position 25,761,312 of record CM077188.1, on the reverse strand, counting down.
TTAAGATGGAAGAATGCAGTTTTACAGATGCTAGAAACGTGGCTTTCAAATGAAAGATCAAAATCAAAGAGCACACCCAGGTTCCTAACTGACGACGAGGGCTTGACAGAGCCGCCATCAAGTGTTAGACAGTATTCTAGGTTACTACGTGCAGAGGTTTTTTGTCCAATAATTAAAAATTCTGTGTTTTTCAGAATTAAGTTGCAGGAAATTACTAGTCATCCAATTTTTTATGTCAGCTATGCATTTCGTTAATCTTGTCAATTGATACGTTTCGTCAGGGCGCAAAGAAATATAGAGCTGAGTATCGTCAACATAACAATGAAAACTAACGCCATGCTTCCTAATGATATCTCCCAAGGGTAGCATGTACAGGGTGAAAAGCAACGGTCCTAGCACTGAGCCTTGCGGTACTCCATACTGAACTTGTGATCGGTGTGACATCTCTATCGTCTATTCAAAAGAATGTTGTGGTCGATAGTATCGGATGCAGCGCTAAGATCGAGTAACACTAATAGCGAGATACAACCACGATCGGAGGATAAGAGCAAATAATTTGTAACTCTAATGAGAGCAGTCTCAGTACTATGATATGGTCTAAATCCTGACTGGAAATCCTCACAGATACCATTTCTTTCTAAAAAGGAGCATAGTTGTGAGGATACTGCCTTTTCTAGTATTTTTGACAGAAAGGGTAGATTTGAGATTGGCCTGTAATTGACTAATTCTGTAGGATCAAGTTGCGTTTTTTTTAATAAGAGGTTTAATAATAGCCAGCTTAAAGGTTTTCGGTACATACAGTGGGGAGAACAAGTATTTGATACACTGCCGATTTTTGCAGGTTTTCCTACTTACAAAGCATGTAGAAGTCTGTAATTTTTATCATAGGTACTCTTCAACTGTGAGAGACGGAATCTAAAACAAAAATCCAGAAAATCACATTGTATGATTTTTAAATAATTAATTTGCATTTTATTGCATGACATAAGTATTTGATCACCTACCAACCAGTAAGAATTCCGGCTCTCACAGACCTGTTAGTTTTTCTTTAAGAAGCCCTCCTGTTCTCCACTCATTACCTGTATTAACTGCACCTGTTTGAACTCGTATAAAAGACACCTGTCCACACACTCAATCAAACTTTAACCTCTCCACAATGGCCAAGACCAGAGAGCTGTGTAAGGACATCAGGGATAAAATTGTAGACCTGCACAAGGCTGGGATGGGCTACAGAACAATAGGCAAGCAGCTTGGTGAGAAGGCAACAACTGTTGGCGCAATTATTAGAAAATGAAAGAAGTTCAAGATGACGGTCAATCTCCCTCGGTCTGGGGCACCATGCAAGATCTCACCTCGTGGGGCATCAATGATCATGAGGAAGGTGAGGGATCAGCCCAGAACTACACGGCAGGACCTGGTCAATGACCTGAAGAGAGCTGGGACCACAGTCTCAAAGAAAACCATTAGTAACACACTACGCCGTCATGGATTAAAATCCTGCAGCGCACGCAAGGTCCCCCTGCTTAAAGCAGTGCATGTCCAGGCCCGTCTGAAGTTTGCCAATGACCATCTGGATGATCCAGAGGAGGAATGGGAGAAGGTCATGTGGTCTGATGAGACAAAAATAGAGCTTTTTGGTCTAAACTCCACTCGCCGTGTTTGGAGGAAGAAGAAGGATGAGTACAACCCCAAGAACACCATCCCAACTGTGAAGCATGGAGGTGGAAACATCATTCTTTAGGGATGCTTTTCTGTAAAGGGGACAGGACGACTGCACCGTATTAAGGGGAGGATGGATGGGGCCATGTACCGCGAGATCTTGGCCAACAACCTCCTTCCCTCAGTAAGAGCATTGAAGATGGGTCATGACTGGGTCTTCCAGCATGACAACGACCTGAAACACACAGCCAAGGCAACTAAGGAGTGTCTCCGTAAGAAGCATCTCAAGGTCCTGGAGTGGCCTAGCCAGTCTCCAGACCTGAACCCAATAGAAAATCTTTGAAGGGAGCTGAAAGTCCGTATTGCCCAGCGACAGCCCCGAAATCTGAAGGATCTGGAGAAGGTCTGTATGGAGGAGTGGGCCAAAATCCCTGCTGCAGTGTGTGCAAACCTGGTCAAGAACTACAGGAAACGTATGATCTCTGTAATTGCAAACAAAGGTTTCTGTACCAAATATTAAGTTCTGCTTTTCTGATGTATCAAATACTTATGTCATGCAATAAAATGCAAATTAATTACTTAAAAACCATACAATGTGATTTTCTGGATTTTTGTTTTAGATTCTGTCACTCACAGTTGAAGAGTACCTATGATAAAAATTACAGACTTCTACATGGTTTGTAAGTGGGAAAACCTGCAAAATCGACAGTGTATCAAATACTTGTTCTCCCCACTGTACATGAAGTGGTGTTGTGAATACAGAAGACTTTTTTTATAGGCTTTATAGACAGATTGGTTGAGAGTGACTCTTGAAGGACTAGCACCACATCCTCTTGTACCACTGTTTGAAGAATTCATCTTCCAGAATCTGGCAGTAAGTTTTGGGAGTTATTTTTAGTTCATCTCCTATCCTGAAGTCCGTTTTGCAGAGATGGACTAAAAATTAACTCCCAAAACTTACTGCCAGATTCTGGAAGATGAATTCTTCAAACAGTGGTACAAGAGGATGTGGTGCTGGTCCTTCAGGAGTGACTCCAGGTAGGTTGCAGTTCTGGAAAATGGTGGCGCTGGATACTAAAGGGTTCCTGATTGTTTCACACTTAATTCTTCACCTTAATTCTTTTGCAGTTAACGTGTCTTTTCTTCGCCACCTGTTTTTGTCTGACCCTGCTGACTCAATGAGCATTTCACTGTCCAATGGTCATGCCTTAACTGCAATGTCTAGTATTGCATTAGTATTATATCCTTCTCATGGGCATTTAATAATTTTTGACTTTAGAGTCTGAGTTAAATCTCTTTTTTGGCTCATTTTATCAGTAAAAGAAAACGTGCCTAATAATTCTGCACACCAGAATATAAGGTGTTTTTCATTTCCAGCCTTCATGAACAATTATATATCACTTATAAATGATTAAATACAAAATTAATAGTAGTTATTAAGATTAATGTGGTTTGGAATTGGTAAAATGTGCCTGGAATAAAAATATGATCAGAAAATCAACGTGCCTAATAATTCTCCACACAGTGTAGTCTAATTAATATTACAATCAATTAACCTGTTCATCCAGCGAACACTCAGCATTGATCGTCTCTCAACTCTCAGAAAGGATATTTTTCATGGCCACAGAAAAATAACTATTTCTTAGCATGTAGCATCGTTAAAGGGACATTGACTTACAAGCTGTGACCAGAATCAAAACTCAAATGAATGTGCACAAAAGATTTAACTAAATTACAAAACACATAACTAATCCAAACAAACATACACACAATCACGCATACATGGGAAAATAGAAAGTGAAAGTGACTGAAAGAAACCTAAACAGAGACAGGGGAATGAAGCTATGGAAAAGAGTCAGTTAACCACGTAAACAGAACCATTAATTTTTTAGTTCAAAGCACCTTGTTAACAAAGGGCCTACAGCTTATACTAAACCTCTTAGTTAGTTGAATGTACGATACTTGCAATGCCTTAGCCGTTGAACGAGCATCTGAATATGCAGTCTCAGGAGAAAGTGATGGTTCAGTAGTTCCAGGTTGAATGAAGAGATGACGAACGGTGTTAGTCTTAACTTGGTTATGGTCAAGGAAGTTACAATAGTTGTATACGGCTGCTTCCAGTGTCTAACCCCTTATCAAAAGTGTTACATTATTAACACAGTTAAGTTTTATATTATCACCCCTGTGAACCTACAGCAACAGTTCCAACAGCAATCAGAAAAAAAAAATAACTACAGCATCATTTAGACACGCACAGACATCAAAAATCAGCATATGAATCCCAACAATGGTGTCAATCAAACAAACAAACAAAAAAGATAAACGTCAAAAAACAGGCTATAGAAAAAGTCACAACAAAAACAGCAAAAATACAAGCAAATAAAGAAAAGGCCATTCAGTTGCACAACTTATTCATGCCATAATGCATGCTGGGAGTTTTTTGCTCTGCTGGCAGCCAGCATGCATTGCAGCATGAAACTTTTGAATGCCACCATTGTTGCAATTCATATGTTGATTGTTGTGTGTGTCTGAAGTGATGCAGGAGTTCAAAATGTTTTTAAAATCCTTCAAAATAACTGATTAGCAAAACATTGCAAGATCTCATGCTGTAGAATCACAGAACTACTATAATCAGTAAATATAAAATCAATAAATCATCCATTTAATCAAAGGTTAGACTCTGGATGAGATCAGTGAATCAGACAACTCTATGGTGATTACGGCATCATCACAACATAGCCAAAAACACCAGGGGTCCGTACCATGATGGTAGTTGAAAAAATTCAGGATAATGGATTCATGTTGACACAACCAAATTAATTAATAAATGATAACTGAGGCTTTGATCCTGAGTTCATGTAGCGTGTGCACTACACATGAAAGTGTGACATCAGTAGCAAACAGCCAAGCGCATGTCTTGAAACGTAGAGAAACTGCAACTCACTTCTCTCAAGAGAATCAGCGAGATTCATTTCTCTTTTCTTCCGAAGATGAAGAGATTGAAGAATATGAAGTACATAAATACATTTACACAGCAAGAAGAAAATATCTTGCTATATCAGTGCAAGTGAAAGTTGTGAAGTTAGTTTATATAGTTAATAACACACACGTGCACGTGCACACACACACACACACACACACATATATACAGTGGGGAGAACAAGTATTTGATACACTGCAGATTTTGCAGGTTTGCCCACTTACAAAGCATGTAGAGGTCTGTAATTTTTATCATAGGTACTCTTCAACTGTGAGTGACGGAATCTAAAACAAAAATCCAGAAAATCACATTGTATGATTTTTAAGTAATTAATTTGCATTTTTTTGCATGACATAAGTATTTGATACATCAGAAAAGCAGAACTTAATATTTGGTACAGAAACCTTTGTTTGCAATTACAGAGATCATATGTTTCCTGTAGTTCTTAACCAGGTTTGCACACACTGCAGCAGGGATTTTGGCCCACTCCTCCATACAGACCTTCTCCAGATCCTTCAGGTTTCGGGGCTGTCGCTGGGCAATACGGACTTTCAGCTCCCTCCAAAGATTTTCTATTGGGTTCAGGTCTGGAGACTGGCTAGGCCACTCCAGGACCTTGAGATGCTTCTTACGGAGCCACTCCTTAGTTGCCCTGGCTGTGTGTTTCGGGTCGTTGTCATGCTGGAAGACCCATCCACGACCCATCTTCAATGCTCTTACTGAGGGAAGGAGGTTATTGGCCAAGATCTCTCGATACATGGCCCCATCCATCCTCCCCTCAATACGGTGCAGTCGTCCTGTCCCCTTTGCAGAAAAGCATCCCCAAAGAATGATGTTTCCACCTCCATGCTTCACAGTTGGGATGGTGTTCTTGGGGTTGTACTCATCCTTCTTCTTCCTCCAAACACGGCGAGTGGAGTTTAGACCAAAAAGCTCTATTTTTGTCTCATCAGACCACATGACCTTCTCCCATTCCTCCTCTGGATCATCCAGATGGTCACTGGCAAACTTCAGACGGGCCTGGACATGCGCTGGCTTGAGCAGGGGGAACTTGCGTGCGCTGCAGGATTTTAATCCATGACGGCGTAGTGTGTTACTAATGGTTTTCTTTGAGACTGTGGGCCCAGCTCTCTTCAGGTCATTGACCAGGTCCTGCTGTGTAGTTCTGGGCTGATCCCTCACCTTCCTCATCAAAAAAAAAAAAAATCAAAATCACCTTTATTTATATAGCGCTTTTTACAATGGCAATTGTTTCAAAGCAGCTTCACAGTGGTAACAGGAAAATAATGCAACGGAATTTGATTCGGCTGTACAGCCGCTCTGGAGAAAACGGTGATGTCATCCAGCTCATTTCAATTATCATATAATGTCAATGCGGGCGGATCAGTAATATAGTTGAAATTTAGGTGTCCCCAACTGAGCAAGCCAAAAGCCAAAGGCGACAGTGGCAAGGAACCAAAACTCCTTCAGGGCCAGAATGGAGAAAAAAACCTTGGGAGAAACCAGGCTCAGTCGGGGTGCCAGTTCTCCTCTGGCCGACTAACAAATAGTGTATGATTATGATTCTGGCAACATTACAGGTCAGAAGTCATATTAGATAAATAGATATTCGTAGGATTATTCGAAAGATTGGAGTTGTCACGCCGGGGACGGGTTTAATTAGGATGTCGTGTCGATGCGGCATTTACAGGGGGGAGTTTAATTGACACTATTGTCTCTACAGACACTTCAGGGATATGGTCGTCATGTCCAGGCTAAGGTCCATCATCTGGTCTGGATACGGCCCGGATCCGGCTGACTGCAGTAAACCTCGGGATAAACAGAGAGACTAACATTAGCGTAGATGCCATTCTTCTTAGGATGTAACGCTGCATTAACTAGGTCAGCCGGAACCGGGAACACTTCCCATAACACCTGATTTATGGGAAGTGTTCCCGGTTCCGGCTGACCTAGTTAATGCAGCCTAAAACAATCATTTAACTGATTTGAATAATAGAAATTAAAAATGTTTTATGTGTATGCCATAGTAAAGAGATGTGTTTTTAGTCTAGATTTAAACTGACAGAGTGTGTCTGCTTCCCGAACAATGCTAGGAAGACTGTTCCAGAGTTTAGGTGCTAAATAGGAAAAGGACCGACCGCCTGCAGTTGATTTTGATATTCTAGGTATTATCAACTGGCCAGAATTTTGAGACCGCAATAAACGTGATGGAGTATAATGCGTTAAGAGCTCGCTCAAGTACTGGGGCGCTAAACCATTTAGTGCTTTGTAAGTAATCAGCAAGATTTTAAAATGTATACGATGTTTAATAGGGAGCCAATGCAGTGTTGCCAGAACCGGGCTAATATGGTCATACTTCCTGGTTCTAGTAAGAACTCTAGCTGCTGCGTTTTGGACCAGCTGCAGTTTATTTATTAAGCGAGCAGGGCAACCACCCAGTAGAGCATTACAATAATCTAGCCTTGAGGTCATGAACGCATCAACTAACTGTTCAGCATTTTGCATTGAAAGCATGTGCCGTAATGAGGCATCATGATCATTGATGCCTCATGAGGTGAGATTTTGCATGGTGCCCCAGACCGAGGGAGATTGACCGTCATCTTGAACTTCTTCCATTTTCTAATAATTGCGCCAACAGTTGTTGCCTTCTCACCAAGCTGCTTGCCTATTGTCCTGTAGCCCATCCCAGCCTTGTGCAGGTCTACAATTTTATCCCTGATGTCCTTACACAGCTCTCTGGTCTTGGCCATTGTGGAGAGGTTGGAGTCTGTTTGATTGAGTGTGTGGACAGGTGTCTTTTATACAGGTAACGAGTTCAAACAGGTGCAGTTAATACAGGTAATGAGTGGAGAACAGGAGGGCTTCTTAAAGAAAAACTAACAGGTCTGTGAGAGCCGGAATTCTTACTGGTTGGTAGGTGATCAAATACTTATGTCATGCAATAAAATGCAAATTAATTATTTAAAAATCATACAATGTGATTTTCTGGATTTTTGTTTTAGATTCCGTCTCTCACAGTTGAAGAGTACCTATGATAAAAATTACAGACTTCTACATGCTTTGTAAGTAGGAAAACCTGCAAAATCGGCAGTGTTTCAAATACTTGTTCTCCCCACTGTATATATACACTCACCTAAAGGATTATTAGGAACACCATACTAATACTGTGTCTGACCCCCTTTCGCCTTCAGAACTGCCTTAATTCTACGTGGCATTGATTCAACAAGGTGCTGAAAGCATTCTTTAGAAATGTTGGCCCATATTGATAGGATAGCATCTTGCAGTTGATGGAGATTTGTGGGATGCACATCCAGGGCACGAAGCTCCCGTTCCACCACATCCCAAAGATGCTCTATTGGGTTGAGATCTGGTGACTGTGGGGGCCATTTTAGTACAGTGAACTCATTGTCATGTTCAAGAAACCAATTTGAAATGATTCGAGCTTTGTGACATGGTGCATTATCCTGCTGGAAGTAGCCATCAGAGGATGGGTACATGGTGGTCATAAAGGGATGGACATGGTCAGAAACAATGCTCAGGTAGGCCGTGGCATTTAAACGATGCCCAATTGGCACTAAGGGGCCTAAAGTGTGCCAAGAAAACATCCCCCACACCATTGCACCACCACCACCAGCCTGCACAGTGGTAACAAGGCATGATGGATCATGTTCCATCATGTTCTCATTCTGTTTACGCCAAATTCTGACTCTACCATCTGAATGTCTCAACAGAAATCGAGACTCATCAGACCAGGCAACATTTTTCCAGTCTTCAACTGTCCAATTTTGGTGAGCTCGTGCAAATTGTAGCCTCTTTTTCCTATTTGTAGTGGAGATGAGTGGTACCCGGTGGGGTCTTCTGCTGTTGTAGCCCATCCGCCTCAAGGTTGTGCGTGTTGTGGCTTCACAAATGCTTTGCTGCATACATCGGTTATAACGAGTGGTTATTTCAGTCAAAGTTGCTCTTCTATCAGCTTGAATCAGTCGGCCCATTCTCCTCTGACCTCTAGCATCAAGGCATTTTCGCCCACAGGACTGCCGCATACTGGATGTTTTTCCCTTTTCACACCATTCTTTGTAAACTCTAGAAATGGTTGTGCGTGAAAATCCCAGTAACTGAGCAGATTGTGAAATACTCAGTGTATCTGTGGTCTGGCACCAACAACCATGCCACGCTCAAAATTGCTTAAATCACCTTTCTTTCCCATTCTGACATTCAGTTTGGAGTTCAGGAGATTGTCTTGAACAGGACCACACCCCTAAATGCATTGAAGCAACTGCCATGTGATTGGTTGATTAGATAATTGCATTAATGAGAAATTGAACAGGTGTTCCTAATAATCCTTTAGGTGAGTGTATATATATATTATACACTATACACTATATTGCCAAAAGTTTTGGGACGCCTGCCTTTACATGCACATGAACTTTAATGACATCCCATTCTTAATCCGTCGGATTTAATATGGAGTTGGCCCACCCTTTGCAGCTATAACAGCTTCAACTCTTCTGGGAAGGCTTTCCACAAGGTTTAGGAGTGTTTATGGGAATGTTTGACCATTTTTCTAGAAGCGCATTTGTGAGGTCAGGCACTGATGTTGGACGAGAAGGCCTGGCTCGCAGTCTCCGCTCTAATTCATCCCAAAGGTGTTCTGTCGGGTTGAGGTCAGGACTCAGGACTCAGGTGCAGGCCAGTCAAGTTCCTCCACACCAAACTCGCTCATCCATGTCTTTATGGACCTTTCTTTGTGCACTGGTGCGTTGTCATGTTGGAACAGGAAGGGGCCATCCCCAAACTGTTCCCACAAAGTTGGGAGCATGAAATTGTCCAAAATGTCTTGGTATGCTGAAGCATTAAGGTTTCCTTTCACTGGAACTAAGGAGCCAAGCCCAACCCATTGAAAAACAACCCCACACCATAATCCCCCCTCCACCAAACTTTACACTTGGCACAGTGCAGTCAGGCAAGTACCGTTCTACTGGCAACCGCCAAACCCAGACGCGTCCCGTGATTCGTCACTCCAGAGAACACGTCTCCACTGCTCTAGAGTCAAGTGGCGGCGTGCTTTACACCGCTTTGCATTGCACTTGGTGATGTAAGGCTTGGATGCAGCTGCACGGCCATGGAAACCCATTCCATGAAGCTCTCTACGCACTGTTCTTGAGCTAATCTGAAGGCCACACGAAGTTTGGAGGTCTGTAGCTATTGACTCTGCAGAAAGTTGGCGACTTCTGCGCACTGTGCACCTTAGCATGCGCTGACCCCGCTCTGTGATTTTACGTGGCCTACCACTTTGTGGCTGAGTTGCTGTTGTTCCCAATTGCTTCCACTTTGTCATAATACCAAAAACAGTTGACTGTGAAATATTTAGTAGTGAGAAAATTTCACGCATGGACTTATTGCACAGGTGGCAACCTATCACAGTACCACGCTTGAATTCACTGAGCTCCTGAGAGCGACCCATTCTTTCACAAATGTTTGTAGAAGCAGTCTGCATGCCTAGGTGCTTGATTTTACACCTGTGGCCATGGAAGTGATTGGAACACCTGAATTCAATGATTTGGAGGGGTGTCCCATTACTTTTGGCAATATAGTGTATATATATTAAATATAAAAAAAATATATATATATAATTATAAATTTTACTTATATTACTGTTGCATCTAGAGTCTCTGGACTGAATCAAGATGAGTCGATTCTGCTCTGAGCTTTTGCATATAAATTAATGTCCTGGCACCAATGAGTCTGAGCTAAATGGCCCCTTTGTCACTTTTGTGGCTTGGCCGATGCGAAGCAGACAACACCTTGAAGACCCTGTGAGAACTTCAGTCAGATCCCAATCTCGTTCCATGTCTCTAACCATGTCCTCCCCCTCCCCATGCAGACAGAGAGTGGCCCGGACAGTGAGAGACTCAATCCAATACACATAGCACAGACATTCTCCTAATTTCCCTTATAATTAAACTATTCCAGAATGTATATGAAATATTCCTATGTGTACGCATGTTCCCTATGTATACTCTACTAAGTCATCATGTGTGAATAATGTTAAGGTCATTTTAAATGCTTGTATTAATGTGTAAAGAATGTATTTCTGCTTTTATACCTTCAAGCCAAAGCTTGGTATCTAAATGTTCCTCTCTCTTTTTCTTAATCAACAGTGCACAGTATATGATTATGAGATGCATCATTAGTATGTTTAGCACCCTTGGGAGTAAAACTATACCAATTCTGACACCTCATATAACATGGAAAGCAGATCGTAAACCGAGACAAAGGGATTTTCTCCCGCCTAAAATTTACACAGATGATAGGCCATTTCAGGAAAGATGGGCATATGTTAATGGGCTTTAAAGGACAATAACACAAGCATATCTTCGCTCAGTCAACTTCCTCAATTCCGACGAGACGATCTCCTCTTCCTCCCTTTTCGGCAACATTCGCTCTCAAGCCAACCCCCTTTCAAACTTCCCGCGGCTCGACAACACCGGCTCCGGACGAACCAAAAGAGAGAGCTTCAGCTCACGAACACTCTGAGAAGCTCCAACACACACATCTCGCTTTACTCAGCACAAAACCCCATGCAAGTATATTTTATCGAGCTTTCGATGCGTTTAAGATTTGTGCCCCTGTTTAAGGTGATATTATTCGTTGCTGGCTCTCTGGTTATCTGTTTGTGAAATTGCCATTCTTGATCTTTTCTTTCTCTCTTCTCTTCTCTCTTCTCTCTTAATAATATTTACGCCATGAATACTCGATTCTGATTTGCTGGAAGGTGTGCAATAAAATCGTTTAATGCACAGGTAGTTTCAAGTCAGTTGAATCACTGTTCTATATTAATGCGCTGTTTTCATTGAAGCACACACACGTAGGCCTACGTCACTCGCATACAGAGCGGATATCGCGTTGCGCACACACACACAAACATTCAGGAGCACAGAAACTTATCAACACCGCCCCGTGACTTTTAGTCATAAAATAGCTAAGCTACTAGATCACTACATTATATTTCTCAGCAACGATGGGGTTACATAGCTATTTTTAAGTAATAAACGCACATCTTCGTTGTTAAGAGAGACGCTGAACAGACGCAGGTACGAATCTCTCTCTCTCTCTCTCTCTCTCTCTCTCTCTCTCTCTCTCTCTCTCGAAAATTAATTCAAATAAATGCTATAATTCAATCGTTCAAATAAATTTAATTTTACGCACTACTTTATCTCTGTGTCTGATTCAAAGCGGGCAGAATATAACGAGCCGTAACCGACGAAAAGAACCGCCAGTTTTACCCTTCCGGTCAAATATTGCGCTGCAAACATCATTAACAGCTTTAAGTTGTCAATGTTGGCAAATAACCATGGCATAAACGGGATAATCCACGGCTAGCTGTGCATTAAAGGATTTTAATGCACTTCGCGGAGGTTCTTTGTGGATTATCCCTTACATAAATCATATAAAATAATTATAATAAATACTCGTTGTTATAGCCAGACTATTTTGTTACTATGTAGTGACCTTTAATTTGGAGCAAGAGAAACTGGGGAGTGATTTTATTATGTAAGACGTGTCACTTTGCTCACAGCTGATTGGTCCAATTTCGGTTTAAGATCTTGTAATGCACTTGCTTCGTTACTGAATGAACGAATGACTCGATGGCTCACTCATTAAGACAGTGACTTACCGCCACCTACTGGCGGTTTTAGTTTCATATTTAAAAGTATCACTTCGTTTTTACCATTGCATAATTTTCTATTGAAACATTTTTTTAAAAATTATTCAAAAATCAATTTAAGGGGGCAAATATTTCCATTAATGGAAAATATTACTGCAAGTGGAAGAGAGGGGGTACGCAGAAGGATGTTAAATGCCTCAGAGGGTACACCACTCCAAAAAGTTTAGGAACAACTGGTCTACTGTGTCAGGTTATGCGAGAGCAGATTATCGCAAATTATGTTTTGGGAGAGCCAGCTCTCTATGCCGGGTTTAAAACTGTTTAAGACCGGACAGCAGACAGTTAGTAAAGTTAACGTCCGGGTGGAGATAATTCGATAGTGTGAGTATGAGCACCGACGCAGATGTGCGTTGTGACAGCCCTGTCTAAACTGCGGAGCGAGTCATGAGGCTGCCCACAAGGCTATTGCTCTGACGTAACAGATAATTTCTTCAGATATTTTGTCTAAGGCTCATTACATTTCTTACAGATTTCTGCTGGTTCTAAATAGAGATATAAATGAAATGGCACAGTAAGATTACATATTTTTAAATGCATTAGTGAGACAGCAATTGCGTGTGTGAATTATTCCTATGTCTGAGCATCATCTCTACTAATAGAGAAGCTGTGAGTTTAGGTACCTTTAAAACAGAAAGAAATATATGTCATAGATTTGCAGTTTGAAAGCTATTGTATTGATAGATCACAGGACGGCGTTTACAATAAGTTTCTACACTCCTGAATGTTTCTGTGCGTGCGCGATCTGTACGTGATGTGCAGGCTGCTGTCTGTATATGTGTGTGTGCTACATACCTGTACAATAAACTGTTTAAAATATGCTTTCACCTAATCTGTATTGAGTATCTAAATGGCATAACTGTGCCATTGGATGGAGTGGAAGTGGAGCGCTCACCCTTAATGAAGCAAAAGGAGAAGTTCTCCAAACGATACCCCCAATAAAAAAGATCAAAAGAGAGAGCACCCTCCATATATTGCTGAGGCAACAGCTGTCTTGACATTGCTAGGGAAACAAGTTTCCTGAAACAAGAAGTACAAGTAACATCAGCAGCAGCTGTGACCGTTAAACCTATAAAGATGCTCTATGTGCTTTTAACATTAAGTAAGGAAGAATATATTTAACTCTCAGAGGTAGTGATGTATGAGCCCCCTGCTGTTGTTTTTAGATGTATTAAAAAAAACTTAAAATTAACCTGGTATTTTTGCATTTTTATGTATAACTTCTGCTGTCACTGACAATGGTTATATTATTTTATGTATTAAATTATTTTATTTTACAATGTAACAAGAAACTTTTGGGGACGGGGGACAAATCAATCTCTGATTTGGACCAATCAATCAAATAAACGTGTCAGAAAACATCTTTAAAACATTGTTATTGTTTATACTGCCTGTTGACTGCATAATTTATCTGTATGTTTTACCCCTTACCACGTTTGTGTTTTGGATATGTTTGCAGAAACATTGTAAAGGGCAAGTTCTCCTGGATCTTGTGTGTGAACATCTAAACTTGTTGGAGAAGGACTATTTCGGCTTGACCTTCACTGATTCTGACAGCCAAAAGGTCAGAGAGCCATTCCAAATATTTCCATCATTACATCTCAAACATATTTAAATGTTTTTTTTTAACCCACACGGCAGAAGACTCACAAACAATGTCTCTGTAAGATCACATTTGCATCACAATTAAATGAGACATATGCATAGAATAAAAAAAAAATACAGATGGGTAAGGAAAATTAACTTCATTCAATCTACATTACATTTGAACGCTAAAGCAGCTGCCTTGCTGTATCACTGCCCAGTCAGCCTTCAGTTTCTCTCTTTCTCTCTCTCGTGGTGCATGCAGGGAGTTTGTGGGTGAGAGTGGTGATGGGCGAGAGTGAAGCTGTGGAAGTTCACCTGTATTTTCTTTTCTTGCATGGTTTGGTATTAGTTTATTTTTCGTGAGAATAGTGGGAGTTGTGTAAGAAAATGGCATCCCACATAGAGGCCTTTCCTCTCCCTGCGCAATGGTTTCAGATGTATACCGGAGGATGGAGTGATGGTGGAGGACGTTAGAATAGGCCATAAGAATATTTCCTCCGCTTCCCGAATGAATAAAGCTGTAATAGTTTTTTTGAAACAACATCTTGTTAATCAATGCTGTTCATTTCTGATGATGTGCTAGAGTGCGAATTAATTAAACACGGTTTTGGCAAGATTGCTAGTTTGTTCAGAACAATTTTTCTGGGGTGTAAACAACTGGCACTGAAGCATGTCATGTCCTTTAGGAGACAGGTTTACATGTTTTTTTCCAGACCGCACACTGAATGTCTTCTTCGAGTAAAACATGAAGGAGGATCATATATGGTATATAGAAACTTGAGGTGTTTTGAATGCAGAGATGTCGGTCATAAATGGCTTGTGTCCCCGCATAAAGAGCGAGGAAAGGAAAACACTGGCCCAGGGTTGGAGGCTGATGCTCCAGCTGCTTCTACACATACAGGTCAGGGGGGGATTTCATGCCCCTCTGAGATAAGACATTCAGAGAATAATACAGCTTTACATGTAACCACGCAAATACTTCAGAAATACAGTGATAGCGGCAACGAGTACTCAAATACTCGTCAATAATAATGCTGGTAATAGTAACAACGTTTTAGTGGTTGAACAGAACAATGAATGTGATAAGTATTTGGTGCCAAGTAGCCCACTAGTGCTAATCAGTCTGGATGTGAAGCAGAGAAGAGTCAGACAGAATCACTGATGGAAGCAGAGAATGCTTTTCTGCAGGACATTGACTCCTGCTCACAGTGTGGGCTTGAGGAGAACTCTCAAGACCCTCCGAAGGATCTCTCTTTGTATATCTTAGACTCTAGAGGAAGTTACTCTGACACTTTTGAAAAACAGAGGAACCAGAAAAAGGCAGACTTGTTGTAGTCAAGGCTGATATTGATCCAGTTCTTTTTTATTTTGAAAATGTTTATGCACCCAATGTGGGGCATGACCAAGTAATTTTTTTCAGTTTGTTAACGTTTTAAATCAGTGTTCTAATGATGGTAACATTACTATGGGAGGTGATTGGAATTGTACTGAAAATTTTACTTATAGATCGCACTTCTGAAGAACCTGACTTATGGTCTTCATCTCAATGATCAAAAGTAATAAGAGAAACAGAACTTTTGGATATGTGGTGGATTAAAAATCCACAAGTGAGACAATATACTTGGGTAAAAGTAATGGATAACACAGTCAGTGCAGCTCGATTAGATAGAATTTATGTGTCTAGTAATTTTAGTCTTCTTACTGGCATTTTAATACTAAATTGCTTCAAGATGTTGATGTTTATTTTTGTAAACATTTTTTAGACTTTCTGGAAAATGTGTAAAGGCACTTTTTAAAGTTTAAAACAGTGGTGGGAAATAGTGGAATTAGCAGTATGTTGCTGACAAAACAGTTTAATTCCCTAATGAGTTAAGAGAAACTATTCAGTCTATAAAGAAGTACATATTGTCCATAGAGGTGGAATTAACCAATAAGTATGGTCCTAATTTGCTTAACAATCTGCAAAAAAAATTGAAAAAAAGAGAGAATTGGTGTTGTTCTTGAATGAAAGGGTGAAGGGAGTTCTAGTAAGGTCTCGTTATATCTGTTACTGATATGGATGCCCCCTAGTGCTTATTTACTGCAGTACAGCTGAAACTGATGGCATGCCTTCATCTTCCTGATGGGAGGGTAACCAGCATTACTATGGAGATGCGGCGCCATGCAGTGACTTTTTATTCCTGTCTTTATATTGTTGAACAGTGTGATACTGACTGTGCTGAACAGTTATTTCAAGACTTGCCTCAAATAGACACTGACTCTAAGATTGCCCTGGACACTGAGCTGTCTTTTTAAGAACTCACTGCTGGCATTAGTCAGCTTGGTACTGGATGATCTCCTGGCATCGATGGGTTGCCGTCTGAATTTTATAAGAGGTTTTGTAACTGTATTGGAGAAGATTTATATGAGGTTTTCTGTGAATGCAGCAAAGATGGTTATTTACCTATTTCTTGTCAACGTGCTATTTTATCGGTAACACTTTACAATAAGGTTTCATTAGTTAATTAGTTAACATGAATTAAGAATGAACAATACTTCTACAACATTTATTAATCTTAATGTTAATTTCAATATTTATTAACACATTATTAAAATCAAAAGTTGTATTTGTTAACATTAGTTAATGCACTGTGAACTAACATGAACAAACAATGAACAGCTGCATTTTTATTAACTAACATTAACAAGGGTTAATAAATACTGTAACAAATGTATTGCTCATTTTTAGTTTGTTAGTTAATACATTAACTAGTTAACAAATGAGACCTTATTGTAAAGTGTTATCGTTTTATCTTTATTACCAAAAAAGGGAGATTTTTCTCTTTTAAAAAATTAGAGACCTGTTGCCTTACTAACCACCAAATATAAAATTTGCCTTGCCAACAGACCTAAAAAAAAATCTTAATTTAATTGTACATAAAGATAAAACTTATTGTATTCCAGAGAGGATGATAATGGAAAACTTGTTTCTAATTCAGGATATTTTAGATATTTGTAAATTTGTAAAGTTGGTCTAATCTTTTTAGTTCAAGAAAAAGTTTTCAATCGAGTTGATCATAGTTATCTTTTTAATGACATATTATACATTTGACAGTCCTTTTTATTGAAGCTTCCAAAACAAGAAAGTGACATGTGAAGGCCAAGTATGGTAACCCATACTCAGAATTTGTCCTCTGCATGCGTTTAACCCATCCAATCTAGTGCACACACACTAGGAGTAGTGAGTAGTGAACACACACACACACACACACACACACAGCAACCCATGGACACACACACACACACACACGGAGAAGTAGGCAGCCATTTTGCTGTGGCGCCCGGGGAGCGTTTGGGGGTTAGGTACCTTGCTCAGTCATTTCCTGCCAGTATTGATGGCTTGTAGTCGAAAAGCCAGGGACTTTATTTATAAAACGTGCGTATGCCTAGGTTTGATTTTAGAGTGTGTATACGTTAAAATCCACACTAACTTTTTCACTAACACTAACTCATATTTATAAAAACATTCTTTGATGTGGAAAAGTGCTTAGCGCCATGTCAGGGTCTAAGTAGACATACGCATTTGTTCCTTGTGGCAGAAAGTCTGAGAACTATAGGTATTTGGAAATCTAGCAATTCTTGCTGCTCGTCATTCTCAAGTAATAGATTAGATGTTGACTGGTGCTCTTTTATATGTTAATGATATTAATTAGGTGGCATTTACAAGGCGGAGATCTGAAACCATTCAGCTGCACACAATTTTAAGATAATTTGTGATTTATAGATTTCACATGTTTAAGAGAGGTTTACGCGCTAGTTCTCTGAATCACACGTACACACATTGGAGGAATGATTGTAAGATCAAATGTAGGGCAGTTCCTACGCAACATTTTATAAATGAGGCCACGTGTCAAAGTCTGGATCCGATGAAGATGAAAAAGCTTCAAACGGGTTTCTACAAACAAAAGGTACTTTAATAAAACAAACTCCAAATGCGAGAAGGCAACGTAACAGAGCGTCTACAAACAAACAATACCAGACAGCCACTGAATGAAAAAGAGGAACTTAAATACACAAGGTGATTAAACACAAATGACAAGCAGGTGAAGACTCCTTAATCAGAAACCATATACTGTATTCGAAATCGCCCCCTGTACCCTCATTCACTATTCCCTACATTACTCCACTAATATAGTCCACTTGAAGGAGTGAATTCAGACACTGAGTGCGCTGGAACGAATGCTGCTTTTGCATAGTTTCTGCTTGCTGTTTAATAATTATTTGAAATGTAGTAAACTGGCAGCTCCAGTAGTAATGAATAGATTTATCTTGAACTATGCCATGGAAACCGTAATTAAACAATTTAATAATCAATTAAAAAGGAATTTATACCTGTGTGAAATTACACTGGACCAGTGCGGTTTGGAAAATGGATGGATGATTGATTCAGCTGCAGGCGCCATCTCCTGGCGAGACACAGGAATTCATTCGGCACGACCGTCATAGTGCATTATGAGTAATTCTCTAGCCGTTGAGCTTACATCAGTTGTACACTCGTTATTGCAGTGCATTGTGGGACTGAATGAGTGCAGTCAATAATGTCCACTATGGTCCCTTCAAATAGTGCCCTATTTAAGGGTATAGGGGGCGATTTCGGGCACAGCCATAGTTATAAACGAGGAGCAAGAAACTGGAACAAAGGAAAACAGGTGAGTGATAAAAACAAATAGAAAGTTCATGAAGATGAAACAAAAACAGGCAGTTTGTCTAGATTTAATATCTACTTGACCTTGCACCCCTTCTTGAACTGGCAAAAAAAGGACAGCTGTCCTGTCCTGAAAAAAAGATCACCAGCTTACTTTGAATTTCTTAAATTAGTTCAGCAGGTGGCTGTAACACAATAAATCTGTGCCACAAAGCAGAAGTGACCAAATTACTGGCGACTAAAAATCTCCCCCTATTGGTCAACTGGGGTAGCAGCCAGTTCCATCTAGACAATCTGGTGCACACTCTCTCCAAACTCCCTTAATTTTGTTTTTGAAACTCAACAGATCCCAGAAACACACCCAGTGTTTTAACCCCCTTCTATGAAGAGATGTCACACCGAACACAAGTTCAGTATGGAGTACCGCAGGGCTCAGTGCTAGGACCGTTGCTTTTCACCCTGTACATGGGAGATATTATTAGGAAGCATGGCGTTAATTTTCATTCTTATGCTGACGATACTCAGCTCTATATTTCTTCAAGCCCTGACGAAATTTACCAATTCACAAGATTAACGGAATGCATAGCTGATATAAAAAATTGGATGACTAGTAATTTCCTGCAACTTAATTCAGAAAAAACTGAATTTTTAATCATTGGACAAAAAAACTTCACAAGTAGTAACCTAGAATACTGTCTAACACTCGATGGCTGCTCTGTCAAGTCCTCGTCGTCAGTTAGGAACCTGGGTGTGCTCTTTGATACCAATCTCTCATTTGAAAGCCACGTTTCTAGAATCTGTAAAACTGCATTCTACCATCTTAAAAATATATCTAAATTACAGCACATGCTTTAAATGCAAAATGCTGAACAGTTAGTTCATGCGTTCATGACCTCAAGGCTAGATTATTGTAATGCTCTACTGGGTGGTTACCCTGCTCGCTTAATAAATAAACTGCAGCTTGTCCAAAACGCAGCAGCTAGAGTTCTTACTAGAACCAGGAAGTATGACCATATTAGCCTGGTTCTGGCAACACTGCATTGGCTCCCTATTAAACAACGTATACATTTTAAAATCTTGCTGGTTACTTACAAAGCACTAAATGGTTTATCTCCCCAGTACTTGAGCGAGCTCTTAACGCATTATACTCCATCACGTCTATTGCGGTCTCAAAATTCTGGCCAGTTGATAATACCTAGAATATCAAAATCAACTGCAGGCGGTCGATCCTTTTCCTATTTAGCACCTAAACTCTGGAAAAGTCTTCCTAGCATTGTTCGGGAAGCAGACACACTCTGTCAGTTTAAATCTAGACTAAAAACACATCTCTTTACTATGGCATACACATAAAACATTTTTAATTTATATTATTCAAATCAGTTAAATGATTGTTTTAGGCTGCATTAACTAGGTCAGCCGGAACCGGGAATACTTCCCATAACACCTGATGTACTTGTTACATCATAAGAAGAATGGCATCTACGCTAATGTTAGTCTCTCTGTTTATCCCGAGGTTTACTGCAGTCGGCTGGATCCGGGCTGTATCCAGACCAGATGGTGGACCTTAGCCTGGACATGACGACCATATCCCTGATGTGTCTGTAGAGACCGTGTCAATTAAACTCCCCCCTATAAATGCCGCATCAACACGACATCCTCATTAAACCCGTCCCCGGCGTGACGACTCCAATCTTTCGAATAATCCTACGAATATCTATTGATCTAATATGACTTCTGACCTGTAATGTTGCCAGAATCATAATCATACACTATTTGTTCGTCGGCCAGAGGAGAACTGGCACCCCGACTGAGCCTGGTTTCTCCCAAGGTTTTTTTCTCCATTCTGGCCCTGAAGGAGTTTTGGTTCCTTGCCACCGTCGCTTTTGGCTTGCTCAGTTGGGGACACTTAAATTTCAACTATATTACTGATCTGCCTGCATTGACACTATATGATAATTGAAATGAGCTGGATGACATCACCGTTTTCACCAGAGCGGCTGTACAGCCGAATCAAATTCCATTGCATTATTTTCCTGTTACCACTGTGAAGCTGCTTTGAAACAATTGCCATTGTAAAAAGCGCTATATAAATAAAGGTGATTTTGATTTGATTTGATACTACAATTTAAGTTACCTGGTAATTGTGGGAGATTTTCCAAATTCCTTTGACCTGCCCAGGAAGCCTACATAGCATAGGACTGAAACAGGGTCTGTAGAATCTCATAATGTAATAACTGCACATAATGTAATAAGTATTAAATCAAAAATCAAAATCAAATCACCTTTATTTATATAGCGCTTTTTACAATGCAGCTTCACAGTGGTAACAGGAAAATAATGCAACAGAATTTGATTCGGCTGTACAGCCGCTCTGGTGAAAACGGTAACAAATAGTGTATGATTATGATTCTGGCAACATTACAGGTCAGAAGTCATATTAGATCAATAGATATTCGTAGGATTATTCGAAAGATTGGAGTCGTCACGCCGGGGACGGGTTTAATGAGGATGTCATGTCGATGCGGCATTTACAGGGGGGAGTTTAATTGACACGGTCTCTGCAGACATTTCAGGGATGCGTTGGTCATGTCCAGGCGCAGGTCCACCATCTGGTCCGGATATGGCCCGGATCCGGCCAACTGCAGTAAACCTCGGGATAAACAGAGAGACTAACATTAGCGTAGATGCCATTCTTCTTATGATGTAACGAGTACATCAGGTGTTATGGGAAGTGTTCCCGGTTCTGGCTGACCTAGTTAATGCAGCCTAAAACAATCATTTAACTGATTTGAATAATATAAATTGATAATGTTCTATGTGTATGCCATAGTAAAGAGATGTGTTTTTAGTCTAGATTTAAACTGACAGAGTGTGTCTGCTTCCCGAACAATGCTAGGAAGACTGTTCCAGAGTTTAGGTGCTAAATAGGAAAAGGACCGACCGCCTGCAGTTGATTTTGATATTCTAGGTATTATCAACTGGCCGGAATTTTGAGACCGCAATAGACGTGATGGAGTATAATGCGTTAAGAGCTCGCTCAAGTACTGGGGAGCTAAACCATTTAGTGCTTTGTAAGTAATCAGCAAGATTTTAAAATGTATACGATGTTTAATAGGGAGCCAATGCAGTGTTGCCAGAACCGGGCTAATATGGTCATACTTCCTGGTTCTAGTAAGAACTCTAGCTGCTGCGTTTTGGACAAGCTGCAGTTTATTTATTAAGCGAGCAGGGTAACCACCCAGTAGAGCATTACAATAATCTAGCCTTGAGGTCATGAACGCATGAACTAACTGTTCATCATTTTGCATTGAAAGCATGCCGCATATTTTTAAGATGGTAGAATGCGGTTTTACAGATGCTAGAAACGTGGCTTTCAAATGAGAGATTGGTATCAAAGAGCACACCCAGGTTCCTAACTGACGACGAGGACTTGACAGAGCAGCCATCGAGTGTTAGACAGTATTCTAGGTTACTACTTGTGGAGTTTTTTTGTCCAATGATTAAAAATTCAGTTTTTTTCTGAATTAAGTTGCAGGAAATTACTAGTCATCCAATTTTTTATATCAGCTATGCATTCCGTTAATCTTGTGAATTGGTAAGTTTCGTCAGGGCGTGAAGAAATATAGAGCTGAGTATCGTCAGCATAACAATGAAAACTAACGCCATGCTTCCTAATAATATCTCCCAATGGTAGCATGTACAGGGTGAAAAGCAACGGTCCTAGCACTGAGCCCTGCGGTACTCCATACTGAACTTGTGATCGGTGTGACATCTCTTCATTTACTGCTACAAACTGATAACTGTATGATTTAAACCATGCCAATGAAATTCCACTAATGCCAACATAATTTTCGAGTCTATTCAAAAGAATGTTGTGGTCGATAGTATCGAATGCAGCGCTAAGATCGAGTAACAGTAACAGAGAGATACAACCACGATCTGATGATAAGAGTAAATCATTTGTAACTCTAATGAGAGCAGTCTCAGTACTATGATACGGTCTAAATCCTGACTGGAAATCCTCACAGATACCATTTCTTTCTAAAAAGGAGCATAATTGTGAGGACACTGCCTTTTCTAGTATTTTTGACAGAAAGGGTAGATTTGAGATTGGCCTGTAATTGACTAATTCTGTAGGATCAAGTTGTGTTTTTTTAATAAGTGGTTTAATAATAGCCAACTTAATAGTTTTCGGTACATATCCTAATGTCAAGGATGAATTAATGATATTAAGAAGAGGATCTATGACCTCTGGAAGCATCTCTTTTAGTAGTTTAGTCGGTATAGGGTCGAGCATACATGTTGTTGATTTTGATGATTTAACGAGTTTAGCCAATTCTTCTTCTCCTATAGCAGTGAATAAATGTAATTTTTCCTCAGTGACACTACAATGCACTGTCTGATGTGATACTGTAGTAGACGGCTGCATGGTTATAATTTTTTTCCTAATATTATCAATCTTACAAGTAAAGAAGTTCATAAAGTCATTACTGCTGTGCTGTTTACAAACATCAGAAGTTGAAGCTTTATCTTTGGTTAATTTAGTCACTGTATCGAATAAATACCTAGGGTTGTGTTTGTTTTCTTCTAAGAGAGTCGAGAAATAAGCAGATCTAGCAGTTTTTAGGGCCTTTCTGTATGCAATCATGCTCTCTTTCCACGAAATGCGGAAAACTTCCAGTTTTGTTTTCTTCCAGCTGCGCTCCATTTTTCTGGCTGCTGTTTTAATGGCCCGGGTGAGCTCGTTGTACCACGGCGTTGGACTATTTTCTTTAATCTTCTTTAAGCGCCGGGGAGCAACTGTGTCTAAAGTGCTGGAAACATTATTACATTTATTATTGTAATAAAATGTTCATAATGTAGTAATTTGTTACATTACAAGAAATGTATTACATTATAAACTCACCAAAAATTTTATTATTGTAAATAATATAAAAATACAAAAATATAATTGTATTAGCTTTTAAAATATAAAAAGTATTTGTATTCCCTTACAGTACATTTTTAAAAATCTAAATCCTACCTTAAACCTGCGAAATGCAACAGATTTAAATATTAATGCAATTATTATTATTATTATTAATAATAATAATTATATTTTTATTAAACAAAGCATTGGTATTCCTTTACTGTAATTTTTTTTTTGAAAAATCAGGCTCTGAATTTTAAACTACTACTCTTAAGTGGTTTATTTGATTCACACCAAACTTTTTCAACATAATGACAGTATAAAAGATGCAAAATTGCGAACCGATATTGGATCTCAAACGGTGTTTCCATGGCGACTGATTTAAAATAATGTCATCCAAACGATTTTAAAATTGTCTTTTTTTACATTTACCCGGTTTAAATGCATATTGCCCGTCGTCACAGTTGCCCTGAAGCTACCGGGGTGGCGGTGCCACCGGGCTTGGGCCCGTCATCGCTGCTTGCAGCTATATTTGTATTTTTTTTTACATCAAATTATATTCCTCAGAATTTATTAACGACCCATCATGTAAAGAGCAGTTTTTTTTAATCACTTAAAAGTGCAGTGTGTAGTATTTATGAGGATCTATTGACAATATGCAATATAATATACATAACTATGTTTTCAGTGGTGTATAAAGATCTTACATAATGAACCGTTATGTTTTTATTACCTTAAAATGAGCCATTTCTATCTACATACACCGCGGGTCCCCTTCCAGTGAAGTCACCATTTTGCGCCAGCATGTTTCTACAGTAGCCCCAAATGGACAAACTGCTCTATAGAGCGCTAGCTACTCAATGGGAGGGGTGAGCGATGGGCGGTTGCAATTCGCAACCTCACCGCTAGATGCCGCTAAAATTTACACAGTGCACCTTTAACATTCCGTTTTTGAATATGGATGACAGGGATGTCTTGAAACAGCCACTAAGTATTAATGAAATAAATCAAGCGATATCCAATATGTAATGTTCAAAGTCCCCAGGTCCGGACGGTTTCACAATCGAGTTTTATAAATCTTTTTGTGATCAAATCTCACCATTGCTTTTAGAGGTTTTTAATGAATCACTTGAGAAAGGCTGTTTACCACCAACATTTTATCAGGCAAACATTTCTTTAATACATAAGATAGATAAAGACCCTTTAGACCCCCTGGTTCTAGAATCGATCAGTCCTTGACCCTTTGTCCTGGGGAGATAAAGCACTGGTGCTTTTAACCAGTAATGTCCTGACCAAAACAAGTCCACCACTTGTTTTTTAGGGCCAGATTTACTAAACAGGGCAAATTAGCGTGAGAGTGCAATTCCAAAGCGCCGATGGGAGTGGAAAGTTCTGCACGTGATCTACTGACGACATGCAAATTAAAGAACACAGACGCAGCCGGATCATTTCCATAATGACCAACACAATCTACCAGTTAGCGTCTGGTTTAAGATGTGCTTTTTTGGGCGGTAAATAGTGGCGCAAATACCAGTAAATTGACTAGCGCAAACCTGAGTAAATCACCTTGCATGATTCATTTAAATACTTTCCTCCCATAAATTTTGTGTCTGAAAGGGAAACTCCTACAAATGCATATGCAATAAGGTCAGCCGCAAAAATAATGTGTCCACACTTTTTCAGCGCTTTTTCAGGGCAACCTTGTCTAATACCATTCTGAACCTTTATGGGAATACTAAGACCACCACTTATTTTAATCAAACAAGTTGCCCCATTATAAAGCAGTTTTATATTTGAAATTAAATTCTCTCCAAAACCATAAGCCTTAAGATTCTCAAAAATAAAAGCATGATCTACTTTATCAAAGGCCTTCTCTTGGTTCATTTACAAAAAACAAAAAAAAACAAAAAAACATCAACATTGTTATAAAAAGTAAGGTCATAAAGATCTTGTATCAGGTGTAGATTATCTGCAAAAGATCTGCCCTTTACAAAGTAGGATTAATCTTTGTAAATAATTTCATGCAATATACCATTTAATCTTTTAGCAAGACACTTAGAAGGAATTTTGTATTCAGAACATAGAATTGCCACAGGTCTCCAATTCTTCAGTAACGCCAAACAATCGTCAAAGAATCTTTTTTTTTGAAAGCAATGTCACACTTACAACTTTTTGGTAGACTTCTTTCACTAATACATTTTTGAACAACTGTAAAAAAAAAATAAAAATAAAAAAAATTCATGCCCAATAATAGTCCAAAAACTTTTATAAACTCTAACAATTCCTTGTGTCTGACCTGAAGAAAGTTCCATTTCGGCAGAATCCAAAGATTGTTTTTTTCCATAGATACAACAGGAAGATCTTGTAGGAATTCATGTCTACCTTGGTCATTTAAAATATTAGCAGAATATAATGTACTGTAAAAATCCACTGCAAATCTACGCATCTTTACTGGGTCTGAAACAATGTGTCCATTCTCATCTTTTAAAAATAACATATTTTTTCATCTAAAAAAAACCCCCCAACAAACAGGCTCCCTTTCTTGTACTTTTGTTTCTTTGGTACTAGACGGCCTTATGAGGAAGATGAAGTTCATTCAGATGCACTGCAGTGTGCATTGATCTCTTCTGATCTTCAATGATGCCCTAAATACAGAGCATCACATTTAGATTTAAATCAACATTGGGAAATGCTGATTCAGAGATTTGCATTCCTCTCCCTCTAACAACTTCACCACTGGGGAAAAACAACATCTTGCGTCTCTCAATTCAAACATATAGAGAAACACTGAGACTGACTGTGAATTCAGAGAGAGATTGAAGGGTGCTAAGGCACCAAAGTATGGACTTTGTCATGTTGCTCTAATATCTTTTTTCTGTTGTATTTTGCAGAACTGGTTGGACCTCTCCAAAGAGATCATGAAACAGATGAGAAGTGAGTATTTCAGACATATGAATGAGTGTACACTATGAATGAAATGAGCGCAAATCAAATAGCCACATTGCTGTTGCCTCTCCGTGTGTCTCTCAGAAATCAGAGTTTGGCAAGAGTAAATAAACTAAAATACATTATACACATGTTCTACTATTTGATATGTATATTTAAATGATTTAAACCTTGTACAATATAATATACACGAATGAATGGAATAAGCACAGCAAGATCGCAAATCAAACAGCCGCGTTTCGTCTCTGCATGTCTCCCATAAACCAAACCAGCTCTCTGTGAAGAGTAGCCTAATAATAACTAAGATACATATACATTTTCCACTACTTCATATGTTTATTTAAATATTTTAAACTTTGTATGATATGATAGGCTACATATTTCTCCGTCTCACTCTCTCTCGGAGACAGCATTTATGCAGGTATATTCTTTATAATTTGTTCAGATTTCCATTTGTATACATAGAAAGAGAAGGAAAAAAAAAACTTTTACTTTCAACTTCCAAGTTCCCTAATCAGCTATTTATAGAGTCAGACTCCTCTTATTTGAGGTTGTGGTTGTCCTGACATTACTCAGAACACAGAGTTCTCTCGATAATTAATTCAAATAAATGTAATCTTCTGCACTACTTTATCTCTGATTCAAAGCGGGCAGAATGCTAAATCTAACGAGCCATAACTGACGGAAATAACCGTCAATTTTGACCCTTTCGGTCAAATATTGCACTGCAAACATCAATAACAGCTTTAAGTTGTCAATGTTGGAAAAAGACCATGGTATATGCGGGTTCATCCACGGCTAGCTGTACATTAAACAATTTTAATGCACTTCACGGAGTCAACCACCCTCCACTTTGCGGCGGGCGATTCTTTGCCTCCACGTCATGCACAGCTAGCATGGATTATCCCTTACATTTTATATATATATATATATATATGTGTGTGTGTGTGTGTGTGTGTATATATACACTCACCTAAAGGATTATTAGGAACACCTGTTCAATTTCTCATTAATGCAATTATCTAATCAACCAACCACATGGCAGTTGCTTCAATGCATTTAGGGGTGTGGTCCTGGTCAAGACAATCTCCTGAACTCCAAACTGAATGTCAGAATGGGAAAGAAAGGTGATTTAAGCAATTTTGAGCGTGGCATGGTTGTTGGTGCCAGACGGGCCGGTCTGAGTATTTCACAATCTGCTCAGTTACTGGGATTTTCACGCACAACCATTTCTAGAGTTTACAAAGAATGGTGTGAAAAGGGAAAAACATCCAGTATGCGGCAGTCTTGTGGGCGAAAATGCCTTGTTGATGCTAGAGGTCAGAGGAGAATGGGCCGACTGATTCAAGCTGATAGAAGAGCAACTTTGACTGAAATAACCACTCGTTACAACCGAGGTATGCAGCAAAGCATTTGTGAAGCCACAACACGCACAACCTTGAGGCAGATGGGCTACAACAGCAGAAGACCCCACCGGGTACCACTCATCTCCACTACAAATAGGAAAAAGAGGCTACAATTTGCACGAGCTCACCAAAATTGGACAGTTGAAGACTGGAAAAATGTTGCCTGGTCTGATGAGTCTCGATTTCTGTTGAGACATTCAGATGGTAGAGTCAGAATTTGGCGTAAACAGAATGAGAACATGGATCCATCATGCCTTGTTACCACTGTGCAGGCTGGTGGTGGTGGTGTAATGGTGTGGGGGATGTTTTCTTGGCACACTTTAGGCCCCTTAGTGCCAATTGGGCATCGTTTAAATGCCACGGCCTACCTGAGCATTGTTTCTGACCATTTCCATCCCTTTATGACCACCATGTACCCATCCTCTGATGGCTACTTCCAGCAGGATAATGCACCATGTCACAAAGCTCGAATCATTTCAAATTGGTTTCTTGAACATGACAATGAGTTCACTGTACTAAAATGGCCCCCACAGTCACCAGATCTCAACCCAATAGAGCATCTTTGGGATGTGGTGGAACGGGAGCTTCGTGCCCTGGATGTGCATCCCACAAATCTCCATCAACTGCAAGATGCTATCCTATCAATATGGGCCAACATTTCTAAAGAATGCTTTCAGCACCTTGTTGAATCAATGCCACGTAGAATTAAGGCAGTTCTGAATGCGAAAGGGGGTCAAACACAGTATTAGTATGGTGTTCCTAATAATCCTTTAGGTGAGTATATATATATATATATATATATATATACACATACATGATAGGGTACCTATTAAGCTCTGTACCCTATTTTAGTGCACAGGGTATTGGTTTCAGTACAAGAAGTTATGTTAAAATAAAATATTAATCTCTCACACAATAATATTTAATTTTATTTTAAATGACAAAAGCATTTCAATTAAGATGTACATCATTAAATGCAAAAAGTCTGGCTGTGCTTAATGGGTACATGTTTGTACCCTTTAAGCACACCCCTGTTGCCATTAAGCTCACATGTTTTTTTGAAAATTATATTTATTAAATTATTAAATAAACATTTTTAAAGAATAATTTTATAAAGATTAACTTGAAGTGACAACCATCAGTTAATATTTAAAGTCTGTGTATGAAGTATTTACATAGACGTTCAATGTGGATGAGCTTAAAGGAGCACACCAAGCTTAATTGGAACAAATCAAAATCAAATCAAATCACCTTTATTTATATAGCGCTTTTTACAATGGCAATTGTTTCAAAGCAGCTTCACAGTGGTAACAGGAAAATAATGCAACGGAATTTGATTCGGCTGTACAGCCGCTCTGGTGAAAGCGGTGATGTCATCCAGCTCATTTCAATTATCATATAGTGTCAATGCGGGCAGATCAGTAATATAGTTGAAATTTAAGTGTCCCCAACTGAGCAAGCCAAAAGCCAAAGGCGACGGTGGCAAGGAACCAAAACTCCTTCAGGGCCAGAATGGAGAAAAAAACCTTGGGAGAAACCAGGCTCAGTCGGGGTGCCAGTTCTCCTCTGGCCGACGAACAAATAGTGTATGATTATGATTCTGGCAACATTACAGGTCAGAAGTCATATTAGATCAATAGATATTCGTAGGATTATTCGAAAGATTGGAGTCGTCACGCCGGGGACGGGTTTAATGAGGATGTCGTGTCGATGCAGCATTTACAGGGGGGAGTTTAATTGATACGGTCTCTACAGACACTTCAGGGATATGGTCGTCATGTCCAGGCTAAGGTCCACCATCTGGTCTGGATATGGCCCGGATCCGGCCGACTGCAGTAAACCTCGGGATAAACAGAGAGACTAACATTAGCGTAGATGCCATTCTTCTTATGATGTAACGAGTACATCAGGTGTTATTGGAAGTGTTCCCGGTTCCGGCTGACCTAGTTAATGCAGCCTAAAACAATCATTTAACTGATTTGAATAATAGAAATTAAAAATGTTTTATGTGTATGCCATAGTAAAGAGATGTGTTTTTAGTCTAGATTTAAACTGACAGAGTGTGTCTGCTTCCCGAACAATGCTAGGAAGACTGTTCCAGATTTTAGGTGCTAAATAGGAAAAGGATCGACCGCCTGCAGTTGATTTTGATATTCTAGGTATTATCAACTGGCCAGAATTTTGAGACCGCAATAGATGTGATGGAGTATAATGCGTTAAGAGCTCGCTCAAGTACTGGGGAGATAAACCATTTAGTGCTTTGTAAGTAATCAGCACGATTTTAAAATGTATACGATGTTTAATAGGGAGCCAATGCAGTGTTGCCAGAACCGGGCTAATATGGTCATACTTCCTGGTCAAAATCAAATCAAATCAAATCACCTTTATTTATATAGCGCTTTTTACAATGGCAATTGTTTCAAAGCAGCTTCACAGTGGTAACAGGAAAATAATGCAACGGAATTTGATTCGGCTGTACAGCCGCTCTGGTGAAAACGGTGATGTCATCCAGCTCATTTCAATTATCATATAGTGTCAATGCGGGCAGATCAGTAATATAGTTGAAATTTAGGTGTCCCCAACTGAGCAAGCCAAAAGCCAAAGGCGACGGTGGCAAGGAACCAAAACTCCTTCAGGGCCAGAATGGAGAAAAAAACCTTGGGAGAAACCAGGCTCAGTCGGGGTGCCAGTTCTCCTCTGGCCGACGAACAAATAGTGTATGATTATGATTCTGGCAACATTACAGGTCAGAAGTCATATTAGATAAATAGATATTCGTAGGATTATTCGAAAGATTGGAGTTGTCACGCCGGGGACGGGTTTAATGGGGATGTCGTGTCGATGCGGCATTTACAGGGGGGAGTTTAATTGACACTATTGTCTCTACAGACACTTCAGGGATATGGTCGTCATGTCCAGGCTAAGGTCCACCATCTGGTCTGGATACGGCCCGGATCCGGCCGACTGCAGTAAACCTCGGGATAAACAGAGAGACTAACATTAGCGTAGATGCCATTCTTCTTATGATGTAACGAGTACATCAGGTGTTACTGGAAGTGTTCCCGGTTCCGGCTGACCTAGTTAATGCAGCCTAAAACAATCATTTAACTGATTTGAATAATAGAAATTAAAAATGTTTTATGTGTATGCCATAGTAAAGAGATGTGTTTTTAGTCTAGATTTAAACTGACAGAGTGTGTCTGCTTCCCGAACAATGCTAGGAAGACTGTTCTAGAGTTTAGGTGCTAAATAGGAAAAGGACCGACCGCCTGCAGTTGATTTTGATATTCTAGGTATTATCAACTGGCCAGAATTTTGAGACCGCAATAAACGTGATGGAGTATAATGCGTTAAGAGCTCGCTCAAGTACTGGGGCGCTAAACCATTTAGTGCTTTGTAAGTAATCAGCAAGATTTTAAAATGTATACGATGTTTAATAGGGAGCCAATGCAGTGTTGCCAGAACCGGGCTAATATGGTCATACTTCCTGGTTCTAGTAAGAACTCTAGCTGCTGCGTTTTGGACCAGCTGCAGTTTATTTATTAAGCGAGCAGGGCAACCACCCAGTAGAGCATTACAATAATCTAGTCTTGAGGTCATGAACGCATGAACTAACTGTTCAGCATTTTGCATTGAAAGCATGTGCCGTAATTTAGATATATTTTTAAGATGGTAGAATGCAGTTTTACAGATGCTAGAAACGTGGCTTTCAAATGAGAGATTGGTATCAAAGAGCACACCCAGGTTCCTAACTGACGACGAGGACTTGACAGAGCAGCCATCGAGTGTTCGACAGTATTCTAGGTTACTACTTGTGGAGTTTTTTTGTCCAATGATTAAAAATTCAGTTTTTTCTGAATTAAGTTGCAGGAAATTACTAGTCATCCAATTTTCTATATCAGCTATGCATTCTGTTAATCTTGTGAATTGGTAAGTTTCGCCAGGGCTTGAAGAAATATAGAGCTGAGTATTGTCAGCATAACAATGAAAATTAACGCCATGCTTCCTAATAATATCTCCCAGTGGTAGCATGTACAGGGTGAAAAGCAACGGTCCTAGCACTGAGCCCTGCGGTACTCCATACTGAACTTGTGTTCGGTGTGACATCTCTTCATTTACTGCTACAAACTGATAACGGTCAGATAAGTATGATTTAAACCATGCCAATGAAATTCCACTAATGCCAACATATTTTTCGAGTCTATTCAAAAGAATGTTGTGGTCGATAGTATCGAATGCAGCGCTAAGATCGAGTAACACTAACAGAGAGATACAACCACGATCGGATGATAAGAGTAAATCATTTGTAACTCTAATGAGAGCAGTCTCAGTACTATGATACGGTCTAAATCCTGACTGGAAATCCTCACAGATACCATTTCTTTCTAAAAAGGAGCATAATTGTGAGGACACTGCCTTTTCTAGTATTTTTGACAGAAAGGGTAGATTTGAGATTGGCCTGTAATTGACTAATTTTGTAAGTTGCGGTTTTTTAATAAGTGGTTTAATAATAGCCAACTTAAAAGTTTTCGGTACATATCCTAATGTCAAGGATGAATTAATGATATTAAGAAGAGGATCTATGACCTCTAGAAGCATCTCTTTTAGTAGTTTAGTCGGTATGGGGTCGAGCATACATGTTGTTGATTTTGATGATTTAACGAGTTTAGCCAATTCTTCTTCTCCTATAGCAGTGAATAAATGTAATTTTTCCTCAGTGACACTACAATGCACTGTCTGATGTAATACTGTAGTGAACGGCTGCATGGTTATAATTTTTTTCCTAATATTATCAATCTTACAAGTAAAGACGTTCATAAAGTCATTACTGCTGTGCTGTTTACAAACATCAGAAGGTGAAGCTTTATCTTTGGTTAATTTAGCCACTGTATTGAATAAATACCTAGGGTTGTGTTTGTTTTCTTCTAAGAGAGTCGAGAAATAAGCAGATCTAGCAGTCTTTAGGGCCTTCCTGTATGCAATCATGCTCTCTTTCCACGAAATGCGAAAAACTTCTAGTTTTGTTTTCTTCCAGCTGCGCTCCATTTTTCTGGCTGCTGTTTTAAGGGCCCTGGTGTGCTCTTTGTACCACGGCGTTGGACTATTTTCTTTAATCTTCTTTAAGCGCAGAGGAGCAACTGTGTCTAAAGTGCTGGAAAAGAGAGAGTCAATAGTTTCTGTTGCAACATCGAGTTCCTCTAGGCTATCTGGGATGCTGAGGAGATGAAACTGATGAGGAAGATTATTTACAAAGAAATCTTTAGTCGCAGCAGTGATAGTCCTGCCATATTTGAAGCGAGGGGACGGCTTTGCAGCCTTTGCTAAATTAAGTGTACATGATACTAGGTAATGATCTGAGATGTCATCGCTCTGCTGCAGAATTTCAATGGTATCAACATTTATTCCATGTGACAGTATTAGGTCTAACGTATGATTACGGCGATGAGTGGGTCCTGACACGTGTTGCCTTACTCCAATAGAGTTTAGAATGTCTCTAAATGCCAATCCCAATGCGTCTTTTTCATTGTCTACATGGATATTAAAATCACCAACAATTAGGACTTTATCTGCAGCCAGTACTAACTCTGATAGAAAATCAGCAAATTCTCTGGTAAAGTCTGTATGGTAAAGTCTCTGGTAAAGTCTGTAACAGAAACATTTTTTTTAA
This sequence comes from Coreius guichenoti, assembly GCA_039654105.1. Lineage (NCBI taxonomy): Eukaryota > Metazoa > Chordata > Actinopteri > Cypriniformes > Gobionidae > Coreius > Coreius guichenoti. Next base: position 25,727,747 of record CM077188.1, on the reverse strand, counting down.
TTAATAAATATTATTAAATTAAATTTAAAAGGACAATTTTGCAAAATAAATAATCTAGGTCATGTATTATGTTTATACATATTTTAATATGAACAGCTATTATTGAAAATATCTATGAAATTATACTTTTTCTTATTGATGTCACACTGAAGCTGTGTGATTTTCATAGTAGTGCACCTAAGCTCACCTTATAATAATATAAAGTCTTTAAAAATTACAGCAGTGTAAAACCACAGAACATCAATAAACTGTAAATTTATAATATAATGGATTTAAAAGTACAAACCAGTAATGCCTGTGAAGTAATATATTAGTGTAGCACACAATCTTATACAGCTAGTAAGCTAACAATGTTCTGTAGCACCTGCGCTATGTTGCTAAAACTATCTTTTAGATCTAACTGTAATTATTTCCCACATCCAGGTTCCAGGTTATAATATGCAAAAGTCTAAACATTAATCTCTTAATTTTGCAGTAAGAAGTTATACTTATTCAAAATAAAGGCTTAAACATCTAAAAAATGCACATTTAAGGGGCTCCTCATCTGGTGAAAGTTTTCGGACAGCTTTCAGACAGCTTTCAAAATGTCCGCCAGACAGTGTGAACACATGGATACCCATATCTCAGTGTGCAATGGTCTGATTAGCTTGAAATTACAGGAGGTATATAGTAACAAACACATCAAGTGGTTAAACATCAAGTAGGATGATAAATTATTTTTTTCTTTTTATAATCTGAGCTCAAAGATAGTAGTGTGCTTAATGGGTACTTGAGCTTAATAGGTACGTTTACCCTATATTGCCAAAAGTATTGGGACACCCCTCCAAATCATTGAATTCAGGTGTTCCAATCACTTCCATGGCCACAGGTGTATAAAATCAAGCACCTAGGCATGCAGACTGCTTCTACAAACATTTGTCAAACAATGGGTCGCTCTCGGGAGCTCATTGAATTCAAGCATGGTACCGTGATAGGTTGCCACCTATGCAATAAATCCATTTGTGAAATTTCCTTACTACTAAATATTCCACGGTCAACTGCTAGTGATATTACAACAACGTGGAAGCAATTAGGAACAACAGCAACTCAGCCACGAAGTGGAAGTCGCCAACTTTCTGTAGAGTCAATAGCTACAGACCTCCAAACTTCGTGTGGCCTTCAGATTAGCTCAAGAACAGTGAGCTTCAGATTAGCTCAAGAACAGAGAGCTTCATGAAATGGGTTTCCATGGCTGAGCAGCTGCATCCAAGCCTTACATCACCAAGTGCAATGCAAAGCGTCGGATGCAGTGGTGTAAAGCACAAACAGTTAGAAGAGTTAGTAGAAATTAGAATAAATGTTATAATCATAATAAAAAACATTATTTTTAATCAGTTATACAAGGCATCTTTGTTCAGTGAAAACTACGAAGAATACAGATCCTAAAACCATAGACAGAACAGTTTTCTCAAGTAATTGTACGAACTTCCGGGTAAAGCCCTGCCAACTTCCAGTTTTCTCCGAATACAAATACAGATCGGAATAATTTTTAAATTGTTACAGATACAGATATTGGCTCTGCTGCACACCTCTAGTCCTGAGGCATTTAAAGAACATGGGGCTGTTGGGACAAGAGTGTTCTGTTGCCAACAGAAATGCTTTTGGGGTCTGGAATTGGATTCAGTGGTTAATACGGTTGCGCCTGGTTTCGGCTCGCATTCGATTCAGTTCCTCCCTGCATTCAATCGTTACTGCATTGAATGCAAATGTTCAAGGTCAGGGACTTTCTTCCTACCAACAGGACAGTGGTGTGAACCGTGAAGGGGGTGTATGCTCACTGAGCATGGTAATGCTGGCATCTTACATCTTCCTGTGGGCACAGGACTAGATATGATCAGTGAGGGCCGTGCATATTGCTTCCTCAGATTGTGCAGCAGACTTAGAAGTCTGTGGCTGTTGTTATGCTCTGTCTAGGGAAGAAGACGCAACATGAAAAATTTTCAAAAGCAGCAAGTTTGAGAAACAGCTATGAGTTAAAATGGGAATTCAACTTCTGAAACTGACCAAGCCAAAATAATAATACGAAACGTTCTTAATTTTAAACTTTTCTAAACCTTATCAATAGAAAATGCAATGCACTTACCCAACTACCAACCAAAAACTGTTTACAATACAAAATGGCACCAGACTCCTTACTTTCCAAATATTCAGTATTTATAATTTATTTACAAAAATATTTACAGTCAAGTGAACAAGTTGAGAGGGCAATCATAAATCAGTGTAGAAAAACAGCCAAAAGTCAAAAACACCAAACATAGTTCCTCAAAACAAACTCACAATTTCAAAACAATTTCAACTCAAACAAACACTCAGTACTCAGTACTCCCAAACAATCTCTGTTCACTCTCTTAACACAAACTCTGCTCTTCACAATTAAAACTCATTTTGCTCAGAACACAAGATGTCCGCAGGAAGAAGGGATGACATCCCTTTTAAAGTACTGTTGGACCTGGCTGCGCCAATTAGGACATAGCACCAAACATCCTGCAAGAGCCAATCAGATGTTGTTCCTTGACACACATGTAGATGTGATTATTTAGAAATTCATGACCACTGATGGTTTCCCATTGCATCATTATGTAGCATTCCCACTCAGGGAACTAGGGTTACACTCAGTAACCTAGTTTCGCAATAAAACACATATTTACATAATTAACTCTTTCCCCACAATTGACGGAATTTTCCATCATTTATGACACAACGCTTTCCTGTCATTGACGGAAATTTCTGGCAATCCATGTTTTCACTGTTTTACGGTAGGGGGTGCTATTACGCATTTGAAAGATTACAGCGATTTACAGTGATTTAGCGCTATGGGAAAACATCTTTGTTTGACTGGTTGTGAAGTATGTGTGGCAAACACGGTAAGAACTTGGCTTTAAATTGGCACAGGTTAAAGGAGAATGACCCACTAATTACTTAGTCACCACCAGAGGTCGCACAACAACAATTAACTGAACAAAAACATAGTAATTTTGGTGAAAGTTATAACATTTACAGTAACATTTTAACCCTGTTACACCCACCCCGCTGAATTTCACCAAAATTGTATACGTTTCAAAAACAATATACACACAAAGATTTACCAAGCCACAAGAGAGGTTCTAGAAAAGAACATCCAACTATCAAAGTATCCCATAAGGATGGAATGGGAAGAGACTGGCGCCAACGTCTCAACCCAACAACTGGCTGCAGGATGCCCATTTTACACCCCACTACCCTGTCACATAAATAATACAATACAAGTGTGTACATTTTTTTTGTAACCTTTGTAAAGAATAAAAGAAAAGAAAAAAACTTTCAAGATTAGAACATTAATTAACAATGAATTCTATCAGCTACTAACACTCTATTCCCGGAGAGCTTGAAAAACTGATTTACAGATGGATTCAACATAACCCTTGGGGTCATGGGTCACATCTTGTGTGGACAAGGTATATATCAGTCTGTTCACTGGTTTAATCACACGTCCGAATCGTGATGTCACTCGAGCTAATCCACTTGGAGCGTCATCGTTGGCATGCACTTGAACGGTTTGACTATCGTTCAAATCACATGGCTGGTTTGGTAATGTTACAGTAACAGGAGACTGCTCTGGAAGTTCAGTAAGTCCACCTGTCATTTCTTCCACCGCATAAGGATCATCAGCTGCACTGAGCGGATAAGACTCCTCACTGGATAGAACCAGATCAGCTCGATCAGAGCTATCATCGGGTAACTGTGAGACCCATTCTAGAGTTCTATAGGTACAGTCTTTGACACAAGAACCTGAAGAAGTTGCCTCCGTGTGTTCACAGACATCGGTTTCATCCATTATAGGCACAGATTCAGCCGGATTAGGCACAATTCTAGTAGAGTCATCAACAGTCATCTTATTGCTGTCAACATGAGAACCTGCATTGACGGTCCCATCTGAACTGTTACCATCAGAAACTCCACCAACAGTAATCCCATCCAGTGTGAAGCATGAGTTAGTATTATGCAAATAAGCATTTTCCGAGGTTGAGGAGGGACTATCAGCTTCAACATCACTCGAAAAAGGCAGAGATGCTGAATCATTACAGCAAGCATCTGTCACAGGAAGAAAGTTGGCCAATAGCAACAAATTACGGTGAACTACTTTTTCCTGTCCAGTGACAGTATTACGAATTCTGAATGTGTTTGTGCTAGGAATTTTGTCAACCACAGTATACACAGTTGATTCCCAACGATCAGCAACTTTTTTTCTTCCCCCTTTCAGCACGGTTTGCCAAAAGTACACGATCAGACACTTCTATATTGGACCCTTTTGCCTTTCTGTTGTACAGCACAGCATGGCGGTGTTGCTCCGTAGAAGCGAGTTTTTGAGCTATGTTCATAGCTTCAGAAAGATCCTTCAAGAGGGTGGACACATACTTAGAATAATCTGATGTTGAATCATTCAAAACACTTCGAAACATCATTACTACAGGCAGATGGGGGACCCTCCCAAACATGAGACAAAAGGGGTGCAAACCCTGTAGTCTCATGCACTGTACAATTATACATGAAAGTAAGAGTCGGCCAATCATGTTTCTCGCCAGGAGACAAAGCACGAATCATAACACCAAGCGTCCTGTTGAAATGTTCAACAGCACCATTCCCCATTGGGTGGTATGTGGTTGTATGGGACTTCCTCACACCTGAAACTCTGAGAAGTTTACTGATATGGTTGCTTTCAAAACTAGCCCCTTGATCGGAGTGAATTCTCTCTGGAAATCCATAGATGCAAAAGTATTTATCCCACAAAACCCTGGCTACCTCCCTGGCTGACTGGTTTTTACATGGGAAGGCCTGTGCCAGTCTAGTGAAATAATCAGTCACAACAAGAACATCAACAGATTTGTTCTGTGGATTTTTTGCTGCCCAGAAGTCAATGCAGAGGCCTGCTGGAATGTATATTCACTAGAGGGGCTCTACCATCAGGTTCAGCAGTCTTGCTGACGATACATCGCTGGCAATGATGTACATATTCACACGCATCCCTGTCTAGATGCAACCAGAAAAATCGTTGCCTCACCAGGCTGAGGGTTCTGAACTGACCCTGATGACCAGCGTGGTCATGCGTGCCTCAGATCTGAGAGAATCAGGAACCACAAACTGAAACCGCTTTGTCCGCAACAGGCTGTCCCTAGACACCCTGTAAAGCACCCCATCAACAATCATAAGCTTCTCCCAATGCTTCAAATGTAGAATTCTGGACCATAGAATCAGCTTGAGTGAAATTATCAGCACCATTCGCTGCCTGCCTAAAAACATTTTGAACAGAGGCATCAGACATCTCCTTCATATTGCACCCATTTATCAGAACTGTCACCTTTAAATATCACTGGTTCTCTGTCTGCTTTAACATGAACTGTGACTTGAGGCGTATTGACACTATCAGAGCTTGCATCTTTGCTATTTTGTGAGTTACGTTTTGCATTCACAACTCCAGTCTCGCCATGATCGAAACACCTATTTGGTTTCCGAGTCTACCCATCATATCTGTCAATTGTTGCAATGCATGGTCAGTGTTATCAGCTCTTAGGGTGGAAACAAAAGGCCCATCCCCCGACAATTGTCTCATTGTCGGATTTGTTGTGGTATGTCCACGCCCTATACCCTTTTCACTATCACACATAGACTGTAGAGATGGCCAACCCCTTCACAAAATAACTCGTTATGTGTTGTGCCAGAAAAGAAAAGAAGAGAAAAAAAATATTTGCAAGTACACAAAACGAAAAATAAACTTGCATAAACAGATGTAATTCAATTATGAATACATTAAATGGCAAATTGAGTCCAAAGTTCACCAAACGTTCCACTCAATTCACAAAGTACTTGTCAGAATGTAAAAGGAACGACCAGTCCACTATTCATCCAGTCCTCTCACTCAGTGATGAAAAAATGAAGTTCATCGAGATTCAGCAACCACACAGCGATCTGCGTCACGCGGATCTTCGCAATGCTACAAGTCACGGCACCAGTGTAACGCTCCTTATCCAGCGGCACTCAAATCACCAGACAGACACGAGGAACTGCTATTCAAGCATGCATTGTGTTTAATTTCTGTAACACAAGGAGAAAAATATTTCCTCTGGCGACACAGTGGGCATTGACATACATGAATCTATCCAAAAGAACTAAAAGAAATAAAGGATTCACCTGCATTCGTGTCAAAAATATGTCGGCAGTCACATGGTGAGCAAATTAACGTTTAAACTTCACAAAGTTAGTCATATACAGTCACAATCAACTACCATGTTGTTACACAACATCACTAAACTTCAAATTTAACATTATTTGTGAGATAACCATGGATTATGTTACAAAAATAATGTAATTTCGCTGGAGCACATTTTACCTACCCCTCTCAGCATGAGATACTGTTCTCTGCCGGGGGAAGGGGTGTGGTTTCACAGGTTAAAGGCGAATGACCCACTAATTACTTAATCAGAGGTCGCACAACAACAATTAACTGAGCAAAAACACAGTAATTTTGGAAGTCAACATTTACAGTAACATTAACCCTATTATACATGGTCGAAAATACAACTTTAGGAAGGTAATCAGGGTGAGGGTGCAAAATAGCTTTGACCAGTCCAGGGGCAGAGACTAAGCAGGATGGCGATTTGACAGAGCCTGCAAATCCCCAATTCTCTTTTGCAAAGTAATGGCCATAAGAAAAAACATCTTTAGAGTCAGAAGATCTAGTGGTTCACGAAGGGATCTTTTCTCTAACGGGAGGCCTCAGCCTCCTCGCTCCACGGATGAGGCGGGCGATCAGAGGGTGCTTCCCGACTGGAGCCCCATCAATCAGGGCGTGGCAAGCCGATATGGTGGCCACAAATACCCTGAGAGTAGTGGGGCATGCTGATAGTTTTTTCCTGCAGAAACTCCCAACACTGAAACAATCTGGCAGTGAACTGGGTCTGCATGGCATGCACCAGTACACCACCTTTCAAAGACACCACATTTAAGGGCATAGATCCTTCTTGTGGAGGGAGCCCTAGTACTCAGAGTAGTCTGTACAACACCAGCTGGAAGCCCAGAATCTCTCAGTTGGTCCCCCTCAAGGGCCAAGCGTGAAGGTTCCAAAGCTCGGGCTGGGGATTAAATATTAATAATAATAATAATAATAATTGTTACATTTATATAGCGCTTTTCTAGGCACTCAAAGCGCTTTTACATATAGAAGGGGAGAATCTCCTCAACCACCACCAATGTGCAGCATCCACCTGGATGATGCGACGGCAGCCATATTGCGCCAGAACCCCCACCACACACCAGCTTATTGGTGGAGAGGAGACAGAGTGATGAAGCCAATCAGTATATGGGGATGATTAGGAGGCCATGATGGACAAGGGCCAATGGGAAAATATTGTCCCCTGTGCCTGTTTTCCGAAGGTCCCTCCGGAAATGCCCAGGGTGAACTGTCGAGGAAGGATATTATCTCCGAGAACCAAATTCTGGTCGGCCGATCAAGGGGCAAGAGGCAAGACCCTTGTTGACGGACCTTGGCCAGGACTCCGGGGAGCAGAGCGATCAAGACAGCATTGTGTGCCACAACACCAGTGGATTGCAGCAATTGTTGTCCAGGGACATTGACTGTCCAGCTTCCCTCAAGGAAAGACCATAATTTATGATATGGCCAATTAGGGTGGCTCTGATTTCATTTGAATCCTGTCTGTACCCTATCCTTCTACCTCTCTTCCCACCTCTTACACCTTGCTCTCCCCTTCCCCTCTGTCCATGTCTTCTTATATTTTCTTCTCTTGCTCTTTCCACTAATACCATTGCTTTCCACTAATAATTTAACGCAAATAAATTACAGAAGTACATGAAACCGTTCAATCTGATTGTTTACTTTGCTGGATATAGCAAATGATGACAAAATGAACGTGTTAAACAAGATAAATGGCATATGCTCAATTTCGCAATTAATCACACAACAAAAGTGTGATTAATCCGATTAAAAATTGTAATCGATTGACAGCACTAATGCTCAAACGCAAGCACTTAAAGCAGAGCTCATGCGTATCATAATCAGAGATGGGCCGTGAACAAGGAGGCACGCATCTCCTGATTGTTTTGCGACATGTTCTCTTTTTTTACTCTTTTCACACTGAGAAATTTCCTCATACTGACAGCTGGAACTCTTAACTCGTAACAAAGTGGACAGATAAAGAGTGTTGTACACACACACACACACAATATGGTTCTCTGAAGACAAAGAAACCTGAAAGCACACCTGTTTCATGTCTATTTATAGCCTCTCATTCCTATGACATCATCGTCAGAGGTTATTTCTTGGCATGTTTGCCACACATACTTCACAACCAGTCAAACAAAGATGTTTTCCCTTAGCGCTAAATCAGCGCAGAATTGAGAGTAGCTTTTGATAGGGAATACTGCCGAAGCAGCAGCAGAAACAAGCGAAATAAGCATTGCTTGCATGTAGTCTAACGCGATCATCAGACATTAAATAGCATATAAATCAAAACTAGCAAACGTTACCAAATGAAATGTCGACCCATGAAGAGGTATAGGACTGTGCAAGCTTTGGGGGTGTTGATGGACACAATCTACTCAATCTATGTTTTGATCATTGTTCTGAATCCGATTTGGACATAGTCTTTGACAAAAACAAAATTTTCTCAGCTTTTTGTTCAAAATCTTGCTTTTTTTAAATTAAATTTACGCTGTAGTGTAGTGTGATTATATCAGTGGCGTGCAGTCCCATATAAGCTGTGAATACTCTGCATACCCAAGCCATTCGTGGACTCGCTGATTAGTATTAACACTGTAAATTACTATAAATTCCCTTATTTGAGGTGTACCATAAAGCTTATGATATAATAAATGTTAGTAATACGTATGTAACTCTCTGTCATTTATTTATTTGCAATGGTAATTTTCTTCAAATCTGTAGTTCCGGGTATGCGGATCCACAGCAGCTTTGGCATCTACGCTCTGTTGTTATGTAACGTCATCACTGTCCCGCGTTCTCATTGATTTGCTGGCATATGCTGGATTTCATGATGTGTAAGCAGACCTGTAACTATCTGAGGCTGTTAATCATAGTCTATGTGTTTGTTAACGTCATCAATTTGCATTATTTCAACTTATTTTTTAAAAGAATAATTATATTTTTATTATACTTACATTTATTCTAATGACATTTTACTTATATTTTATTTATAATAGGCTACTAATATTTATTATATTATACTTATTTTTAATTCTTAATAAAAAAACACTTCTGGCATACATTTAAATTGATGCCTGCCATGGTGTTTCTTATTTGTCGTCTCTGATTTAGATGTGTGTCCCATAGACTGTAGGGTGTGTCCTCAGCCACTGCACTGTACCGTTTAAAGGTAAAGCATTTCTTTATGCGACATTAGTGCCACCTAGCGGAATTACAAAAATACAGCATACTTTGCAAATGTTGCACTCGCGCCTGACTCAACTCAAACACAACTCAACAGCTTTTACGGGTGCTTGTGAGGGCATCAGCAGGTAAATGTAGGCTACTTTCAATAAATGGTCAAATATATTAAGAAACTTTTAGCTGTGTTGCTATGTGTCATGAGAGTAAGCAACTGAGCAGCTAACACTGTCTAGAGCGAACGCGAGCACGCTTATTATAAACTCATCCAACGTGCAGGTGCATTTTTGACATAACACACATTTCAAAGTAGAATAACTGGCTGAGAAACAAGTAGGTGAATTTAGCATGTTTCCTAAATATCTGCAAACATATTATGGTATTTTTATGCTTTAGTAAAGTGAAAAACTTACATACAGCACCTTTAAATTAATCTTTTAGATGTTATTTCCCCAGTATAAGGCAATGAACCACAGTTTGGGCAAATTAAGGAGGCACACTCACTCAGACCTTTGGTTTTATGGGCTGCAGGCAAAAATCACTAAAATGCTACAAGTATGTTGTGGCTCTTTCTAACTTTGTGTATGTGTTTACAGCATCTTCTTGGCATTTTATTTTTGCCGTCAAGTTCTATCCCCCGGACCCCTCCCAGCTAATTGAAGACATTACCAGGTAAGTAAAGTTAAACCCTACAATGGTAAATACAACCCAGTCACATGTGAAACTTGTTTGCAAAGTCACCACCAGGTGGTGCAAAAAGGGATGGCTGGCACCATTGCTCAGTAAGGCTGTAATTGTGATATTTTCATTTGTAAATGAAGATAAAACAATACAATAAAATACTGGGGATAAAATATTGGTAGTAATAATAATAATAATAATACATATAGGTGCAAGCAGCAATTAAGGGAACAAGCACAAATAAGGCACAATAATCATGGGTGGGTGCATTAGACCAACTGCAACGAGTAATTAAAGACATTTTAAGATGATTTTAGTCAAAATGGCAGAAAAAAAAAATCATAAATATAACCACTAGTAAGTAGGGGCGCATGTAGTCTAACACGATCATCAGACATTAAACCGCATATAAATTAAAACTAGCAAACGTTAACAAATGAAATACTGACCCATGAAGAGGTATCCCAGATAGCATGTAATCATTGAAACAATGTCGAGTCAGTGTTGATGCGTCAACGCTAATTGCATTGAATTAACGTTGCAAAGTGATGTTGGTTCAGTATCACTCTTGCACCCTCAGTTAATGTCACAAATCAAATCAATCAATAGTACAAATCAATGGTAATATCATTGATTCAATATTACAAAGTGATATTTTTTCAACATCACTTTTGCACCCTCAGTTAATGTTGAAGCAATGTTGAGATTTCAACCACAAATCAATGGTAATATCATTGATTCAACATTACAGAATGATATTTTTTCAACATCACTTTTGCACCCTCAGTTATTGTTAAAACAATGTTGAGATTTCAACAAAAAATCAATTATAATATCATTGAATCAACATTATGAACTTTTCAATATCACGTTTGCACCTGCATTTAATGTTGAATCAATGGTGAACAAAAAAATCAATGGTAATGCTATTGAATCAACATTACACTATGATGGAATCTGCATCACTGATGTTAAATCAATATTAAAATTAACAAAAATAATCAATGGTAATATTGTTGAATCAGCGTTACGTTATGATGGATTCTACATCATGGATGCTGAATCAATATTGAAATTCACAAAAATAATCAATGCTAATATTGTTGAATCAACGTTACACTATGATGTTGATTCTACATCACTGATGTTGAATCAACACTGAAATTAACAAAAATAATCTTTGGTAATATTGTTTGATCAATGTTACAATGTGATGTTGATTCTAAATCACTTTTGTTGAAACTGAAAATACAACTGAAATGTAATGACAACATAAAACAATGTTGCCATCTGATGTACCAAGGTAATGTTGAAACATGAATATTTTAACTACCATTTCAAAGTTTGGGGAAAACCTTTTAAAAGCAGTTCAGTCAATTTATTTTATTTAACAGTTTAACACAATCAATAACAAAAAAGATTTAAAAGACCATTCTTTAAAAAAGAAAGGGAGAAATAGGACAAAAGCAACCTTTAAAAATAAAATTAGCTTCAGAAGTTTGATGTCATTATAACTACAGGTGGTCCAACGGTTCAGGTTCAGACGACTGCCTCTTTTCCTTTGGGTTCTCTGAAATCTGAAAAAGAAAGCATGATGTTACTTAAGAACAAGTCAATTCAGTTTTCACACAGTCACATTCAAGAATGTTAATATTTTAAACACAATATGATTCAAAAGTTGCTCAACACAAAATATACAAACTATGATTATAGTGTCATTTAAATTCTGTATATTTATTCTATTTTTCTAAAATCTATTAATGTTTCAATATCAAAAGAAAGCGTGTCTTTTCCCACCAGGTTTATCTCCAGCCCTAATTAAACACACCTGAAGCAGTGAATCAAGGTCATTAGGATCAATGAAAACATCAGGCAGGTGTTTGGAGCTAAACTCTTCATGAAGAGGAATAAACACCTCTGAGCTATGACCAATACATAAATCTCAGTTCATTTTCTGTGAAACTACATAGCATTCAAGTAACAAGTTTATCTTAAAGAATAAAAGAGCTTAGGCTTTTTCAATGAAAATTTCTTTAAAGGAGTAATTCACCCCGAAATGAAAATTCTGTCATCATTTACTCACTCTCACGTTGTTCCATACCTGTATGAGTGCCTTTCTTATGTTGAACACAAGAATATATTTTAAAGAATGTTGGTAACGAGACAGTTGACGATAGCCATTGATTTCTATAGTAGGAAAAAAAAATACTATGGAAGTCAATGGCTACCGTCAACTGTCTGGTTACCAACATTCTTCACTCTTCTTCTTCAATCTTCTGTGTTCAGCAGAAGAAATAAATTCATACAGGTTTGTATGGAAGCCCGTTTCCGCCACAACTGAGTAAAAAAATATGATTCTTTAAGTCATAATAATGAGAAACTTTCTCATAATAATGACTTAACATCTCGTAATAATGAGAAACTTTCTCGTAATAATGACTTAACATCTCGTAATAATGAGAAACTTTCTCATAATAATGACTTAACATCTCATAATACTGAGAAACTGTCATTACGACGCATTGTGCGCTTGCGCCACGCTATCTACTGAGGCACCGGTGTTGCTGATGCTGATTCATGCAAACAGTGGGCCTCCGTATGGAAGCCCATTTCCGGCACATAAGAAAAACATACTTAAGTCATAATTTCAAATTCGAAATTATGACATACTAAATCGAAATTATGACATAACTAAGTCGAAATTATGACTTGCTGCTCATTGATCTGCCGCGACCCGACACAGGATGAATTGTGAACACATTAAGGAGTATTTTAACTGTGGTTTTAGCTACTAATGGTTAAATTATTGCCTTATTATCTTATTATCTGAATGGCATTGAATAGCCTATCTCTGAGCAAACGCGCTCTTGAGAGGATTTCTAAGCAAGAACAAGCATTGGTGCAGAAAGAACAGAACAGAGGTGGCTGCATGAGGTGGCAACATTCATTGAACAACTTCAAACCTCTGGCCAATGTCATGATTATTGATGCGCGCGCACACACACACGCGCACGTTGGTTGGATGGTGTTGTAACCGACAGGGAAACAGTGAGTTCTGCTGCTGAACAGTTGCAACAGAAATATGAGGTTGTGATCGGGCAGCAGTTTTCATTCAACAGTAAATATAGCTTATAGCCTACTCCTGTAAAAATGATATTGTATGTTTCAATAAATGGCGCACGTGACAAATTCAACCAGAGTAGCCTATTTAATCAATATCAGAATCAAAAGGAGCTTTATTGCCAAGTAGGCTATGTTTGCACACACAAGGAATTTGTTTTGGTGACAGAAGAAGCTTCAGTACACAGAGACAACAGTACACAGATAGTAAAATAAAAAATAAAGAATAAAAATAAATTAATAAGATAGCACATATAATGCTTGCTGCCCGCCTCGCTTGATGTGCTGGAAGTTGCTGCCCGCATGTGCAAATTGCGCATGCGTGGATTAAGTCATAATTACGAGAAAATTTCTCATTATTACGAGAAAGTTTCTCATTATTATGAGATGTTAAGTCATTATTACAAGAAAGTTTCTCATTATTATGAGAACGTTTATCATTATTACGAGATGTTAAGTCATTATTACGAGAAAGTTTCTCATTATTACGAGATGTTAAGTCATTATTATGAGAAAGTTTCTCATTATTACGAGATGTTAAGTCATTATTACGAGAAAGTTTCTCATTATTATGAGATGTTAAGTCATTATTATGAGAAAGTTTCTCATTATTATGACTTAAAGAATTATATTTTTTTACTCAATTGTGGCGGAAACGGGCTTCCATAGGTCTGGGACAACTTGAGGGTGAATAAATGATTGTGATGTGAACTATGCCTTTAAAGCTGCAGATTCACCTTGTAGACCTTAATCTCTTGAAATATCACAAAATAGCCATGGTAGTCACTTTTTCAAACGCAAGATTTTTTTTTTTGGTGGTTGTGTTTCAGTGGAAATAGGCTAAACTGAATGGAGATCAGTTACATTCCCCCAATGTAATTGTGATTCAGGAATATGAATGATTACCTGATTAATCAGGGAGCAGGAGTTAAGGCACAGGATAGCATCAAGTCCCAGGTCAGGTGATTATGCTGTCGACAACAACTCAATGTATAATCAATGTCCGCATTATCAGCAGGGTGCTTCTCTCTTTTTTTTTTTAATTGTCCATCTTCATCTGCCTTCACTCCTAATAAAGGAGCAATGTGCTCTGCAAGCACTGATGGATGAAGACATGGGCTGTGTGCAGTGTGACATTCTTGCTCATGTTCATGTCTCTTGCAACTTAAAGAAATCTGTTATATGATGTTAGAACTTTATTCAGGAATTCCCCAATAAACATTACTAAAGCAAGATGCATTTTTTAAGAATGTAGAAAAATGGATGCTGCCTTCAACGGAGTGTCTATTTACACCAAGTGCAAATAGCACGCCTTATTGACAAGCGCTATTTGCACTAACTCCGCCCAACAATGCCTGGTTGGGCCACACAAGACTAAAAAAAACCTGCATACATTCCAGTGTCTTCAGTGGTGTAGTCAGTAGAGCGTAAGGCTCAATTAACTTGGTTTTGACGCCATTGATGTGGGTTCAAATCCGCCTTTTGCCGAGTTCACTCTTCTCCCTTTCCCCATCACATATCACAATGGAAAGGCATTTACTTTCAATGAAAATGTTTTAAAGTGGAAATAAAGTGCCTAACGAAATGTTTAATAACAATAACGGTTAGGGATAGGTGTAGGGAGGGCTTTTATTGTCCCATTAAGGTGGCATCCATTTAATAATTTTAATAAATATAATAATTTACACATTGTTATTATTGCATCCTGTTAATGTACAACAATACTGAGGTGCAAATAGTTTGTATCTACCAAAATTAAGTATAAATAGCATTTAATTACTATTTACACAAGAACTGCTACTTTTACATGGTGTAAATAGAATATATCACTATTTTCACTTAGTGTAAATAGCATCACTAAGAAAATGCTGCTATTGTCACAGTGTAAATAAAATAAATCACTATTTTCACTTAGTGCAAATAGCCGCTGCCTTTATTCAAACACTTTAATATAAAAAAAAAATGAATAACTTTTTAATGTTTCTAATTACAGTCAGTAACAATACAAATCAAACGCAAATAACAAGCACGCAAAATAAAGGAACAGAGAAATAAGGTAGATGCAGCATTGTTTGAAACTGTGCTAGAGAAGTCATGTAAGTATCAGGTCAGGTGTTTCAACACACAAGTGTGTACACCTGTATTTTCTCTCTAATGATGAAGCATCAGTTAAACTACTGAGAAGTGCACATGCAAAACCAAAATGGGCGTTTACCAATCAGTGGCCAATTTCAAACTACAATATATGTTTTTCAACCAATTAAATTCCTCTTTTTGAGATGCATGAGATACTTCTTTTTTTAATGTGCACTCTTGTTATGATTGTTAATCTTTATGTTCATAATATATGGCATTTGGTGTTAAAAAAATATTACTTGGCTCATGATGTTAATATGCTAAGGCTATTGTAAGTGAAACACCCTGCAGTTTTGACAGGTTACATTTCTTTGAAAACATAAGTTAAAAACTGCCAGTGTACCCATCGGAAGACTTTGGACTTTGACCTGTCACTGCTACACATAGCCTGCCTGGTGATCTGTTACTATTAAATACGGCATCCTCAAATATTTTTTAACTGTTGTTGTTAAACGATCATAGGTAACCTGGTAAATTAATTCTAAGACATTTCCTCATTGACTACGCCAGATTTCACAACAGATTAATGAAAATGATAGTGTTACAGAGGAGATGGTTAAAAAAAAACAGGTGGATTTGATATGCAGTGATTTATTTAGTTAGTAAGTTAGTTAGTTAGTTCCTTTATTGTCCACAAGTGGAAATTTGTCTTTGGCTTCACTATACACCACACACAAGGACACCAACACAACATAACAATATACATAAAAGATATAAAACAATTAAAATAATAATATATATATAATAATATTCCCATGTGTACATATGCAATGTATGCCTACATATCCACCCCTACTCATATTAATATCTTCTCATCATTTAAAATTCTAATAGCAGTTGTCACAAATGACATCTAGTACACATTTTTATGCGCCCAAGGTTGTCTAAAACGTCTCCTTTATGGTAACAACTGAAATTTAGAATGTAATGGATGTGAGGAATCCTCTATAATAACCAATGCTTTCTGTTTAACTTTTGATAAATATATCTCATTCAGTTGTTTTTGTGTCTTACCTACAATTGCGCTAGCTACATTAACCACCCTAGACAATTTCTGCTTTGCTTTAACAGTCAAAACTCCATACCACATGGTCATATTAAATGACATAACACTCTCCAAAAGATTCTTATAGACCATCTCTAAAATATTTTTTCTCACGCCAAAATTTTTTAGCCTCTGAATAAGATGCAGTCTCTGCATTGCCTTTTTAAAAACATAATCTACATTTCCAATAAAACTCAAATTACCATCTATAAATGTTCCTAAGTATTTAAAACAAACTATTTCTACCTGGTAATCATTGAGTATCAAGGGTTGCAATTTTTCAGAGAATTCACATCTGTTTCTACTAATCACTAGTTCCTTAGTTTTATTCAAATTTATCTCGTGCACTCAATTTGCACCATTTCTGCAGAGAATTTGATACTATGATACAATTTATTTATTTCAGTTCCACCTTTGTACAAAAGGCCGATAAGTGCCAAATCATCAGCGTATTTAAGTAGACTAAAATTTGTATCATGAATTTTAAATTAATTTATGTACAATGAGAATAATAAGGGGATAATATAGTTCCCTGTGGTACTCATGTGTTTAAAACAATTGGCTTTGAAGCTTTACCATTAACCAGGACCTTTTGTGGATGATTTAAAATAAAGTCTCTAATCCACCAGATGAGGCCACCATTCACCCCTAAATCAAGTAATCTCTGTAAAAGAACATCTATCTTAATTGTATTAAATGCTGAACTAAAATCTATAAATAAAATTCTAGCATAACTTGTGGTCTGTTGAATTTGTTCAGACACCAAGTTACATAGTTAAAGTGGCATCATCAGTGCCCCTAGCTCTCTTATAAGCAAACTGCAGGGTTCTAAGTCTTTAATAACATCAGCCCTAATATGCCTAGTTAGCACTCTTTCCATACATTTGCCTAAACTAGATGTAAGGGCTATTGGTCTAAAATCTTCTAACCAAGTAGCATTAGATATTTTTGGTACCAGAATAATGGATAATTTTCATGAACTACGAATTATTATTATTATTATTATTATTATTATTATTTAACAAGAGTTGAAACGGTTGGGTAAAAACACCAGTCAATTGGAATGCACAATCCTTTAGCACTCGACCCTTTAATCCATCTGGACCAGGTGCTTTATTTGGCTTAATACAAGCTAGACTAGCCGCAATTTCATACTCTTTAAGAATAATAGGCTCATATGTAGGAATGTTAAGGCATATTCTATCACTATCAATATTACATGGTCCACCATCAAACCTACTAAAAAAAACATTAAAATCTTCTGCAAAAGATATACCTTGTAAAGAATGCATTGGTTTCCTCATTTCTCTCCCCATAATAATATTTAGACCCTCCCATGCCTGTTAACCATATATAACCTACCTTCAACCTTATTCTTAGTCTAATTTAGCTTTCTTAATTTGACTTCTAAGTTCCTTTCTTTTTTCTCTAACCAGTTCATTATCACCTTTTAAATAAAAAAAAGCATTTTTCTCATTAAGGCACGTTTTAAGATCTTTAGTGAGCCACAACCTGTTATTTGGGTACATCTGAATTGTTTTTGTTTTAACATAATTATTTGCACAAAAACTTATATAAGATGTAATAGTGTCAGTGATTTCATGTACATTATCACATGCATCAAAGAACAGTTGCCACTCTGTTTCATCAAAACAGTCTCTGAGCTCCTCTTATACTCTGATCCGTCCACAGTTGTATCTCTTTGGTCACTGGTTTCTCTTGTTTTAATTTGGCTCGATATTTGGGTAGCAAATATGTGCTTCCACATTGTCTGGTCCTGTAACGTATATTAAAATGACGGTAATCTATTGTCCACAAAAATACAAAGTCCTCCACCCACAGACTTATGAGACTGAAATATCCTGAACGTCTTCCTTTAACCAAGTCTCTGTGAAACATAACAAGTGACTTTGCCTAAAGTTACTGTCATACTTAACTTTCAAGTCAAGTCACCTTTGTTTATATAGCGCTTTTTACAATGCCGATTGTTTCAAAGCAGCTTTACAGTGTTAAACAGGAAAATAATGCAACAGAATTTGATTCGGCTGTACAGCCGTTCTTGAGAAAACGGTGATGTCTTCCAGATCATTGCAATTATCATATAGTGTCAATGCGGGCAGATCAGTAATATAGTTGAAAATTTAGTGTCCCCAACTGAGCAAGCAAAAAGCCAAAGGCGACAGTGGCAAGGAACCAAAACTCCTTCAGGGGCCAGAATGGAGAAAAAAAACCTTGGGAGAAACCAGGCTCAGTCGGGGTGCCAGTTCTCCTCTGGCCAACGAACAAACAGTGTATGATTATGATTCTGGCAACATTACAGGTCAGAAGTCATGTTAGATCGAAAGATATTCGAAAGATTATTCGAAAGATCGGAGTCGTCACGCCGGAGACGGGTTTAATGAGGATGTCGTGTCGATGCAGCATTTAAAGGGGGGAGTTTAATTGACACGGTCTCTGCAGACATTTCAGGGATGCGTTGGTCATGTCTAGGCGCAGGTCCACCATCTGATCTGGATACGGCCCAGATCCGGCTGACTGCAGTAAACCTTGGGATAAACAGAGAGACTAACATTAGCGTAGATGCCATTCTTCTTATGACGTAACGAGTACATCAGGTGTTATGGGAAGTGTTCCCGGTTCCGGCTGACCTAGTTAATGCAGCCTAACAATCATTTAACTGATTTGAATAATATAAATTGATAATGTTCTATGTGTATGCCATAGTAAAGAGATGTGTTTTTAGTCTAGATTTAAACTGACAGAGTGTGTCTGCTTCCCGAACAATGCTAGGAAGACTGTTCCAGAGTTTAGGTGCTAAATAGGAAAAGGATCGACCGCCTGCAGTTGATTTTGATATTCTAGGTATTATCAACTGGCCAGAATTTTGAGACCGCAATAGACGTGATGGAGTATAATGCGTTAAGAGCTCGCTCAAGTACTGGGGAGCTAAACCATTTAGTGCTTTGTAAGTAATTAGCGATATTTTAAAATTTATACGATGTTTAATAGGGAGCCAGTGCAGTGTTCACAGAGCCGGGCTAATATGGTCATACTTTCTGGTTCTAGTAAGAACTCGAGCTGCTGCGTTTTGGACCAGCTGCAAATTATTTATTAAGCGAGCAGGGCAACCACCCAGTAGAGCATTACAATAATCTAGCCTTGAGGTCATGAACGCATTAACTAATTGTTCAGCATTTTGCATTGAAAGCATGTGCCGTAATTTAGATATATTTTTAAGATGGTAGAATGCAGTTTTACAGATGCTAGAAACGTGGCTTTCAAATGAAAGATTGGTATCAAAGAGCACACCCAGGTTCCTAACTGACGACGAGGACTTGACAGAGCAGCCATCAAGTGTTAGACAGTATTCTAGGTTACTACTTGTGGAGTTTTTTTGTCCAATAATTAAAAATAAATTTTTTTCAGAATTAAGTTGCAGGAAATTACTAGTCATCTAATTTTTTATATCAGCTATGCATTCCGTTAATCTTGTGAATTGGTAAGTTTCGTCAGGGCTTGAAGAAATATAGAGCTGAGTATCGTCAGCATAACAATGAAAACTAATGCCATGCTTCCTAATGATATCTCCCAGTGGTAGCATGTACAGGGTGAAAAGCAAAGGTCCTAGCACTGAGCCTTGCGGTACTCCATACTGAACTTGTGATCGGTGTGACATCTCTTCATTTACTTAACTGATAACGGTCAGATAAGTATGATTTAAACCATGCCAATGCAATTCCATTAATGCCAACATAATTTTCGAGTCTATTCAAAAGAATGTTGTGGTCGATAGTATGGAATGCAACGCTAAGATCGAGTAACACTAATAGAGATATACAACCACGATCAGATGATAACAGTAAATCATTTGTTACTCTGATGAGAGTAGTCTCAGTACTATGATACGGTCTAAATCCTGACTGGAAATCCTCACATTTCTTTCTAAAAAAGGAGCATAGTTGTGAGGACACTGCCTTTTCTAGTATTTTTCACAGAAAGGGTAGATTTGAGATTGGCCTGTAATTGACTAATTCTGTAGGATCAAGTTGCGTTTTTTTAAGTGGTTTAATAATAGCCAACTTAAAAGTTTTCGGTACATATCCTAATGACAAGGATAAATTAATGATATTAAGAAGAGGATCTATGACCTCTGGAAACATCTCTTTTAGTAGCTTAGTCGGTATAGGGTCGAGCATACATGTTGTCGATTTAGATGATTTAACGAGTTTAGCCAATTCTTCCTCTCCTATAACAGTGAATGAGTGGAATTTTTCCTCAGTGACACTACAGTGCACTGTCTGAAGTGATACTGTAGTAGATGGTTGTATAGTTATACAAACCCGATTCCAAAAAAGTTGGGACACTGTACAAATTGTGAATAAAAACACAATGCAATGATGTGGAAGTTTCAAATTTCAATATTTTATTCAGAATACAACATAGATGACATATCAAATGTTTAAACTGAGAAAATGTATCATTTTAAGGGAAAAATAAGTTGATTTTAAATTTCATGGCATCAACACATCTCAAAAAAGTTGGGACAAGGCCATGTTTACCACTGTGTGGCATCCCCTCTTCTTTTTATAACAGTCTGCAAACGTCTGGGGACTGAGGAGACAATTGCTCAAGTTTAGGAATAGGAATGTTGTCCCATTCTTGTCTAATACAGGCTTCTAGTTGCTCAACTAGATTTATGATGCGCCAAATGTTTTCTATGGGTGAAAGATCTGGACTGCAGGCTGGCCATTTCAGTACCCGGATCCTCCTTCTACGCAGCCATGATGTTGTAATTGATGCAGTATGTGGTCTGACATTGTCATGTTGGAAAATGCAAGGTCTTCCCTGAAAGAGACGACGTCTGGATGGGAGCATATGTTGTTCTAGAACTTGGATATACCTTTCAGCATTGATGGTGCCTTTCCAGATGTGTAAGCTGCCCATGCCACATGCACTCATGCAACCCCATACCATCAGAGATGCAGGCTTCTGAACTGAGCGCTGATAACAACTTGGGTTGTCCTTGTCCTCTTTAGTCTGGATGACATGGCGTCCCAGTTTTCCAAAAAGAACTTCAAATTTTGATTCGTCTGACCACAGAACAGTTTTCCACTTTGCCACAGTCCATTTTAAATGAGCCTTGGCCCAGAGAAAACGCCTGCGCTTCTGGATCATGTTTAGATATGGCTTCTTTTTTGACCTATAGAGTTTTAGCCGGCAACGGCGAATGGCACGGTGGATTGTGTTCACCAACAATGTTTTCTGGAAGTATTCCTGAGCCCATGTTGTGATTTCCATTACAGTAGCATTCCTGTATGTGATGCAGTGCCGTCTAAGGGCCCGAAGATCACGGGCATCCAGTATGGTTTTCCGGCCTTGACCCTTACGCACAGAGATTGTTCCAGATTCTCTGAATATTATGCACTGTAGATGATGATAACTTCAAACTCTTTGCAATTTTTCTCTGAGAAACTCCTTTCTGATATTGCTCCACTATTTTTCGCCGCAGCATTGGGGGAATTGGTGATCCTCTGCCCATCTTGGCTTCTGAGAGACACTGCCACTCTGAGAGGCTCTTTTTATACCCAATCATGTTGCCAATTGACCTAATAAGTTGCAAATTGGTCCTCCAGCTGTTCCTTATATGTACATTTAACTTTTCCGGCCTCTTATTGCTACCTGTCCCAACTTTTTTGGAATGTGTAGCTCTCGTGAAATCCAAAATGAGCCAATATTTTGCATGACATTTCAAAATGTCTCACTTTCAACATTTGATATGTTATCTGTATTCTATTGTGAATAAAATATACGTTTATGAGATTTGTAAATTATTGCATTCCTTTTTTATTCACAATTTGTACAGTGTCCCAACTTTTTTGGAATCGGGTTTTTAATTTTTTTTCTAATATTATCAATCTTGCATGGAAAGAAGTTCATAAAGTGATTACTGCTGTGCTGTTTGCAAACGTCAGAAGTTGAAGCTTTATTTCTTGTTAATTTAGCCACTGTATCAAATAAATACCTAGGGTTGTGTTTGTTTTCTTCTAAGAGAGTCGAGAAATAAGCAGATCTAGCAGTTTTTACTGCCTTTCTGTATGCAATCATGCTCTCTTTCCACGAAATGTGAAAAACCTCCAGTTTTGTTTTCTTCCAGCTGCGCTCCATTTTTCTGGCTGCTGTTTTAAGGGCCCGGGTGTGCTCGTTGTACCACGCCGTTGGACTATTTTCTTTAATCTTCAAGCGCAGAGGAGCAACTGTGTCTAAAGTGCTGGAAAAGAGAGAGTCAATAGTTTCTGTTGCAACATCGAGTTCCTCTAGGCTATCTGGGATGCTGAGGAGATGAAACTGATGAGGAAGATTATTTACAAAGCAATCTTTAGTGGCAGCGGTGATAGTCCTGAGGGGACGCCTTTGCAGCCTTTGCTAGATTAAGTATACACGTTACTAGGTAATGATCTGAGATGTCATCGCTTTGCTGCAGAATTTCAACGGTATCAATATTTATTCCATGTGACAGTATTAGGTCTAAAGTATGATTATGGCGATGAGTGGGTCCTGACACGTGTTGCCTAACTCCAATAGAGTTTAGAATGTCTCTAAATGCCAATCCCAATGCGTCTTTTTCATTGTCTACATGGATATTAAAATCACCAACAATTAGGACTTTAACTGTAGCCAGTACTAACTCTGATAGAAAATCAGCAAATTCTTTGGTAAAGTCTGTATGGTGCCCTGGTGGCCTGTATACAGTAGCCAGCACAAATGTCAAACGGGATTTATCATTTACACTACATAACGTTACGTAAAGCACCAAAACTTCAAAAGAATTATATTTGAAACTAGACTTCTGAGTAATACTGAAGATATTATTATAAATTATAGCAACCCCTCCCCCTTTGCCTTTCAGATGCGGCTCGTGTTTATAACAATAATCTTGAGGGGTGGACTCATTTAAAGTAATGTAATCGTCAGGTTTTAGCCAGGTTTCTGTCAAACACAGCACATCTAGATTATGATCTGTAATCATATCATTAACAATAAGCGCTTTTGGGGGAATGGATCGAATATTCATCAGCCCGAGCTTTGTTTTGTTTGATTTGTTGGACATCAATTAAATTTTTACCGTTAAATGGTTTTGATGTTTTTTTTGTATTTACTAATTCGTGGAACAGACACAGTCTTTATGTGATAATATCTAGGTGAAAGAGTCTCTATGTGTTGGGATTTATCTGACTTCTGTGATGTGAGACAGCTAGCAGACGGTCGGTTAAGCCAGTCCGTCTGCTTCCTGACCTGGGCCCCAGTTAGTCAAGGTTCAACTCTAAGACTATGTGCCAAATTACTAGAGAGAAGAGCGGCACCATCCCATGAAGGATGGATGCCATCTTTTTTTAACAGGTCAGGTCTGCCCCAAAAGCTTTTCCAATTGTCTTTGAACCCTATGTTATTTTGCGGACACCACTTAGACAACCAGCCATTGAGTGATGATAGTCTGCTTAAGTATCTCATCACTCCTCCTAACGGGGAGGGGACCAGAGCAAAAAACTTTAGCTGCCATCGTACTTGCAAGTTCGATGCCAATTCATCCATTTTGTTCCTCAAGGAACATACATTAGACAAGGTGATTACCAGTAAAGGTGGTTTAATGCCTGTTCTTTTGAGCCTTTGGTGTACCCCACCTCTCGATCCCCGTTCCTTCTTAGATGGCCGCTTGTATTCTTTTGCCTTATTGTGTTTATTTACAGCTACATGTATTCATGTATCTATTTATATATCATGTATTATATATCATAATTAACTCATTGTTATATTGATCTACACAACAGCTCAATAAACATTTGCAATCGCTCAAATATTGGGGGAAAACACTCCTGCTCGTTTGATGTTGCTTAACTGTATAATTTTATAATCTCAGTGCTACACAAAATGTGATAAAACTTCAAATCAACTGTCAATGACATACTGTACATGGAAGACAAAAACTACAAATCTGTTTACAGGAAAACAATACATGGCAAAATATGCAGACAGTTTACAATTACGAGCAATATACAATGATCTAAACAATTGCAATGGCATATCTTTAACTGTAATTCACGAGCAAATACTATGTATTAGTGAGGTAGGCTTCATGTTATATTCTCTTGTGCAAAAGACAGGAATTGAAGAGGCAACAAGCAAAGTATATATTATTATTATTATTATTATTATTATTGTATGAATACCAAAAAGAATCAGTAATAGCCATAACAGACGAGCAAGGCACACATAAGAGTGACGTTGTGAGGCTGGTGCTGCGTCTCGTGGTGCCAGGTCCAGTGGTAGGCGCATTAAAGGTGACTGACTGGTCGTGAGGCTGGTGAATATAACAGTGATGGATCGTTGGACAGGCACAACTGTGACAAGTCGCCGTTACGATAGCGAATTAAACGATAACGGATCGCCAGGTATAGGTATATACCGGTGACAGGTCGAGTTGCAGACACATATACAGTATAACGGTGTCCTGCCACGTTAAGATTTTACCCCAGCTCGGAAATTGCCAGCTGACGGTTATCCATCTTCTCCTGGCCTGTAAGAGTGAGCATCAGTAGCCATGAGTTGCAGTGGAGTGACGTCAACTCCCCTCTTCGATTGATTGGCTAGAAGAGGAGCTGTCATTCTAGAACTAGTGGACCAATGGTGATGCTTAAACCAGCCCTAATTTACATGAAACTCGAACTGTATAATATTTTGATCTGTGACCACATTGTTTGCTATTCTGATCATTTTGCATTATTTTTTTCAGTTTGTGCAATATATTTTTACATGTGTTTTTAAATTTTTGATTCACACTTATTATTTTTCGCTCCGTTACGCAGGACTTTAGGCTGAAAATTTATCTCATAGACTCGTTCTACTCTATGTTTTGATCATCGTTCTGAACACAATTTTCTCAGTTTTTTGTTCAAAATGTTTTTTTTTAAATTTACCCTATAGGGTTGATAAAAAAGAATGCATGAAGCTAGAATAAATTTTTTTTTTTTTTTTTTTTTATAAAGCACAGGCTCTATATATTTTTGATATACATTTTGATATATTGTATGTTCAGATATTCATACAACAAAATATTCTGGGGCCATGAAAATTTTGTGAAAATGATCAAAAATGCTGGCGCTGGCTGGCCAATTTATTTATTTTTTTTAAATGCTGACGGGGAAAGAGTTAATTTTAAACATTTATGCCTGATTATTCGCTGATATGCAGAATTAATTTAACTAAACTGATTTTTACAAAACTCTGAAGTCACTTTCAATACTGTAAAATAATTAACATGCATAAAAAAACATTTTAAAATAATTAACATGCATAAAAATGAAAAAAATCATCAGTCAGACGCCATTTGCAAATCTCATGCTCATCTCTCTTTTTGCAAAACTCTAAACACATTCTCACTCACTAAAACACATTTCAGACTGTTTCAAAATGCTAAACACAGGCAGGCAAAAGTTAAACACAACTAAAATACAGTTGTCATTGTTTACACACAATGACCCAAAATTGTTCATACTTATTTCCAATGATGTGATCAAACCAACTGTAGAAATTGCCAAAATTTACTTTAAAATGTTGCACTGAATGTTGATACCAATTTTTTGGTTTTGACGCAATTGTTTGATTTTGCCAGAAGAGTCAGAGGTTCTCTGAATGTAGTTTGAAGATTTGGTTTTGTGTTTAAGGTTTTGAGAAAGTGGGTGATGGTTTCAAGAAATGTGTTTTAGCGATTCAGAAAAACTGTATTATAGTAAAAATTTAAGTTTTATTGTAAATGATAATTATTATTTTATGTGGGGTTGGGTTTTCCCCATGTGCTGTTATCAAAAAGTCCTCTGATTCCTCTGATTTCCACATCAAAATGCAGCACGATCACTGGCAGGCGAGTTTATTACTGTAACACTGAGGTTGCAGCAGGGATGAAAATAAAGCAGCAGGCAGCAGATTTATTTAGAACATGGCGGATGTGCGAGTTTGACGGTTAAGTATAGAGGTTTAGATAAAGGGGATAAAAAAAATCTAGATTAGATAGATCAAGATGGATAAAATCTAACCTGACAAAAAGATATTTATGCAATGTTATCCAAATTTTAGTTCATCTGCAACAGCATTGTGAACTTTTGTAATGATACGTTTGGTCATTAACTTTTAAATGCATCATTATGCAAACTGCAAATATTTGATTGCAAACTGGATTTGGTAATCTGGCATACCAGGCATTTTCCCAGTGGGCCGACACACTTTGGGGTCGATGTTTTTTTGTTTTGTTTTTTGCTAAGGACTGGCCCATCATGCAAGGACAGCGGCCCATTGGTTTGTCTTTTGTATTGATAGGCCGAAGTGAGAGAGGAAACTGCAAAAGGCAAATACTCCAAAAGTGTGATGAAATGGCGCGACCCGCAGCACGAAAGTAGATCGGGGTCGGTCTCACCCGCACAGCACTGCCGATGATGAACATGCGCTATGCTTCTGCCGATCTATCAAGTGATAAACAGCGCAAGTCACTTGATCCATTAAGAATTGACTTTGTGTTGTGTTATACCGTCATCCAAAGGTTCTGTGGTGAGTCTAGCTGAAAACAGCCGCATAACATGACGAGGTAAATTGGAAAACGCCAGTACACACAACCATAAGCTTGTCAACCCAGCCACTACCCTTAAAGAAAAAATTTTGCTATTATTACTTACATTAAATATTGAAAAATATAAATCACTTTTCTATGTATTTTCTATGTGTTTACAATATTTTTTTTATTACAAATGTTATTGTTACAAATTGTGGGTGCGGCAGGGAAGAGTCAGAACAGGACTTCCAAAATAGATGGGTTTAATCAAACTATACACAACCAAACAAACAAACATAACAACATTAAGAACGGACCAGGAGTGCAGGGAAGTGAGTCCAACATAAAGGGAGTGCAAACGATGAACGCCAGGTGCAGGGAATCCAGGGAGAGCGGGAAAGATGATGCAGGAGTGTGTTCAGGTGTGAGGCAGGGAGGATTCTGGGAAATGGAGTCCGGGACAGGTGTGGAATGTAACAGTTATAGTTTATTAATATTATTTGTTTTAGAAACCATATACCCATGGTAATGAGGTGCATGGTTTTACTTGTGACTACCATGATCTATGGTAGTTAAATAGAACTGGATTCTGGATTCTCTGGATTCAATGCTAGAACTATGGTAAATTTCATTAGGGCAATTTAATAAATGAACAAAACAGCTTTAAATTCTGGATTCCATGAATTAAGGACAAAGCTTTTTTCTCTTTAAATATGCTTTGTGAACTTTTTAATAGTTCTAATGAAATTGAATTGAAGTAAAATGTTAATTCAATGAGACCCTGATGAAAGAGGTGTCAGTGGCTTACGTAAATTAGGTGTTAATTCTTTACAAATGTTATTCTTTGATAGTTCATCCCAAAATGTCATCATTTACTCACCCTAATGACATTCCAAACCTGAATGACTTTCTCTCTGTGAAACAAAAAAATAATAATTTGAGAAATGTCTGGGGTTTGCTACAACAGCAAAAGAACCAAAACCCACAACGACACTGAATTAGCAACTGGGGCTAAAATTCTGCCCTGGACAAATCCAGCTCATCTGGCCCACAAGCTCCCCGTGATATAGATATGGATATACTGATAGATAGATATAATTTAATTTACTGCAAATGCAGTTAAACTTAATATTGGAAATGCACTTGACAGTAAAGCACTGATTTTGAGCTTGGATGCCGTATAGTAAATTTACTGCGAGGCCGTTACACCTCGGGTGTGCGTTATTTTTTAATAATTCAACGGCCCGGAGTCATTTATTCCACTTTTACTACGGTTACCTCTACACCTCAAGACATTTTCAGATGATTTATTTCAAGACATTGGTCAGGTTTTGTCCTTAAAACACTCTTGTGTGCAGGACTAATTTCTTAAGCATCTAAACCCAAGCCTCCGTTGCTAATTCCAAAACGTCATTTTAGAGCTAGTAACGGAGGCTTGAGCCACTGATAGCAGACTAATGACGTTATTATTGCAGTGAGTTATTAGAGAGAGAGAGAGAGAGAGAGAGAGCGAGAGAGCGAGAGCGAGAGAGCGAGAGCATGTGATTTACCTGAGTCTGTGCGTCTCTTTCAGCAGTGTTTGGATAGCAACAGGGTCTACTAATACAAAACTGTAAGAACAGTGCCGTTATTACCTCGCTAGTGAGAAATGTCATGTAGCTTTTAAGTTGCTAAACTATTTTTAGTAAATATTTTATCTGTAAGAACAGTGCCGTTATTACCTCGCTAGTGAGAAATGTCACTATTTTACTGATAAAATCGTCAGAGCCGCGCTGACAACACGTTTCTGCGCGAGTTTGTATCCGCACTGTATGTGTGTGTGTTTGAATGGGCTTTCCGTACATAATAAAACGTAATTTTGTGGCAAAAAGCATGGAAATAAATTTTTTTTTGTCCTGTTGTTGACTATATTTATTTGCTTGTTCAGTGTCGTTGTGGGTTTTGGTTATTTTGCTGTTGTAGGCTGTAAGGACCTTTGAAATGACTGAAATCATTTGGCGAAGTGATATGGAACTGTAATGCCGTCAAGACCTGCCTGGAACTACTTTAGCCGTGCGTTTCCCTGAAAATAATTGCACACCTTAGAACGTTTGCCAGATTCAAGCATTCAACAGCCCCGTAGTATAAGCCAAAATAATTTACGAGATGTATGATATTCCATCATGTAAGAAAAGTCAACACTGATTACAAGGTGTTTGGTTTCATTTCTTTGACATGTTCATGTTCTAGATGACTAGTCTATTCTTGGGCTATGATTAGACATCTATTACATTTTCACTGGCAGCCAAATTTTGCCTTGTTTTAGCCTAGATGTCAGGGCTGTGTTTGGATGGCTATTAGATGTCTTTTAAATGCAAAATTGCTTGCTGGGTTGTGACAGCACCATGAGCCAATTCTACTCCAACAGAGGAGACCTGATTCAAACTTGAAACAAACAGATGCAAAGACTAAACCCATGGAAATGATTATTTTTTTATTAACTTTGTAGCTTATTTTTAACATAAGAGCATGCATGACCATTTTAAACTTGAATGTACAAGGCTTTCGGTGTCAGCAGTCTCGTTAGCTGTGCAAAATCAGTTCCTGCTGCTGAATGTTGTAAACTGGTATTTGTTTTCAAATTATTTTAATTTATTAACATACTAATAAACACACTAGTTTGTAAATCCATTGTTTTACCATTTACTGCACTTTAAGTGTGTCACACATCAGATTTGAAGTGTCACGTTGCGTTTAAGTCCTGCACATAGCCTACACAGAAAATACTTTCTTTCCAAGAAAACTGAATTTAAAACTAGAATATAGTTGCTCATATATTGAAACAAATTAGGTTAAATATTTCTAAAGTGTTGTTTAGAGTTAGGGGTATATCAATTCAATTCAATTCAATTTATAGGCTACAATTAAACAACTAAATCATTCCTGAAAAGTAATGAAATAAATAAAAGTAATAGTAAGTGCTATAAAATAATATAAACTGCTAATGCATACATAGTGTGATTAGTGGTCTACAATCAGACATCAATCGTGTTAAAGAAGAGTTGACTTTAGCTGTTGCCACAATACTTACTAAGAGCTTTTGAGGACTCTGCAACGGTCACGAGTTACAATCTTGTGCGCCTCGAAAATACTATGGCCAAACTTCAGACTGAGGTTAATGCTTTGTCCCTTAGCTCTGGGACCATTTTTGGGGATTTCCGCCTAAATTTGGCCTACCCAAATTGGAAAGCTTCCCATACCCACATACAGTGGTCTAAATACACAATTTTGGTGTATCAGGGTCAGGGTCCTTGGAGTTTAAGAGGTTAAAGTGTGAGGACCTCGAAAGCAGGTCAAGGAGAACTCTAATTATAACCATTTTGCCACTCATGGTAAAGCATTTCCCCCTTAAAAGTGTTAATAGGATGGACACCTGTGATGTGGTCTGTGTACCTATTTTGTATCTGTTCACCTAATGATGCACTTGGATTAGGTGTTGCCGGTGTTAAGTTGTGATTTTACTCCAGATGTGAACGCAGATTTGTAAATTCTGAAAGCCTATGCAATACGTCCAGTACAATTAAATCTTTGAACTACATGATGCGGGTACTGTAAAGATTGAAAAATAAGGGATTTCATTACTTATAATGAGAAAAGTTTGTTTAACAAAAACGCCAATAAAGTCATACTTGTTACGGGACCCGAACTGTTTAAAAAAAGAAGCCAATTTAAAGTTAAAGTGTCTTATCACAATATGCTATTATACACTGACAAAATGCATGAGGTTATTGTTTCATTATGGGAAGGGCTGGGCTCACACTCACAAGCTGATAGTCACATTACATTGTACGACACTTGAATGACATTTTCTCGTCAGAATTCATGCTGCTCCCCCAAATATTACACGACATAATAGCCTACTTCATAAATCGCCCATTCTTTCGAAGACGTTTTATTCAGTGTTCCAGAGTTTCATGGATTTAGAATATTACATACATTTAAAGTTATTTAAAATTATCATAAAACAGAGTCTTGTTGAAATGAATATTTTTCTGAATAAGCCGTGTGCAATACAAAGGGCATTTGTTAATTTATTAGTTTGTTTGGGCTTGAAACATGAAATACGCAGAGAGTGTCTAATGTCAAACTTTAATTTACCGCAGTGCCACATTTAACATACATTTGTCAAAAGCCTTTGCTCATTTGATGTTGCTTAACTATATGATTGTTTTTTTCTAAAGCCTTGGGAGGAACCAGGCTCAATTGGGGGACCAGTTCTCCTCTGGCTAAACGAATGATCATGGTCATTATTAGGGCTGCGTAAAAATTATCGATTTCTCGATTTTAATCGATTCTCATTTTCATGAACCGATATCGATTCTTAAATCCCAAGAATCATAGTCATCCTGTTTTCAGTTGATGAATGAACAGAACTTTGTAGAGCCCCTCCCATCCAAAAAATCGCAATAATCTTTGTGCTTTGTTACTTTTGATATGAAACAAAGTCTCAGATTTCAAATTATGTACATTTTATTACAAAATTTAAAAATTAAATACAGTTTTGGTGTTGTTTAATGTGGTGTAACAGATCGCAGTAGCGCAGCACAGATCAAGAGAAGCGGCAGCACGTGAACTGATCATCTCCTCTGCTTTAATACCAGTTGCAGCATGAAATAAACATGAACGAATGTCTGAAGGTATGTTAAAAGATACATTACAACTTTCCAAAATCCATATTATGTCTCATGTAATTGCCCAATCAGTGTTTCAACCCCGGCAAGACGTCAATAAAATAGCTTGTAAACAATGTCACGTAACGTCACATTTACCTCAGAAAAACCATAGCCAGTGATACAAACTCGTTAGTCAGCTAGAAAAATGAACCCTAGAGATTACATATTCATTATAATTTTTAATGTTCTTCAATATCAATGAATGTTTGAATAAATCTGTCAAGGTTTTTGACTGCCTCCATTTTTAAATGTTTGTTTCAAAAAAAAAATTGGAGTAGAAATATGATCATGTAATTGTAAAGTTAGTATTGTAACTTTATTATTATAAAAAAAATCACTGAGTGTAATTTGTTTATATTTAAATCAGTTCATTTTAACCTTCAGTATTACAGTAATGTAGTACCAACTGACACCCATGTATAGTTTACAGCATTAGTTGAGAGATTTTTTTTCTGTTAGAAAATTTTCCATGTACTGTATCTGATATATATCCACAGTAATCAATATTGAATCGAATCGGATCGAATCGAAAGCATGTGAATGGAAATCAAATCGAATCGTGAAATTTGTGTCAATACTCAGCCCTAGTAATTATGATTCCAGGCTGCATTGTGGATTGATATCATTCAGAACATTTCATCCAGTTCCTGCTGCTTGAGAGATCGGGATACATCATGCTGGCATATGGAGGGAAGGAGGAGTTGAAGCTAGCCATAGGGTCTGTGCAGAAGACTGGTCTGGTTCTCGTGGTCTTTGTTGAAGATCTGTGCCGTTGAGTCAACAAGATCTTCCCAGGAGATCTGTCTCTAGGGATCGTTTAGTTTCATGGTCTCTGTTGACATTCAGGGCTGCGTTGTGTTCATCTCTAGGTGCAGGTCAAGTCAAGTCACCTCTATTTTTAAACCGTTTTATACAACATTTTTTTTCAAAGCAGCTTTACTGTGATCAACAGGAAAATAATGGCTCAATGATGCAAACAGAGTTCAATTCGGCTGTAAAGCAGCTTTAAAAAAAGTGTCATTGTTCAGCTGTCAACAAAGTCAGTTCAATGTTGATTCAGTTCCATCATAAAGATCATCAATTATTAAATGAGTTAAATTCGGCTATAAAGCAGCTCTGCAGAAAACAGTGATGTCATAGT
This sequence comes from Coreius guichenoti, assembly GCA_039654105.1. Classification (NCBI taxonomy): domain Eukaryota; kingdom Metazoa; phylum Chordata; class Actinopteri; order Cypriniformes; family Gobionidae; genus Coreius; species Coreius guichenoti. The sequence goes on along the minus strand of CM077188.1, from coordinate 25,694,885 downwards.
GCAGCTCAGGTGTACCATCTGGTCTGGATACAGACCGGATCTGGCTGACTATGCTAACCCCGGGATAAGAATGAGACAGAAAGCCAAATATAACCGTAGATGCCATTCCTCTTAACGATGAAACAAGTACATCGGATGATATGGGAAGTTTTGTTCCTGGTTCTGGTTACCTAATTTATGCAGCCTAATAATCCTTTAAGGGTATTTGAATTATAGAAATGTGTATGCTAGGTTAAAGAGATTTTAAAGAGAGTTTTTAATCCAGATTTAAACTGACAGAGTGTGTCTGCTTCCCAAACAACACTGGGAAGACTGTTCCAGAGTTTAGGAAAAGGATCTTCCACCCGCAGTCGATTTTGATATTCTATTATCAACTGGCCATAATTTTGAGACTGCAGTAGTGAAGGACTATAATGCGTTAGGAGCTTGCTTAAAGGGATAGTTCACCCAATGAAATGAAAATTCTGTCATCATTTACTCACCCTCAAGTTGTTCCAAACCTGTACAAATTTCTTTCTTCTGCTGAACATAAAAGAAGATATTTTGAAGAATTTTTGACAGAAAAGGGAGATTCAAGATCGGTCTGTAGTTAACCAATTCTCCAGAATCAAGTTGTGTTTTTTAATGAGAGGCTTAATAACAGTTTGACAATTTGAACTAATTAATGAATTATTCATGAATTAATAATATTGAGAAGATGATATATGACATCTGCAAGCATCTCTTTCATTACCCTGTATAATGTCTAACATACATGTTGTTAATTTTGATGATTTAACAAGTTTAGACAATTCTTCCTTCCCTATAGCAAAGAATGAATGGAATTATTTTTCATGGAGTCTATAGTGTACTGTCTGATGCAATACTGTAGCAGACGGTTGCATGGTTATAATTTTCTTTCTGATAGTATCAATCTTGTAAGTAATTCAGTTCATAAAGTCATTACTTCTGTGCTGTTGGGAAATGTCTGAAACTGTTGATGCTTTATTTCTTGTTAATTTAGCCACTGTATCAAATAAATATCTAGGGTTATGTTTGTTTTCTTCTAAAAGAGGCTACGTTCATACTGTCAGTCCAAATCCGATTTTTGTGCATATCCGATTGAAATCCAGTCAGCCTTAGCAAGCCTTAGCAAGAAATCACATGAAATGCTACATTCATATGTGGTTTGAAATCCTATTCTAATCGCATTTTTGGAAATCCGTTTCAGTCTGACCGCTCTGATTGGATTTTGCGTGGTTTATGTGACTTTCTCACGCCACGTAAAGCATACACGTCAGACGTTGTTATAGGAAACATGTTTTGAAACCGGCGGTTTCTGGGCTGCACTCTTGAGGGCGTCAATGTGATTGTTATACTACAGTGTCGGACTGTTCTCCTTACACTACATTCACACGGGGTGACACCGTTGAAGCTTGACGGAGGGCGTGTCTAAAGCTTGGTGCTGACGCGACCGTCAGAGTGACAACAGCCAATCACATTACTTTTCCGGTGTTGCGTGAATGCAGTTGGCTAACGTCTGTGCTAGGGTATTTGCATAGGCGTTCTGATTGGCTGACGTCTTCGTTAGTGCTTGAAATATTGAAAAGTTTTTAACTTCTGCTGCAATCAATGCCAGTAATGTGACGCAGTGGAACCCACAATTCAGTTCGACAACGAATGACGTCACCCATTCAAAGTAAATGAGAAGTGTGCCAAAGTGTACTTGATAACGCTTTACAAGCTAATTAAACCTTAGCTAGGTATTGAACTCAGCAGAAGCTCGCATAGGATAAACAACATGAGCATTGTCGTTCAATACCTTAGTGAACAGATAAAGCTTACTTCGAAAGAGCCCTGCAAAAGGTGGCGCAATAAAGCACAATTGAAATGCTTAAGACCAGGCGCAGAGTACTGAGCGCAGATTAACGCTGATGTTCAATGTGTAGTGTGCTGTTATGAACGCAAATGACAGTGACTGTGATGTTCCACATTTACTGCACTGTTTTAAAAATTATGGCGAGATTGGCAATAAGCAATATACTAAGGAGGTTAGGAGAGAGAGAAAAAAAGTAGCACAGGCCACACAAATGTAGCATAAGTATAAAACATTTGTTACCATCTCTGAAAATAACCAAGTAGAGCAGTTCATCACTTAAACAGGCATGCAACTGGCATAGGACATTAATGTTCCACAGGGCACACAAAATCTAAATTTTAAAAAGGATTGGTTTCAGACAAAAAATTATTTTTATGTGCAAAAATGGCAGACTACAGGAACAATAGCCCGAAATATTAGATCTTAATCCAAAAACATCTTAGAGTTCACGTGGGCAGGTACCCGATGGCTGGACCACTATTTTTAATGAAATGGGTAGATTTTTTTTTTTACCTTATAATTTGCGGTGTGGGTCGGGAGTCAATAGGAACGGGTGGACTGCAGGTCATAGCCAATGCTATTTTCGGTACTGGCTGAGAGGCAGCTGCTCCCCTGCATATTTGTGTTTACGCTCTGAAGAGCATCGAAGCTTTGTTATATTTAAAACGCTTTTTGCAGTGATGAGCATAGCCGATCACGGACATGGCTGTTGAGAGCATGAATGCAATGACCAATTGGAGGCGTTTTATGTTAGCGCAGAATACACTCAATCAAGATCAAAGCAGTTTAGTGCTTGTTCACTGGCTCAGTTCTGCACGCTCACAAATCCTCTCATTATGACCAACAAAGTGTAGATTTATGGTGCAGTGTATTCAGGTTAGACTATAACAGGTGTTTTCGCTAAAGTGTGAAAGTTTAGCTGAACTGAAAGCATTTGACAGTTTCCAGGTGTTTATAAAGGGAGCGCACTTTGCTCGCTTTCTGTATCCATGCACAGTTTGAATAAATGTTACATTTTACATGCTGTTATTTTTGGGTGCGGTTCAGGATGCAGTCTTTATGTTAATAGGTCGGTTAGAGTATGGAAATAATTTTGTGCTGCTGTTGGCTTTGATACTTATTGTGTCTACTGTGTCTTAGTGGGAATGATCTAATGCTGTACAAAACGGCTGTCTGTTTCCTGTACACTCACTTAGAAAACCTGATGCACGTTACGCTGTAGCAGAATAAAATGCAGATAGAGACATATTAACTGAAGGACATATTAACTGAAGGAACATGAACGCAAAAGCATTCATTTACTAATATGGTCTATTTCTACTCCGCCAGACATATCGGGTAATTTCAACGAGAATAAAACATGTTTAAAATGCAATATGCAAATGACATAGCCTTTATCACCGCACAGTGTAGAGACGGGTTTGTTGAGGATCAGTACCACTGGCTGTCGTGTCGACGAGGCCTTCACTTGGGAGAGTCTAATTGACACAATCTCTGCTGACATTTCAGGGATGCATTATGGTCGTGTCTAGGTGCAGGTCCACCATCTGATCTGGATACGGCCCGGATCCACCTGACAACATCATGCATTGTGGTCGTGTCTAGGCGCAGGTCCACCATCTGATCTGGATATGGCCCAGATCCAGCTGACTACAGTAAACCTCGGGATAAACAAAGAGACTAATATTAGCGTAGATGCCATTCTTCTTATGATGTAAGGAGTACATCACGTGTTATAGGAAGTGTTCCCGGTTCCAGCTGACCTAGTTTATGCAGCCTAATCAGTCATTTAACTGATTTGAAAAATATAGAAATTTATAATGCTCTATGTGTATGCCAGGTTAAAGAGGTGTGTTTTTAGTCTAGATTTAAATTGACAGTGTGTCTGCTTCCCGAACAATGCTAGGAAGACTTTTCCAGAGTTTAGCTAAATAGCTAAATAGGAAAAGGATCTACCGCCTGCAGTTGATTTTGATATTCTAGGTATTATCAACTGGCCAGAATTTTAAGACCACAATAGACGTGAAGGACTATAATGCGTTAAGAGTTTGCTCAAGTACTGGGGAGCTAAACCATTTAGTGCTTTGTAAGTAATAAGCAAGATTTTACAATGTATACGATGTTTAATAGGGAGCCAATGCAGTGTTGACAGAACCAGGCTAAAATGGTCATACTTCCTGGTTCTAGTAAGAACTCTATCTGCTGCGTTTTGGACCAGGGCAACCACCCAGTAGAGCATTACAATAATCTAGCCTTGAGGTCATGAACGCATGAACTAACTGTTCAACAATTTGCATTGAGAGCATATGTCGTAGTTTAGATATATTTTTAAGATGGAAGAATGCGGTTTTACAGATGTTAGAAACATGGCTTTCAAATGAAAGATTGGTATCAAAGAGCATACCCAGGTTCCTAACTGAAGACGAAGACTTGACAGAGCAGCCATCAAGTGTTAGACGGTATTCTAGGTTACTACTTGCAGAGGTTTTTTGTCCAATAATTAGAAACTCAGAATTAAGTAGTAGGAAATTACTAATCATCCAATTTTTTATATCAGCTATGCATTCCGTTAATTTTGTGAATTGGTAAGTTTCGTTGGGGCACAAAGAAATATAGAGCTGAGTATCATCAGCATAATAATGAAAACTAACGCTATGCTTCCTAATGATATCTCCCAAGGGTAGCATGTACAGGGTGAAAAGCAACGATCCTAGTACTGAGCCTTGAGGTACTCCATACTGAACTTGGGAACGGTATGACATCTCTTCATTTACTGCTACAAATTGAAAATGGTCAGATGATTATGATTAAGTATGATTATGCTAATGCAATTCCACTAACATAATTTCGAGTCTATTCAAAAGAATGTTGTGGTCGATGGTATCAAATGCAGCACTAAGATCCAGTAACACTAATATAGAGATACAACCACGATTGGATGATAAGAGCAAATCATTTGTAACTCTAATGAGAGCAGTCTCAGTACTATGATAGGGTCTAAATCGTGACTGGAAATCCTTGCAAATACCATTTCTCCCTAAAAAGGAACATAGTTGTGAGGATACTGCCTTTTCTAATATTTTTGACAGAAAGGGTAGATTTAAGATTGGCCTGTAATTGACTAATGCCGAGTTCAGACTGCACGATTTTCAAACTCGTCGGATCACTGGGGTAGTATCACACGGATCATCTGGGGTAGTATTCAGTTGCTGCTGTGTTCACACTGCACGATGGATCGGTGACAGGGGGTTTCACACTGCATGACTTTTCAAGAGGAAGAACAACTCAGTCCGGTGCGCGAACTACGTTTCACAAGCAAACACACGCGAGAAGTGACAAGGAAACAACGCGAGATCACACGTGCGTCAGACCGGAGTTCTCGCGCAAGACTGGAATTGTTATTAAAAATGATAGACTGCAGAAAGTTTGCGATCCAAATTGTCTGTGCGCTGATTTGCAGCGAAAAAGAAAAAAGATTATGGCGGAGGAAATTATTGGGGAGACACCGGGAGCAAGGATTGTGTTCTGCAAAGAGAGTTGGAGGTAAATAAATAATTTTGCAATGTGCTGCTGTTGTGGCTGGTCAAGCAAATGTTTGTGCTTTGTTTCTGTTTTATATAATTGTAAATATATCTATTAAAATACTGATATTCTGGTCTATAACTCCTCCCCGAACTTCCCACTGCCCTCTATCTTGTGCTCTCATTAGCTGTAGGTCATCTCAGATGTAATTTTCAGTCAGAACTCATTTCACACAGCAGGATTTTGAATCGCCGACAGGTCCAGATATTTAGCATGCCAAATATCTCACGGGCGTCGGCGACTCATCATAGGTATTTGCCTATGATTTCGGGCATATGTCGGCGATTTCGCAAAACCTGTCGGCGAGTCAAAATTGGGGCTAAAATTGGGCAGTGTGAACTCGGCATAATTCTCTAGTGCTCAAATTGCGTTTTTATAGGTTTAATTATAGCCAGATTAAAAGTTTTTGGTACATATCCTAATGACTTAATGATTTTAATAAGAGGATCTATCTATGACCTCTGGAAGCATCTCATTCAGTAGTTTAGTCGGTATAGGGTCTAACTTACATGTTGCTGATTTAGATGATTTAACGAGTTTAGACAATTCTTCCTCTCCTATAGCAACGAATGAATGGAATTTTTCCTTAGGGACACTACAATGCACTGTCTGATGCGATACTGTAGTAGATGGTTGCATAGTTATACTTTTCTCCCTAATATTATGAATCTTACAAGTAAAGAAGTTCATAAAGTCATTACTGCTGTGCTGTTTGGAAACGTCAGAAGTTGAAGCTTTATGTCTTGTTATAAGTGATAAACTCACAGCGCTTGCAAAGATGAATCAAGCAGCATTTAATGCCAACAGATAAATGCACTGATGTCAATACTGTGCTTCAATAACCCACTGAGCATATATACTTATTTAATTAGAAATTATTGATTTCATAATACTGAACCAATTTGCGATTACAGCTTAACTTCGGTTAATCATCCAGCCCCAGATTAACTTTACACAATGTAATGGTCTGGGTGTATGTTGCTTTAAAACCCATGTTTGGGGTTTCCCCAAGTCTTGCATTGGTGGGGAGAATGATGAAGGCAAATAGGCTGTGCTATTCTGTTATGCTTTATGCTTTTCTAAAAACAAAATACAAACGTTAATGCTATAACCCGTGTCATGTGGATCATTTGCAACCCACTATAAGTTACAACATGAACAAGCAACAAGCACTCATTTCGTACAAGCGCTCTGTCTCATACAAATGCATGTGACTGCCTGTACAGCCCTGCTTATGACATAAAATTGACATTGATTTATGTGAATAGAGCAAGAGTAAAATTCTACACCCAATCGACATACAAACCCGATTTCCAAAAAAGTTGGGACACTGTACAAATTGTGAATAAAAGCAGAATGCAATGATGTGGAAGTTTCAAATTTCAATATTTTATTCAGAATACAACATAGATGACATATCAAATGTTTAAACTGAGAAAATGAGAAATCATTTTAAGGGAAAAATAAGTTGATTTTAAATTTCATGGCATCAACACATCTCAAAAAAGTTGGGACAAGGCCATGTTTACCACTGTGTGGCATCCCTTCTTCTTTTTATAACAGTGTGCAAACATCTGGGGACTGAGGAGACAAGTTGCTCAAGTTTAGGAATAGGAATGTTGTCCCATTCTTGTCTAATACAGGCTTCTAGTTGCTCAACTGTCTTAGGTCTTCTTTGTCGCATCTTCCTCTTTATGATGCGCCAAATGTTTTCTATGGGTGAAAGATCTGGACTGCAGGCTGGCCATTTCAGTACCCGGATCCTTCTTCTATGCAGCCATGATGTTGTAATTGATGCAGTATGTGGTCTGGCATTGTCATGTTGGAAAATGCAAGGTCTTCCCTGAAAGAGACGACGTCTGGATGGGAGCATATGTTGTTCTAGAACTTGGAAATACCTTTCAGCATTGATGGTGCCTTTCCAGATGTGTAAGCTGCCCATGCCACACGCACTCATGCAACCCCATACCATCAGAGATGCAGGCTTCTGAACTGAGCGCTGATAACAACTTGGGTTGTCCTTGTCCTCTTTAGTCTGGATGACATGGCGTCCCAGTTTTCCAAAAAGAACTTCAAATTTTGATTCGTCTGACCACAGAACAGTTTTCCACTTTGCCACAGTCCATTTTAAATGAGCCTTGGCCCAGAGAAAACGCCTGCGCTTCTGGATCATGTTTAGATATGGCTTCTTTTTTGACCTATAGAGTTTTAGCCGGCAACGGCGAATGGCACGGTGGATTGTGTTCACCGACAATGTTTTCTGGAAGTATTCCTGAGCCCATGTTGTGATTTCCATTACAGTAGCATTCCTGTATGTGATGCAGTGCCGTCTAAGGGCCCGAAGATCATGGGCATCCAGTATGGTTTTCCGGCCTTGACCCTTACGCACAGAGATTGTTCCAGATTCTCTGAATCTTTGGATGATATTATGCACTGTAGATGATGATAACTTCAAACTCTTTGCAATTTTTCTCTGAGAAACTCCTTTCTGATATTGCTCCACTATTTTTCGCTGCAGCATTGGGGGAATTGGTGATCCTCTGCCCATCTTGACTTCTGAGAGACACTGCCACTCTGAGAGGCTCTTTTTATACCCAATCATGTTGCCAATTGACCTAATAAGTTGCAAAATTGGTCCTCCAGCTGTTCCTTATATGTACATTTAACTTTTCCGGCCTCTTATTGCTACCTGTCCCAACTTTTTTGGAATGTGTAGCTCTCATGAAATCCAAAATGAGCCAATATTTGGCATGACATTTCAAAATGTCTCACTTTCAACATTTGATATGTTATCTATATTCTATTGTGAATAAAATATAAGTTTATAAGATTTGTAAATTATTGCATTCTTTTTTATTCACAATTTGTACAGTGTCCCAACTTTTTTGGAATCGGGTTTGTAAAAAAAATGCATAAAACAATAAAAATACGTATCACTGAGATAAAATGGCTGATGTAGTGATGACGCCAGAATGCTGATGAAGATCGGTAGCCATAGGTCCTGAGAGTCCTCAATAAAAGTGATTGCTGAAACAAAATTCGAAAACGTAAGAAGAAATCCGCGAAGAGAGGACCTGCATGCTTCTGAAAATTGATTTTGCTCTCATTAGGATACAGAAACTCGCGTCTGTTGCCGCAAATTGCAATAGCAATGAACAATCGGAATGATAGGCTGACATGGACTTAAATCACCGCTGTAGCATTTAACATTTCCCATCATTAAAATAATTAACATTTTTACTCTGTAGTAGGACTATCCAATGACCGCTAACATTTCCTGAGTGATAATTTTGTTAACCTACATAATCGCAATAGCATAGTGTAACGACTGGATCGATCAAACACACAATTCTTACAATTTAATCTCCTTAAGGACCCAGACAGGCTCCGTGATGTCTAGTTTCCCCACTGGGAATTAGCATCCAGGTGCTAATCCATAGACTTCAAAGACACTTGGGCCGACTGTTTCCCTATTTCCTCAGTACATTTTGTGTATCATTACTGTTTGTATATTGTCTTTCATATTGTATAGTGTTTTGCATGCTTGATGACAGAATTACTAGTTAATGTTAGCCCATCTAGCTGGTGTCTCCTATCAAAATATTCCTCATTTAATGACTTACACTTCGGTGGAGATCACTTTCTCATAGAATGCAGTGTGTGTTTATTATATTTATCAAAATATAAATGATCACACACTTTCCAGCTTAGTCCTATCATGTGAATGAGTCCGCCTTTCAAACAAAGGGACTCTCCCGTCTGAGAATTGCACGTTTCCCATTGGTCAAGCCAAAACTAAAAGGCGTGGCTTCCGTGAAACTTAAAAAGCCAACACAAAGTTCCCTCCGCGTTGTTAGACGTAGTACTCGCTGGCATTCCATTCCCGAACGCTGTTCGCGTGAGACCTCATTCGGCGTCGATGGCGCAGCCGCGCCGGCCAGCCACACACACACACATCGAGCCATGTGGACCTTCTTCGACCATGACAGAGTCTCTGCGAATTCACCGTCGCTTCTTCTCTCAACACGGAAGGAATCGATTGTAACTGCAACACCATCAGACCGAACTATCAAGACTTTCTCCTGCGACTGTATGCGGACGCTCTTCAAAAGCTCAAGCTCAAAAGCAATATACATAATCGCTGTGTAGTTAGTTAAAGCTATAAACCCCTTTGTTCAAACAAAGGAGCTTGTTGTCTTAACTGATGGTTCTCCCAGGTTTTTGACTCTTTTCATAGCTTCAGTCCTCTGTTCTGATCCGGTTTTCCAGCCACTTCCACTTTCCATTCTACCCATGTATGTGTGCTCGTGTGTATGTTTGTGTAGAGTAGTTATGTGTTCGTGTTTTAGTTAAATAAACTTTGTGCACATTCATACAAGTTGATTCTGGTCTGCTTATAAATAAATTGTCACTTTAACGAATCGATCATAGCTACGAGCTAAGAAAGAGTTATTTTTCTGTGGCCACAGAAAATATACTTTCTGAAGAGTTAATAGACAATCAGTACTGAATGTTCGCTGGACGAACAGATTATTTGGTTGTAATATTAATTCAGTTACATTAAGTTAATTCGGTTAACCGATCCAAATATTCATAATTAATTATAACGAGTCATACTGCAAATGTGAAACAGAAAATTCAGTGCTTAAACTACAGGTTAGAGCCCTGCATTTGAGTCTGATGGGCCCTGACTTATTTACGCATCTAGGGCCAGGCTTCGGGCCAATTTTCACATCATACCTCACACACGGGCTGGGCTTCGGGCCTTATTTAGGCTTCTCCTTCTTTTTATACTTTAGACATTAATTAAAATACACTATGAGATGTGCTGCGCTGGTGGAAACAACACGAGACCATGCTACCACGACTGTCAAGACAAGACAGCAGTAGGAGCAAACGTTCCTTCAGCGCAGCTGGAATAGTTAGGGCCTTTTTACACCTGGTCACTTCATGCGTTTTCTCTGATTGGATATCTATCCGATCATGAAAAAAAACAGGTGTAAATGCCTTCCAATATTCTTTCGAGACGGATTTAAATCTGAGCCAGATATGACGGTGTTATTGCAACAGGCATCACCGCAGATGAGTACAGTATCTCTAAAGCAGTGGTTTTCAACCACTAGGGGGCCTCAGTGATCCTCCGGGGGGGCCGTGAGATAACTTTAATTTAAATATATTAATATAATTCATTAATTTTATTATTAATACGTTTAATCAGTGGCATTGCCAGAATTTTATTTTTGAGGGGTCCCATCTAAAAATGACGGGGCAGCTATATATATATATATATTTATATATATATATACAGTGGTGGTCAGAATTATTGGCACCCCTGGTAAATATGATCAAATATGGCTGTAAAAAATAAATCTGCATTGTTTATCCTTTTGATCTTTTATTCAAAAAATTCACAAAAATCTAACCTTTCATTGAAGTAAAAGAATTAAAAGTGGGGGGTAAATCACATTATGAAATAAATGCTTTTCTCCAAAACACGTTGGCCACAACTATTGGCACCCTTTTATTAAATACTTTCTGCAACCTCCTTTTGCCAAGATAACAGCTCTGAGTCTTCTTCTATAATGCCTGATGAGTTTGGGGAACACCTGACTAGAGATCAGAGACAATTCCTCCATATAGAATCTCTCCAGATCCTTCAGATTCCCAGATCCATGTTGGTGCTTCTTCTCTTCAGTTCACCCCACTCATTTTCTATAGGGTTCAGGTCAGAAAACTGGGACGGCCATGGCAGCTTCATTTTGTGTTCAGTGACACATTTGTGTGTTGATTTTGATGTTTGTTTTGGATCGTTGTCCTGATGGAAGATCCAACCACGGTCCATTATAAGATTTCTAGCAGAGGCCGTCAGGTTTTGATTTTTTTGTCTGTTGGTATTTGCTAGAAAGCATTATACCATGTATCTGAACAAGATGTCCAGGACCTCCAGCAAAAAAATAGGCCCACAACATTAAAGATCCAGCTGTATTTTTAACCGTGGACATAGGGTACTTTTTATCCCTGTTTGCACCAAACCCATCTGGTGGATTTGCTGCCAAAAAGCTCTTTTTATAGTTTCATCTGACCATAGAACCAGGTCCCTTTTGAATTTCCAGTTCCAACTGAATATGCTGGAGTTTGTTTCTGGATAAGCAAGAAGGATTTTTCTTGAATCCCTCCCAAACAACATGTGATATAGGGGTTGTTTGATTGTTTGATTGGGGGCTTTCTGACCCCAAGACTCAACTAATCTCTGCGATTCTCCATCTGTGATCTTTGGAGAGTCTTTGGCCACTCAAACTCTCCTCCTCGCCATGCATTAAGACAATATAGACACACGTCCTCTTTCAGGCAGATTCGTAACATCTTTAGTTGATTGGAACTTCTGAATTATTGCCCTGATGGTGGAAATGGGAATTTTCAATGCTTTAGCTATTTTCTTACAGCCACTTTCTATTTTGTGAAGCTCAACAATCTTTTGCTGCACATCAGAACTACATTCTTTGGTTTTACTCATTGTGATGAATGATTAAGGGAATTTGTCCTTTCTGTTTCCTCATATTTATACTCCTGTGGAACAAGACATCATAGCTGGACAATTTCATGTTCCTAGTCACCCTGGTGTGCTAAAAAATGTAAATATTAATGGGAATATACTGCAGAGATATTTTACTCATAAAAAAATTCTAGGGGTGCCAATAATTGTGGCCAATGTGTTTTGGAGAAAAGCATTTATTTCATAATGTGATTTTCCTCCAATTTTTCATTCTTTTACTTCAATGAAAGGTTAGATTATTGCAATTTTTTTGAATGATAGATCAAAAGGATAAACAATGCAGATTTATTTTTACAGCCATCTTTGATCATATTTACCAGGGGTGCCAATAATTCGGACCACCACTGTACACTAGGGATGTTCCAATACCACTTTTTCCAGAACAAGTCTGATACCAACACTTTTATTTTTAGTACAATACCTGTATTTTCATTGCATTTTTTATTTATTACTAATATTTGGCAGATGAACCAAAAGAATATTAATCAAATGAGTTGGCTTAGCAAATAGATATTTCCTTCAGTTATTTTCATGCCTAATTATGCCTGTTAAAATGTATGGGAGCTACTGTTACTTTCACTGTTCATATTGTACATATTATATTCATATTTTATCTTTAATTTAATAGCACAGTGACTATTTAGAGCTGCTCCAGCAGGGCTCAACCATTCAAGAGCAGTGAGTGACTGTCTTTTGTTGTTAGATTAACATTGAGGAAAAATACAGCAGTTATCTGCTCGTATCCAACATACTGGTACAAACACGTTTTCTTTTCAACTGTTTAAGTTCACTTAAGACATAACAGACTATTTCACAAGGATACTTGCCTATACGGGCATTTTGACATAATTTTGTGTGAATTTGTCCGTTAAAGCTCAAGAAGACATTAGAGATTCAGTGGGCTATTCGCACGCTGTTTGAGGCAGCTTTCAGGGTGCGCGCTTCTGATGTTTGCGCACAGAAAACTTTGTGAAAACATCATTTGATTACTGTACTGCCTTCCTGTAATAATGTAGGAAACCACTCGTTATGTAACAGTTCATGTTTTTACTTTCCATACGATTTAGTTTGAATTCAAATGTGTGCTGGGTGAACGATCAGCAATCAAGAGTATGCAACAGAAGTGGGGGGGGGGGGGGGGGGCATGAGACTAAATGATCTTACCAGTGCTTATGCCGCTCTTTCTCATATTGCGGTCTTGATCTTGAAATTAGCTGATGATAAATAAAATGCAGCTCCTATCCTTTGCTTTCGTTGACGTGAACTCCGTTAAATTTGCATATAGCATGGGAATTGAAGATTTATATTCCTTTTGCAGAGAGGTGTAAGGTAAGACAACCTGCATGCTTTTTATTTTTATTTTATTTGTTTTGATTGTATAGCCTGTTTCGTTTGCGAGCAACGTTGCGAGCAGCAGCAGCCTGCCTCAGCTTGTCAAAAATGCCTTTTTACTGTGGTAGTGATAATAAACGTTTAAACTAACATTGTGATATGCTTGAAGTGTTTTATATCTATGGATTTTATTATAGGCAAGACAAGTCAAGTGTTGATTTGAGAGGCTAAATTGATCAAACATGTGGTTAACTCACTGTCAGCCACTAGCCGCTTGGTCATCACTTTAAAAAACAAAAACTTTAATTTAACAAACAAAACTGCTCCAAACATTTTTCTAAATTAACTTAATAAAGAAATGGGCCGGGCTAGGGCCTAGATTTAAGGCCCATGCAAGGCTCTACTCCAGGTATCAAGCAGTGATTAGCCAGACTTATTATTATGACAGACGTAGTCTTCCTGGCAGAACCTACGCTGATGCTATAATTTCTTAAGGGAAGTGTGTATCCTGGGTTGAGCACACTGATCATGCTTTTAAAACCTTGGTCTTCAACCACTGACAGTGGCCGCATGTCAGTGACCAGCTAGTCTCGCGTAGCCAGACCTTCAGACTGACGGCTGGACTCCATCGCAGCTTTCATTAGTTAAGGACTGCCCAAGAGGATGTTTGACTGACATGTAATGCAAACAAACACAGTTCATTTTGTTCTGCGTCATGTTTATGGCGTGAAAATGTAAAGTTGATGTCCCTGCAATAACAGACCGGCGTGCATCTATAAATTATTCATTCATAAACGTTGTTCAAGTTTACTGCAACAATGGAGCCGCGAACTTCACATACTTTTGAATATCCAGCATTTAGATGATCCTGGTATGCGCTCATTGTCACAGTTGTAAACACAACAGCGTTCTTCTTCCACGATGGAGTTTGGTGTCACGGCATTTGTTTCCAGGCGGACCGTTAAAGAACGCGACACTCACGTCTCGCGGACATCCTGTAGAATTCAACCAATCAGATGACGAATTCGAAACTCCTGAAGTGTTTCCAGATAAGTGTGCCATATGCATCAGACGTTCAGCCAGCGGTCCGTGGCCGTGACGTCTGAGGCTGAGACTAGTGACCAGCATTTTGAGGATGGCATTAGTTACAAGAGCTGCTTCTTGTGGAGTGCGCAGTTTCTTTCTGAAATGAAAAAGATTATATATATATACACACCGATCAGGCATAACATTATGGCATTTGGTATTTGGCACCAAGATGTTAGCAGAAGATCCTTTAAGTCCTGTAAGTTGCGAGGTGGGGCCTCCATGGACTGGACTTGTTTGTTCAGGACATCCAACAGATGCTCGATTGAGATCTAGGGAATTTGGAGGCCAAGTCAACACCTCAAACTCGTTGTTGTGCTCCTCAAACCATTCAAAAGAATACTAACAATAGAAAAAAAACACATTTGAGTTTCTTTTTCGAACAATGAAGTGTGTGTAATTTAAAAATAAGCAGATTAATGCTTTTTGTTTGAGGACAAAAAAATGAGAGCCAATGTGATATATAGAATAACCAGAAGGTGGGAGTATAGCCTTATTTATGAACCAGGTTGGATAAGTCCTTGAGAACAAAGTTTTAAAGATAAAACTATTGGTTAGTTTTACCTACAGTCACCAAACTCGGTACATATATTGTTCTCATCAAGCCGGACAACTTTCTAATTTACAGTCATTAGCTCCGACCAACAGAAAGTAAGATATTTTGGTTTGAATGTGGATTTTTTGATAAATTAGGCTCTCAGTTTTTATGTTCTCCTCGTAGGCGATTCATTCAATGTCCACCAAACTCGGTCAACATGAAACAAAGATACGGAAGATGCTAAATTGCGAACGGATATTGGATATCTCAAATGGTGCTGGTATGGCGAGGGATCAAATAAGGACAAAAAGGGAAATATCTTGTAAAATCATTGTTTTAAATTAAATTAAGATTGTATGTTCGGTAATTTAACCTGGATGAATTTAAAATGAATGTACTATTTTTCAGATCAATATATTTATTTCTTTAAAATATTTCTGCTGAATCTTACTCTCTCTCTCTCTCTCTCTCTCTCTCTCTGTCGGTCCTTCCCCTCCCCCTATCTCTCACTCTCTCAGGCTCACTCTCTGTGTGTGTGTGTGTCACTTTCTCTCTTGGTGATAATTTAACCCTTTCATATCATAGGCTATCACAAATAACTATCACTTTAGTGTGAAAAATAAGTTAAAAAAAATGAATAAATACAAATGAAAAATATATACAAATACCTTGAATTAAATACTGGCCTTCTGGACTTACAAAATAAATTTTGAGCTGCAAAAGATAACTTTGCACATATTTAAAAAGTGACCTATTATATCCTATGACATTAAAATTCATCTATATTTAAATGACATCATGGGTGTGGCTTGTGGTCATAGTGGCACCAGCTGCTGCGGTAAATGTGGCATATTCAAGCGATTTTAAAATACTCTCCTGTTTAAATGCATATTGCCTGTCGTGCACAGTTGCCCTGAAGCCACCGGGGTGGCGGTGCCACCGGCTTGGGCCCGTCATCGCTGCTTGCAGCTTTAATTTTAGTTAGTTTTGCCAAACACACATTACAGTTTTGGTTAGTTATCGTTTTTTTGTAATGCCTCGTTTTTATTTTTATTTCAGTTAACGACAGTGTTTTTTCCCACCTAGTTTTCGTTTTTTCGTTCGTTTTCGTTAACGATTATAACCTTGCTGCAGACCGGGAACACCCTACAAGAGCTGCAGTTTTGGAGATGCTCTGATCCAGTCGTCTAGCCATCACAATTTGGCCCTTGTCAAACTCGCTCAAATCCTTACGCTTGCCAATTTTTCCTGCTTCTAACACATCAACTTTGAGGTCAAAATGTTCACTTGCTGCCTAATATATCCCACTCACTAACAGGTGCCGTGATGAAGAGATAATCAGTGTTATTCACTTCACCTGTCAGTGGTCCAGTCAAGTCACCTTCATTTATATAGTGCTTTTTGCAACACAGATTGCTTCAAAGCAGCTTCACAGTGATAATAGGAAATTAATTTTGTTTTTCGAAGAAAAGTTTTTGATTAATTTCTGTTGTAAAAACTGATTAGTTATTTAATTTGGTGCCATTTAAACAACACCATCTTCAATTAAAACAGAAAACCCCCAATGCGTTCCGGACCCCATCCGCACGGCAACAGCTTCTGGTGGCCCGAGAATGCAAACCATGAAATAGGTTTGAAATAGTTTTGAAACTATACCATCATCATCCCCGCGCAAACCCCTAAAAAGTCGAATCCGTGAAAACAGCGACGGCATGTACGCAAGCACTACGTGTTCAGCCTATAGGCAAGCGTGTTTAAATACATATGTGTGCATATGTGTTTTTATTTTTATCTGTATAGAGGGGAAGGGAAGGAGGCCTTCACAGGGGAGAGTCTAGTTGACACGGTCTCTGCTGACACTTCAGGGATGCGTTGGTCGTGTCTAGGCGCAGGTCCACCATCTGATCTGGATCCGGCAGACTACAGTAAACCTTGGGATAAACAGAGAGACTAACATTAGCGTAGATGCCATTCTTTTTGTGTTCCCGGTTCCGGCTGACCTAGTTAATGCAGCCTAAAACAATCATTTAACTGATTTGAACAGAAATTTATAATGTTCTCTGTGTATGACATAGTATAGAGATGTGTTTTTAGTCTAGATTTAAACTGACAGAGTGTGTCTGCTTCCCGAACAATGCTAGGAAGACTGTTCCAGAGTTTAGGTGCTAAATAGGAAAAGGATCTACCGCCAGCAGTTGATTTTGATGTCCTAGGTATTATCAACTGGCCAGAGTTTTGAGACCGCAATAGACGTGATGGAGTATAATGCGTTAAGAGCTCGTTCAAGTACTGGAGAGCTAAACCATTTAGAGCTTTGTAAGTAATAAGCAAGATTTTAAAATTTATACGATGTTTAATAGGGAGCCAGTGCAGTGTTGACAGAACCGGGCTAATATGGTCATACTTCCTGGTTCTAGTAAGAACTCTAGCTGCTGCGTTTTGGACCAGCTGCAGTTTATTTATTAAGCGAGCAGGGCAACCACCCAGTAGAGCATTACAATAATCTAGCCTTTAGGTCATGAACGCATTAACTAACTGTTCAGCATTTTGCATTGAAAGCATGTGCCGTAATTTAGATATATTTTTAAGATGGAAGAATGCAGTTTTACAAATGCTAGAAACATGGCTTTCAAATGAAAGATTGGTATCAAAGAGCACACCCAGGTTCCTAACTGACGACGAGGACTTGACAGAGCAGCCATCAAGTGTTAGACAGTATTCTAGGTTACTACTTGTGGAGTTTTTTTGTCCAATGATTAAAAATTCAGTTTTTTCTGAATTAAGTTGCAGGAAATTACTAGTCATCCAATTTTTTATATCAGCTATGCATTCTGTTAATCTTGTGAATCGGTAAGTTTCGTCAGGGCGTGAAGAAATATAGAGCTGAGTATCGTCAGCATAACAATGAAAATTAACGCCATGCTTCCTAATAATATCTCCCAGTGGTAGCATGTACAGGGTGAAAAGCAACAGTCCTAGCACTGAGCCCTGCGGTACTCCATACTGAACTTGTGTTCGGTGTGACATCTCTTCATTTACTGCTACAAACTGATAACGGTCAGATAAGTATGATTTAAACCATGCTCGTGTTTATAACAATAATCTTGGGGGGTGGACTCATTTAAAGTAATGTAATCGTCAGGTTTTAGCCAGGTTTCTGTCAAACACAGCACATCTAGATTATGATCTGTAATCATATCATTAACAATAAGCACTTTTGAGGAAAGGGATCGAATATTCAGCAGCCCGAGCTTTATCATTTGATCATCTGTATTATATCTGTTGTTTATTTGTTGGACATCAATTAAATTTTTACCGTTGAATGGTTTTGATGGTTTTTTGTATTTACTAATTCGTGGAACAGACACAGTCTCTATGTGATAATATCTAGGTGAAAGAGTCTCTATGTGCTGGGATTTATCTGACTTCTGTGACGTGAGACAGCTAGCAGGCGGTCGGATAAGCCAGTCCGTCTGCTTCCTGACCTGGGCCCCAGTTAGTCAATGTTTAGCTCTAAGACTATGTGCCAAATGACTAGAGAGAAGAGCGGCACCATCCCAGGAAGGATGAATACCATCTTTTTTCAACAGGTCAGGTCTGCCCCAAAAGCTCTTCCAATTGTCTATAAACCCTATGTTATTTTGCGGACACCACTTAGACAACCAGCCATTGAGTGATGATAGTCTGCTAAGTATCTCATCACTCCTTTTAACGGGGAGGGGACCAGAGCAAAAAACATCATCTGCCATCGTACTTGCGAGTTTACACACCTCTTTAATGTTAATTTTGGTGATCTCCGACTGGCGAAGT
Source organism: Coreius guichenoti (assembly GCA_039654105.1). Lineage (NCBI taxonomy): Eukaryota > Metazoa > Chordata > Actinopteri > Cypriniformes > Gobionidae > Coreius > Coreius guichenoti. The sequence goes on along the minus strand of CM077188.1, from coordinate 25,676,126 downwards.
CGAACATCATTTGTGCCGACGTGAATAATAATCTTAGAGAATTTACGATTAGCATTAGCCAGCACTTTTAAATTTGCTTTGATGTCAGGCGCTCTGGCTCCCGGTAAACATGTGACTATGGTGGCTGGTGTCTCTATTTTCACGTTCCGTGTAATAGAATCGCCAATAACTAGGGCACTTTCAACAGGATTCTCAGTGGGTGCATCACTGAGTGGGGAGAACCTGTTTGATGTTCTAATCGGAACAGAAGAGTGTTTTTTTTTATCCGTGACTATGCCGTCTCACCATCACCCAGTTGCCCTGCTGCATGGGCTCTACAGCCGGAACCAAACAATGTACAGAGTTCACTAAGCTATTTGCATCCAAAGCAGTGTCTAAAGCTGTTACATTCTCACTACTCTCAAATAAAGTCTGGATGCGTGTCTCTAATTCTGAAATCTTTTCCGTCAGCCTGACTATCTCCTTTCATTTATTACATGTGAAGCCCTGTTCGCCAACGGAGAAAGATATACTAAACATGAAACATGCAGTGCAAGTGACAATGACAGGAGAAGAAGACATGGCTTACCGTATTTGTTGATGGCAAGCTAACAGGCTAGCGAAATGCTAACGCGTGATAGTGATTTAGATTAAAAGCTAGCGGTGTCAGATTTAATGTGGTAGACAATATATGGTGATGGGTAAATTATATTTAGCAGTTTAAACAACAGGGAATGATATCAAATAAAGATTCAAAAGCAAGCAAAGCACACGCGAGCACAGCAGTCAGCAGGACAAACAGGAGGCAGACAGGAGCAATCGATCAGCTTCGTCGATATAAATAACATTATATTTTCTAAGCGCGGTTTCAGAAATGAAACGGCACTGTGTATTGCTCGGAATCAGAGACGAACAGTTCTGCTTTGTCTTCATATTTTCGTTGGCAAAACTGAGCAAAACAGACCAAAAACAACACAATGTTGTCTAAAACAACACAATATTAACATTTATTTTATTAAACTGTTAAGATCAATATCGCAATTGTACTTGTGCTATTCTGGACAGAAAAACAGAACTTGTGTGATATTGCTTATACTGTATATCATGATGTAAATGTGAAGGCGCAGTGTTTCCCATAGGTTGAGAATTTACTTGTGGTGGTGGGCAGGGCGGAGTGGCTCGGCGCGCTGCTTGATTAGCAGGTTCAGAATAAACTAGTCAAACAAAGGTTTATGAATTGATATGCAGGTAAAATTAACTTTTATTAACAACAGTAATGTGCAAAAACCTATTTTTATAGGGAAAATTTAAATATTCTGCTCTTATTAAATGTACCATTGTTCTTCTATAGTATCACACTGAATTGACCGACAGCTTCAGTGATTATAAAAGGAGCTTTCTTTACTTGTTTTCTGGGTAATTCAGTCACAATTTGAAAAGTTTTTGTTTTTCATGAGACTTTTTGACTTCCTACTTTTGTCCATATATTAGGGAGTGGAAATGGCTAAGAAGTCAATAAGTGCTCCTCTGCCGCCATCTACTGTTTATAGTGGTAATTTCATGTCTTTTTTTAAGTAAAAGTGCTTGTTTGCCACAAAGTGGCCTACACCTTTAAACTTTTAGTTTTACAAATCACCACATTAAAAATAAATAACATTAAATTGGATAATATTTAGAGCTTTGAAGTGCTGGAATGCTTATGTAACGTTATGTAGTGAAATTGATAAATCCCGTTTGACATTTGTGCTGGCTACTGTATACAGGCCACCAGGGCACCATACAGACTTTACCAGAGAATTTACTGATTTTCTATCAGAGTTAGTACTGGCTGCAGATAAAGTCCTAATTGTTGGTGATTTTAATATCTATGTAGACAATGAAAAAGACGCATTGGGATTGGCATTTAGAGACATTCTAAACTCTATTGGAGTAAGGCAACACGTGTCAGGACCCACTCATCGCCGTAATCATACGTTAGACCTAATACTGTCACATGGAATAAATGTTGATTCCATTGAAATTCTGCAGCAGAGCGATGACATCTTAGATCATTACCTAGTATCATGTACACTTAATTTAGCAAAGGCTGCAAAGCCGTCCCCTCGCTTCAAATATGGCAGGACTATCACTGCTGCGACTAAAGATTTCTTTGTAAATAATCTTCCTCATCAGTTTCATCTCCTCAGCATCCCAGATAGCCTAGAGGAACTCGATGTTGCAACAGAAACTATTGACTCTATCTTTTCCAGCACTTTAGACACAGTTGCTCCCCGGCGCTTAAAGAAGATTAAAGAAAATAGTCCAACGCCGTGGTACAACGAGCACACCCGGGCCCTTAAAACAGCCAGAAAAATGGAGCGCAGCTGGAAGAAAACAAAACTAGAAGTTTTTCACATTTCGTGGAAAGAGAGCATGATTGCATACAGAAAGGCCCTAAAAACTGCTAGATCTGCTTATTTCTCGACTCTCTTAGAAGAAAACAAACACAACCCTAGGTATTTATTCGATACAGTGGCTAAATTAACCAAAGATAAAGCTTCACCTTCTGATGTTTGTAAACAGCACAGCAGTAATGACTTTATGAACTTCTTTACTTGTAAGATTGATAATATTAGGAAAAAAATTATAACCATGCAGCCGTCTACTACAGTATCACATCAGACAGTGCATTGTAGTGTCACTGAGGAAAAATTACATTCATTCACTGCTATAGGAGAAGAAGAATTGGCTAAACAAGAATTGGCTAAACTGATTTAAACTTGGTTAAATCATCAAAATCAACAACATGTATGCTCGACCCCATACCGACTAAACTACTAAAAGAGATGCTTCCAGAGGTCATAGATCCTCTTCTTAATATCATTAATTCATCCTTGACATTAGGATATGTACCGAAAACTTTTAAGTTGGCTATTATTAAACCACTTATTAAAAAAACACAACTTGATCCTACAAAATTAGTCAATTACAGGCCAATCTCAAATCTACCCTTTCTGTCAAAAATACTAGAAAAGGTAGTGTCCTCACAATTATGCCCCTTTTTAGAAAGAAATGGTATCTGTGAGGATTTCCAGTCAGGATTTAGACCGTATCATAGTACTGAGACTGCTCTCATTAGAGTTACAAATGATTTACTCTTATCATCCGATCGTGGTTGTATCTCTCTGTTAGTGTTACTCGATCTTAGCGCTGCATTCGATACTATCGACCACAACATTCTTTTGAATAGACTCGAAAATTATGTTGGCATTAGTGGAATTTCATTGGCATGGTTTAAATCATACTTATCTGACCGTTATCAGTTTGTAGCAGTAAATGAAGAGATGTCACACCGAACACAAGTTCAGTATGGAGTACCGCAGGGCTCAGTGCTAGGACCGTTGCTTTTCACCCTGTACATGCTACCACTGGGAGATATTATTAGGAAGCATGGCATTAATTTTCATTGTTATGCTGACGATACTCAGCTCTATATTTCTTCACGCCCTGACGAAACTTACCAATTCACAAGATTAACAGAATGCATAGCTGATATAAAAAATTGGATGACTAGTAATTTCCTGCAACTTAATTCAGAAAAAACTGAATTTTTAATCATTGGACAAAAAAACTCCACAAGTAGTAACCTAGAATACTGTCTAACACTCGACAGTTGGCTGCTCTGTCAAGTCCTCGTCGTCAGTTAGGAACCTGGGTGTGCTCTTTGATACCAATCTCTCATTTGAAAGCCACGTTTCTAGCATCTGTAAAACTGCATTCTACCATCTTAAAAATATATCTAAATTACGGCACATGCTTTCAATGCAAAATGCTGAACAGTTAGTTCATGCGTTCATGACCTCAAGGCTAGATTATTGTAATGCTCCACTGGGTGGTTGCCTTGCTCGCTTAATAAATAAACTGCAGCTTGTCCAGAACGCAGCAGCTAGAGTTCTTACTAGAACCAGGAAGTATGACCATATTAGCCCGGTTCTGGCAACACTGCATTGGCTCCCTATTAAACATCGTATACATTTTAAAATCTTGCTGATTACTTACAAAGCACTAAATGGTTTAGCTCCCCAGTACTTGCGCGAGCTCTTAACGCATTATACTCCATCACGTCTATTGCGGTCTCAAAATTCTGGCCAGTTGATAATACCTAGAATATCAAAATCAACTGCAGGCGGTCGATCCTTTTCCTATTTAGCACCTAAACTCTGGAACAGTCTTCCTAGCATTGTTCGGGAAGCAGACACACTCTGTCAGTTTAAATCAAGACTAAAAACACGTCTCTTTACTATGGCATACACATAAAACATTTTTAATTTATATTATTCAAATCAGTTAAATGATTGTTTTAGGCTGCATTAACTAGGTCAGCCGGAACCGGGAACACTTCCCATAACACCTGATGTACTCGTTACATCATAAGAAGAATGGCATCTACGCTAATGTTAGTCTCTCTGTTTATCCCGAGGTTTACTGCAGTCGGCCGGATCCGGGCCGTATCCAGACCAGATGGTGGACCTTAGCCTGGACATGACGACTATATCCCTGAAGTGTCTGTAGAGACCGTGTCAATTAAACTCCGCCCTGTAAATGCCGCATCGACACGACATCCTCATTAAACCCGTCCCCCGCGTGACGACTCCAATCTTTCGAATAATCCTACGAATATCTATTGATCTAATATGACTTCTGACCTGTAATGTTGCCAGAATCATAATCATACACTATTTGTTCGTCGGCCAGAGGAGAACTGGCACCCCGACTGAGCGTGGTTTCTCCCAAGGTTTTTTTCTCCATTCTGGCCCTGAAGGAGTTTTGGTTCCTTGCCACCGTCGCCTTTGGCTTTTGGCTTGCTCAGTTGGGGACACTTAAATTTCAACTATATTACTGATCTGCCCGCATTGACACTATATGATAATTGAAATGAGCTGGATGACATCACCGTTTTCACCAGAGCGGCTGTACAGCCGAATCAAATTCCGTTGCATTATTTTCCTGTTACCACTGTGAAGCTGCTTTGAAACAATTGCCATTGTAAAAAGCGCTATATAAATAAAGGTGATTTGATTTGATTTGATTTGATTTGATTTGGAAAAAGTGTACTTGAAAGCCCTTGAAAAGTGCTTGAATTTCACTCTCAAAAGGTTGTACGAACCCTGAGATGAATAATGTAAAAAAAACAACAAAAAAACAACAACATTCGACTGTTTCTTCCACAACAACATGTGGTGTTACTACAGTAAATCCATGGTGAATGTTGATTTGTGGACTGAAACCCCTGAATTTCGTTCATGGCACAATGTTTCTCCTGGTTTCTACGTCAGCGCTGTTTGATCTGTTATCTGTGGTTTATAACAGAGAATTCTGCGCCGAGCGCTTCCATTAGATCTTGCAGTAGCGTTATTAATTCTGCAGTGAATTCAAACGCTTTCTCTCTGGATCTCCCAGCGCTGTGTAGTAACGGTGTCACGAGATCGGCCCGTGTATGAGTTCGCGCTGTGCTGTCTATTATTGCTCCGAGCTGATAAACGGTCCGCGCAGCTCAAACGAATAGCACGGTTCCGTTCCGCTTTCGCTTTGTTTGCCATTTGATGTTTCTCAAAATCATTTGATGATTTTAGTTTGTTTGACAGCAGGCGCAAAACACGTAATTAAAGACTTTTTATGTTATTATGAGAAGTTTAAATATATTTTGCCACAGTATGAATGGGAAGCACTGAAATCTATTTGTGGCGGGCAATGTTGATATTGTGGCGGGCTGCCACAAATAAATCAGTGTATGGGAAACACTGAGGCGTTTTCACACTGGCAGTTTAGTTCGAAACGGGGCACGATTCTCATGAAAAATTGGTAATGTGAAAGCTGTCATGCGGACCCGGGTGAGATGAGCTCAGGTACCGAATTTGAGACTGCCTGAAGGAGGTGTGTAGCAACTCATAATGTAATAACTGCACATAATGTAAACACTACACATGATGTAATAAGTATTACATTTTTATTGTAATAAAATGTTCATAATGTAATAATTTTCTCAAAATGTAATAAAATCTTGAGCTCATAATGTAATAACAATTTTTACATTATGAGAAAATTATTACATTATCAACTCACCAAAAACACGTCATATTTTCATTATTGTAATAGCTTTTAAAACATAAAAAATACTAGTATTCCCTTACAATTTTTAAAAATATAAATCAAGTCATAAACTACCTGCGAAATGCAACAGATTTAAATATTCATGCAATTATTATTATTAATTATGTGTTTATTAAACATAAAGCATTGGTATTCCTTTAGAGTACATTTTAAAAATCTAAATCTAAGACTTAACCTGCCTACAAAATCCACCAGATTACTGATACTGCTACTATAATTATTACTACTCCTACTACTACTACTATTTCTACTTTTACTTCTAGTATACATATAGTATACTTACTGTTAAATGACAAACAGTGTTAAATACCAACACTGTTCAAATTTTGTGTAAAAAAAAAAAAACAAAAAACAAAAAAACAAAAAAAAAAAACAGTATCAATATATTAATGAGGGGTGTGTGTGAGAGAGAGAGAGAGAGAGAGAGAGAGAGAGAGAGAGAGAGAGAGAGAGAGAGAGAGAGTGTGTGTGTGTGTGTGTGTACAGGTATAGGTGGTTTATGAGGACACAAATGTGTATAATGACATGGGTATTACAACATAAACATGGTTTATGAGGACACAAATGTGTCCTTGTAAACCAAATGGCTTAAAACAACAAACAAGTTTTGTGTGCTGGGTAGGTTTAGGGGTCGGGTAGGTGGATAGATACGGTTTGTACAGTATAAAAATTATTACACCTATGAAGAGTCCCTGTGAACCGCATATTCAAGTGTGTGTTTGTGTGTGTGAGAGAGAGAGTTGAAAAATACAGTATAACACACCCCTGCTAAAACTGTTGGGTTTTGTGATTTTTTTTTCTTCTTTTTGTAAAAAAGAAAACAAGAAAGATAAATAACTTTTACACCTTTAAACTACTACTACTAATAGTAGTAGTAGTAGCAGTATCAGTAATCTGGTGGATTTTGAGGGCAAGTTAAGACTGGATTTAGATTTTTAAAATGTACTATGTAACGACAATGTAATGTACTATGTAATGACAAATCAAACACATAATTACTTGTTACATTTAACAAATATGCTTTAAATGCTTTATGCTTAGTAACGGACCTTCCCCCAAAAGAGCAGGAAAGGTCTCCGTTACCAGGGCTACCATCAGATAAGACTTTGTTTATGACATATGAAATTATTACATTATGAACATTTTATTACAACAATAATGTAACACTTATTACATTATGAGTTGCTACAAGGTGGTCTGAGTTCGGTTGCGCAACTTGCGCTCGAGCTGTGCCGCGATTCACGTGAATCTGAAAGCAACACAGACTCAGGTGCGCAAGAAAAGTAACCTGCACATGTGTTTTATCAGATGACAACATATTTAGTTCAATAAAACACATGTAAGGGATGATAGTGTTGATGATTTACCTTGGATACAAGCGAGAGTGAGCCTGCAGTATATTCGCGCATAGCACCGGCGGGAACAATCGCGCTCTGACGCGGACCACAACAAACGTGCCCAGTGTAAAAAAGCCCTGAGACTAAAACATTTTTGCCACATATCTTGAATTTTAGGGACATTCTAACTGCATTCTATAGGCTTCATCACAGTGAGTTGTTGCCCTGCATCATATTCTTCATCAATCAACTGTATGAAATGTAAGATGACCTAAGTAGGTCTGGGGCGGGGCAAGTGCGTTAAATGCATTAATAATTTTAATGCATTATTTTTTAGCGTAACTAATTAACGCGTTAAATCGACAGCCCTAATATATATATATATATATATATAAAATATTTATATTTATATATATATTATGTGTGTGTATATATGTGAATAATGACTGTTTACTATTGTCGTTTTAAGATCTGTTTACAGCAAAACTGAATTCTGTTTGCATCATTTAATCATTATTTTCCTGTTTATCACTGTAAAGCTGCTTTGAATCAATCTGTATTTTATAAAGCGCTATATAAAAAAGGTGACGACTTAAAAGGTGACATTATTTTGTGTATGAAAAATAAAGCACTGATAATTAAACCGTTTAAATTAATAGTAATATACATGTATTTATGCGATATTTATGCAGTTTTTGTGGATGCACAAAAAGTACTGATTATTAAACTATTAAATTAATAACAAAAACAACCTCACTTTCATTGCACCATATAATACATTGACATTTATTCATTTTGCAGACGCTTTTATCCAAAGCGACTTACAAATGAGGAATATAGCAGCAAGCGATTCATCGTGAAGAGGCAAATAAACTCAAAGTGCTCAAAATACAAAGTTTCAGACATTGCTTAGAATAGCATAAACTAGAATAGGGAGGGATTAAAGGAAAGTGAAAGCGTAGATTTTTTTAAAAAAATTTTATGATGTTGAGGTTAAGTGCTCATGGAAGAGATGAGTTTTCAGCTGTCTTTTGAATGTTGTCGGGGATTCTGCATTCCGGATGAAGACGGGGAGATCATTCCACCAGCAAGGAACAGTGAACAAAAATGTTCTGGAGAGTGATTTTGTGCCTCTCTGTGATGGTACCACGAGCTGTCGCTCATTTATTGATCGTTGGCTTCTGGAAGGAATGTAGACTCGTAAGAGCGAGTGGAAGTAGGAGGGTGCTGAGCCTGTGGTAGATCTGTAAGCAAGCGTCAATGCCTTGAACTTGATGCGAGCAGTGAGTGGTAGCCAGTGCAAAGAAATAAAGAGATGTGTGACGTGGGCCCTTTTGGGCTCGTTGAAGACAAGACGTGCTGCAGCGTTCTGAATCATTTGAAGAGGTTTGACTGCACATGATGGAAGTCCAGCCAGAAGAGCATTGCAGTAATCAAGCCTAGAAATAACCAGGGCCTGGATGAGAAGCTGTGTTACATGCTCAGTTAGGAAGGGCTTGATATTCCTGATGTTGTGTAGTGCAAACCTGCATGACCGAGCTGTCTTTGAAATGTGGTCTTTAAAGGTCAGCTGGTCATCAAAGGTTACTTCAAGATTTCTGACCTACCTTGATGGGGTAATTGATGATGAACCCAGCTGGATGGTGAGCTCGTGCTGTAGAGTTGGATTGGCAGGGAAGACGAGAAGCTCAGTCTTCGCCAGGTTGAGCTGCAGGTGATGTTCTTTCATCTATGCAGAGATGTCCGCCAGACAGCTTGAGATTCGTGCAGCTACTGTGGGATCATCTGGTTGAAATGAAAGGTAGAGCTGTGTGTCATCAGCATAGCAATGTTAGGAGAAACCATGTGCCTTTATGGTGGGTCCCAGTGATGTAGTGTATATGGAGAAGAGGAGGGGTCCAAGAACTGAACCCTGAGGAATCCCCGTGATCAGTTGATGTGCTTTGGATACCTCCCATCTCCAGGCAACCCTGAAAGACCTACCTGTGAGATAGGATTCAAACCAGTGGAGTGGAATCCCTGTGATGCCCAGATGCCCAGTGATGAGAGGGTGGACAGAAGGATCTAATGAGTCACATAATACATTTTATTTATGCTTTATATAATTATACAATTTTAATCATTAGAAACAAATATTGATTAGAAACAAATATTTTTAATGTTTACTTTGATCAAACAGTTTAAATTTGGCATTACTGATCGTTCTTGCAGTACCACTGTTTATTACCGCATCTACATTGTGAATGAGGAGACAATGCAGCCCTCATTACAACTAGATTGCTTCCACTGTAATAAACAACGGAAACTGCAAGCATGCAAATATAGCATAACACTGTAAGCATGCAAATACAGCATATAATGACAAACCTGAATTAAACTTACCGACCTGATGTTTTGCTGTCATATGTGATTCCCACATTCTTCCATTTCATGTGCTCCTGCATCACTGTTGTGCTTCCATGCCATAGAAGCTCTGCTTTGCAAAGCTTGCAAGTTACAACCTTCTTCACGTAATTTAATATAAAATGCTCCCATGGCTTAGAGCGTACTCTCCGCCATTCTTCCGATGTGCGTTTGTTTTCGCCAAAGCGCTATGATTACACGTGTCATCAAGTCAAGTCACCGTTATTTATATAGCGCTTTTTACAATGCAGATTGTTTTAAAGTAGCTTCACAGTGTTAACAGGAAAATAATGCAACAGAATTTGATTCGGCTGTGCAGCCGCTCTGGAGAAAACAGTGATGTCATCCAGCTCAGTTCAATTATCACATAGTGTCAATGCGGGCAGATCAGTAATATAGTTGAATATTTAGTGTCCCCAACTTAAGCAAGCCAAAAGCCAAAGGCAAAAGAGGCGACGGTGGCAAGGAACCCAAACTCCATCAAGTGACATAATGAAGAAAAAAAACAGGCTCAGTCGGGGTGCCACTTCTCCTCTGGCCAACGAACAAACAGTGTATGATTATGATTCAGGCAAACATTACAAGTCAGAAGTCAGATTAGATCGGACATTCAGAATATTTGTCCAGTTCCATCTGGTTGAAGATCAGAGTCATCACGCCGGAGACAGGTTTGTTGGGGATCAGTGCCACTGGATGTCGTGTCGATGAGGCCTTCACAGAGGAGAAACTAGTTGACACGGTCTCTGCAGACACTTCGGGGATGCGTTGGTCGTGTCTACTGTCTAGGCGCAGGTCCACCATCTGATCTGGATACGGCCCGGATCCGGCTGACTACAGTAAACCTTGGGATAAACAGAGAGACTAATATTAGCGTAGATGCCATTCTTCTTATGATGTAACGAGTACATCAGGTGTTATGGGAAGTGTTCCCGGTTCCGGCTGACCTAGTTAATGCAGCCTAAAAACAATCATTTAACTGATTTGAATAATAGAAATTGATACTGTTGTATGTGTATGCCATAAGAGGTGTGTTTTTAATCTAGATTTAAACTGACAGAGTGTGTCTGCTTCCCGAACAATGCTAGGAAGACTGTTCCAGAGTTTAGGTGCTAAATAGGAAAAGGATCTACTGCCTGCAGTTGATTTTGATATTCTAGGTGTTATCAACTGGACAGAATTTTGAGACCGCAATAGACACAAGTGAGTATAATGCATTAAGATCTCACTCAAGTACTGGGGAGCTAAACCATTTAGTGCTTTGTAAGTAATAAGCAAGATTTTAAAATGTATATGATGTTTAATAGGGAGTCAATGCAGTGTTGACAGAACCGAGCTAATATGACCATACTTCCTGGTTCTAGTAAGAACACGAGCTGCTGCGTTTTGAACCAGCTGGAATTTACTTAAGCATGCAGGGCAACCACCCAGTAGAGCATTACAATAATCTAGCCTTGAGGTCATGAATGCAAGGAACATAGTTGTGAGGACACTGCCTTTTCTAGTATTTTTGACAGAAAGGGTAGATTTGAGATTGGCCTGTAATGACTGATTCTCTAGGATCAAGTTGCGTTTTTTTAATAAGGGGTTTAATAATAGCCAGCTTAAAGGTTTTCTGTACATATCCTAATGACAAAGATGAATTAATAATATTAAGAAGAGGATCTATGACCTCTGGAAGCATCTCTTTCAGTAGCTTAGTAGGTATAGCGTCTAGCATACATGTTGTTGATTTAGATGATTTAACGAGTTTAGACAATTTTTCCTCTCCTGTAGCAGTGAATGAGTGGAATTTTTCCTTAGTGACACTACAATGCACTGTCTGATGCGATACTGTAGTCGATGGCTGCGTAGTTATAATTCTCTCCCTAATATTATCAATCTTGCATGTAAAGAAGTTCATAAAATCATTACTGCTGTGCTGTTTGGAAATGTCAGAAGTTGAAGCTTTATTTTATGTTAATTTAGCCACTGTACCAAATAAATACCTAGGCTTGTGTTTGTTTTCTTCCAAGAGAGTCGAAAAATAAGCAGATTTTAAGGCCTTTCTGTATGCAATCATGCTCTCTTTCCACGAAATGTGAAAAACCTCTAGTTCTGTTTTCTTCCAGCTTCGCTCCATTCGCTCCAACGAGTGTGCTCGTTGTACCATGGTGTTGGACTATTTTCTTTAATCTTCTTTAAGCGCAGCGGAGCAACTGTGTCTAAAGTGCTGGAAAAGAGAGAGTCAAGAGTTTCTGTTGCAACATCGAATTCTTCTAAGCCAGGGGTGCCCAATCCTGCTCCTGGAGGGCCACTGTCCTGCAAAGTTTAGCTCCAACCCCAATTAAACACACCTGAACCAGCTAATAAAGATCTTACTAGGCATACTAGAAACTTCCAGGCAGGTGTGTTGAGGCAAGTTGGAGCTAAACTCTGCAGGACAGTGGCCCTCCAGGACCGAGTTTGGACACCCCTGTTCTAAGCTTTCTGGGATGCTAAGGAGATTAAACTGATCAGGAAGATTATTTATAAAGCAATCTTTAGTGGTAGGCGTAATAGTTCTACCGTATTTGTAACAAGAAGTGGGCTTTGCAGCCTTGGCTAAATGGAGTATACACAAGATTAGACAATGATCTGAGATGTCATCGCTCTGCTGCAGAATTTCAGTGGCATCAACATTGATTCCATGTGACAATATTAGATCTAAAGTATGATTACGACAATGAGTGGGTCCTGACACGTGTTGCCTAACTCCAATAGAGTTTAGAATGTCTCTAAATGCCAATCCCAGTGCATCTTTTTTTATTGTCTACATGGATATTAAAATCACCAACAATTAGGACTTTATCTGCAGCCAGTACTAACTCTGATAGAAAATCAGCAAATTCTTTGATAAAGTCTGTATGGTGCCCTGGTGGCCTGTATACAGTAGCCAGCACAAAAGTCATATGGGATTTATTATTTACACTAGATAATGTTACATTAAGCACCAGCACTTCGAAGGAATTATATTTGAAACCAAAAGCTTTTCCAATTGTCTATGAACCCTATGTTATTCTGTGGACACCACTTAGACAACCAACCATTGAGTGATGATAGTCTGCTAAGTATCTCATCACTCCAACGAACAGTAAGGGGGCCAGAACAAAATACATCAGCTAACATCGTACCTGCGAGTTCACACACCTCTTTAATGTTAATTTTAGTGATCTCCGACTGGCGAAGTCGAACATCATTAGTGCCAACGTGAATAATAATCTTAGAGAATTTACGATTAACATTAGCCAGCACTTTTAAATTTGCTTTGATGTCAGGCGCTCTGGCTCCCGGCAAACATGTGACTATGGTGGCTGGTGTCTCTATTTTCACGTTCCATGTAATAGAATCCCCAATAACTAGGGCATTTTCAACAGGATTCTCAGTGGGTGCGTCACTGAGTGGGGAGAACCTGTTTGATGTTCTAATCGGAACGGAAGAGCGGTGTTTTGTCCCGTGACTATGCCGTCTCACAGTCACCCAGTTGCCCAGCTGCTTGAGCTCTACTGCCGGAACCGAAGAGTGTACAGAGTTCACTAAGCTAGTCGCATCCAAAGCAGTGTTTAAAGCTCTTGCATTCTTACTTTCCTCAATTAAAGTTTGGATGCGTGTCTCTAATTCTGAAATCTTCTCCGTCAGCCTGACTATCTCCCTGCATTTATCACGTGTAGTCCTCACCACTGACAGAGAAGGCTATACTATACATATGACAGGCAGTGTAAGTGGCAATAACAGGAGATGACGTGACTCACCGTGTTTGTTGACTGATCCAACTCACCACAATTGTTTGATGGGCTTGTAGAAGACGCGAGCGAGTGCACGCGAGAAAAAGGACGGTAAGCGCGGATGGCAGGCTGACAGGCTAGCGGAATGCTAGCGTGTTGTGATAGCGATTTAGATGAAAGCTAGCAATGTCAGATCAATGTGACAGATAGTATTAGATCATGTCAGATATATTGTGATGATTAAATTATATTAAGCAAAATAAACAGCAAGAAAGATGGAGCTATATAGAGATACAACGGCCAAACAGGAACCCGCTGTGCAACAGAAAAAATGGCCCGTCCGGAAACAACAGCTGCGGAACCCTTGTCTTGTTTTCCCTTGTCGTGACGTGCGCATGCCAACTAACCGATAATGAGATTCGTTTACAATGATTTTCATAATCGATTATTATGGATTTTATTGATTAGTTGTTGCAGCCCTATTAGTTTCTCCCTTTGTTTGCATTGTGTATTTAAGCCCTCTGTTTCAGTAAGTTCCTTGTCTTGCATTGTTCATCGTCTGTGTTAAGTGGTTCTATAGTGTGGCATGATAACTACAAAACATGAGATTAATAGTTATTAATAATTTGAATCTACTGACTGTCACGGTAGTTGGCTGGTAGTAAATAGCCCATGAAGACAAGGAATCCTTGAAACAGTCTTTTATATGAAGCTCACAGGAATACACAGGAATGAAACACAACCAACTTAGAAATTACATTAAACACTCACGACAAACAATCCAGGGCACAGAAACTGAGGGCTTACAGGGTACAGGGAGCCAGGGAGGCACCGCCAGTACAGGTAGCCAGGGAGGCGCCGGCAGTTCAGGGAGCCATGGAGGATCGGCCTCCGTGGCCTTGACCCGGGAGCTTGGCTGGGCCACTATGGACGGTATAGCCCCCCCAAAAAAATTTCTTGGGAGGAGCTATGGGGTTGTGGAGTGGACTCAGGGGCTGGAGCTGACACTGGACTGTGCTCAGGGGCTGGAGTGAACGTGCACGTGGCCCAGACACACAGCTGCAGCAATGCAGAGGTAAATGACCACCTCTTCGGTCATGTCAGGACTGACAGTGTGAGCTGACTCTAGAGTTTCCCTCTCTTGAGCAGACTCGGAAATTTCACTCTCTGGAGCAGACTCGGGAATTTTACTTACTGGAACAAACTCAGGAATACCATTCACTGGAACAGACTTGCGAATTTCTCTCACTCACTGAGATGGTTCAGAAGTTGAGGGATATGGAGGGTATTTTAGCAGGCTCGAGGTGAACTGGAGTGCCCAAATGCTCTTGGGATGGGACTGGATGAGGGTTTGTATTGTCCTCTTTAACTTCATCAACCACGAAATCAGAACGATTTAGCCAGAAGACGTAATTAATATAATCATCTAAGGATATATAACATCTATTGGGAGCAAGAATTTGAAATAAATCATCATCCAGTTCCATCCGAATGTAGGCATTGAGCATAGAAACGCTCCAGCTCACCAGATGGGAATATTCCAAAAACTCCTCCACATATCGCTCTAGAGGCAGAACGTTCTGACAGATGGACCATGAAGACAAGGAATCCTTGAAACAGTCTTTAATACGGAGCTCAAGGGATACACAGGAGAATGAAACAAAAGCAATTTAAAAATTACGTTAAACGCTCACGACAAACAATCCAGGACAAAGAACTGACAGAAACTGAGGGCTTAAGTACAAGGGCAAACAAAGGAGCTGACGAGTTAATTAACGAGGGACAGGTGAATTCGATATACCAATGAAACACATGGGAAAACTGGGTCAAAGGAAAACAGGCAAACAGAAACTGAACACAATGAAAACAAAGACCAAACAGAACATAACCCTGACACTGACTACGTTTACATGCTCCCTCATAATGCGATTATAATAGGATTTTTACAGTATTGAGATTAAACTTTACCTCATGTAAACGCAATACTTCGATCAAACTAATGCGATTAAGCTCATAATCGTAGTAACCATAGTCGCATTAAACTAGGTGGCGTACGCCGATTTTAATCGCATTAAACAGGAATGTAAACACATTAATCGCATTATTACCATTCTGACCAAAGTGCGCATGTGCGCGGACGTACACGGATACCGTGTGTTGTTCACACAACTTCATGAATGAACTTCGTGACATTATTCTGAAGTTTTCTCTTCTCCAAATCACTAAACTCTGTCAATACAACTCGTTGCGCAGTCTTTGCTCCGTTTTTTCATCTAGACGGCGCGAAGAACACGACGGCAGCAGGCTAACCCGGCATTGCGATGTTCATCACGGCGCTGAATAATATCCAGTAAGCTACGTCCATAAAAATGTATTATGAATTTGATGCGAGTAGATTAAAACAATGGCCGGTAACATGCATACTGTATGCCTATCTGAGTGTGGTACCATAGTTATTAGCGAATAATCAGAATAATGAAAAGTGCATGTAAACTGGAGTGAAGAGTTCTGCTCATGTCATGTAAACATATTACTGCGATTAAGACCTTACTCTGATTATTATAAATAGTCACATTATTGGTGCACATGTAAACGTAGTCATTGACAGCCTCAACCTACATTTGAACCTACATGATTTTGTATAAAGAAAGTTTGTATAAAGAATTGTTGCGCATTATTCTCTCTAGGTAAAAATCAGATTACAGGTTATCTTACACTTTTCCTCTTAGAAGTAACACATGAAATTTGAGGTTGTTGTGGTCATGTCCAATATTCTGGCATTGCAAATTCTGCATACATCAAATCTCCTTTTATCAATATAGTCAATTTTGAAGTGTTAAAAATATATAAAAATAAACTCTACTAGAAATGATCAAAAGAAGCCACATACATACTGAAGGGTGTAGCGTGGCCACATAAGGAGAAGCATATTTATAGTATTATTGACTAATAAGAGTGATTAGTTGGTCATTTGTTTTAAATGCTATCTCCTGTGTTCTGTATTTCTCCATAATGTGTCTGTGTTATTGAGCTGTATCTCCCGTCTCGCGAGATACGTTGCGGGCGGGACTGAGTGTCACGTGATGACACGTCACCCAAACAGGAACTAGAGAGGGGTTTTTAAACATATAGGACCGGCATACCGGCGATCGGGAGCGAGCTCTCTCATTCACAAAACGAACGCGATCGCTTGTGGATTACCTTTTTTGCTGGCTGTTTTTGGAGTGTTGACTGCCGACCCTTTGTGGAGTATATCCGTTTCCTTGGAGTATTGTATTGCTCGTCCCGGATGACTTTAAACAACTGGATAACATACAGATACTGCTCACGGATTTGTCATCATTGCCGGTGAGACTGATCTGACTCTGTATATAGTACACGCTGGTAGTGATGGGCAGACCGAGGCTTCGTGAAACACTGAACCAGTTGAAGCAAATGTGCCATATTGTGTCGAAGCTTCGAAACAATCCGACACCCGTCTCCATGGCGACACCTAGTGGTCACTTTCATGTGTTGATCTGAAATAATCTTGACAATGATCCATGCAAAAAAAAAAACAACTACATGATCTTGGTTTTCTAACCTGTAGCCTCCTGTAACCTGTGAATAACTATAGGTTTTTTTTGGTCATGAACAATGAAGATTAATAAAAGAAATAAAGCCACAATGTGTCATTTGTTACATAACATTTTTATTCAAAAATATTTTTGCTCTGCTGTTGAAGGACTTCTTTTTTACATATAATTTCTCCAGCCTTTGAAAAAACCCTCTCACAAGGGACACTTGTTGCTGGCATGCACAAATATTTTTTAGCAAGTACATACAAATGAGGAAAAATTACTGCTCTCTCTTTCCAATAAGTTAATGGATCATGCGTTCTGGGCAAAAACGCATCTTTGATGTACTTTTTCACTTCTACTGTTGCATCAGCTGTAGCACGGTGTATCGTCTGGGTTTCACAGATACGACTATCAAACAGTTCCCATAAACTGTCCTGGGTTTCTGCTGGTGTTGTTGATGATGATGAGCCTGATGTTGACATTTGTGCCTCTGAATGAAAATTAAAACAACAATTAGTTACAAAGCATAAACTTTGGATGGGATGGGAGAACATAGCTTGGATCAAGCTTGTTCACAAAGGCCATGAAACCCTCATCCTCCACGATGGTGAAGGGCTGCAAATCCTTCACCACCGTATTAACAAGAGCCTCATCCAATTACCTCTGTCTGCCTTTTAAAAGAAGATAAAGATAAAAGACGAAACCTACTTTCAGACAGATACATTGAAAAAAATATAGAAATAGTGCACAGCTATTAAGACTACCCTACTGGTTCATTATTTGGAAACCTTTCTAAACAAACAAGTTATGTTTGGTAAAGTTTATGCTCAGACAGAGACAAATCAAACTGAATAAAGAACTACAACAATTAGGAAAACCAAACTGATGTCTTCACTGGCTGTCGATGGGTTAATCATACGTAGGCCTATCAATGTTTTTCATTTAATATAGTGGCTAAGTTTGTGAAGTGTTATATTTAAATATTCACAGTGAAGCTGTGTTTAACACGATTGTGAGTTGTGATTGGGACGTTAGTTTTTAGGGGTGGTTGACACAGGCCTAAGCATATTTAAAACTATGGACTTTCTAAACAGTGTCCCAACACTTTGTGATTTTTATCTGAATTATATTTCAAACAATGCATACCTTGCTTAGACGGCCCAGCAGTGTCAGTAGCAGGCCTAGGTACAGGGGGAATGTTACCATCCTCTGCACCCTCCAAAATGGCAGGATGAGTGCTCCTTTAAATGGTGCATCATGGATGATGTATTGTTGCAGTAGGCCAGCTGCCTATCACAATGCATACATCTCACTTTATTTGGTGTTTCCAAATGGAAATGCTCCCACACCACAGATGTACGGCTTGTCTTACGTGGAGCCTCCATTTTTATCTATTCTATTAATATATCTATACACTCACCTAAAGGATTATTAGGAACACCATACTAATACTGTGTTTGACCCCCTTTCGCCTTCAGAACTGCCTTAATTCTACGTGGCATTGATTCAACAAGGTGCTGAAGGTATTCTTTAGAAATGTTGGCCCATATTGATAGGATAGCATCTTGCAGTTGATGGAGATTTGTGGGATGCACATCCAGGGCACGAAGCTCCCGTTCCACCACATCCCAAAGATGCTCTATTGGGTTGAGATCTGGTGACTGTGGGGGCCATTTTAGTACAGTGAACTCATTGTCATGTTCAAGAAACCAATTTGAAATGATTCGAGCTTTGTGACATGGTGCATTATCCTGCTGGAGATGAGTGGTACCCGGTGGGGTCTTCTGCTGTTGTAGCCCATCCGCCTCAAGGTTGTGCGTGTTGTGGCTTCACAAATGCTTTGCTGCATACCTCGGTTGTAACGAGTGGTTATTTCAGTCAAAGTTGCTCTTCTATCAGCTTGAATCAGTCGGCCCATTCTCCTCTGACCTCTAGCATCAACAAGGCATTTTCGCCCACAGGACTGCCGCATACTGGATGTTTTTCCCTTTTCACACCATTCTTTGTAAACTCTAGAAATGGTTGTGCGTGAAAATCCCAGTAACTGAGCAGATTGTGAAATACTCACCAACAACCATGCCACGCTCAAAATTGCTTAAATCACCTTTCTTTCCCATTCTGACATTCAGTTTGGAGTTCAGGAGATTGTCTTGACCAGGACCACACCCCTAAATGCATTGAAGCAACTGCCATGTGATTGGTTGATTAGATAATTGCATTAATGAGAAATTGAACAGGTGTTCCTAATAATCCTTTAGGTGAGTGTATATCACCTATGAATCTATATCTATATAATTCTATATCTCTAACTTATACTGTGCTATCTGTCACTATCTAACTTAGCCTATATGAATGTGTCACTATATCTATCCTATCTGTCACTGTCTATTCCTATCAGTCAATATATCTAATTTAAATCTAGCCTAAATATAACTAACAAAAGCGCACTATAAATCTCACTGCTATCACAAAATCTCTCTCCTCTCACAAAAACCCACGAGGTGAAGATGGATTAACTTCACTTTTAAACTTTTGTGGGGAATTAGGTTCATACAGATGTGTGACTGTGTGGTTTGTTCCCGCCCCTTTCAATCAAACGCAGTTTCGACAGGCGCCACCTGATGAAACACTTGAAGCTTAATTTAGCCATAGTCACGTGACATGGGTGTTTCGAATCACTGTTCGGAGCAGTGTTTCGAAACATCTGCGCTTCGGGATCTCGACAAAGCGCCGAAACGTCAGTTTCGCGTCAGCCATCCCTACACGCTGGACTGAGAGACTTACCCACACCCACACACACACACGTACGTACATATATTCACGATTGTGCAATTGTTATTCTGGGTATATTATGTTGTTTTGTAAATACACTGGGGATTATGGATATACTGTTTGACTTGTCTTTTGTTATTATACTCCATTCTTTTGATTTATTTAAACGGAACGATTGTTCTCCTTATTTAGTGTAAACTCTACTTAGTTGTTTAGTGGAGTGTTACGTATTGGTGGCCCGTACGGGGACGTTCTGTTTCTTTTTGGATTTTTTCATTGTAGATGTCTGTAAATATGGAGGAGACAAATGTAAATGTTGAAAATAGTACACCAGATGTTATAGACACTGATAACCCTGACCATAACGTACCTGAAGCCAGTAAATCTAGAGAGACACCCCGTGCTGATTTTACTGCAGGCCCGTTTGTCACTAGACGCAATCCTACAGGTGAAATATCATCTATGCTTAGCTCATTGTACCTGTCAGATGGTGATGTTGTGGATGATGATAGCTGTGTAGTGAATGTAAATGTGGTACAAACGATGCAAACAGAGATTGATAAGCTCAAAGTGGATTTATTGGCCCTTAGTTCAAAAGTTACATCAGTGGAACAGGACTGTAAGCACTCGGCTGAAAGTTCACTGAATCGGGAAACTAGTTTCCGGGAGGCAGTGGACAATGGCTTAGCAGAGTTAGAGGATTATTTCCGTCGCTCCCTGGAAAAGTTGGAGAGAGCTGTGGCTGATTGTTTCCTGAGAAGAGATGAAAGATGGGAAAATAAACTGAAAAAAATTATGTTTCACCAGTACCCCTTCTCTCTCTAGATTACAGCCATATACCCCAACTACTTCCATTTCATCGTAGGAGATCGTAGAACTCCTACACCAGCAACTAGAGTTAAATTCCCTCCATCTAAGACTGTCAATGCCACGTATGATATCTCCCATGTATCTTCTCCACTTACTGATGTGCTTAACCCTCCAGTTGTTCCAAGTTCGTCATCCTTCTGTGGGAGACCCCTGATTCGGCTGGAGTTTCCCAGCTTTGGTGACTCCTGAGAGACTTCGGATGTGCTCAACTTCATCAAACAGTGCGAAAACTTTCTGGATATCAGGCCCCTTCCCAGTGTGAAGCTTGTTGGCACCCTGAGCATGGTTCTGAGAGGACCTGCTCTGAGCTGGTGGAAGGCAGAGAAGAGCAAGGTAACAGATTGGCAATCTTTCAAAGAGGCATTTATGGGTGCGTTTCTTCCAGATGATTACCTCACGGAAGTGAAAGATAAGCTGAGGTCTCTGGTTCAGCAGCCCCGTCAACGTCTGAGAGATTTTGCCTATGATTACCGAGCACTTTGCCTGAAGTGGAAGACGGATATCACAGAAGAAGAGATGGTGAGCCGCATCCTTAACAACATTAACCCCAGAGTCGCGGGCTGTCTAAGAGGGACGGTGAAGACACTGGAACAGCTGGTGAAAGTGGGCTCCATGGTGGAGAAGGATTGTATGGGGGCGAAGGATTACTGGCAGAAAGTGGACAGTCAGAATGGTAAAGAAAAGACCAATAAAAAAACCACCTGAACGTCATATTTCCAAAAGCTTGGCAGGACTCTCTATAGCTCAACCCCACTCACTAAATTCTCTTCCCTTGGTGCCTGTAATAGTAAAAGGTAAAGACGTGAAGGCAGTGGTGGATACAGGGAGTACTTACACACTGATGCAGGAAAACCTTTGGAGACAGCTAGGAGGTGAGGCTTCATCTGACACTCCAGTTTCCCCTCAAAGATTCATCATGGCCGATGGAAAGGTGCACCAAGCTATGAACCAGAAAACCATCTGCTATAAATGGCAGGATAAAGTATGCAGGGTGGAGACTTATATAATGAGAGATGATCACCTGGCGTTTCCCATTATAGCTGGCTTGGATTTCCTGAGGGCAGCTGAGGCCATTGTGGATGTCGGACAAAGTAGATATGGCCTGAAAGTGGGGAAAGGATATACATACTATCCCTTCTTATCTGCCCTGATTAATCCGGAGCTGTCTACAATGCCGTTGGGCGAAAGAGGATCCCATACTGCCACTGTGAGTCTTTACTACGCCTTACCTCACACCTGGGAACCACCACTCACTACCCTGCACACTGAGGTTGCTCCGAGCTGGGACTCCGACAATCAACCGGAGTTGCTGAAGCTGATGGATACCTGGCCTTGTATCACTTCCAATGTCCTGGGCAAAACATCAGTGGAACATCACAAAATCATCCTAGCTGATGAAATGCCAATTAAATCTAGAGCATATAGGGTCTCACCTTTCAAGAAAAAGATCATTGACGACCAGGTGGACCAAATGCTAAAAGACCACATCATCGAGCCATCCTGCTCTCCATGGTCATCACCCGTAGTCCTGGTCCCCAAACCTGATGGATCCTACAGGTTCTGTGTGGACTATAGGAGGCTCAACAGCAAAACCATACCTGACGCTTATCCAATGCCGCTTATTCATGACATCTTGGAATCACTGGATGGCGCCACCTGGTTCAGCACATTGGATTTGCAGTCAGGATATTGGCAGGTGGATATGGAGGAAGGGAGCAAAGAAAAAACAGCCTTCATCACCAACCAGGGGCTATTCCAATTCCGATCCATGCCATATGGGCTCCGGAATGCCGCAGCCACATTCCAGAGGCTTATGGAGAAGGTTCTGGCGGAATTGAGAGGAAAATTCTGTTTTGTGTACATAGATGATATTATCATCTATTCACGATCATTGGAGGAACACATAACATACCTGAACTCCATAATGCAAAGACTTGACCAGGCTTCTCTTACCCTTAATATGAAGAAGTGTCACTTCTTTAAAAGACAGTTAAAGTTCCTCGGTCACATCGTCTCAGTGAAAGGAGTGGAGGTTGATACCGAAAAGACCCTGGCTGTGGCCCAGTATCCTCCTCCCAAAGACATTAAAGCTCTCCAACGCTTCCTGGGATTAGCAGGGTGGTACCACAAATTTATCCCCCATTTTGCTGACATCACTGCTCCTTTGAATCACCTGAAAAAGAAGGGAGTAAGATGGGACTGGACTTCTGAGTGTCAAGCCAGCATGGATACCATCAAACAAGTGCTACAAGGCCCTCCGGTATTGATGCAGCCAGACCTCAACCAATCTTTCCAGGTGCATACGGACGCCAGTGATGTAGGCTTGGGAGCCATTCTCACCCAGCAAACACCTGAAGGGGAAAGAGTAATAGCTTATGCTTCTAGGACCTTACGAGGAGCAGAACTAAATTACTCCACCTCTGAAAAAGAGTGTCTGGCCGTGGTCTGGGCAGTGGAAAAATGGAGGCATTACCTTGAAGGGAGTCAGTTTGACATTTACAGCGATCATGCTGCTTTAACTTGGGCCTTTAATAGTCCCAAAACCTCCTTTCGACTAACCCGATGGACTCTTAGGTTGCAGCGATTCAACTTCCAAGTACATCATAGGAAAGGATGCCTCAATCTGAGAAGATGCACACTGTATGGCCATAACGACGAGGTGCTCATCAGACATACCTCACACACTAGCAGAAAGTACTGACAGCACTATTGCTCACCTGAAGTCAGACCCCAAAATCAGGAAGGTACAAGACCAACAGATTACCTTCGAGGTCCAGCAGGGGGTGTTGTATCGTCGGGTACCTGTGAAAAGTAATGGAGACAGATTCCAATTGGTTGTTCCTCAGGCATTAATTCCTGGCTTTCTACACTATTTTCATGACAACCCACTGGGAGGACATCTGGGTCGACTAAAAACTCTGCTGAGGCTCTTGGAGGTGGCTTGGTGGCCGACTGTCCGCAAAGACGTCTGGCAGTACGTCAAGTGTTGCGATATCTGTCAAAAATATAAACATGACAACACAAAACCCAGCGGCTTTCTACAGCATACGCAAGTGACAGGACCAGGTCATACATTGGGTATGGATTTGATGGGACCCTTCCCCAGCAGTAAGAAACAAAACACTTACCTCCTTGTGATAGTAGATTGCTACACAAAATGGGTAGAGATGTTCCCCCTTAGGGATAGCAAGACACAGAGATTGTCAGAATTCTAAGGGAAGAAGTCTTTACTCGCTGGGGGGTCCCCAAATACATAATATCAGACCGGGGAGCACAATTCACCTCCAGCATACTGGCTGAGTTATGCAAGACATGGGGAAGTATCCAAAAACTCACCACCAGTTATCATCCTCAGACAAATCTGACAGAGAGGATAAACAGGACATTAAAAACAATGATTGCATCATATGTGGGACAATACCATCAAGCCTGGGACCAGTGGTTACCTGAGTTACGATTTGCTATTAATACTGCACACCAAGAAACCACCGGTAGAACATCGGCAGAGTTGATGCTAGGCAGACAGCTTCTCGGACCGCTGGAGAGGTTAATCCTCAAACCCCCCACACCAGACCAAACCGCATATAATCTACTGGAGCGACAGAACATCATGGCAGAGGAAGTAAAGCAAAAAGTGGGGGTGCATCAAGCCAGACAAGCTAGATATTACAATTCCCGACGGAAAGATGCGCAGTTTCAGATGGGCAATCTAGTCTGGATAAAAACGCATCCTTTCTCTTCTGCCTCTAATAAATTCTCTGCTAAGCTAGCGCCCAAGTGGGAGGGACCAGCTGAAATAATGAAAAAAATGGGGCCAATAAATTACACAGTTCGTTGGGGTGACCCACTTAAAACAGACATTGTAAATGTGGTTAAACTGAAGCGCTGGTTCGGACGATCTCCTCTGATGAAGATGGCTGGGGGGGGGATCTATGTAGCTTGGCCACATAAGGAGAAGCATATTTATAGTATTATTGACTAATAAGAGTGATTAGTTGGTCATTTGTTTTAAATGCTATCTCCTGTGTTCTGTATTTCTCCCTAATGTGTCTGTGTTATTGAGCTGTATCTCCCGTCTCGCGAGATACGTGCCGGGCGGGACTGCGTGTCATGTGATGACACGTCACCCAAACAGGAACTAGAGAGGGGTTTTTAAATATATAGGACCGGCATACCGGCGATCTGGAGCGCGCTCTCTCATTCACAAAACGAACGCGATCGCTTGTGGATTACCTTTTTTGTTGGCTGTTTTTGGAGTGTTGACTGCCGACCCTTTGTGGAGTATATCCGTATTCTTTGGAGTATTGTATTGCTCGTCCCGGAGGACTTTAAACAACTGGACAACCTACAGATACTGCTCACGGATTTGTCATTGTTGCCGGTGAGACTGATCTGACTCTGTATATAGTCTGTATACACGCTGGACTGAGAGACTTACCCACACATACACACATAAACACACGTGCGTACATATATTCACGATTGTGCAATTGTTATTCTGGGTATATTATGTTGCTTTGTAAATACACTGGGGATTTTGGATATACTATTTGACTTGTCTTTTGTTATTATACTCCTCCGTTCTTTTGATTTATTTAAACAGAACGATCTCCTTATTTAGTGTAAACTCTACTTAGTTGTTTAGTGGAGTGTTACAAGGGCATTACGTTCCCCCTGAGGAAAAATAATCCACTCAAAATGGGTCACCAAACACAATGAATCCAAAGCACAGAGAAATAATAAAGAAATAAGCACAGGCAGGTAAATTGTCTTCTTGAGAAGATACATTTTCTTCCTGAAGAAGAAAAATTGAAGAGAAAAAAAGTTGTAATTGCCTCAGTGGACGGTGCTAGCACTATCATCCAATAAAATTGCCATGATTCTATACAGGCTTCAGACAATTGTCACACCTGGTAGAGTTTCCATAGTGTCAGCTACTGACTCGGCATCAAGTGAACCCATAAAAAAGAACAAAATCTTTATTGTCTATTGGCAAGGATGTTGGTAGATATTAGAATTGATACAAGGCGGATATACCACTTTTGTTAATCAGCCAAGCTAACATGATTTTTGGCCAATGCAATAAACTCAAAATTGGTATTGGTATATTTAGTCTATATTATATGCTGAATGCATTACTGTATGTAATATGCAGATTGCAACAATAACAATTTTAAATTGTACAGCATCATTATATTGCATTGTAGCGACTCGGCTACATATGTTAATAAATTAAAATGAGCTCGATAGGGAATTATGATTATTAATATTTAATTATTTATAATTGATCATAACGGGTTATGATCAAATTATAAATCTCCAAATTACCCAAAGGGGAAATACCTAGCCTAAGTATTTGTACAATATATATATACGCAATTAACTACGAACATACATGCCAAATCAGTAGGCTACAGAATAACTTATAAAGAATTAATTCAAAATTCATCTGATCCGTTCGTTTAACGAACGAACAGTACAATCTTTTATCATCTCTCATGAAGTTTTATTCTTTCTTATCGAATCTTCAGGAAGATTATCCTTCTGGCCCGAAGAACAAACTTTCTGAACTATTAGGATATTAACTAAAGTATTCAAAGATACTTATGAGAGCTCGTAGCTAGATCCGAACATTAAAGTGACTATGTTCTGTGAGCGGCAACAATGACAATCAAACATGGATACAATGGTTTTAATAATTGATACTACGAATACATACGACTAAATAAAGAATACATGTATATACAGAATAACGAAAAGTAACGAAATAGAATGAAAAGAAGAGAAAGAAACAGAGAAAGGAAAGGTTCAGGAATGGCAATTTCACAAACATAACCACAGAGAGCCAGCAAAGAATAATATCACCTTAAACAGGGGTACAAATCTTAAAAGGCATCTAAATTTCGTTGGAATTTATACTTGCATGGGTTGCTTTGTGCTGAGTATAAAAGAATGCGTGTGAGTCCTCTCAGAGCGTTCTTTGAGCTGAAGCGTTCTCTCTTTTTGGTCCTTCCGGAGCGTTGTCGATCCGCGGGAAGTTTGAAGGTGGTTAGAGCGAATACCGAAAAGGGAGGAAGAGGAGATCGTCTCTTCAGAGTTTTAGAAGCTGACTGAGCACTGAGATGGAGCGCGCTGAGATGCCGTGTTTTGCCTGGCCGCCTGTGGCCAGGGACTGAGTCGCGGAGCGCGCCAACTTGAAAGGAAACAACCAACGTGACTGAGCCACCAAGCCAGGGCCGAAGCCGCCTGGCAAGGGGAAGAGCCGAGTTGAGATGATGGGAGGAAGGTGCGAAGAAGAGGAAGAAGGAGGCCTGTCCTTTGTCTTTTAAGGCCCATTAACATACGCCCATCTTTCCTGAAATGGCCAATCATAGGTGTGGACTTTAGGCGGGAGAAGGTCCCTTTGTCTTAGTTTTATGACCCAATGGTATGTCTATATGAGGATTTCAGAATTAGTACAGTTTTACTCCAAAGGAGCTAAACAACTCATGATGTATCTCACAATCACATACTGTGCATCGTTGGTTAGGAAACAGAGCGGTGAATATTCACATACCAAACAAGCTTCGGTTTGGAGGTATAAAACCAGAAATACATCCTTTACAGATTAATGCAAGCATTTAAGATGACTTTAACATTACACACATTTGTGACTTCGTAGAGTATAACATAAGGAACATGCATACACAAAGGAATATTTCATATGTGTTCTGGGATAGTTTAATTAAAAGCTACATAAAGAAAATATTTGTCTGTGTATTGGAATGAGTCTCAGTGTGTCCAGGCCACTCTCTATCTGAGTGGAAAGGGGAATGTGTTGATAGGGGGAGAGATTGTGTCCCCCTTTGAAGTCTTATAGGGGTTGTCTGCTTGGCCTCGGCCAAGCCATAGAAGTGACAACGGAGCAATTCAGTTCAGACTTCTCGGTGCCAGGACATTTCATTTATATGCAAACGTCTAAAGCTAAAAGCTTTCTGATGCTTAGAGCAGAATCGACTAATCTTGATCCAAAACAGACTTCAGACGCTACAGCATGTTTATATCACATTACATTGTTAGGTGTAAAAATATTTTAAAATTTGTCATGCTAACTGACATTCCCATCAGGAAAGAGATGTTAAAAATCATTAACTGTATTGATTCCAGTTTCATTTTTAATTTTCAAGAAAATGTTCAATCTGTGCAAAGCAAACATACTGCAAAAGTAGTACTAAAAAGTAGCATGATAGTATACCATTCTGAAGCCCCCTCAGCTTTTCTACAGATCTGGAATTAACAATGAAGATAAGAATATGACAAAACTTCTGTTCTGTTCCAGGTACTACCTGTGTTTGCAGCTGCGAAATGACATCCTCTCTGGCCGTCTGCCCTGTTCCTTTGTCACACATGCTCTGCTGGGCTCCTACACCGTGCAGGCAGAACTAGGAGACTTTGACCAAGATGACCATGGCTCTGACTATGTCAGTGACTTTTGCTTCGCCCCCAACCAAACCCGCGAACTGGAGGAGAGGGTGATGGAGTTACACAGAACTTACAGGTCTGAGATAAATATTATATAAATATTGTTTAGTGCCCAAAAGGATTATATTACAGATATTGCAACCAATATGTGTAATGTTCTCTGCCTATGGCCTGAGGTTCTGGGATAGGCTGTAGCCGAATGTTCTGTAGTGTTTCAGAAAAGTCCTGATTTATTTATTAAAAGTTTCATTATAAAACATATACACTGATCAGACACAACATTAAAACTGATATTGTGTAGGTCCCCCTCATGCTGCCAAAACAACTCTGATGCATCAAAACATGGACTCCATAAGACCTCTGAATGTGTCCTGTGGTATCTGGCATCAAGTCACTTGCAGAAAATCCTTTAAGTCCTGCAAGTTGCGAGGTGAGGCCTCCATGGATCAGATTTGTTGGTACAGCACATCCCATAGATGCTCAGTTGGATTGAGATCTGGGGAGTTTGGAGGCCAAGGCAACACCCTGAACTCTTTGTAATTTTCCTCAAACCATTCCTGAACAATTTTTGTAGTGTTGCAGGGTGCATTATCCTGTGGAAAGAGGCCACTGCCATCAGGAAACACCCTTGCAATGAAGGGGTTATGTGGTCTGCAACCATCTTTAGGTAGGTAGTAACATCCATGTAAATGCCTATGGTCAGTAAGTCAAGTCACCTTTATTTATATAGCGCTTTTTACAATGCCGATTGTTTCAAAGCAGCTTCACAGTGTTAACAGGAAAGTAATGCAACAGAATTTGATTCGGCTGTACAGCCACTCTGGAGAAAACAGTGATGTCATCCAGCTCAGTTCAGTTCTCATATAGTGTCAATGCAGGCAGATCAGTAATATAGTTGAATATTTAGTGTCTCCAACTAAGCAAGCCAAAAGCCAAAGGCAACAGAGGTGACGGTGGCAAGGAACCAAAACTCCATCAGGTGACAGAATGGAGAAAAAAAAAACTTGGGAGAAACCAGGCTCAGTCTGGGTGCCAGTTCTCCTCTGGCCAACGAACAAATAGTGTATGATTATGATTCTGGCAACATTACAAGTCAGAAGTCATATTAGATCGGAATATTCAGAATATTTGTCCAGTTCCATCTGGTTGAAGATTGGAGTCATCACACAGGAGACATGTTTGTTGAGGATCAGTGCCACTGGATGACGTGATGATGAGGCCTTCACAGGGGAGAGTCTAGTTGACACGGTCTCTGCAGACACTTCAGGGCTGCGTTGGTCGCGTCGAGCGCAGGTCCACCATCTGATCTGGATACGGCCCGGATCCGGCTGACTACAGTAAACCTCGGGATAAACAGAGAGACTTACATTAGCGTAGATGCCATTCTTTTTATGATGTAACGAGTACATCAGGTGTTATGGGAAGTGTTCCTGGTTCCGGCAGACCTAGTTAATGCAGCCTAAAACAATCATTTAACTGATTTGAATAATATAAATTGATAATGTTCTATGTGTATGCCATAGTAAAGAGATGTGTTTTTAATCTAGATTTAAACTGACAGAGTGTGTTTGCAGTAAGTAAGTAAAGCTTTATTTATATAGCATCTTTTAAAACAGTGCTTACAAAGTGTTTTATAGAAGAGAAATACACAGAAAAAAAAACATACATACACATATGGAAATAAGATAGTAAAAAGAATAAAATCACACATAGAAATACGATAATAAAACAAAATACAACAAAGTAAATCCAAATGAGTTTGGTAACTCTGCACATAGAAAAAATATAAGAAATATAAAATACAACGATAAAATAAATCAAGGAAAGGCCCTAGTGAACAAATGTGTTTTGAGATACTTTTGAAAAGTGCATAGTGAGCCGATTTCTTGTAGGTTGTCAGGAAGTATTCCATAGCTTGGGACCGAAATGACTGAAGACTGACTCACCCATTTTAGCCATGTTTTTGGCACAACCAACAAATTACTATTTGATGTTCGGAGCGATCTTGCTGGAGTATATTTATTCAACAAATTAGAAAGGTATATTGCGGCAGTTCCATGAAGACTTTTAAAAACTTTCAAGATGTGGAGTAATAGATGTTCTCTGTGCATCATTACCGATAACATGTACCTCTGTCGTGTCTTTGTTTAGCTGTAGAAAATTATGTGACATCCACAAATGTATGCCCTCTATGCAGTCCAGTAGGTTGGAAATTGAAATGTGGGCATCTGGTGCAAGTGAGAGATAGTTGCCTGTTAACTGCATACTAGTGAAATTAAATATTGTACTGATTAATTACACCAGCTAAAGGAAGCATGTATAGGTTAAATAATAGAGGACCCAAAATTGAGGAACACCACAAGAAATAACGTAACACCTGGAGGTGTAAGTACCCAGTGTAACATAGTATTCTCTGTTGCTTAAGTAGAACCAGTCTAAGACAGGACCTGACAGACCGACCCAGGTCTGAAGTCGGTTGAGTAGAATCTCGTGATCAATGGTGTCAAAAGCAGAACTCAGATATAAAAGAACAAGGATTGCCAAGTTTCCTCAGTCCCAAATAACTTGCAGATCGTTTAAAACCCTCATCAAGGCTGTTTCTATGCTGTGGTTTGCCCGGAAGCAAGACTGAAATGTCTCATTAAGTGTATTGGCATTGAGATAGTTATTGAGCTGTATGGATACTTTTTTTTTTTTTTTATTTTACCAAGAAATGGTAGATTAGAGATTGGTCTGTAGTTACTAAACACAGAAGAATCAAGATTACTTTTCTTCAGCAGGGGCCTAACAAATTACAGTTTTAAACATTTGTGGAAAAACTCCTTGCTGTAGGGACTAATTAATGATATTCAGGTTGTCTGGTAATAAGCAGTTCATAACAGTTTTAAGAAATTTCGTGGATAATGGGTCTAGAGAGCAGCTTGAGGAATTCATGTGATATGACCTGTGTAAGTGTACTGGGGCTGACAGCTGAGGAGGAGGACAGATTACATTGCAAATGACTAGCTACGGAGATGGGGACCTTACAAGTAGGGCAAGTGCTGGCAATGTTTTGTCTTATGGGAGTAATTTTGTCATAAAATTCTGCAAACTCATTGCACTTTGCACTTATGATATTTGTGCTGAAGGGTTAAGATAGTGGAGAATAAGAATCTAGGGTTGTCTTTGTTGCGGTCAATTAAACTTTTAAAAATGTTCTTGCAGACCTAATTTCATTATTTAACCTTTTCAGATGAGTTTTATAGATATCATGGTAAACTGTAAGTTTTGTGCGCTTCCATTGCTCTTCTTAACCCTCTTGACCCTGAGGTGTTTTCTGGGCCCTGACATTTGTGCTTATTTCTGTTACTTGTAACATTTTCATGGCTAAAGTCTGATTACACTGTATTCAGCACAAACTTTGCTACAATCATATGTGAGCAGCATGTATGTAAAAGTTTGTAGTTTTGAGAAAATGACGTTTATGCGTGGTTTGTGAAAAAACAATTTAAGTCACTTAAATAAGGCCATAAAACCCATACTGAATATTTGTTCACAAGACTTTTGAAAACTGGATCACATAGGCTAGAATTTCTGCTTCAAAACAATGTAAAAATCACCCTGCCCACTCATTCACATAAAACAATATATTGATTTAAAATTTGTAAGACATGTTTTGTGTCAGGAAGTCTTATGCGGGGAATCATCATGAATATTGATGCGTTTCACACCTGGGAAGACAAAGACCCTCCCCTGATGGCCCTATCAGGTGGGACTGTGAGGGAACTAGAACAAAGAATATTAAGAGATTAAAAGAATGACTTTTTGATTGTATTTATTTACAACACAACATAATCCAAATATACATAACGAAGGACAAAAAGTCACAACTGTGAACATGCTGATATCAGGAGCAACTAGTGCTGCACAATTTGGTAAAAAAAAACAAATTGTGATTTTTTTTTTTTTTTTTTTTTTTTTTTTTTTTTTGGTTAAAATTAAAATTTTAAATTCACAAAAAATATATATAAAGAACACCAGGTTTGTTAATAATAATAACAATAATAATAATTTTTACTTTACAGAAAACTTTTTAAAAAAAATTGGGGGGCGGGAGGATGGATGCAGGTGCCCTATAACTATAAATCGTTAGAAAGGAACACTTCAGTACACTACACTAGAGAAAAATGTTCTATATGGATTATCATTTGTTACTTCAAATGTTTTCATACGTTTTGACATGAAGTGAGTTTGGAGTAAAAACATATAGCCATAATGTTTGGCGCATTTTGCTTTTCAAATGCACAGCGCAATTGATCCAAACTCACAGCGCTTACAGAGACAATTTATTTAGTGAAGCGATCGAGCCACTCCTCACTATGAAACATTATTGTTAGCACATTATAAACATCTACATTTGAGCATATATCCACAAACAGTATTTCACAGTAAACACTGGTCTAAACATTATAATATTCATCATGTTAGTGTAAACACTCATACTACTTTTATATCATGCTGTGTTTTATATTATAGAGCATAAAAACATCCTCATGTCATGTGTATATTTATTTAGCATTGAAAGGTTGCCTACCTGTCTATATTTCATATTTCAACATGTTTTCGTCGATTTCACACATTTTAGTCTGACGATAGTTCAACTAGTAGCCTACAATGTGAAGTTTATGCAACAATAACATGCTAATGTAAGTGAGAATAAAATTTCTTAGCTTAAAAATTCTCATCTTAAAATCACGTTCTTCTTCTGAGGTAAATCCAAGGTAAACTCACAGCGTGTCTTCCAAACTCAATGAAAAGTAGAAGAATGATTAAGCTGATGCTTTGTTTTGAGGTGATGGGGGTGATGATTTACAGGTTCTCGTTACTTCACGTGGACGATTAGCATGTGAATCGCTTTGCACGTGCGTGGGTGTGGTCACATTACCGATAATGAGCAGCCGCTTGAGAAACTGTACCTCTCGTTGGTTTCATACGGATTACATAAACAGAGAATATTTGTCTTTGATATAAATTACTTCATTTAAAAGTAGACACTTAAAGCTTTCTAAAGACATATATCTTATGTCTGTGTGGCAAGTGTTCACTGAGTTTCAATTCATTTTCAGACGCATTTCAGAGTGGACTACACTGAGAGACAGATGGGAGAACGCGCATCCTGTTTGTTTTCTTTATTTAGCGAAAAGCACAACATTGTTTTTAATGTGAGTGTACACAAATAAAAGTAGACACTTAAGAGTTTATAATGATGTCTCACATTTATCTGTAAATCTGGCCAAAAATGAGGACAAAAATGAGGACAAATCCAGCAGAACGCGCTGGCGCATTCGTTGGGCTCAGAGGTTTTTAGTTTGTTTTTTTTTCATTTTACGATGGATTTACTATCTATTGTTTTTAAAGGAGCAACAAAATTAATACATTATGAGCTCCATGAAGGTTGTGGCAGAATCAGCAGTGAGATAGCGCTTATTGACAGTTTTCTTATCACTCACAGTTTTGGTACATATAGAAATCTCAAAAAAGACACTATAGTGGTCAGATATGGCAACATCTACAATCTGTGGGTGGCTGATGGTTAAGCCACATGAGATCACCAGATCGAGTGTGTGACCATGTTTGTGTGTGGGGCCAGTTACATGCTGCATAAAGCCAAATTTAGTATAGTAACTCTTTCAAAGTAACAATCGGTGGATCAGAAATTACATACGTATGGATAATAATATCACCAGTGATTAAGATACACTCACCTAAAGGATTATTAGGAACACCTGTTCAATTTCTCATTAATGCAATTATCTAATCAACCAATCACATGGCAGTTGCTTCAATGCATTTAGGGGTGTGGTCCTGGTCAAGACAATCTCCTGAACTCCAAACTGAATGTCAGAATGGGAAAGAAAGGTGATTTAAGCAATTTTGAGCGTGGCATGGTTGTTGGTGCCAGACGGGCCGGTCTGAGTATTTCACAATCTGCTCAGTTACTGGGATTTTCACGCACAACCATTTCTAGAGTTTACAAAGAATGGTGTGAAAAGGGAAAAACATCCAGTATGCGGCAGTCCTGTGGGCGAAAATGCCTTGTTGATGCTAGAGGTCAGAGGAGAATGGGCCGACTTATTCAAGCTGATAGAAGAGCAACTTTGACTGAAATAACCACTCGTTACAACCGAGGTATGCAGCAAAGCATTTGTGAAGCCACAACACGCACAACCTTGAGGCGGATGGGCTACAACAGCAGAAGACCCCACCGGGTACCACTCATCTCCACTACAAATAGGAAAAAGAGGCTACAATTTGCACGAGCTCACCAAAATTGGACAGTTGAAGACTGGAAAAATGTTGCCTGGTCTGATGAGTCTCGATTTCTGTTGAGACATTCAGATGGTAGAGTCAGAATTTGGCGTAAACAGAATGAGAACATGGATCCATCATGCCTTGTTACCACTGTGCAGGCTGGTGGTGGTGGTGTAATGGTGTGGGGGATGTTTTCTTGGCACACTTTAGGCCCCTTAGTGCCAATTGGGCATCGTTTAAATGCCACGGCCTACCTGAGCATTGTTTCTGACCATGTCCATCCCTTTATGACCACCATGTACCCATCCTCTGATGGCTACTTCCAGCAGGATAATGCACCATGTCACAAAGCTCGAATCATTTCAAATTGGAACAATTTGTGTTCAAATTGAACATGACAATGAGTTCACTGTACTAAAATGGCCCCCACAGTCACCAGATCTCAACCCAATAGAGCATCTTTGGGATGTGGTGGAACGGGAGCTTCGTGCCCTGGATGTGCATCCCACAAATCTCCATCAACTGCAAGATGCTATCCTATCAATATGGGCCAACATTTCTAAAGAATGCTTTCAGCACCTTGTTGAATCAATGCCACGTAGAATTAAGGCAGTTCTGAAGGCGAAAGGGGGTCAAACACAGTATTAGTATGGTGTTCCTAATAATCCTTTAGGTGAGTGTATATTCAAAGTCAGTTAAAATCCTAGAAAGCAGTTCTCCAAGATCATCAAGAAAGCCTTTATTGAGAGGATGATAGAGAACTAATAAAATAACAGACTGTTCACTCTTCAGATGCACTGCAATAGGGCTGCACGATTTGGAGAAAAAAATAATTGGAGAATTGGAGAAAAATCTAATTGCGATATATATATATATATATATATATATATATATATATATATATATATATATATATATATATATATATATATATATATATATATACTATTCAGAAATACTACAGAAACTGAATAAAGTAATCAAATGTAAAATAACACTGGATAGTCTTTTAGTCCTGTATAAATTAAATACATAGGCTATTAATCCTGATTCCTTACAATTAAAGCTATCTTTTGTTGTTTTATCAACATTAATGACAGACACTGCTGCTGTCACTTTAAGAGATCAACGGCTTATGTTTATTTAAGACATAACCGACTGTGTTTAAGAGGATACTTGCCAAGACCTGAATTTTGACATCATTTCGTTTTTTTTTTGTTTTTTTTACCATTAAAACGCTATAATCCGTCAAAAACTACTCAGTTTTGTTACTTGCGAGCTGTTTGTGATGCGGCTTTATGTATGTGTGCAGAGAAAGGAGGGAACGGAGACGTTACGTCAATCACTGATATAATAGGAATCTTGCTAGAGAGACCAATCTATTTCGAGTGTAACTAAACGAGCCAATGCACATTGGCATGCGATATTTGCATCTGACGCTCCACCCCGCAGCATGGGTATAAATAGAAGCAGGTGCATCACATATTCAGGTTTTCGCTGAGGAGACGAGCTGGTTACCCAGCCGCCCAGCATTGGTACAGCAACTGTGGAGACGGGACGTAACGTCTCCGTTTCCTCCTTCAGGGAACGAGGGTTACATACGTAATGACTGACGTAATGGGAATCCCTACCAAAGCACCACAGATGCTGCCCCTTCCAGCGCCCCGCGTTAGTCTCCTGATCCCTCCACGCCTATTGGGCGGAAGATGGGACAGGGCTTACGCAGAGAAGGTCGATCGCTGCTGTTCCGCATGACCCACTCAGTGAGACTAATGGATAACACTGGGAATGCGTGCCCTTTCCACTGACAGCCTGGAAGCCTTCGCTCCAACCCTTGCTGCAGGAAGGAAAGCACGGTCCTGATCGGGCAAGTCCAGAGGTCTTCTCGGTGAGAAGAACACCACTCAACGAACAGGTTCCACTTCAAGGCGTAAGCGTGTCTCGTAGACGGTGCTCACGCTGCTGCGTGTAGGTCACCTAGAACCTCCACGTCCTGTCCAGAGACCAGACATGTAGATTCCAGAGGTCTGGACACTGGTGCCATGGGTGCCCTGTCTCTGAGAAAGCAGGTCCTTCCTCAGAGGAATGCGCCAGGGAAGGGCTGTCGTGAGGAGTGAGAGTTCATGGGAACCAGGGTTTCCCAAGGTTTCATTGGGCCTGTAAGGTGCCACTACCAAGACCTGCTCCTCATCCTCCCTGACTTTGCACAGTGTCTGTGCAAGTAGGCTCACTGGGGGAAACGCATATTTGCGTAGGCCCCGGGGCCAGCTGTGTGCCAGTGCATTCGTGCCGAGTGTCCCCTCGGTCAGGGAGTAAAAGCGCTAGCAATGAGACGGTTCTGGAGAGGCAAACCTAAGCAACTCCGAAATGTCTCCAGATTAGCTGGGCTACCTGGGGATGGAGTCTCCACTCTCGCGGAAGCGCAGGCTGAGAGCTCGTCCATAGGATGAGATGGCGAGCAAGTTGCGACATGCAACGGGAGCCTCGACCCTCGAACGCAAAGCGAAGGAACGCCTGTGTCGAGACATGAAAGAATGCAACCAGCGCAAGCCGCCCTGAGAAACCAAACGTCCAGCCTCGAGGGTTCGGGACATGGTGGAGGTCTCCACTCGAGGCGGAGCGTCAGATGCAAATATCGCATGCCAATGTGCATTGGCTAGTTTAGTTACACTCAAAGTAGATTGGTCTCTCTAGCGAGATTCACATTATGTCAGTTATTGACGTAACATCAAACGTGACTGACTGAAAGGGAATCATCTCTCAGAAAGTGAGCGAGTACTAAATAGTTTAAAATCGGTTGTGTAACGGAGTTCTTTGTTCAGGGAAGAAGGAGGCGGGAAACGGCAAACGTTTAACAAACTTTAATTAACAAAAAACCCAAACTGAAAGTAAACACGCAGGCAGCCCCTCACGGACAACTGCCGCGCACACACATAATAAAACATAAACAAAACACAACGTAAAATCCAGGCCTGGTCCTCTCTCGTCCTTCACTGTCGTCGCTCCTCCTTTTATGCGTCCGAGCTCCTCCGTGAGACACGCTCATTATCACTCACCACCGGCCTTGCCCCGTTCTCACGGTCCCTCTGCCTCGCTGCTTGCCACAGCTTGAATGTTTAAATTGGTAAGACTTAAAAAGACCTGCAAAATGATAAACTTTAGTGACGATGTAACACTGGCCCGATTGTGCAAGTGACAATTTCATCAACTGTCCCGACTCCCGAAACGCGAGAGTCTAGTATTGCCGTCTGCAGCGCGTTTGACGCTTGCCTTGTGCAATGTGCGGCTATGCAGCCCCATATGCAGCAAACTCTTCTAACACCTTTCTATCATGGGCAGTATTATGTTTTTCAGCCATTTGAACTACAGTAGCTCTTCTGTGTGATAGGACCAGATGGGCTAGCCTTTGCTACGTGCATCCCTCTATGCATTAGAGAGCCTTGGATGCCCATGATCCAGATGCTGGTTCACCAGTTGTCCTTCCTTGCACCACTTTTTTTAATGTGTGTTTGTGTGTCTTTAAATGAGTCTGGGTCTGCCTGTAATGTAAGTGAAATTAAGTAGCATAAAGGAGGCAGCGTGGCAAACAAAATGGCACAAAAACTGGTTATCACCCAGAACCTGGAATGTGGAGTTACTTATAAGGTCTTTCCTTTCCAGATAGCCTCATCAATCACTATTGGATTATCACTTTTGTGGACTTTGTAGGGATGGAGAAATGAAGCCTCTTGAATCTTTGAAGCTTTTCTCTGATTGCTTCGGGTAAAGATTTGAAGCATCAGGAATGTTTAAAATACTGTCAAATTTATAGCAGCCTTAAACTTGGGTGCGCAGCGCTGTTGTTTTATCCATTAAGCACAAATAAAAGCCTGACAACGCTAAATGTTCAGTTTTCTGATGATATAATTCACATATTAAGTTGTGGCAATAAATTAAATGTAACAATTATAATAATACTAATTATAATAATTCCAACAGAGTTGTTGATGCAAGTAAATACTGCTCTAATTATTTAATGGTTTTTATACTGTTTATATGGCAGAATATATGATTATGTAAGATAGGCTATAGGCTTATATATAAAAAAAATGTCAGTAAATGGACTTGAACTTCCAAAAACCCGTAAATTAGTGGTCTTGGTTTAAACATTCTGACACGCAAAGTGAAGCATTCACGTGACTGGAAAGAAAGTGAGGCTTCGTTTTTCATTGATCACGTTTCTCGGAAAACAATACGCTCTCTGGCACAGAGCTCCATGAGAAATTGTGCTGCATACTCGATACACACTTTGAAGCTTCAGTGTCATATGTATCATCACTAGGACTTTGTATATACACCGGTGGACACATTCACATTGGTACTTTCAGCACGCTAGGACTCTTAAGGACTGTTTTATGGCATGGTCACCAAACGGTTATTAGGACAGTCATTCTTTCAATGCTCTTTCTCTCCGCAGAGGAAACACACGTCTGGATCAGTCCTCATCATTCCTCGTCCTCTGTTCTGCACTCCTCTGCTTCTCATCTGGCCTCCTCCACCCTGCGCAGAGTCTTGCACTGCCTGATACATCGTCTGGGCTGCCATGTGCAATTCCTTTTCCGATTTCTCCTTTTTCTTCTTCTTCTTCTTCTCCTTATGTAGTTTCTCAGCATGAACTGCATGTTGTCTTACTGTGTCCAGTCTGGCTTCGTCCCACCCAATGCAGCTCTGCTCTACTGACACACTCAGGGCAGGTCTCAGTCCATTTATGAAACTGTTGCACATGTGGGACTCCCAAATACTTGGATTCTCTCTATCAGCAGGTTCCTCTATTCCGCTATGTTTGTTGAAAGTCTCATACAGGCAGGCATAGCAATCTTGCACAGGCTCCTCCTCATTGCGACGTGGAGGAGGCTTCTGAGGTGGCCTCTGAGGCAGACCCTTGACCCGTCTCCATCGCTCTGTAGTGCTGGTGGTGGGTACAGTGGGGGGGTTGACAATGGGGCCAGGAGCTGAGGTCGTGGTCTACCACAGCACACTGCAGATCTGAAAATGGATAAATAGAAGACTTCTGAGAAGTGTTATCTGTTCCCTCTTTACTTTCTCTCTTAAATAGCAATTCCTTTGACATTTTCTTTTCATAGCCTTTCCGTACATTTGAAACTTATCCTCCTGTTTTCTCTTCAACTTCCCTTTTTCTTTTAATTTTTTTTTCATGGTTTCTTTTATTTTATTTAACACTGTGACACTGAGAGTGCCCTTTTCTGGAAAACCATAATTTATCTACTCTGGATTTTTTTTATCTACCAACCAATACCCTGTTTCTTTTTCTTTTTCATTTCCCTTGTAAATATTCTGGGTTAACCCTAGGTTTGCTATTTCCAGACCCCATACTTGCAATCCAAGTCTCGGACCTCGGACACGTCCTTTTAACCCTTCACTGTGGTCGTCACCACCATGTACTGGGCCTGGCGTCAGATGCCTCCGCCGTGTCTGACTGCCGAAGGATGCCGGAGGAACTCGATTCAGGGTTCGCCAAGTGGGGAACTCACCTGAAGAGCAAGTAGGCACTTGTTTCCCCCCATTTCTGTGTGAGCATCTTGAACGGGAGCTTGTAAAGGGCAAGACATGCAGATCCAAGATTGGCCATAACCCCCCGCCTTTCTTGGGAACGATGAAGTACAGACTGTAAAATTCTGACTTTATCTCACCAGGAGGACTGCAATTTCCGCACACAGGACAGGGGTGTCCTTGCCTGTCACCGAGGTAAACAGGATGCCGCTGTGGCACCAGAGGGACAACAGACGTACCCGCTGGGGGGCAGCGAAGCACATCATCCCGAAGTAGAGGCAGTGACCTGGCTCCGTGGGTCCCGTGAGAGACTGGCTAGGGAGGCGTGCAGTGCGTGGCGAATGAAGGGGTGGCTGAGAGTGAGGAAGCAGAGCATCGCTCACTGTCAGCGTAGACCCAGTATGGCCCAGAGGTTTAGGAAACTGTTCTTTTATTGAGAAAGTGGGGGCAGAACAGAAATAAAACAAAACTGTGGCTCACGTGAGGGACCCGCGCCAACATCCGGCAATTCAACGGCACATGGCATGCTAGAGGAGTGGGAGGTCCGTGGGGGCTGGCCTGGCGGAGAAGCTCCCACTGTAACCCTCAGGTCTCCCAAAGTGTTAACCAGACCAGAGGCTCTGCTATGAGAAATGGTGCCGGGCTGGGTAACAGCAGGGGACTTGTGCCTCCGTATTAAAGTAGGAGAGTCGCGACCGCAATGCCAACATGGACATGCTCTCGCAGTGAGAGTGTTCACCATCCACAAACGCTCTTTCAGCATGCTGTTTGCCCAGGCATGTGAGACAGCGATCATGGCCATCAGATAACATCAGGAAATGACCGCATCCAGAAACACACAGACGGAAAGTCCGGGTGGGTGTGACTCGGCATGCAAATCTCACTGGCCAATGTCCAATGGCTCGTTTAGTTACCACTTGGAGGTGATTGGGCTCCCAGGCAAGACCCGTTTATGCCAGTCCGATATAACGTTGTGACTGACTGAATGGGAACTCTAGCTGCTGCATTTTGGACCAGCTGGAGTTTGTTTATTAAGCGTGCAGGGCAACCACCCATTAGAGCATTACAATAATCTAGCCTTGAGGTCATAAACACATAAACTAACTTTTCTGCATTTGTGATTGAGAGCATATGACGTAATTTAGCTATATTTTTAAGATGGAAAAATGCAGTTTTCTAATTTGCTAGAAATGAGGCATTTCAAAAAAAAGTTACCTAACTGACTACGAAGTCTTGACAGAGCAGCCATCAAGTGGTAGACAGTATTCTAGGTTATTACGTGTAGAGATTGGTCCAATAATTAGAATCTCTGTTTTTTCAGAATTAAGTAGTAGGAAATTACTAGCCATCCAAATATTTATATCAACTACGCATTCCGTTAATTTTGTGAATTGGTATGTTTTGTCAGGGCACAAAGAAATATAGAGCTGAGTATTACAAACCACGGGGTCAAATGGTCTGCCTGGGGTCAAATCTGTACAACTCATTAAAGTATGTTCCATTAAATAGGAACGTAGTAGTATACTTAAAGTGCAAAAATAATATATAAATAGTAAACTTTAAGTGTGATGTTACGTTAACTTAAAGAAAACTTTCAAGTATACTTGCAGTATAAATGTATGTCAAAAATATTATTGAAACACTACACTTACAAGTGTACTTTTAGTACATTGATATTAGTATACTTACTACATAAAATATACTTGAAATTTACTTAAGGATACTTAATAAAATTAACTTAAAATAGACATTTTTTTTCTATGTCTATGGGGAGTACAGAAAGCTCTCAGATTTCATCAAAAAGATCTTCATTTGTGTTCCGAAAATGAACGAAAGTCTTACGGGTTTGGAACGACATGAGGGTAAGTAACTATCCCTTTAAAGTAATGTAGGAGGAGGGTGAGTGGTTGATATTTATATTATAAAATAAAAATTTGAACATTTAAAATGCTAAACAAAAGTTAAATAAAAACGTTTCCTTTCATATATTTTTTAACAAATCATTTTTGATTATTTATAGTTTTATTAAAGGAGATTTTCAAAGAATGATTTTGGCACAATGGCACCCCCCTCCCGTGCGGTGCCCCTATGCACTGCATATACTGCATATACTGCATAGCCCATTTTTGCACCAATGGGGTAAAAGTCCCACCTTGCCACCTCTTACATTTGTATGATTTTCAAACAAACAAACAAACCACTTTTATGCTCCATCAATGTTAAATAAAAACATATTTGTCTGCAATCATACACTTTGGGAGTAGTGAAAAGCACATTTTTCTTAAGGTGTGCCTTTAGCCCCGTTGTACCCTACTGTTCCCCAAGCAGTTTTCTGTGCTCGAAACGAAAGATGACCAATCGTGGCGTTCCCTTTCAAAAGCTACTCTCAATGCTGTGCTGATTTAGCGCCGTAGGAATACATTTTTGTTCGACCGGTTGTGAACACGTGTAGCAAACACGCCAAGAATTTGGCTTAAATAACCTCTGATGATGACGTCATCAGAATGCGCACGTCAGAGGCTATTAATAGATGTGTGACAGGTGCGTTCATCAGGTTCCTTTGTCTTCAGAACCGCATTGAGTGCCGTGTGTGTTTACAGTTTGCGCACTGTCCTCCGCGTTTCAACGGCGTGGTCTCCATTAACGTCAGAACAGGCACACTTGCTGAGTCTTTTGTCATGAGTCCGAGTCAAGTCTCAAGTCATTTCATGTCTTACTAAAAAATAAATAAATAAATAAATAAAAAAGTTTTTTAAATCTCATACTCAAAAATCCTTTTTTTTTTTTTTTTTTTATTTAGACAAAATATATGACCTTTCTATCATCTGTTTTGTTTGTAATAAAGGTCCTAAGATGTAAGGGATACATCCAGCCAATACAATACAATTGTCCTGGCAACAAGATGAGTAGTCATTTTCAATACAGTCGCTGAGTAGACGCAAGATGGCGCCAGTCACGTTTGTTATTGACGACAGTCAATAGAAAACTATACGCATGCTGATTGCGTTACTTTAAAATATGCGCTCTAATTAATTAATAAATGGATTAACATCTTTCTATCTCTTTCTCGTAGACACACATTAGGATAGAGAAAAGCAATTAAGATTGATAAAAGTATAACGTAGTGGGGAAAAAACATCACAAAGTCAAATTCGAATATAAGCACCCTGAAACGAAAGCAGAGCACCCTCCGTTGATACTGTAATAGTATAATATTATTGGCGAAACAGATTTGGCAAACATTGCGTTTGGGTTTGCGCTCTGGAGAACGTGAAATGTTCCTATTTACAGTGTGTTTTGCAGCTGTGAGAAATGTAGCCAATTAGACATGCTTGTTGATCTCTGTAACGCAATGGCCAATCAGAGGTGTTTAAGTTAGAATCCACTCACCGCTTAAAACGCCTGAGTTTTTTTTTCAGTGCTGAGTTCTGCTCGCTCTCGTGAATTTTCTCTCATTAACAAAGACACGATGTAAGTAAGAGATTCATTATTCAGTGTAGACAACTTTTTATATATATATATATATATATATATATATTATAGCCTAGTGATTTGATTCTTAATTGTCCATCTCACAGTAAAATTAAAATGTTGTTTTAGTAAACTTGAAACTAAAGTTCAAGTAAATGTTTAATTGTCCATCTGGCAGTAAAATTAATATGTGAATTTTTAATAAACTTGTAGCTAAGGTTCAGGTAAATGTTTAATTGTCCATCTGATTAGTAAAATAAATGTATGACTGCAAATCAATTAAAATAATTTACAACAACTGCAAACAACTAATAAATTGTGATTTTTATTGCAGCATGTTGTTTATTATGATGCATAAATCTAAATTTTAACAATGAAAAGTAACATACAGTCATGCGTGCAACAACAATAATGTGCATAGTTCTGATCTTCTGTCAACATAATATAACATTCTTAATCATAATATAGTTAGT
This sequence comes from Coreius guichenoti, assembly GCA_039654105.1. Classification (NCBI taxonomy): domain Eukaryota; kingdom Metazoa; phylum Chordata; class Actinopteri; order Cypriniformes; family Gobionidae; genus Coreius; species Coreius guichenoti. The sequence continues at coordinate 25,632,069 of CM077188.1, read as the reverse complement.
TTCTATTAATATTGAAGGCTACATGCTTAATATGTAGCTCTGTTTGACACATTTTGTATCGGGGGTCCCTGCTCCATGTCTCTATCGCCTAAGGGATCCTTGCCCTGAAAAACGTTGAAGACCCCGATCTTGCCGATCTGACATGGTAATAAATACAATTGTGAGAACATATGGCACGATGGATCCTGTCATGTTTCACGGGACTCTTATGCGCAATACACGGACATACGTAATCAAATTCTATGACAGGGGTCCGATCTACCACGTCACGTATATGTGAAGCAGATATTATAAAATTCAAATAAAGCAAAAAGTCTTCATTTATGATATCAGTATTTAAGGATTAAAGACTTGAGTTGTTTTTAAAATATTCATGAGTCCTTTTTGTCGAGTCAAGTCTGAAGTCATTTCGGGTCGAGTCCAAGTTAAGTCTGAAGTCTCATAAAAGTCACTAACTCGAGTGCCCATCTCTGGACTGAAAGTTCCCTCTTGGGACTTAGCCGTGGCCCTTGAGGGGCTAGACGACAACCCCTTTGAACCACTTATGTCAGCAGCGGTGGCAAGGAACCAAAACTCCTTCAGGGCCAGAATGGAGAAAAAAACCTTGGGAGAAACCAGGCTTAGTCGGGGTGCCAGTTCTCCTCTGGCCGACGAACAAATAGTGTATGATTATGATTCTGGCAACATTACAGGTCAGAAGTCATATTAGATCAATAGATATTCGTAGGATTATTCGAAAGATTGGAGTCGTCACGCCGGGGACGGGTTTAATCAGGATGTCGTGTCGATGTGGCATTTACAGGGGGGAGTTTAATTGATACGGTCTCTGCAGACACTTCAGGCATGCGTTCGTCATGTCCAGGCAAAGGTCCACCATCTGGTCCAGATACGGCCCGGATCCAGCCGACTGCAGTAAACCTCGAGATAAACAGAGAGACTAACATTAGCGTAGATGCCATTCTTCTTATGATGTAACGAGTACATCAGGTGTTATGGGAAGTGTTCCCGGTTCCGGCTGACCTAGTTAATGCAGCCTAAAACAATCATTTAACTGATTTGAATAATATAAATTAAAAATGTTTTATGTGTATGCCATAGTAAAGAGATGTGTTTTTAGTCTAGATTTAAACTGACAGAGTGTGTCTGCTTCCCGAACAATGCTAGGAAGACTGTTCCAGAGTTTAGGTGCTAAATAGGAAAAGGATCGACCGCCTGCAGTTGATTTTGATATTCTAGGTATTATCAACTTGGCCAGAATTTTGAGACCGCAATAGACGTGATGGAGTATAATGCGTTAAGAGCTCGCTCAAGTACTGGGGAGCTAAACCATTTAGTGCTTTGAAAGTAATTAGCAAGATTTTAAAATGTATACGATGTTTAATAGGGAGCCAATGCAGTGTTACCAGAACCGGCTAATATGGTCATACTTCCTGGTTCTAGTAAGAACTCTAGCTGCTGCGTTTTGGACAAGCTGCAGTTTATTTATTAAGCGAGCAGGGCAACCACCCAGTAGAGCATTACAGTAATCTAGCCTTGAGGTCATAAACGCATGAACTAACTGTTCAGCATTTTGCATTGAAAGCATGTGCCGTAATTTAGATATATTTTTAAGATGGTAGAATGCAGTTTTACAGATGCTAGAAACATGGCTTTCAAATGAGAGATTGGTATCAAAGAGCACACCCAGGTTCCTAACTGATGACGAGGACTTGACAGAGCAGCCATCGAGTGTTAGACAGTATTCTAGGTTACTACTTGTGGAGTTTTTTTGTCCAATGATTAAAAATTCAACAACTGATTGTTCACTTGCTGCCTAATATATCCCACACCTTAACAGGTGCCACTGTAATAATGTAATACATTTTATTCACTTCACCTGAGTGGTTTTAATGTTGTGGCTGATCAGTGTATAAATCAGTTCTGATAGTAAAATCTAAATGAATTAGCTACATTTGAAGCCATTGTAAATGTTAAGAAATGCACACCTGTGACTGTCAGGGGCATCTTTGTCCCCTGGGCTTCAGCAAGTCTTGTCCTATTTGAAAACATATTAAACATATACAGTTGCAAGAAAAAGTATGTAAACCGCTTGCAGAATCTGTGAAAATGTGAATAATTTTAATGAAATAAAAGAGATTATACAAAATGCGTTATTTTTTTATTTAGTGCTGTCCTGAATAAGATATTTTACATCAAAAATTGTTTACATATAGTCCACAAGACAAAAAAATTGCTGAATGTATTAAAATGTCCCGTTCAAAAGTTTATGAACCATTGATTCTTAATACTGTGTCGTTACCATGGCTGTTTTTGTTTTGTGATGGTTGTTCTTGAGTCCCTTGTTTGTCCTGAGCAGTTAAACTGCCAAATGTTCTTCAGAAAAATCCTCCAGGTCCTGCAAAATTTTCTGTTTTTCAGCATCTTTTGCATATTTGAACCCTCTCCAGGAGTGACTGTATGATTTTGAGATCCATCTTTCCACACTGAGGACAATTGAGGGACTCAAACACAACTATTAACAAAGGTTCAAACATTCACTGATGCTCCAGAAGGAAACACAATGCATTAAGAGCCGGGGGGTGAAAACTTTTGAACAGGATGAAGATGTCCAATTTTTCTTATTTTGTTTAAATATAATTTTTTTCAATTTAGTACTGCCCTTCAGAAGCAACGGAAGATACTTGCATGTTTCCCGGAAGACAAATTAAGTACAATTGATCTTCAAATTCAATACGTTTTCACCCCCAGGCTCTTAATGCGTCGTGTTTCCTTCTGGAGCATCAGTGAATGTTTGAACCTTTGTTAATAGTTGTGTTTGAGTCCCTCAATTGTCCTCAGTGTGGAAAGATGAATCTCAAAATCATACAGTCACTGCTGGGGAGGGTTCAAATATGCAAAAGATGCTGGAAAACTGAAGAAATTGCAGGACCTGGAGGATTTTTCTGAAGAACATTGGGCAGTTTAACTGCTCAGGACAAACAAGGGACTCAAGAACAACCATCACAAAACAAAAAAAAACAGTCGTGGATTATCCAGGTAACGACACTCAGTATTAAGAATCAATGGTTCATAAACTTTTGAACGGGGTCATTTTAATAAATTCAGCTATTTTTTGTCTTGTGAACTATATGTAAACATTTTTTATATAAAATATCTTATTCAGGACAGTACTAAATAAAAAATAACATGCATTTTGTATGATCTCTCTTATTTAGTTAAAATTACTCACATTTTCACAGATTCTGCAAGCGGTTTACATACTTTTTCTTGCAACTGTATATGCAGTACTATTTCAATGCAGCCACTCGGCCTCTCCCCAGTGTAGACCCCTAGGCTTTAGTCCATGTAAGCCTGTGGGTTAATGCACCCCTGGTGACTCTTTCTTCTATATTAATGTGCCTAGTTGCTACATCGCTGATAAACAAGCCTGCAGTTATGCTAAAGAACTATAGTACTATATTATTCAGCTGTTGTAATGGTTCATTTCTTCCTGTTTCTCAGGGGAATGAAGCCTGCTGTGGCAGAAATGAACTTCTTGGAAAATGCTAAGAAACTCTCAATGTACGGGGTTGACCTGCATCATGCTAAGGTACATCAAAATCACCTGATACAATCTGTAATTTGAACTGCTATAGACACTATAACAGCAAGTAGTTTCTAATTAGTGCCATTAGTGTCTACAGAACTTTACACTTCATTTAAATATTTTCTAAGTTTAGTTAGCATTAGGTCTCTTCTTGGAGTAGTAGTTGTGTAATTTAGCTGACTGTACCTTTAATAATCACCCCTTCTTTCTGAGGCAGGATTCAGAAGGGATTGATATCATGCTGGGCGTGTGCTCCAATGGTCTATTAATTTACCGTGACAGGCTGAGAATCAATCGCTTCGCCTGGCCAAAGATCCTTAAGATATCCTACAAAAGGAGCAACTTCTACATCAAGATCCGCCCTGGAGAGGTAATCAGATCTTTTCAGAGGCTCTTAGTGCTGAACCATGAAAATTTCACAAAAGTGTAAGTGCTTGGATTTTGATCACATAAGGTACCAAAATAGTTATGGTCTCACACATCACTTATATTCAAGTCATGTCACCTTTATTTTATATAGCCCTTTATACAATACAGATAGTTTCAAAGCAGCTTTTTAGTGATAAACAGGAAAATAATGATTTAATGATACAAACAGAATTCAGTTCTGCTGTAAAGCAGCTCTAAAAATACAATAGTGTAATTTTTCAGCTAAAGTCAGTTCAGTGTTCATTCACATCAGCTAAATAACTGTATGAAGTTCATCAATTATGAAATGAGTTCAATTCAGCTAAAAAGCTGATTTTTTTCTGGAGAAAACAGTGATTTCATCATCCAGCTCAGTTCAGTTCTCATCCAAAAGTGTCAGTGCAGTCAATAATATTGCTGAATAGTAAGTGTCCCTAATAAAGCAAGCAAAGGCGACATTGGCAAGGAACCCTAACTTCATCAGGTGGCAGAAACAGGAAAAAAACGAGAGAAACCAGGCTCAGTCCAGTGACCAGTTCTGCTCTGGCCAAACTAATGAAAATGGTGTGATCATGATTCTAGGCTGCAACTCAAGTCAGATTGTGGATTGATATCTGTGTCAGTTCAGCTTTGGACAAAGGGAAAAACAACAATTACACAGAGAAGTGTTTGTGTAAGTCTTCAGCTTTATTCTAAAATATCAGGGTTTATATAGGTTGCTTCTCACATTATGCGAAAGCACTCCTCATGCTACAGAATTATATTTTTGTACAATTAAGCATTTTCCTTACCCAGAGTGCCCTTCATATATTTCCTCTTCACCTGTCCTGTTTTGTATGTACAGAATGCAAGAAAGCAAAAATTTGTAAGGAGCTCAACATGGAGGCAGGTTTAGAATCCATATGCGGAAATTTATATATATATATATATATATATATATATATAGATATATATATATTATACAGTGGGGAGAACAAGTATTTGATACACTGCCGATTTTGCAGGTTTGCCCACTTACAAAGCATGTAGAAGTCGAAGAAATTTTTATCATAGGTACACTTCAACTGTGAGAGACGGAATCTAAAACAAAAATCCAGAAAATCACATTGTATGATTTTTAAATAATGAATTAGCATTTATTGCATGACATAAGTATTTGATCACCTACCAACCAGTAAGAATTCTGGCTCTCACAGACCTGTTAGTTTTTCTTTAAGAAGCCCTCCTGTTCTCCACTCATTACCTGTATTAACTGCACCTGTTTGAACTCGTTACCTGTATAAAAGACACCTGTCCACACACTCAATCAAACAGACTCCAACCTCTCCACAATGGCCAAAACCAGAGAGCTGTGTAAGGACAGCAGGGATAAAATTGTAGACCTGCACAAGGCTGGGATGGGCTACAGGACAATAGGCAAGCAGCTTGGTGAGAAGGCAACAACTGTTGGCACAATTATTAGAAAATGGAAGAAGTTCAAGATGACGGTCAATCTCCCTCGGTCTGGGGCACCGTGCAAGATCTCACCTCGTGGGGCATCAGTGATCATGAGGAAGGTGAGGGATCAGCCCAGAACTACACGGCAGTACCTGGTCAATGACCTGAAGAGAGCTGGGACCACAGTCTCAAAGAAAACCATTAGTAACACACTACACCGTCATGGATTAAAATCCTGCAGCGCACGCAAGGTCCCCCTGTTCAAGCCAGCGCATGTCCAGGCCCATCTGAAGTTTGCCAATGACCATCTGGATGATCCAGAGGAGGAATGGGAGAAGGTCATGTGGTCTGATGAGACAAAAATAGAGCTTTTTGGTCTAAACTCCACTCGCCGTGTTTGGAGGAAGAAGAAGGATGAGTACAACCCCAAGATCACCATCCCAACCGTGAAGCATGGAGGTGGAAACATCATTCTTTGGGGATGCTTTTCTGCAATGGGGACAGGACGACTGCACCGTACTGAGGGGAGGATGGATGGGGCCTTGTATCGCGAGATCTTGGCCAACAGCCTTCTTCCCTCAGTAAGAGCATTGAAGATGGGTCGTGGCTGGGTCTTCCAGCATGACAACGACCCGAAACACAGCCAGGGCAACTAAGGAGTGGCTCCGTAAGAAGCATTTCAAGGTCCTGGAGTGGCCTAGCCAGTCTCCAGACCTGAACCCAATATAAAATCTTTGGAGGGAGCTGAAAGTCCGTATTGCCCAGCGACAGCCCCGAAACCTGAAGGATCTGGAGAAGGTCTGTATGGAGGAGTGGGCCAAAATCCCTGCTGAAGTGTGTGCAAACCTGGTCAAGAACTACAGGAAACGTATGATCTCTGTAATTGCAAACAAAGGTTTCTGTACCAAATATTAAGTTCTGCTTTTCTGATGTATCAAATACTTATGTCATGCAATAAAATGCAAATTAATTACTTAAAAATCATACAATGTGATTTTCTGGATTTTTGTTTTAGATTCCGTCACTCACAGTTGAAGAGTACCTATGATAAAAATTACAGACTTCTGCATGCTTTGTTAGTGGGCAAACCTGCAAAATCGGCAGTGTATCAAATACTTGTTCTCCCCACTGTGTGTATATATATATATATATATATATATATATATATATATACAACAGACTTACCTCTGTTCATTGACAGCACAATCAGCATTTGGCCCCGCCCTAAGTTCCCAACATGTCCGAAATCGAGCTCTTCCCATCCGATGAAGAATCTTTCATCCTCGAGGAACCTTTGCCACAATCCTCTGGCCTAAGGAGCAATTTCCCTCCACCTAACACCGCTGCAATCTCTCGGTGTTATCTCGTGGGCGTCATCCCAAAAAAAACGGGTCCCTGCACGCCGAGACGCTGAGGCTTACCCTTGCCACCGCAGGCGAAACATCCATGATCCCCTTCTGCGTCTTTCTCTAATCTAGCCCATTCAATAATTCCTGTCATAGAGAAATGCACAATAAGGTCCGTCGAGCACTGAGCTTGCGTCTCGGGCAATGCTGCCCTCTTCCCGCGATCAGGCCTGAACAGGCTCCAGCATCAGGCCGCCACAACAGGCCCTCAGCAAGCCCCGCTGCAGATTCAAGCCCGGCCAGCTCACACTCTCCACCCCCACCGGCTCAGCTGCGTAAGAGCACAGCTCACATCCTTCTCGTTTTCTGTCCCTGGTTGAATTTTATTTTCACAGTTCATGCCACCAGGATCAATATTGATCAATACACATTTTAAACAGTTTTTGTACAAGTGATTTGCCGTTCTAAAATAGCTGCTTCCTTGTAGCTTAAATAATTATAATAAATATAATTTAGCCATCACCATATATTGTCTAATATTGCCTACCACATTAAATCTGACATCGCTTTTAATCTAAATCACTATCACGTTAGCATTTCTCTAGCCTGTTAGCTTGCCATCTCTGCACTCGGGTCTCTTGTTTTCTGAGTTCATTAAACAACTGTGGTGAGTTGGATTAGTAAATAGACTCCATCAAACAACTGTGGTAAGTTGGATTAATCAACAAATACGGTAAGCCATGTCTTCTTCTCCTGTCATTGTCACTTGCACTGCAAGTTTGTTTCATGTTTAGTATATCTTTCTCCGTTGGTGAACAGGGCTTCACATGTGATAAATGTAAGGAGATAGTCAGGCTGACGGAGAAGATTTCAGAATTAGAGACACGCATCCAGACTTTATTTGAGAGTAGTGAGAATGTAACAGCTTTAGACACTGCTTTGGATGCTAATAGCTTAGTGAACTCTGTACATTGTTGGGTTCCGGCTGTAGAGCCCGTGCAGCAGGGCAGCTGGGTGACGGTGAGATGGCATAGTCGCGGATCAAAAAACCACTCTTCCGTTCCGATTAGAACATCAAACAGGTTCTCCCCACTCAGTGATGCACCCACTGAGAATCCTGTTGAAAGTGCACTAGTTATTGGCGATTCTATTACATGGAACGTGAAAACAGAGACACCAGCCACCATAGTCACATGTTTACCGGGAGCCAGAGCGCCTGACATCAAAGCAAATTTAAAAGTGCTGGCTAATACTAATCGTAAATTCTCTAAGATTATTATTCACGTCGGCACAAATGATGTTCGACTTCGCCAGTCGGAGATCACCAAAATTAACATTAAAGAGGTGTGTAAACTCACAAGTACGATGGCAGATGACGTTTTTTGCTCTGGTCCCCTCCCCGTTAAAAGGAGTGATGAGATACTTAGCAGACTATCATCACTCAATGGCTGGTTGTCTAAGTGGTGTCTGCAAAATAACATAGGGTTCATAGACAATTGGAAAAGCTTTTGGGGCAGACCTGACCTGTTGAAAAAAGATGGCATCCATCCTTCCTGGGATGGTGCCGCTCTTCTCTCTAGTAATTTGGCACATAGTCTTAGAGCAAAACCTTGACTAACTGGGGCCCAGGTCAGGAAGCAGACGCACTGGCTTACCCGACCGCCTGCTAGCTGTCTCACGTCACAGAAGTCAGATAAATCCCAGCACACAGAGACTGTGTCTGTTCCACGAATTAGTAAATACAAAAAACCATCAAAACCATTCAATGGTAAAAATTTAATTGATGTCCAACAAATAAACAACAGATATAATACAGATGATCAAATGATAAAGCTCGGGCTGCTGAATATTCGATCCCTTTCCTTAAAAGCGCTTATTGTTAATGATATGATTACAGATCATAACCTAGATGTGCTGTGTTTGACAGAAACCTGGCTAAAACCTGACGATTACATTACTTTAAATGAGTCCACCCCGCAAGATTATTGTTATAAACACGAGCCGCGTCTGAAAGGTAAAAGGGGAGGTGTTGCTGTAATTTATAATAATATCTTCGGTATTACTCAGAAGTCTAGTTTCAAATATAATTCCTTTGAAGTTTTGGTGCTTCATGTAGTGAAATTGATAAATCCCGTTTGACATTTGTGCTGGCTACTGTATACAGGCCACCAGGGCACCATACAGACTTTACCAGAGAATTTACTGATTTTCTATCAGAGTTAGTACTGGCTGCAGATAAAGTCCTAATTGTTGGTGATTTTAATATCCATGTAGACAATGAAAAAGACGCATTGGGATTGGCATTTAGAGACATTCTAAACTCTATTGGAGTAAGGCAACACGTGTCAGGACCCACTCATCGCCGTAATCATACTTTAGTCCTAATACTGTCACATGGAATAAATGTTGATACCATTGAAATTCTGCAGCAGAGCGATGACATCTCAGATCATTACCTAGTATCATGTATACTTAATTTAGCAAAGGCTGCAAAGCCGTCCCCTCGCTTCAAATATGGCAGGACTATTACTGCTGCGACTAAAGACTGCTTTGTAAATAAACTTCCTCATCAGTTTCATCTCCTCAGCATCCCAGATAGCCTAGAGGAACTCGATGTTGCAACAGAAACTATTGACTCTCTCTTTTCCAACACTTTAAAAACAGTTGCTCCCTTTAACCTAAAAGAAGATTAAAGAAAATAGGCCAACGCCATGGTACAACGAGCACACCCGGGCCCTTAAAACAGCAGCCAGAAAAATGGAGCGCAGCTGGAAGAAAACAAAACTGTAAGTTTTTCGCATTTCGTGGAAAGAGAGCATGATTGCATACAGAAAGGCCGTAAAAACTGCTAGATCTGCTTATTTCTCGACTCTGTTAGAGGAAAACAAACACAACCCTAGGTATTTATTCGATACAGTGGCTAAATTAACCAAAGATAAAGCTTCAACTTCTGATGTTTGTAAACAGCACAGCAGTAATGACTTTATGAACTTCTTTACTTGTAAGATTGATAATATTAGGAAAAAAATTATAACCATGCAGCCGTCTACTACAGTATCACATCAGGCAGTGCATTGTAGTGTCACTGAGGAAAAATTACATTCATTCACTGCTATAGGAGAAGAAGAATTGGCTAAACTCGTTAAATCATCAAAATCAACAACATGTATGCTCGACCCTATACCGACTAAACTACTAAAAGAGATGCTTCCAGAGGTTTTCATTGTTATGCTGACGATACTCAGCTCTATATTTCTTCACGCCCTGACGAAACTTACCAATTCACAAGATTAACGGAATGCATAGCTGATATAAAAAAATTGGATGACTAGTAATTTCCTGCAACTTAATTCAGAAAAAACTGAATTTTTAATCATTGGACAAAAAAACTCCACAAGTAGTAACCTAGAATACTGTTTAACACTCGATGGCTGCTCTGTCAAGTCCTCGTCGTCAGTTAGGAACCTGGGTGTGCTCTTTGATACCAATCTCTCATTTGAAAGCCACGTTTCTAGCATCTGTAAAACTGCATTCTACCATCTTAAAAATATATCTAAATTACGGCACATGCTTTCAATGCAAAATGCTTAACAGTTAGTTCATGCGTTCATGACCTCAAGGCTAGATTATTGTAATGCTCTACTGGGTGGTTGCCCTGCTCGCTTAATAAATAAACTGCAGCTTGTCCAAAACGCAGCAGCTAGAGTTCTTACTAGAACCAGGAAGTATGACCATATTAGCCGGTTCTGGCAACACTCCATTGGCTCCCTATTAAACATCGTATACATTTTAAAATCTTGCTTATTACTTACAAAGCACTAAATGGTTTAGCTCCCCAGTACTTGAGCGAGCTCTTAACGCATTATACTCCATCACGTCTATTGTGGTCTCAAAATTCTGGCCAGTTGATAATACCTAGAATATCAAAATCAACTGCAGGCGGTCGATCCTTTTCCTATTTAGCACCTAAACTCTGGAACAGTCTTCCTAGCATTGTTCGGGAAGCAGACACACTCTGTCAGTTTAAATCTAGACTAAAAACACATCTCTTTACTATGGCATACACATAAAACATTTTTAATTTATATTATTCAAATCAGTTAAATGATTGTTTTAGGCTGCATTAACTAGGTCAGCCGGAACCGGGAACACTTCCCATAACACCTGATGTACTCGTTACATCATAAGAAGAATGGCATCTATGCTAATGTTAGTCTCTCTGTTTATCCCGAGGATTACTGCAGTCGGCCGAATCCGGACCAGATGGTGGACCTTAGCCTGGACATGACGAACGCATCCCTGAAGTGTCTGTAGAGACCGTGTCAATTAAACTCCCCCCTGTAAATGCTGCATCGACACGACATCCTCATTAAACCCGTCCCCGGCGTGACGACTCCAATCTTTCGAATAATCCTACGAATATCTATTGATCTAATATGACTTCTGACCTGTAATGTTGCCAGAATCATAATCATACACTGTTTGTTCGTCGGCCAGAGGAGAACTGGCACCCCAAATGAGCCTGGTTTCTCCCAAGGTTTTTTTCTCCATTCTGGCCCTGAAGGAGTTTTGGTTCCTTGCCACCGTCGCCTTTGGCTTTTGGCTTGCTCAGTTGGGGACACTTACATTTCAACTATATTACTGATCTGCCCGCATTGACACTATATGATAATTGAAATGAGCTAAATGACATCACCGTTTTCACCAGAGCGGCTGTACAGCCGAATCAAATTCTGTTGCATTATTTTCCTGTTACCACTGTGAAGCTGCTTTGAAACAATTGGCATTGTAAAAAGCGCTATATAAATAAAGGTGATTTGATTTTGATTTGATAAACACACACACAAACAGTAACTCGCACACCACGGCACATACAGTTCACACGCACATTCGCACACAGAATCATTAAGGAGTGCAGAACTTATTGTCATCGCTGTCCTGCGACTGACAGCTGTATCTTCCCACCCAGTCCCGCAGGAGCCCCCTTCATTCTTTCACTGCCGCAGCAGTGTGATCTCCTCCACTCCCGCGGGAGCTCTATTTCTCTGTCCAACTTGTTTTCACTGCCGCAGCAGTGTTATCTTTTCCACTCCCGCAGGAGTCCCTATTTCTCCATCTAACTTGTTTTCACTGCCGCAGCAGTGTTATCTTCTCCACTCCCGCAAGAGCCCTATTTCTCCATCCAACTTGATTTTACTGCCGCAGCAGTTTTATCTCCTCCGCTCCTGCAGGAGCTCAGTTTCTCTGGCTAACCTTTCCTTCACTGCCGCAGCAGTGTTATCTCCCCACTCCGCAGGAGCTCAGTTTCTCTAGCTAACTTTTCTCCACTGCCACAGCAGTGATGTCCCCTCTGCTCCCTCAGGAGCTCGGTTTCTCTGGCTAACTTTTCTCCACTGCCACAGGAGTGATGTCTCCTCTGCTCTCGCAGGAACTCAATTTGTCTGTTTAACCTTGCCTTCATTGCCACAGCAGTGTTCTCTCCCCATTCCCGCCGGAGCCCTGTTCTCTGGCTAACCTTGCCTTCACTGCTGCAGCAGTGTTGTTTCCTCCACTCCCACAGGAGCTCCGTTTCTCTGTTCAACTTGCTTCCACTTCTGCAGCAGTGCCATTTTCTCCACTCCCACAGGCGTTCTGTCCAGCTGGCTTTCACTTCTGCAGAAGTGATATCTCTTCCACTCCTGCAGGAGCTCGCCCATGCGCAACAGTCCCAAGCCAAGGACCAGCGAGGCTTACCCATTCGGTGCCGTGAATATTAAACTCCCATTGGATGCTGTGAGAGCTCTCCGAGTTGAGAAACTATGTCTTTCTCCGGCAAGGCTTACCCGTCTGTGAGTATTGAACTCCTGTCGAACACTGCGAGAACCTCCTGGTCGAGCAACCTTGCCTTTCTTCAAATTTTGTTCACCACACCGTTGGCCAGTGCCGTGAGCTGCTCCCGTCGGAGGCTACATGGGCTCTCCCGGTCGGTCGTTTCAAATCACGCTGTACCCCCTGTAAGGTCCACCCGTCCGATGCTGTGAGCTGCTCCTGTCAGAGACTACGTGGGCCTTCCCAGTCAGGTGATTCGAGTTTCATCCGATGCCGTGAGTATTGAACTCCTGTCGGATGCTGCGAGAACCCTCCCGGTTGAGCGTCCATGTTTTCTCTTTCTTCGTCCGGCGAGGCTTACCCGTCCGATGCCGTGAGTATTGATCTCCCATCAGATGCTGCGAGAGCCCTTCCGTTCAAACATCTATGCTTTACTTTCTCTCTCGACTCTTTACAATTCTACACTGGCGTAGAAACCCCCTGCATTTCTCAGCTGAGCCATCAAATTTATCAGGAAGTGCAAATCTTACCGATTGATCTTGAGTAGATGGGATAGAGCGGTGAGGTGAATGAGGTGTTCGTTGGTGGTTCACAGATTCTCTAGTTGCTCCTTATATCCCTTGAGCAGTTCACTCTGGTAAGCGAATGCGGCTTGGAGTTGAGAGACTTCCGCTGGATTCATGGAAGGCAAAGTATTCTGTAAGGAGCTCAACATGGAGGCAGGTTTAGAATCCATATGTGGAAATTTATTGAAAAGAAATGAAGTAAACAAATCCAGATCATGAGGCAATGAGGCATAGTCAAAAGGCAGGCCGAAGATCAAAACACGGGTATAAGTCAAACCAGGCAAACACAATGAAAACAGTAATCCAAGAGGCGATATCCAGTAAACAGGCATAATGGTCATAATCAGAAACATGAACAGCAGACATTGGAAAACGTTCGGTAGTGCAGTGAAAGAAATTGCTTTACAGAAAATAAGTTTGTCTACAATACAATTTAGATTATTTTTGTTACCAGAGGTGAGTGTGTCCAAGTAATCTCCATATGTCAGAAATGTACAGTTCTAAGATAATACAAATCATGCAGTTAGCTAACATCCTGTATTTGAAAGGCATACAATTTTAAAGAGAGCCTCTAAATTAGGATGGCACATCATCTTCAGTGTAATGTCTGAACAGCAACTTTTGTTCATGTAAAAACATAATCCACCACCTCTTGATTTCCTGTTAACTCCGCAATGTGATCCACTCCAAGCTGGAAGCCTGGCAGATGTAGCATGAGTGTGAATCTTATGGCTCGTTTCCACTGAGCGGTACGGTTCAGTACAGTTCAGTACGGTATGCAATTTTTGCTGTTTCTACTGTCAGAAGTTGTAAATGGTACCCTAATTCCGAACTGTACCGTACCAATTTTTTGGCACCCTTCCGTTGGGGTACCGAGCACAGTAGTCCGGTACTAAAGGGTGGAGCTAGACTTACTGCAGAACGTTGATTTGTTGACAGAGAATCGTCACTTGCGCGTGCTACAAGGGGAATGACAACACAAGAAACGCCATTCTTTAATATACAGTTGAAATATAATACTACTGTTATTGTGTCACGAAATGTAGTTTTAAGAGTTTTTCAGGTGAGAATGTACTTGTTTAAAGCTCAAATCTGTGGTTTAGTTATAAAGAGAGCACCTATATGAAAATTTGATCTGCCGTTTTCGAAGTTGTGAGATCCAGACGATCACCGGGCGCTCATGTACCCCACCGAGAGCAGCCTTTCCTCGGCTAGTCCTTCTGACGTTTGCCGCTGACTCTAATGTCTCTGTAGTGGTTAAACATGAGATTTATCTTGTGTATATCTAACGGGCAATCTTTGGTCTCATGAATCTATAATTTGTTCCCTGGTAAATCGTTTTGGCTGAGGGCAAAGTGAAGTGTCATTACTTTATATATTTAGGCTCTTTAACTTTACCATTGTAGACTAAAGCGCTGACTTTCTTTGTTTGACTGAATTGTTTGCTTTATTTCTTATTGTATAGCTTAATTGTACCTTTTACTTGTACTTTTATAATGCCTATTATTTATCATTAAAACTGACATTCAACAAAAAGAGACAGGGTTGTGTTTTGTCATATTTAATAATTTATTACAGTGAAGATAATCAGAGTAAATATGCACATATTGCCTGGACCACATATTAATATGTTTAATATTATAAAAATGTAAACGAAAAGAGGCAGGGTGGTGTTTTATATTTTGTTTTGTTATAAATATAGGCCTACATGCAGTGAAGATTGTTGCCTGAACCACATTTGTGTGACTATTAATATGTTTAATTTTTTTAAATGAAAACGAAAAGAGGCAGAGTGGTGTTTTATAACATATTTCGTTTTATTGTTAATGTTGCCTAAAATATATATATACAGAGATAACCAGAGTAGCAGAGCGAGCTGAGTGACGCTATCAAGAACGCGGCTGTACATTTGCAGAATTACTGGACTAATGTCGGCGCTTGTCTTCTTGTGACAAACAGCCACATGCCGAGAAGCAAGAACAAGATCTGCTGTATGTCCTGTGTCGCTTTCTTCTTCGCGCGAAAATGACATCGATCGCTACTTTGAAACCATCACCTATCAAGTAAGGGTACTGTTGGTGGTGGAAACGCAAGCCAGATCAGAGTTTACCGTCCCGAATCGTACTGTACTGAACCGTACCACACCGCTCGGTGGAAACGAACCATTACTGGAGAAAGTGAAGTGAACTGATGTCCTGGACCCTGTTGAATTTAGCATTCTGATTGTTGGTTTAGCTCTCTTCCAGCCTAACATTTTGTCATTGAACCCTGGCCCATGCAGGTCACCAGTGTAACTGGCTCAGTCGTCATCTTTTGACATAGTGAGTCAGTTCAGAGAGATGCATAAAGAGATCCTTCAACTTAACTGCTGCAGCTGTGGAAGTGCTCAAAACAGAAACAAACTAGACAAATAAAGAGTGCTCAAATGTCAGAATCATGTTTTGTCTGTCTGAAAATAAAATCCATTTGACATGAAACTGAGAAGCTCATTAGACTGAAGATGAAGACAAAGATTAAATGTATTTAGACCCTGCGGCAAGCTCAGAAGCAAGGCTGTTGCAAAGGTAATCCTGGGTGAAATCTTAAATTTGGAGTTGGTAATGGCTAAATTATGGCCAAATGAAGGATATTTTCAGTTAATTTTCCATTGCATACTCGAAGACATTTTCTCTTGTCAGATGTTTATGTGAACTAGGTAAAAATTTAGAATAATGGTCCATCATTAATAGGTATCTATGCAGGAAGTAATGCAGGTCAGATGAGTAGTCTTTCTACATTAACACTTCAGCTACTACTATTAACTAATATGGAAACAAGATTCACTAAAATGTAAGTTAGGACTGAAATAGTTCCTTATTAGATCATCTTTAATTACTGAATTAGACTGGTCTCATTAAGAATTTATAACTATCTGTGACAAATTATAAAGAATCATCAATGAATTACTAATCATAACATTAACATGTGTCTGAGGCATGAGCAATTGTCATGCTCTGAATGTGGTCATAAAATGCATCCCTAATTACTCAAGTGTTACCTGATCACTCTTGAAGAACTATTAGTGATCTGGACCATTATTTTAAAGAGAAAAAAATGGCACTTGGCAAATTAACACAATCATAAGCCATGTGCTCAAACAGAAACACAACACACCTGACAGACAAGAGCACATGGCAAGGGAACCAACAACCAATGCCATGTGCTCACACCATGGGGCAGGAGTATCTGCTGACCCCACATTCAACACAAGGGTTGGCAGAGCACACAGCTAAGGAGAATAACCTCAAAGCTGTGCACTCACCCACACACAAGAACAAAACACAGAACATGGGTGACAGGATTCTGTCACAACATATCTAATTTGTTCTTCCCCTTTTTTATAAAACAGTACGAGCAATTTGAGAGCACCATTGGCTTCAAGCTTCCCAACCACAGAGCTGCCAAGAGACTATGGAAGGTCTGCATTGAACACCACACCTTTTTCAGGTAAACTAAGTTGATTAATTTGATTTACATAATAACGAACCACTGCTCCAGGTGTGTGTGTGCTCATTACTCACTACTGTGTGTGTGCACACTTGGGTGAAATGCAGAGCACAAATTCAGAGTATGGGACATCATACTTGGCCACACGTCACTTCACTTTAACTTTCACTTTCACTCATTTTGTTCTTCTTAATGAGATGGCCATTATTTTGCTTCATGTTTCTTAGTAACAAACTTTGAGTCACTACTGTGCTATGAATTTAGCTTTCATGACCTTTTAATAATTTCTGTTTGATCATCCTCCCAATGTCTGAAGCCACCACACTAAAGAATTAGTTTCATTTCTGGTCTCTCATGTTTGCATGGAATTTAAGTAGAAGTTTTAAATACATGAGAAATCTTAGGTATGATTAATCTGGAATATCAGATTAAAGGCCTCTTTTGGCATATACTTTATCAACCCAGGTACATTCTCATGTGATGTGTGTGTGTGTATGTGTGTGTGTGTATATATATATATAAAATGCACCACCCAAAGCATCCTAGCAATGCCTTTACAACCACCCACATCCTAGCATTGTGTAGCTTTTTATTATTAATAGGGGGTTGTCTTTCCAGTACTTTCTGATGCAGATTATTAATGATGCATTGTTCTGTTTTAGGCTAGTGTCTCCTGAGCTGCCACCAAAGGGTTTTCTGGTAATGGGATCAAAGTTCAGATACAGCGGAAGGACCCAGGCACAGACACGGCAGGCCAGTGCTCTAATCGATCGGCCTGCTCCCCACTTTGAGCGGTCCACTAGCAAGAGATACCTTCTTTCTCGCAGTCTAGATGGAGGTTAGAACACATTTGTTTTCCTCTGCTTTGCCTTTTGCTCTGGCAGAATTGTTTGCATTTTGGCAAGCTCATTGCTGTTGCTTTTCGCTACATTCAGACTTAAGGGTGTTTCACAATGGACACAGTTAATGTTATATTAAAGTTATACATGGTCTAGCATACCTGGTTCAGCTGTGGCTGTGGTTGGTTCTGTTGCTCAAATTATTATATTATTATTAAAAACCAACCATAGAACATTTAGCTGAACTGCTGTTGGAGTGCAGAAAACATGAAGGATCAAAATTTTGAGTCATAAATGTAATAGAATTCCCATAGGTCCCATTTTATATTAGGTGTCTTTAACTACTATAATACTTACATTTAAAAAATTTTAGGACCAGTGTACTTATTGTGTTCATGTTGTATTGCAGAACACTTTTGCTGCTATTGAGTTGGGATATGGGTAAGGTTAAGGACAGGTTTGGTGGTCTGGTTAGGTTTAAGGGTGTGTAATTGTGTAATTATAGATGTAATTACAGAAATTATTTACAGCTGTAATTACATGCAGGTATTTTTTAAATATTTATACAATGTCAAGTCATCTTCATTTATATAGCGTTTTTTACAATACAGATTGCTTCAAAGGAGGAAATACATTTTTGTTTTAGAAGAAAAGCTAAAGTAAGTTTTTGATTGATTAATTTCTGTTGTAAAAACTGATTAGTTATTTAATTTGGCGCCACTTAAACAACACTATCCTCAACTAAAGCAGAAAACCCCCAATGCGTTCCGGACCCCCATCCGCACGGCAACAGCACTTGGTGGCCTGAGAATGCAAACCATGATCATCCATGAACCATCATCATCCCCGCGCAAATCCCAAAAAAGGCGAATCCGTGAAAAAGGCGACGGCATGTACGCAAGCATTACGTGTTCAGCCTATAGGCAAGTGCGTTTGAATATGTATGAGTGCATATGTGTTTTTATCTGTACAGAGGGGAAGGGAAGGGAAGGAGGCCTTCACAGGGGAGAGTCTAGTTGACACGGTCTCTGCCGACACCTCAGGGCTTCGTTGTGGTCATGTCTAGGCGCAGGTCCACCATCTGATCTGGATACAGCAGACTACAATAAACCTTGGGATAAACAGAGAGACTAACATTAGCGTAGATGCCATTCTTTTTATGATGTAACGAGTACATCAGGTGTTATGGGAAGTGTTCCCGGTTCCGGCAGACCTAGTTAATGCAGCCTAACAACCAATTAACTGATTTAAATAATAGAAATTGATAATGTTCTATGTGTATGCCATAGTAAAGAGATGAAGTAAACAATGTAAAAACGTGTATACTATATAAGTGCATTGTATCAAATGATTAATTTAAGGGTGGGTTGCACCAATATGGATTAAATTAAGCTAAGTTTAGAGCTAATCAAGGTTCCCTTTCGAGGGAACTCGCGCTGTGTCGAAGAAGACACTTTGGGGAACGCCTCCAGCATGATAGCGTCTGAAGCACGTGTGGAACTAGTCCAATCTCGATTGGTGTTGCGCCATGACGTCACATGTGACGGTGTACACGGAAGCTACAAAGGGGAGCCGGCACACAACAGTGAGCTGCTGCCGCTCAGAGCGCTTCACTCCCACCTGGCCGTTTGATGAGGCAAGCCAGGCTCACGCTCCTCGTGGTTCAGGACCCGCGTTTGCCAAGGTGGCGCAGCGTTTACAATCATGGAACTGGCTGACGAGTTTGAGATGGCCTCTGCCCTTTCTCAGCTCTCAGTAGCCAGCTCCGCTGTTCCCATTCAGGTGTTGGAAGCCCGCTCTGCTGCTGCTTCTGCCCGGGATGAGTTCTCATCAAGATTATTGAGCCCCACTGTACAAGAGAACGGCTATGGGGTGATGCTGCGGGTTGAATAGACGTTAGCATCATATCTCTCACCCGACGCTGGGACATCCGACACTGCCCACCAAACCCTGTCGCACAACTTCTGCATTGGTGGGCAAGGTGCATGCCTGCATATAATTGGCATCATGCCTGTGCCATCGGCCGCTCCGTGGCAGCATTACTGGCTAGGGAGAGGCACTTGTCAAGTCAAGTCAAGTCAAGTCAAGTCACATTTATTTATATAGCACTTTTTACAATACAGATTGTTTCAAAGCACTTTACAGTGGTAACAGGAAAATAATGCAACAAAATTTGATTGGGCTGTACAGCCGCTCTGGAGAAAACAGTGATGTCATCGTCCAGCTCAGTTAAATTCTCATGTGGTGTCAATGCAGGCAGATCAGTAATATAGTTGAATATTCACTAAGCAAGCCAAAAGCCAAAGGCGACAGAGGCG
Organism: Coreius guichenoti; assembly: GCA_039654105.1. Classification (NCBI taxonomy): domain Eukaryota; kingdom Metazoa; phylum Chordata; class Actinopteri; order Cypriniformes; family Gobionidae; genus Coreius; species Coreius guichenoti. The sequence continues at coordinate 25,612,275 of CM077188.1, read as the reverse complement.
ATGGTGGCAAGGAACCAAAACTCCATCAGATGATAGAATGGAGAAAAAACCTTGGGAGAAACCAGGCTCAGTCGGGGGGCCAGTTCTCCTCTGGCCAACGAACGAACAGTGTATGATTATGATTCAGGCAACATTACAGGTCAGAAGTCAGATTAGATGAAACATTCAGAATATTTGTCCAGTTCCATCTGGTTGAAGATCGGAGTCATCACTCCGGAGACGGTCTTGTTGAGGATCAGTGCCACTGGCTGTCGTGTCAATGAGGCCTTGACAGTGCAGAGTCTAGGTGACACTTCAGGGATGCATTGTGGTCATGTCTAGGCGCAGGCCCACCATCTGATCGGGATACGGCCCGGATCCGGCTGAATACAGTAAACCTTGGGATAAAAAGAGAGACTAGTTAATGCAGCCTAACAATCATTTAACTGATATGAATAATAGAAATTGATCATGTTCTATGTGCATGCCATAGTAAAGAGATGTGTTTTTAAACTGACAGAGTGTGCCTGCTTCCTGAACAAGGCTAGGAAGACCGTTCCATTATCAACTTGCCAGAATTTTGAGATCACAATAAACATGGAGTAAAATTCGTTAAGAGCTCGGTCAAGTACTGGGGAGCTAAACCATTTAGTGCTTTGTAAGTAATAAGCAAGATTTTAAAATGTATACAGTGTTTAATAGGGAGCTAATGCAGTGTTGACAGAACCGGGCTAATATGGTCATACTTCCTGGTTCTAGTAAGAACTCTAGCTGCTGCGGTTTGGACTAGCTGGAGTTTGTTTATTAAGCGTGCAGGGCAACCACCCAGTAGAGCATTACAATAATTTAGCCTTGAGGTCATGAACGCATGAACTAACTGTTCAGCATTTTGCATTGAAAGCATATGTCTTAGTTTAGATATATTTTTAAGATGGAAGAATGCGGTTTTACAGATGCTATAAATGTGGCTTTCAAATGAAAGATTGGTATCAAAGAGCACACCCAGGTTCCTAACTGACGGCGAAGACTTGACAGAGCAGCCATCAAGTGTTAGACAGTATTCTAAGTTACTACGTGCAGAGGTTTTTTTGTCCAATAATTTAAAAACTCGTTTTTTTTCAGAATTAAGTAGTAAGAGAATTACCAGTCATCCAATTTTTTTACATCAGCTATGCATTCCATTAATCTTGCTAATTAAGTTTTGTCGCGGCGCGAAGAAATATAGAGCTGAGTATCATCAGCGTAACAGTGAAAGCTAATGCCATGCTTCCTAATTATATCTCCCAAGGGTAGCATATACAGGGTGAAAAGCAACGGTACTAGTACTGAGCCTTGCGGTACTCCATACTGAACTTGTGATCGGTTTGACATCTCTTCATTTACTGCTACAAACTGATAACGGTCAGATAAGTATGATTTAAACCATGTTAATGCAATTCCACTAATGCAAACATAATTTTTGAGTCGATTCAAAAGAATGTTGTGGTCGAATGTTGTGGTCGAACAAGGTAATAGTGGCTGAACTTGTCGGGCATCGGTGAGAAGGACAGGGCTTTCCTCATCACTTTCCTCATCGAAGGCAGATCTGAGGACTGTCATTCAGGTGAGGAAGGCTTCGGGAAAAAGGCCCTGTGCGCAGGCCTCTGAGGGTGTTCCCCCCTGTGATGGAGCGACAACATCTTGTTTGCTTCCCGCTGCCTTGTGTGCTTCGGGACACATTGGTTTCCAGCGAACGCAAATCACAGTGTCCGCCCAAAGTCGTTGTAGCCCTGTCGAGTTTGCTTCCTCCGATGATGCCTGTAGAAAATCATGTTCGGTCATTGCCTGCTGGCCAGCCGCTTCAAGGCACCAAAGCTATTTTACATGCAACACCCGAGGTCAGTCTCGAGGGACTGATCCCCCTAGTAGAATATGAAGACACTTGGAGAAATCTTCACAATATATCTCAGTGTGTCCTGCATATGGTGGAAAGAGGGTACAGAATTCAATTCAAGTATCGTCCGCCGAAATTCAGCAGGGTGGTCTACACTATTGTCAACCCCGAGCAGGGTCGGGTGATGGAGCAAGAAGTTCAATCCCTTTTAGCGAAAGAGGCCATAGAGTGTGTTCCTCCCCGCAAGAGGGGGGCCGGGTTCTACAGACGGTACTTCATAGTTCCCAAAAAAGGATAAGGGGGTTGCGTTCCATCACAGATCTCAGGGTATTGAATCGTTCTCTGAGGAGATTCAGGTTCAAGATGTTAGCTATCCCTATCATCGTAAGTCATATCAGAGCCGATGGCTGGTTTGTCACAATAGATCTCAAGGACACGTACGTCCATATATCCATCCTTCCTCAACACAGGAATTTCCTGAGGTTCGCTTTTGGGGGAAAAGCGATCCTAGCTTTATCCCCTCGCACTAGTGTTAATTTCGTCAACTATTTTTTAATTTAGTCTCAGTCTTAGTCCTGTGTCAAATGTGCTGTTTAGTTTTTATCTTATTTAGTCAACCTTTTTCTGTTTTCGTTTAGTCAAGTTTTAGTCTAGTTTTCGTCAATGAAAACTTAGTCACATTTTCGTCATGCTGTATTGATAATCCTGATTATTTTGCTCAAAATTATAATCACAACGATCTTGTCATTTGAGAAATATATTTTTACATTTCATCAGAATTGTTGCGCTTTCACCTATAAGCACAAATCAAGAGAATGTCGACCCATACGCATGGTTTATTTTACCTCATCTAGTTTAATGATTTATTATAGGCTATTTACCATATAAAAAGTAAACAGTTTACTTCTGGTAGCCCCGTACTGGCTGGCCCGAGTATGGTTCAACCCGATAGAACACCTTTGGGATGAATTAGAGCGGAGACTGCGAGCCAGGCCAATATCAGTGCCTGACCTCACAAATCCACTTCTAGAAGAATGGTCAAAAATTCCCATAAACACACTCCTAAACCTTGTGGAAAGCCTTCCCAGAAGAGTTGAAGCTGTTATAGCTGCAAAGGGTGGGCCAACTCCATATTAAACCCTGCGGATTAAGAATGGGGTGTCATTAAAGCAGTTCCCTGCGTGCACTGAATCGTTTCTCACTCTGAGTCGTAACAGGAAATTTAAGAACATCAAGAGGATGAATTGGCCGTAGACCTAACGTTACAGTCAATTGAAATCAAATCTGCAAATGCATCCTATTGTTTGCCAGTGATGAACATCTTTATTGGTTGAACATCTGATCTGTGTATGCTGTTTGTGAACGAGCTACATTCGATTTCAGTTCATTCAGGTAATACATTTTACAACCAAACATATTACGCCACGATACACTACTACAAAGTATGACATTACTAGTAATATTTGGACATATACCTCAATTTATACATTAGATCAATGAACACCCGCCTTCCCGCGGTAATTTGTATTGCGCAGTGGCTGCGATCTATTCGTCTTGAAAACGAATGTCTTTGCTTAGACACAGTTAAAGGGATAGTTCACCCAAAAATGAAAATTACCCCATAAATGACTTACCCTCAAGCCATCCTAGGTGTATATGACATTCTTCTTTCAGACGAATACAATCGAAGTTATATTTAAAAATGTCCTGGCTAATCCAAGCTTTATAATGGCAGTGAATGGCAGGCCAAAATTTTAAGCCCAAAAAAGTGCATCTCTCCATTACAAAAGTACTCCACACGGCTCTGGGGGGTTAATAAAGGCCTTCTGAAGCGAATCGATGGGTTTTTGTAAGAAAAATATCCATATTTAACATGCTATTAAAGTAAAATATCTAGCTTCCAGCGGACGGCCTTCCGTATTCAACTTACGAAAAAAGCTTTTAATACTGTTCAAATAACACAAATAAGAGTCGGGACAACGATGTTCTTCTTTTGGTTTACTGCGCAATATGAATTACCAAACTCTGTGAACACAGGTCTTTTGGACAATGAACTGGCCAACCAAAAACTAAGCCAGAGTTAATCTCTAGAGTGGCCAAACAGTGCTTATTCCTAAATTTACATACAACCCAAACACTACAGTTCCCTTTGAACGCAAAACTCTGCAGGTTCACTTTATTTTGACATTGTCTAATAATCCAAAATGTTAATATTATACAAAGCAAAGAATGTGCAATGATTTTTGGACTACAGATGCCAGAAATAATGCTTGTCTCTTCTGTGTTTGTGGCAAAGAAATGTAATTATGATAATAATAATAACAATTTAAATTCAATATCTATCTAAATATTAACATGTTATTGTATTGTTGCTATATAGGCTATATATGATACGAAGTAACTAGTAACTAGCTACTTGAGTAGTTTTTTTTTATTGGATACTTTTTTACTCTTACTCAACTAACTATTCAGATTAGTACTTTTACTTTGAGTAAATATTTCTATAAGTACTTGTACTTTTACCTGAGTACACTTTTCGGATACTCTACCCACCTCTGCATTAAAGTTCATGTGCATGTAAAGGCAGGCGTCCCGTGTAGCCTGGATTTGCCCTCCATGCCGGGTTCTCAAGTCCTCTCATGCTGAGTTGTGCTTGACAAGCTTCACACCAGGACAAGCACTAGTCGGTGTGGTGCAGTGGGTATTTCGTTCCCCAAAGTGTCATCTTCGACGCAGCGCGAGTTCCCTTGAAAGGGAACGAGACGCTGAGTGCCTGAGAATGGCTTGCTTCGACCTATCAGAACACTGTTGTGTGCCGGCTCCCCTTTGTAGCTTACGTGTACGGCGTCACGTGACGTCATGATGCAACGGCAATCGAGATTAGACTAGTTCCATACATGCTTCAGATTAGGGCTGGACGATTAATCAAAAAGTAATCGAAATCGAAATTCAGAACCTCTAATCGACATAATTTTCCCATGTCGGTTATTTTGGTGTTTTTAATCCTGTTAATACTTTCCCTTGTGTAGTTAGCCTACGTGACTCCGCCCCGTCCAGTCACATCAAGTGCATTTTGCAGGCACACGGAAAGATTCAGAAGCAGTTATCTTTGTTTATACAATCTGGATGCTCAGTATTGCTAGGGCAATTGCATGTTTTACACAGTTTATTTTACAGGTAAGTTAATCGCCGTTCCTATATGCGCTGCTACACGCACACACAGACAGAGCGCGCAAGCCCCGAAGCGAGATCACTTTCTCTGCGTCCTCACGAAAATCTGTCAATTAAATGCATTTAAAGGCTTGCCAGTTTGAACATTCAAGTGATTTTACACCATTCGAGAACAAGATGGAAAACATCTCCATTCAGTGCTCGCAAGCTTTTTTCTGTGAGACAGAGAGCCGAGCCGCATCGTGTCTCTGACAACGCACGAGCCCTGAAGCCAGATCACTTTCACTTGCGTCCTTACGAAAGTTTATCAATTGTATGTGTTTTAAGGCCTGCTCGTTTGACCATTGAAGCGATTTTAGATCATCATATGTGTCATTATTTTGAACTTATGCGCTGATGCATTGTGACACACGAACACTCATACAGACAGTAGCTCGCACATCACGTGAAGATCGCGTGTGCAGAGAAACATTCAGGGACGTAGAAACTCATTGTCAACGCTGTCCTGTGATTCATCACTAAAGTAGCTTAGAAATTCAACCATTATAGCATAGATTTGTCTACTTTTGAACTACAGCGCACAGCTTCACAATTAATAGAGAGACAGTATGACTAATTCACACACACAATCACTCTCTCATTAATGCATTCAAATAAATGTAATGCAGGCCTACTGTGCTAATTTATCTGTGTCTGATGTACAACAAACAGAAATCTGTAAGAAATGTTACGACCCATAGACAATAACTGCTGAAAGTGAGCTGTTTCCTTCAAGTATTTTAAAATAACAAAGAAATGCACTTTTTCATTAGAAAAAAATATCCCACCTTTAATAGTTGAGCATATTTACAGTAGGCCTACAAACTATAAGTCAGTGAACTATAAGGGCAAAAAAGGAAAGCAAAAAAAAGCAAAGCAAAATAATCGTTCATTAATCGTAATCGAGGTAAAATGTTCAATTAATCGAGATTTTGATTTTAGGTCAAATCGTCCAGCCCTACTTCAGATGCTGTCATGCTGGAGGCGTTCCCCAAAGTGTCGTCTTCGGTGCAGCATCACGTTCCCTTCTCAGGGAACAATGGGATACAGGGGTCTCAGGGATACAGTCGTATCCCAGGACAATTTGTTGATCTGGGTTTTATTTTAAATCGAGATCTGTTGCACCACTTTTTTAAAAACAGATTAACAAATCAGGGATTCAGATTCTAAACTGTGATTAAAACCTCCACTTATGATTTATTTTCTCAGCCAGAATAATGAATTCGCCATTGTAATTAAACAACAACGTTAATATTGAATTTCTTTCTTTATTGACCACCAGAAACTTGCTCTCTGACATAAGCAGCTCTTGTCAATAAAGGAAATAATCTTGTAAAATGTCAGCCGTCTTTATAAACTGCTACATAGAGAGACCATTACTGATCAAGCAGGCAATGAAAACATTGCGGCAGCACGTGCAGATTTCATAAGCCTGGAAATATATTTTATAGTTTAATGTTTATTGGAGTAGTTTTAATGGAGTAATATGGCAGCATAACGTATGACAAATCAACCGAGATAAGAAAAAAACAACTGGCATGATTCACGGAGTGACAAGCACCGCCCTGTCTGTTTGAGCCACGCGTGGAGTGGGCATGAATTTTTTTTTTTTTTTTTTTTTTATAAATATAAAATCACATAGGGCCTATCCCACAGAGAGATAGTACTGTCTGAGAGTTTGGGAATATTCACATAATTTATACACATTAAAACATGATATCACGGTTTCAAAAATCAAACATTTTCAAAAACATGCCTTATATACACATGACATCTTGTAACAAAGGATCCACTGATGGCAAGCGTAGATGAACCCAAGTGCAGTTTAATGATAAACATGAACAGATACAAAACAAACGATGACTTGAACTTGAAACATGAACAGACTTTGACTTGAAACATGAACAGACTTTGACTTGAAACATGAACAGACAGACACTCACCAACAGCAGGTTACATATAACAAAGCTAGACAAGGGAACATGGCAAACATGAGGGCTAAAATACACCGACTACTAATGACAAGACAAGGGACACCTGTGAACAATGAAACAATGAACCAATCAGAACGTGACAACATAGAGCACATGACAAGGGACCACATGGCAGGATCACGTGACAAACAGGAACAGGACAAAGAGCATGAATACAAAGACATGAAACAACCTGAAACAACCAAAACACTAGACATTACACATCTTTACATCTGCAGACATGCAAGCACACACATTGTTCTGCCCTTCAGGCATTTAAGTTTAATTTTTATGCATTTAATTTGGTATACTTTCAGTTTCATGCAGACTCTTATTTTGACGTTTGTTTACTGAGTTAAAACAGGAAGTAGGAAATCGTGTTAGAAACGGCAGACTGGTTAAAAAATGCAGACGTTCATTGCGCCAGGGAAAATGCATCCTGCCCCTTGATTCCCCAGCAGAAGCATTGCTTGTATGTATATAATCTTTGTTCTGACTAAGTTAACTTTTAAGCATATTGATTTCATGCTGTAAAAGTAATGTGCATGGAAACTAGGTGGCTTAGCTAATTTCAGTATCTTTCTGTTTGTTTCCTAGTTTCACTCTCTCGTCTCTCATCACTTATCTCATATGTATGGATTCAGTACAATGTGAAGAAAATAAATCTGCATACAAAGAACTCAGGATTTATTCATGTTCATGAATAGAGAGAGTTTAGCTCACTGTTTAGTTGGAGTTGCTACACCTCAGCGAGAACAGTACACACATACACACACACACACACACACACACACACACGTTTGTAATGGCTATCTTTATGAGGACATTCATTGATATAATGCAATCCCTAGCCCCTTATCCTAACCATATACACATCACAAATGTGCCTAAGCCGAACCTAAATAAAACAGCCTTTTAAAGTCACCATAAGCTAAACATAAGCTTCTTGTATTTTGTGAGCTACTGGACACCCAGATGTAACAGCGTTAAAGAAGATGTGCTGTCCCAATTTAAAAGCACTCTTCATCAACTGTAAGCCTTTCTACTCGCCATGAAAGTTTTCCTCGCTCATTCTCGTAAGTGTTTACATTCCTCTGCAAGCGTGTGTGAGCACAGCACTGCAACAGCTGGCTGATCAGATCAAAGACACAGCGCAACAACACCTGGACTTTGTTATAATCATTCTCAGGGACTTTAATAAAGCAAATCTCTCCTGTGAACAGCCAAAGTACAGACAGCACATTACATGTCCTACCAGAGACCGCAATATACTGGACCATTGTTACACCACAATAAAGGATGCATATCACCCTGTTCCACGTGCAGGTTTGGGGCTCTCTGATCACTGTATGGTTCATCTTATACCGACCTACAGGCAGAAAATGAAATCAGATTAACCTGTAACAAGGACTGTAAAAAGATGGACTAATGAAGCACAGCGTGATTTACGAACCTGCTTCGAGTGCACTGATTGGAGTTTTTTTGAGGCTGCTGCCACTGATCTGGATGAGCTCACAGAGACTGTAACATCATACATCGGTTTCTGTGAGGATATGTGCATCCCTACCAGGACTCATTTAACTTACAACAATGACAAACCGTGGTTCACTGCAAAACTCAGACAGCTTCTTCAGGCCAAAGAAGATGCCTACAGGAATGGGGACAGAGTCTTGTAAAAACAGGCCAAAAACACACTGACAAAGGAGATCAGAGTGGCTTTTCAGCCAACGACCTTGCATTGGTTTGGAAAGGCCTGAAAGATATCACCAATTACAAGAGACCATGCCCCAGCACTGTGTCAAATCAACAACTGGCCGACCATTTGAATGAGTTTTATTTCAGATTTGAAAAACCCTGTCTAACACCCCACACCCATTCTGACCTTCTCTCAACACATTCATCGACAGCTCCAGCAAACCCACTCCCCACACTTTGGCTGTTACGTGTTTTATATTGTTGAGAAGTGGGTAGGTTTAGGGTAGGAGTGGGGTTATGTAAGGTAAGTATAAAATCATTTCTACTTTTATAAATGCAAAGAATTAAATGCGTCTTGATCTGAAGCATAAGGCAAACAACTAAAAGCAATGGAGTACCCTGCACATTGAAAAATGACACTAAAGGGGTAACGCTGGTTTACTGGATTAACAGTGATATAAAAAAAAGACTAAATTCAGTCAGTATATACACGTTATTGATGATGTATACTATATACATGCAAGCAGTTGAGCCCAGAATATGAACGTAATGTGCAGAGATTCACATAAGCGTTTCCCCATAAAGAAAACCCTTAGAATTAAAGACAGTATTGAAAGATCAAATTTGGTATATACCTTATTAATTAAACATATATTTACAGGTAAGCAGCTGAGCCCAGAATATGGACGCAACACATACCTTTCCTCCTTATTGAACCGTAATAAAGAGAACGCTTAGCATGCAATTTAGCACGTTGCGTTCATATTCTGGGCCCATCTGCTTGCCTGTATAGTTTGAATCGTCAGTAAGGTGTATACTGAGTTTGGTCTTTTAATATCACTGTTATAATGCTTTAAGCTACTTTAGGCGTTTTTTTTATAATGTCTTAGGGAAATGCTTAACGTCAAACTTTGTGCATTGCGTTCATATTCTGGGTGCTTGGCTGTTATTAATAAACTGAATGTATAACATATTTGGTCTTTTAATTGTTAGAAAAATACATTCTAACCAGAATAATTAGATTAAACTTGTGTGTATTTAGTTAAAGCTGTTTAAGTTATCAAGCTGTGTCTCATGTGAATTTTTCCATTGTTTCATATGATGACCACTAGGAGGAGCTCTAAGCATATGTTTGTGTTCTGGTTTTTTTTTTTCCTAAAGAGATGTACATTTTGTTGAACACAATGTAAAGTGTTACACACTTTTTGTTCTGTGCATTTTACTGAGAAATAAATGCTCCAAGCTTTATTATGGACCCAGAACCAGAACACTACAGTAATGCTGCTGAAAGGCTTATTGAAGGAATTGAGCGACTGTGAATAAAAATGAGCTCAGAGTCCAATACAGTAGCAATTGTTCCATTAAACAGATCAAACTATCCTACATGGAAAGTGCAATGTCTGATGGCATTGATGAGTGATGGACTATGGGACTTGGTAAATGGTACAGAAATTGCTCCACAATCTGATCCAAGTTAGTTAGCAAGTTACATGGCTAAAAGTGATCGCGCACTGGATACCATTGTATTGTCTATAGAACCGTCTTTGCTCTATTTAATTGGAGAGCCTGAAGATCCTACTGTTGTGTGGGAAAAAAAGTTGTTGGATCAATCTCTCATTTGAAAGCCACGTTTCTAGCATCTGTAAAACTGCATTCTACCATCTTAAAAATATATCTAAATTACGGCACATGCTTTCATTGCAAAATGCTGAACAGTTAGTTCATGCGTTCATGACCTCAAGGCTAGATTATTGTAATGCTCTACTGGGTGGTTGCCCTGCTCGCTTAATAAATAAACTGCAGCTTGTCCAAAACGCAGCAGCTAGAGTTCTTACTAGAACCAGGAAGTATGACCATATTAGCCCGGTTCTGGCAACACTACATTGGCTCCCTATTAAACATCGTATACATTTTAAAATCTTGCTGATTACTTACAAAGCACTAAATGGTTTAGCTCCCCAGTACTTGAGCGAGCTCTTAACGCATTATACTCCATCACGTCTATTGCGGTCTCAAAATTCTGGCCAGTTGATAATACCTAGAATATCAAAATCAACTGCAGGCGGTCGATCCTTTTCCTATTTAGCACCTAAACTCTGGAACAGTCTTCCTAGCATTGTTCGGGAAGCAGACACACTCTGTCAGTTTAAATCTAGACTAAAAACACATCTCTTTACTATGGCATACACATAAAACATTTTTAATTTCTATTATTCAAATCAGTTAAATGATTGTTTTAGGCTGCATTAACTAGGTCAGCCGGAACCGGGAACACTTCCCATAACACCTGATGTACTCGTTACATCATAAGAAGAATGGCATCTACGCTAATGTTAGTCTCTCTGTTTATCCCGAGGTTTACTGCAGTCGGCCGGATCCGGGCCGTATCCGGACCAGATGGTGGACCTTAGCCTGGACATGACGAACGCATCCCTGAAGTGTCTGTAGAGACTGTGTCAATTAAACTCCCCCCTGTAAATGCTGCATCGACACGACATCCTCATTAAACCCGTCCCCGGCGTGACGACTCCAGTCTTTCGAATAATCCTACGAATATCTATTGATCTAATATGACTTCTGACCTGTAATGTTGCCAGAATCATAATCATACACTATTTGTTCGTCGGCCAGAGGAGAACTGGCACCCCGACTGAGCCTGGTTTCTCCCAAGGTTTTTTTCTCCATTCTGGCCCTGAAGGAGTTTTGGTTCCTTGCCACCGTCGCCTTTGGCTTTTGGCTTGCTCAGTTGGGGACACTTAAATTTCAACTATATTACTGATCTGCCCGCATTGACACTATATGATAATTGAAATGAGCTGGATGACATCACCGTTTTCACCAGAGCGGCTGTACAGCCTAATCAAATTCTGTTGCATTATTTTCCTGTTACCACTGTGAAGCTGCTTTGAAACAATTGGCATTGTAAAAAGTGCTATATAAATAAAGGTGATTTGATTGATTTGATCAGTTTCATAAGAAAACTTAGGCAAATAAGCTAGCATTGAGGCATAAACTGTACTCGTTGCAATTAAAAAGACGGAGACTAGGTTCAAGAGCACATCAAGGTGTTGACATCGAAGAGATGCTCACAAGAAGTAACATTGGGAGATGGTTACTCAGTTGAAGCAACAGGACGTAGAGTTGTGCAGCTGAAGATGAGGTCGTGGGGATCTAAGTTGGAGCTTGCCGAGGAGTTGAGAGGGGTGTAAATCTCTCGGTCCCCTCGGCGGCTGACGAGAGTGAGCTGCTGGAAGATGATGTATTATCTCTGGCATCATCAGGTCCACTGGCCAGTGCTCTACTGGCATCAAGCTAGGAAGAGCAGGTGGGGGCTGAAGCGGGTGAGGATGCAGAAATGGCTGAACCCGCTCAGCCTCCCTGCCCTATGTATGCAGAGCTGGTGGAGGAAATGGAGCATGCTACGGCAAGGCTCGCGTTGCCATGGCAGCGTGGCAGGGAGGAGCCCATTCGTGGAAGGCTTGACGAGCGGTTTCTCTCTGCCCACAAACCACCAGCTTCCGTGAGCCTTCCATTCCTTCCGGATCTCCATTCTGAGATCGAGAAGGCATGGAAGAACCCGTACTCTGCACGCATTCATCGATATCAGCAAGCAAATTATGCTAATATCGAGGGAATGCGAGAGCATGGGTATGTGTCAATGACTCCTATCTCTGTTTGGGAGAAGCATCGACACAGAGAGCTCCAACCCTGCCATCTAAACCGCTGAAAACGACATCACATTTAAATGGCAGGGCATACGTGGCAACAGGTCAGGCTGGTGCTGCACTGCATATGATGGCAGTGCTGCAAGCTTACCAGGCAGACCTGCTGAAGGACAAGGGCCAGGGTCTTTCCCCTGATGCGGCCGCCGATCTGCGGCGCACTATAAATTTAGCTCAGTGGCCACGGAGAGACATCTGTGGGTGAACTAGGCGTGCATTTTTTGATGCTCCGGTTTCGCCCTCTGAACTGTTCAGCACATCCGTCGAGGCGATGGTCGAGGAGTTCAGAGAGGTGAAGGAGCGCTCGGCTACATTTAAAACGTGTATATACTGCGCCGGTCCGAGCCTGCACCCAGACAGTCAGGTTCGATTTGAGGATCGAAGACAGGGCCAGAGAGAGAGCGTCGCCGCTCGTGCGCTGCCTCCGGTAAGGAGCAGGTCACAGAGACGGCGTGAATAGAGGCACCAAAGCAGGCGGTCTGGGTCTGGTAGAGGCAGATGACATCGCCTCCCTCCCTGTGGGCTGTTAACAACTACCCACTTTTTCTGCCTTCCCCCTTCCTCTTTTAAGGATAAGCAAACATCAGGACCTGGGCTGGACAAATGATGAAATTAATGTTCTGACGGTCTGGCTAAGGCCTTTTGTTAGTGAAATAACAAAGAGCATGGCAGGCCTCCTCTTAATATGAGTTTTGTGAAAGGCTTCCGCTCGTCAGATACAGGTAAGAGCTGTTAATAACTCCTCCCAATGATGTGAGTTGTTTTGAAGAGATCCCAGTTCCCTGTAACTTCGTATTTAAGCATAGCAGAGTTGTTGGTTTTTTAGCCTCCTCTAGCTAGCTTATAGGAGGTGAGAAGGTAGTTAGGCCAAGAAAACCTTTTTTTTTTAAAAATAACTAAAAAAGGGGGAGAGTTGGGCCTCCGTTCCCTCTGGCTTTTACGAAGTGTGATGGATTTTTGGATGCTATATTTATCTAGCTTCTAGCGCTGCTTTTGTAACTAGGAATGTGGTTCTGAAGTAAGCACATTTTTACATTGTATGTATTCTTCATGGTCTTTCTATGAGAGTCATTCTGTTGAGGCTTTGTTTTCTCGCAGTATTAGCTCGCTAATGGCTAGTGTATTATTCCGAAGTAGCGTTAGAGACCCATGAGAGCGTTGTAGGCTTCCTCTCGTTCTTGAGAGTCATTCTGCTAGGGCTGGTCTGAATACCATTTTTTGAGCTTTGAAGCTTCGGTAGTAATCGGAGGGAGGGGGCTGAACATATTCTTCTCTCTAATAAAGGCAGGAATCTCGAGATTCTCAGCAGCGCCCCTCACGCGGGCAGGGCTTATGTGCTCAGAAAACGGACACTGCACTAGTGATACAAAACACACGTCTGTTACGTTCCAGTTATATTTCGCAGTAGATTCATTTAGATTGATAATAACGGGTAATATTAGGCTTGCTGCGATAGTCGGTGTTACCGGTGTTCAGGCATAACACCGGTTACATCACTTGCCCACCGCGGCACCGCACCCACCGTCGTTTTGATATTTTAGTAAAAATCATTTAGTTCAGTTAGAGAACAGATTAACTACAATTAAAAACTGAACGTGCAGCGTGAGCTGAACGAGAGTCGCAGCACAGACCAGCAGCAGGAGTCAGATTTCATTCATCACGAGAGTGAGAAGCTGAATGACAAGATGATCGCGGAAGATTAGGTTTCAAAGCAAAATGTAAAAGCACCTATTTAAGGGAGTTTGTCATTGTACTGTTTTGTTGTTGTGTTTTTCATTAAGAATAATAGGCTAATGAACCCACCATTCAAGCAACCCGCCCCCGAATTGGCAAACCGAAAGTAAAATGCGCACGGCTGCACTGTCATTCGTTCACAGCCGCACAGTGCACACGCACTGCAATGTGACGGTGAGGGAAAATTTTCTCACAGTCACATCCCTAACAGGTAAAAAGACTAATACATTTTGATTCTATTATTCTATTTTCCACAATGTCAGACGAACGCAGCTTAACTCAAAATGCAAGCTCAGGCATGCGCTGCTTCCATATAAGCTTGTGCAGTTCTCTAGACAGAGAATACTCCGTTGCAGGGAACACTTAGACTAAGAAGAGGCAAAAATATTTATTAAGTATAACGAGGTTTGCTTCTTATTCAACTGTCCATCCTATTAAAAACGACTAGGCTATAAGATAATTGTTAAAAAAAAAAAAAAAAAAAAGAGTATTGTATTTGGCAGATTTTATAGTGTAAACATATGCAAGCGCGAAAGAGAACCGTTTCGAGGGGGATGCCAGGTATGCGCGAGAAAAAAAACAAAAAAATATATTTGAATCCCAAAATTGAAAATCGAATACCAACCCATCGAACGAATATTCAAATATTCTGGTCCAGCCCTACATTCTGCTGAGGCCTCCGTCCTCAGAGCTCAGTGTAGACCGTTTTTTTCTTTATGATAGGCAGGTTGATAGGCAGAGTACTGGTTGCCTGGGGCTGACTTATAGTAGGCCTTCAAGGAATATATATATATATATTATAAGCAAACAGGTTGTTGGCTAAGCTGATCACAGTGATTTAGCCTCCCTGGCAGGCTTAGGGGTTGACAAGGCTTGGAAAGGCTTGGAAAGTGGCAGGCTAGGGTCCCTAGGGCCTGGGCCATACTACCTTAAAGGAACCCGCCTTTAAGTTTAGGTTGTGGTTTCCAGGCCTTTGAGCTTTGCTCTAGGTTGAATACTTCCTTGTTTGGAATTTTGAAGGCACTTTCTCATTGAGGCATGAAGCTTGGGCGTGGCCGCAGGGAGTAGTGTCACTGACAGCTAGACTGGTGCGTACCCTTGGGGGATTTAACCTTGGTATTCATTTCATGGAGTTAAATTTTGTGCTTGTCACAGCCAATGTTGACAGTGCATCCCCTCAGCATGGCAGCGTGGGTATTTCGTTCCCCATAGTGTCTCAGAACACAGTGCGAGTTCCCTTTCAAAAGGGAATGTCTCGGGTTACGACTGTAACCCTGGTTCCCTGAGAACAGGGAACAAGACACTGCATCTCGTCGTCATGCTTCAGGGCTGCCTGCATGGTCCATTCAGACGAAGAAGTGGATGACATGTTCTCTATGCGCCCCTTTTATACTTCCAGGTCGCACTAGTAGTGACTTCATGGCTGTCGCCGGCCAATACAATTGTCGTGAATTTACAGTGCATCAGTCACACTGAGGCGTTCCCCATAGTGTCTCAGGACGCAGTGTGTCTTTCCTGTTCTCAGGGAACCAGGGTTACAGTCGTAACCCGAGACGTTTTGTATGTACCGCAACTGTCATACAACTTACTGAGTGTGTCCAAGGTAACACAGTCTGGGAAAAAAGTTCACAGAGAACCGATGCTGCAGCACGGATGTAAATCAAAATCAAAAGCTGATTGCTACTGCAACAAAAAAGTCTGGATGGGTCAGACAACATATGCCAAAAATGTGTTGGAGAAACTTGGAATGGAAAATTCAGAGCCAGTAAGCACGCCAGTAGAAATGAACTCGAATGAACTTTGATCGGACCACACGGGCCAACCGGGCCACGTGCATCAATGAGCCTTGGCCGCCCATGACCCTGTCGGCGGTTCACCACTGTTCCTTCCTTGGACCACTTTTTATAGATACTGACCACTGCAGACCGGGAACACCCCACAAGAGCTGCAATTTTGGAGATGCTCTGACCCAGTCGTCTAGCCATCACAATTTGGCCCTTGTCAAACTCGCTCAAATCCTTACGCTTGCCATTTTTCCTGCTTCTAACACATCAACTTTGAGGACTCACTTGCTGCCTAATATATCCCACCCACTAACAGGTGCTGTGATGAAGAGATAATCAGTGTTATTCACTTCATAATGGTGATAATGTTATGCCTGATCGGTGCATAACATAACTATATTGCTTATAACTATTATATAACTATTATAACTATTGCTTTTGGTCTTTGTCATCACCTGCTTGCACCACCTTTTGGTTAGGTGACTAACGGCAGATGGAGATGCATCGGTACTCTACTGCTATTACTGCAGTTCCCGGATGTGCAATGTTGAATATTCTGCTGAATTTGAACTACTGAATTTGTGAAAGTAAATTTGTAAAGTGAAATAAAATGGACTGAAAATTGCCTGTCGAATATTATAGATGGTATTTTTAAACAGACTGAATATTTTGGTTATGAATTCTGGAAGGTGAATATGGATTAGGCCTATTGAATTTTTAATAATAAAATTGTGTGTGAAATGTTTTCATTTGAAATATTCACGCACGTATAAATTCTCCTCCCCCTTCACATCTGTAACAATAATTTAAATTTATTAGTTGGCCACCCTTTGCAGCTATAACAGCTTCAACTCTTCTGGGAAGGCTTTCCACAAGGTTTAGGAGTGTGTTTATGGGATTTTTTGACCATTCTTCTAGAAGTGCATTTGTGAAGTCAGGCACTAATGTTGGACGAGAAGTCCTGGCTCGCAGTCTCCGCTCTAATTCATCCCAAAGGTGTTCTATCGGGTTGAGGTCAGGAATCTGTGCAGGCCAGTCAAGTTCCTCCACACCAAACTTGCTCATCCATGTCTTTATGGACCTTGCTTTCTGTACTGGTGTCATGTTGGAACAGGAAGGGGCCATCCCCAAACTGTTCCCACAAAGTTGAGAGCATGAAATTGTCCAAAATGTCTTGGTATGCTGAAGCATTAAGAGTTCCTTTCACTGGAACTAAGGGGCCAAGAAAAAACGGAAACCACTGAAAAACAACCCCACACCATAATCCCCTCTCCACCAAACTTTACATTTAGTACAATGCAGTCAGGCAAGTACCGTTCTCTTGGCAACCGCCAAACCCAGACTCGTCCATCAGATTGCCAGACAGAGAAGCGTGATTCGTCACTCCAGAGAACACGTCTCCACTGTTCTAGAGTCCAGTGGTGACGTGCTTTACACCACTGCATTTAACACTTTGCATTGCACTTGGTGATGTAAGGCTTGGATGCAGCTGCATGGCCATGGAAACCCATTCCATGAAGCTCTCTACGCACTTTTCCTGAGCTAATCTGAAGGCCACACGAAGTTTGGAGGTCTGTAGCTATTGACTCTTCAGAAAGTTGCCGACTTCTGCGCACTGTGCTCCTCAGCATGCGCTGACCACGCTCTGTGATTTTACGTGGCCTTACCACTTCGTGGCTGAGTTGCTGTTGACCATAACCATCACTAATGCTGCGATTAGATCCAGCTTTTCTCATCATTATTGCAACCGCCAGTACAGAGAGAGGGGATTGTGTGCGGCTATTGCCCTTCCTTCACAATTCCCCGGCATGGCAAGGACATCAGATTCTCTGTTTATTTGGACAATTTGTCCCCTTTTTGGACACTGTTTATGTTTATATTAGGTTAAATAAACACCTCTCTGAGGCCTTACGCCACACATAAATAGTTTTATTTAATTAAATCACAAACACATAACTAGTCTAAATAAACACATACTCGCAGATATTATTTACCACTTTGTAGGACTAATAGATTTAAAAATTCATTTGTACCAGCTGCCATTGGTTTTTTAAATTAATTTGTAAAGTTTTTTTTTTTTGCTCTTGTGTGTCGTGTTGTTATGTGTTTGTTTGTTTTTGCTGATTGTATGGATTACTGCTGGCTGTGAAACAAATTGCCCCTTGGGGATAATAAAGTTGACCTAACCTAATACACACAATCACGGATACATGGGTAGAACAGAAAGTGAAAGTGAATGAATTAAGCTTTGGAAACCATAAGAGTCAGTTAACCACCTGGACAACAATCAGTAACTTTGTAACAAGAGGTCTACAGCTTATACTAAACCTCTGTTTGTTTAAATGTACGATATACTTGCATTGCCTTAGACGTTGGACGAGCGTCTGGATGCAGTATTGGATGAAAGTCTTGATAGTTCAGTAGTTTGATGGGTTTCAGGTTCAGTGAAGAATACCAACTTCAGCAATCTTAGTCTGACTCTGTTGTTGTCAGGAGAGTCCTCTCTCCCGGGTGGAAAGTTACAACATGGCTTGTTGTGGGTGAGGCCCTGCCAGTGGGGTAGGACCGGATGTCCCCTCTTCTCCCACTCTCACTCTTTTCCCACAAACAACAACTGAGGTCAAAAAGATCATTTTAACTTCTGCAGAGGTCGCACTTCTTGGCTTGACCAATAAAAAGTTGTAATTTCAAGAGGGAAAAAGTTTATTTGTTTTGAAGCTGACTCATTTGCATGATCAGAGTGGGCTGGCAGTTTTGTGTCCCTTTAAACTCTGATTAATATAACAAGCATACAGTGCATGCTATGAGGAGGAGATATACACAAATGTGTAGGAAATTAAAAAATAATTATTTTGACATGACACATGATACTACGGTTACATTATCTAATAATTCATAAAGCATGCATCATAAAGCATGTGTAAAACAGTATACAATACAAAAGACAATATACAAAACAGTATTAATACACACAATGTCCTGAGAAGTCCTTTTTATAGGCATTATGTGTCTGTCCTTAGTCTTTCCCTGTATTGTTGCATGTGGTCAATTGCATGGAGAGACTGGTTTTGTATCAGTTCTAACTAAAGTCCTGAAGATTCCGCTTTTGTGTGTTAAACAGAATTTTCTCAACCGGTGTCCACGCTGGGTGAAATTCAAGACTGTCTGTATCAGAAGAGTGAGAGTGAGCAGTCACAGTTTCTTTCTGGAGATGAAGCTGATCCTGACCTCAGTCTGGATCCAGGCCAGGAGCAGGAACAGAATAAAGACCATAGCAACAGTGAAGAGAATGTTACAACCCCTACAAGAAAAAAGGACATGAAGGTAATAAGATACTCATTTATAAGAAAATCACAATTCAACTGTATCTCCAATTTTCCCACAATAAAATTGGAGATACAGTTTCTCCAGATGCTTCTGTTTTTATTGTTTAAGGCTTTATATTAAGCTAGGTGTGAATCAGTGAGCTGGAAGCTTTTGCACACAAGGTAAGGAGATTTCAGAAGCTTGTTACCACAGGGTAAAGGTTAACGTTTATTTGAGGCTATAAAGAGTAAAGTATTCTCTACAAATTTTGATTTTGGCAGGTTGAATAATTTTGTGTATAAATGTTTGGATAAATTTATTTATTTATTCATTTGAACTCAGTAACTGAATTTTACAGTCTCAGGATCACTCAAATGTGTATTAGCAATGTTTTAATACAATTTTGTTCACAAAACCAGAATATCTTGCAGGTCAGGGGGTCTGAATAACTTTGATTGTGTGTGTGTGTGTGTGTGTGTGTGTGTGTGTGTGTGTGTGTGTGTGTGTGTGTGTGTGTGTGTGTTTATACATATATTTTCATCAAGGGTTGTGTTATTTTTTTAATAAGATCTTGTATTGACAAAGGAAGAGTCTAACCACTCAGTAAAGTCTACTCCAGCACTTCCCAAAGACTTTCAGTACATCCAAATTTATCTGCATGCACACATAATACACTCACAAAAAGAAATATATACTTTTATTAAATTACTATTGCTTATATGGTTTCAAAATGTAAATTATATTATTGAACAGCTCTATAGATAAGTCAAGTTACCTTTATTTCAATAGCGCTTTGTGCAATACAGATTGCTTCAAAGCAGCTTCACAGTAATAAACCGGAAAATAATAATCAATGATGAAAACTTGCTATAAACCAGTTTTACAAAATAAAAGTGTCATTAATCAGTTCATGTCAGTTCAGTGTTGATTCAGGTCAGTTCAATAAGTGTGTAACTTTCATCAGTTATAAAATGAGTTAAATTCAACTATAAGCAGCTCTACAGAACACAATATTGTCGTTATTTAGTTCTATAACAGTGTCGATATTGCAAAATTTGTCAACTATGAAACAGTCAAAGCAGTGATGTCATCGTTTAAGTTTTGTTCTCTTCCAATAGTGTCTGTGCAGTCAAATCAATAATATTACTGAATATCAAGTGTCTATTAGACCCCAACAAAGGCCACATGTGCAAGGAACCCAAACTATGTCAGGTGACAGAAATGGAGAGAAAAAAAGTCGGGGGGCAGTTCTCTGGTCAAATGAACAAACATGGTGTGATTTATGATTCCAGGCAGCATCACAAGTCAGATATTGAATTGATAGCATTCAAAAATTTTCATCCTGCTGCTTCTGGTTGAAGATTGGGTTAGGTGTCTCGTTGGCATTTGGTGGGATAAGGAGTTGTAGTCTGTAGTGGATGTATGACTTAATTGTCAGTAGTGGATTAATGACTTGTCAATGACTGCAAAGACGGCAAAACTGTGTCTTAGCAGGTCCTGGCATGGCGCATTCATAGCTGGCCATAGGGAACTGTTCAGAAGACTTTTCTGGTTTTCCTGGTCTTAGCTGAGGATCTGTGTCGAGGAATGTCTAGTCAACAGAGTCTTCGCAGGGGACCGGTCCTTGCGGCCTGTCTGATTGTCCGTCTAACCATGGTCTTTGCTGACGATGTAACATGGGAAGTGTTCCTGGCTCCAGTTGACCAAATTAAAGCAGCCTAACAATCCCTTAAGGGGTTTGAATTACAGTAATGTGATACTGTGTTATGTGTATGCTAGGTTAAAGAGATGAGTCTTATAATCTAGATTTGTGGGCAGTTGCAGCATAATGGTTAGAGAGTCAGAACGTGCAATGTATTCAATTAATTAATGGCCTGATTCTATGTTTCGTGTGGGCGGTCAGAGTACCGGCAACATGTGAGAAGTGCCGGTACACAAGAAAAAAAGGAAGCTACGCTACAGATTAAAATATTTAAGTGCTGGTACTGTGTACCGGGGCATACCGGCCCACTTCGAGCACTGATTATAACTATTTGGATCATGTAATCAAATTAACTTGATGTATCTGAATTAATAGTCAGGTTAGAGAGTCAGACTTGTAACCCAAAGGTTGCAGTTTGATTCTTAATATTAGCAGGAAAAATGTAGGTGGAGGAGTGGATGAACAGCGCTCTCAATATCCATGACCGAGGTGCCCTTGAGCAAGGCACCTAACCCCAATCGCTCCCCGGGTGTCGCAGTAAAAGGCTGCCCACTGCTCCAAATATGTATGTCCACAGTTTGCACTGTGTGTGTCTTCACTATGTAGCAAATTAGCTAAAAGTGAAATATGAATAGTTAATCATAACTTGTTGTAATTAATTATAACCAGTGCTTTAAGTGAAAATAAAGTGCGGGTACTCCCCAAGAGGGAGGGGGGAGAGAACGGTTGAAATTGTATTTTTGTGACAGGAACATGACGTGGGGAACATAACAGGAAAATGTTAATTTCCTGTCATCTCATGAAATATCTGAAAGCCAGGTTTTTCCTATGTTACATAACTACCCGTCTAGGGTTGGGCAGTCAGCAACAAAGCAAATTAAAAAAAATTTAATTTTAAAAAATTAAATAAAGATAAAAAACCTTGGAGAGAGAACCAGGATAATCCAACCTCCTGTCCCAGAATCAACACAACAACCAATTCAAATAATATCTTTTAATTTGAAAAGATGAAGAATGATAACAAAATCACAACGAGGATAACAGAAATAACAATGTCAAAGAGAATAATAATCAAAAACAGGGGATAATGACATCAGGGGAGAGCTAGGCCAAAATAACAAACAAAATTTAAAGTAACTAGCCCAGAAATCTTAGTAAATTACCTAGAAAGAGATAATCCAAAAAACAAATGACATGAAACTTCCCTTTCTCCCTGTCTACCCATAAAGAGGAGAAAATGAGGAGAACAAACAAAAATGGCACCCTCCCCCTACGATCCCCAAATCAAAAAAGAATAAAGATATTAAACAAACATATACTTAACATAAGATATTAAATCAATCAAACATATTGCAAAACTTCAGTTCTCTTTCTGTTAAAGAACCCACAACAGAATCCTGAGCTCACTTACTCAGAAACAGATCAACAAGTAAAACAACAGTCTTGGCAAACAGGAGGAGGAATTCATATTGGCGAAAGGAAGTCTCTCTCTTCTCAACCAATCCACTTCTGCTTATATCTCGGCTTCATTCTCCAATCACATCAAGCATCGTTAGATTGAATGCAGCTGGTCAGAGTACCTGTCTTAATGACGAAAGAGAGAACGAGAGAGAGAAAAAGAGAGCTGAGAACAAAACACCCAAACACATACACAAATGCATGACACACTGCAATAATAAATAAGCATAACACCTAATATCTGTCATTATTAGCAGAACACATTTTACAAAAAAGGGAAAACCAATTGTTTAGTCAATAATTCAAGAAGGTCCATACTTTAAAGTTCTCGATTCTAACTTGTACTTGGCCTTATGAAAAAGTAACAGTTCTTGTAATTGTTTAACTATAAAACCATTGATGACTCCTCATTACCATGCTTAGTCTAATTTTAACTTTTTTATCTATAGCATTTGTTCTGAAAACGAGCAACCTACACATTAAAAAAAAAAAAAAAAAACTAGTTACAACATGCCCCTAACATTATGTTATAAATTCTACAAGAAGTTAAAATTTACTACAATAAATACAATAGAACGTGATAAATTCAAGTAAAGGTGGTCATACGTTTTTTAAAGCTTTCTAATTTATGTTGGTGCAGGATGATGTTTTCCCCTCTTATCATCAGTCTTTTTAGTGGCTGTTTTAGATCATGTTTGACTTTCTCCGCAACGTTTTACTACATTCTCAATAGAATTCAAATGGGTTGCACATTTTATCCTCAGCATTGCAATAGGAACAGCTTGCACAAATCTTATCACAAATCTTATCACTTTTGGAGTGCGCCGGCAGTGATTTGCGCGCCACTCATGCAAAATTAAACAATTGGGCTTCAATTGCGCAGATAATTGATCCGTTCAGTTCAGATCTTATCAAATCTCAGAACGCGTGATGTATAGAAGTGCTGGTACTGCCGGTGCATACCGGCCCACTTTAAGTACTGATTATAACTATTTGGATCATGTAATCAAATTAAATTGATGTAGCTGAATTAATATTGCAATCAATTAATCTCTTCATCCAGCAAACACTCAGTATTGATCGTCTATCAACTCTCAGAAAGGATATATTTCATGGCCACAGAAAAAAAAATTCTTTCTTAGCATGTAGCTGTGATCGGATTCGTTAAATTGATTTACAAGCAGGGACCAGAATCAACTTGCATGAATGTACACAAAAGTTTCATTGAACTAAATCACCAACACATAACTAATCTAAACAAACACATACACGTAATATACACATACACATCCGGATATGCAGTCTCAGGAGAAAGTCTTGATGGTTCGGCCCAATGGTGCTGATGATGCAATCGATTTCTTCTGTGTTGAATGAAGAAATGATGATGAACTTACGGTGTTAGTTTGACTCTGTTATGGTCGGACCGGATGTTTCTGGTCCCACTCGAACAGCAGCCAGGAGAAAAAGCAAGAGAGGGAGGTCTTTAACTTCTTGTGGAGGTTCCACTTCCAGGGGTCATTGGAAGTGTCAAATGTGGCTTTGCCGAGCTCAATGGCTCTGGCCGAGGCGTGTTATATAAACAAAACGTTATTGGCTACTTTTGAAAAGGGGAGGAGCTGCTCGATATGTCCCGCCCTGTTTTCCTGTTTCAGTTGAAATTATGTCAACACATTGTTTCTATTTATTGCCAACTCTTATGGTGCATGGAAAAGATTCTATTCCAATCACTTTAAGGGAGTGGTCACTACCATAACCCACCTCATTATAATGCCTTGCCACAGAATACAGGTTTTTAGTGTGAATAGCATATTTATGTTCGGCCACTCTTAATCTTAATTTCCTTTTTGTTTGACCTATATAAAAATGTCCACATTCACATTCCAACCTGTAAATTACACAAGAACAATTAAAATTAATGAAGGATTAAATTGGATACACTTTTCCAGAAAACACATCAGATTTAGTTTTTACCATGTTCTCATAATGCTTGCACCCTCCACATCTAAAATTACCTACTAAAGAACCAAGTATAGTAGGCGCATGTCTAAAACAAATTATTGGTATTTCTGGAAAAATGGCCCTGAGTGTGCTGTCACTTTCAGTAATGTCCCAATTAGAATTTACAATACGTTTAATTTGTGTTGCCTCTCGGCTGCAAGTTATTAAAAAGAAAACAAGATTGGAGTTGTTTAAAGGACCTTGTTACACTTTTTTTCTTCTGCAATTATTGCTTTTTGTCGATAATTTAATTCTGAATCACAGATATGTTTCAGACTCTGAAACTGAACATAAAGAATCCAACCAAGGTGGATGAAAACTATTAGCTCTAAGAATGGTATTATGAAAGAGATGCTTCCAGAAGTTATAGATCCTCCTCTTAATATTATTAATTAATCGTCATTAGGATACGTACCAAAAACTTTTAAGCTGGCTGTTATTTAACCTCTCGATCCTAAAGAATTAGTTAATTACAGACCGATCTCGAATCTACCTTTTCTGTCATAAACACTAGAAAAGGCAGTATCCTCAAAACTGTGTTCCTTTTTTAGAAAGAAGTGGTATCTCAAGGATTTCCAGACAGGATTTAGACTGTATCATAGTACTGAGACTGCTCTCATCAGAGTTACAAATGATTTACTCTTATCATCTGATCATGGTTGTATGGATCTTAGTGCTGCATTTGATACCATCGACCACAACATTCTTTTGAATAGATTTGAAAATTAAGTTGGCATTAGTGGAATTGCATTGGCATAGTTCAATAGGGGGCACTATGACACATCTTCTGAAAGAGTACTTAATCTCCAGATTAAAAGACATGTGAAGAAGAAGCAGAAACAAGCGATAGCATATGTAAGCAGATGCATATGTAAAAT
Source organism: Coreius guichenoti (assembly GCA_039654105.1). Classification (NCBI taxonomy): domain Eukaryota; kingdom Metazoa; phylum Chordata; class Actinopteri; order Cypriniformes; family Gobionidae; genus Coreius; species Coreius guichenoti. Next base: position 25,586,963 of record CM077188.1, on the reverse strand, counting down.
AACGTGATCATCAACATTAAACGGCATATAAATCAAAACTGCCTAATGTTACTGAATGAAATGTCGAACCAGGATGAGCTACATGACTCACTCTGTCAGTTTAAATCGACTAAAAACCTTCTCTTTAACCTGGCATACACATAACACATTATCAATTTGTATTATTCAAATCAGTTAAATTATTGTTAGACTGCATAAATTAGGTCAACTGGAACCGAGAACACTTCCATAACACCCGATGTACTTGTTATATCGTAAGAAGAATGGCATATACGCTAATATTAGTCTGTCTGTCTCATCCTCATCCCGAGGTTACCGTAGTCAGCCGGATCTGGTCCATATCCAGATCAGATGGTGGACCTGCACCTAGACACGACCAAAACGCAGTCCTGAATGTCAGCATTCAGTGTCTCCATGTCTACTAGACAATCCCCTGTGAAGGCCTCGTTGACATAATAGCCATCGGCACAGATCCTCAGCAGAGACCACAAGAACCAGACAGGTCCTCTGCACAGACCCTATGGCCAGCTTTGGCTCCATACCAGCGTGATAAATCGATCTTCAAGCAAAAGAAACTGGATGATGCAAATGCAATAATGACTGTGTGAAGTGAATGATTGAGAGTAAAATTTATGAATGAAATGAGCGCAAATCAAAGTTGTGTTGTCGTCTATGCGTACATCTCTCAGAAATCAGAGCTTGGCAAGTGTAATATCAGTTAAAATACTACATCATACACAAGTTCTACTCTTTTATATGTATATTTAAATGATTTAAACCTTGTATGATGTTATACAGGAATGAATGGAACAAGCACAGCACGATCGCAAATCAAACAGCGCGTTGCCGTCTCTGCACGTCTCTCAGAAACAACCAGCTGTAGTAGCCTAATAATCAATTAAGAAACATATACATTTTCTACAACTTGATATGTCTATCTAAATGTTTTAAACTTTGTATGATATAAGCTAGCCTACATGATATTTCTGTCTCACTCTCTCTCTCGAAGACGGCATTTATGTAGGTATATTCTTTATAATTTGTTCAGCTTTGCATTTGTATGATTAGCAAAAAAAAATGGAAAGAAATTTTCACCCACTGAATATTTTCTTTCTTCTTCCATGTTCTCTAATTATTTACAGAGTCTGACTCCTCTTATTTGAGGTTGTGGATGATTGTCCTGACATTACTCTGGAAAATAAAAAAATGTTTTGTTTCTTTTATTTATCATTTAGTTTAATTCTTAATTATTTTATTTATCATTGTTTTAATTAGAAGATAATTCAATATTTATTTATCGGATCATGAAAGTTCCTCAAGCTGGGACGCGAACTTGGGTCGCCGGAAGCTCAACCGCATTACATATACATCGCATTGCACTGCCTATACGAGGCCACCGGCTCTGACAGTTATGAACCTTCGCCCCAGTCTGAGATCCAGAGCGCTCTGGAGCAGGTTTTCATCAAGGATGTCTCTGTACATTGCTGCATTCATCTTTCCCTCGATCCTGACTAGTCTCCCACTTCCTGCCACTGAAAAACATCCCCACAGCATGATGCTGCCACTACCATGCTTCACTGTAGGGATGGTATGATGAGCGGTGCCTGGTCTCCTCCAGACATGATGCTTGCCATTCAGCCCAAAGAGTTCAATCTTTGTTTCATCAGACCAGAGAGATTTTGTTTCTCATGGTCTGAGAGTCCTTCAGGTGCCTTTTGGCAAACTCCAGACAGGCTGTCATGTGCCTTTTACTGAGGAGTGGCTTCCGTCTGGCCACTCTACCATATAGGCCTGATTGGTGGAGTGCTGCAGAGATGGTTGTTCTTCTGGAAGGTTCTTCTCTCTCCACAGATAAACGCTGGAGCTCTCTCAGTGTGACCATCGGGTTCTTGGTCACCTCCCTGGTTCTTGGTCACCTCCCTTCTCCCCCGATCACTCAGTTTGGCTGGGCAGCCATCTCTAGGAAGAGTCCTGGTGGTTCCAAATTTCTTCCATTTACCACATCCACTGTGCTCATTGGGACCTTCAATGCTGCAGAATTTTTTCTGCACCCTTCCCCAGATCTGTGCCTCGATACAATCCTGTCTCGGAGGTCTACAGACAATTCCTTGGACTTCATGGCTTGGTTTGTGCTCTGACATGCACTGTTAACTGTTAGACCTTATATTGACAGGTGCCTTTCCAAATCATGTCCAATCAACTGAATTTACCACAGGTGGACTCCAGTCAAGTTGTAGAAACATCTCAAGGCTGATCAGTGGAAACAGGATGCACCTGAGCTCAATTTTGAGCTTCATGGGAAAGGTTGTGAATACTTCGTTTTTTTTTTTTTAATACATTTGCAAAGATTTCCAACAAACTTCTTTCACATTGTCATTATGGGGTATTGTTTGTAGAATTTTGAGGAAAATAATGAATTTAATCCATTTTGGAATAAGGCTGTAACATAGCAAAATGTGGAAAAAGTGAATCGCTGTGAATACTTTCCGGATGCACTGTACAATCAAAAGATTGTTGAATGAATAAGACTTGTATAAACTGGAAAAAATTAGGTCATCTGACCAATCTGAAGGATTTGTGAGATACTGGATAACTTGTAGAGCCTCTTACTGTATTATCAAGACAAGGAAAATAAATTTTATTAACAAAAAGACAAACAAGAATAATCAACAACTACTAAATTAATGACATGAATGATAAAGGAATAAAGAGCATTTGATGCATAAGTGATTAAGTTGTGTGTTGCTATGGCAGAGTTACGTTATCTTATTGAATGATAAACTGTTGAAACTAATAAGGTAAAGAACCTTATTATGCATTAGGGGTGTCGTGATATACCGGTATTGACGATAACCGTGATATTTTAAAAATGAAATTATTATCCATTAAATTATCCATCGTCAGTATCCGGTTGACATCTCAATGTACAGTAAGTGGCGGTATTGCACCTTAATGCTGGTTGCCATCTGTCATAAAACACTGTAACAACTCCCAATATTAGCGAGGTCACATAAACAATAAAGATGGTTCAGTTATTTTCATGTGCAAATGTAGTGTATTATACAATCACCAAAATATACACATTTCATACCCCTTCATTCATCAATGAGCAGAGTCCACAGGATCGTAGTTCATAGTAGTCCCCATAGTCTATTCAATAGCAGATGAATCGCAAATCTCTTACCGCAAAAGGGTCAGTCTCAAAAAGATATACCCCAGTTCCTGGTGCTGCGTTGTAATAAAACATCCAAACATTTATGAAACGCTCCAAAAACACACAAGTAAATCCAGCCAGCGAGGCATTTGCCGAAAACAAGGATATCCACTTGGTAAACTAGAGGTCTGTTGACTGGAAAAGTTACCGGAATCGTCAGTCATGAGGAAAATCACCTGACAGGAAGACACAAAACAGGAAGTTACATACGAGTCCAGCAGCATTATAGGAAATGGAGTCAAAAGAACATCATAGTTTTAGAAATCAAGATATACTACTTTATAGCCTTAATACATTTTTCATTCTTACATAACACACTGACATAATGTAGAGGTGCTATAACACAAGCAGACACAGCTGCTACTGCCGCGTAAAGCATGTAGTCAGATATGACAGACGAGATACTCTACCCGCACACCAAGAAAGTGAGCTCGCCAGTGTGGAAGTTTTTTTGGATTCCGCCAAAATGAATCATTAATCAGCCCAGTCTGCAGGACTTGCCGATCAACAGTGAGCACAAAAGGGTGCAAAACCACCACCCTGTTCACCCACCTCCACCGCTGTTATCTTGCAGATTTGGCCACTATACACTATAAATAAATTGCAATTATTTTAATAACTGAAACAGGAAATGTTACATTAACCTGTTAACTGCTGACACCTTTGCTGTGTTTTATTTCATCCCTCTGGGCTTTTAGTCCAAAAGTGTGCTCATTCGGATAAAAACTTAGTGATTATTGTATGTTTACTTCAAATATCTTTAGAGAGCTGTATTTTTTTTTTCCACATGTAATTTGTTTAATTCATACTCAACACCGGAGAGCGCCCTTGCATAGAAAGTCTACAAGTGAGACTCATGAGTAATAAGTTCCAGGAAATCACTAATATGGACAAAGACATCCAGCTATAGCTGTAGCTGAATGAAATGTAGATAGACATGAAGAGAATTAACACACCATTGCAACAGTAAATGTTATAATGCAAAGCCAATCAAATGCCATAGCTTTTATCACTGTATATAATATTTAAAAAAATAAATACCTAGTTCTGGCATGAAACTCTAGATGGCACAGACTAATAGGTCTTTAACTCATTTGGTAGCGATCACATCATTATCTACATAGCACAGCTGATTGGTTACTGTTGAATCAGCGGCCAATGATCTGCGGCTCAACATTCAAACAAATACCGGTAGTGTTACTGTTAGCAGTCTGCGGCGCGCTTTCAGAAACCCTCCACCTTCCCCAGCTCCACCTGTATAGATCTGCTACTGGGGTTATTTCATGTATGTTACATGTGAAGAAGAATATGATGCAGGGCAACAACTCACTGTGTGATGAAAACCTATAGAATGCAGTTAGAATGTCCCTAAAATTCAAGATATGAGGCAAAAATGCCCGTTTGACTTTTAGTCTCAGGGCATTTTTGTACAGGGCACGTTTGTTGTGGTCCGCATCAGAGCGCGATTGTTCCCGCCGGTGCTATGCGCGAATACACATATGCAGTGGGGAGAACAAATATTTGATACACTGCCGATTTTGCAGGTTTTCCTACTTACAAAGCATGTAGAGGTTTATCATAGGTACACTTCAACTGTGAGAGACGGAATCTAAAACAAAAATCCAGAAAATCACATTGTATGATTTTTAAATAATTAATATGCATTTTATTGCATGACATAAGTATTTGATCACCTACCAACCAGTAAGAATTCCAGCTCTCACAGACCTGTTAGTTTTTCTTTAAGAAGCCCTCCTGTTCTCCACTCATTACCTGTATTAACTGCACCTGTTTGAACTCGTTACCTGTATAAAAGACACCTGTCCACACACTCAATCAAACAGACTCCAACCTCTCCACAATGGCCAAGACCAGAGAGCTGTGTAAGGACATCAGGGATAAAATTGTAGACCTGCACAAGGCTGGGATGGGCTACAGGACAATAGGCAAGCAGCTTGATGAGAAGGCAACAACTGTTGGCGCAATTATTAGAAAATGGAAGAAGTTCAAGATGACGGTCAATCTCCCTCGGTCTGGGGCACCATGCAAGATCTCACCTCATGGGGCATCAATGATCATGAGGAAGGTGAGGGATCAGCCCAGAACTACACGGCAGGACCTGGTCAATGACCTGAAGAGAGCTGGGACCACAGTCTCAAAGAAAACCATTAGTAACACACTACGCCGTCATGGATTAAAATCCTGCAGCACACGCAAGGTCCCCCTGCTCAAGCCAGCGCATGTCCAGGCCCGTCTGAAGTTTGCCAATGACCATCTGGATGATCCAGAGGAGGAATGGAAGAAGGTCATGTGGTCTGATGAGACAAAAATAGAGCTTTTTGGTCTAAACTCCACTCGCCGTGTTTGGAGGAAGAAGAAGGATGAGTACAACCCCAAGAACACCATCCCAACCGTGAAGCATGGAGGTGGAAACATCATTCTTTGGGGATGCTTTTCTGCAAAGGGGACAGGACGACTGCACCGTATTGAGGGGAGGATGGATGGGGCCATGTATCGCGAGATCTTGGCCAACAACCTCCTTCCCTCAGTAAGAGCATTGAAGATGGGTCGTGGCTGGGTCTTCCAGCATGACAACGACCCAAAACACACAGCCAGGGCAACTAAGGAGTGGCTCCGTAAGAAGCATCTCAAGGTCCTGGAGTGGCCTAGCCAGTCTCCAGACCTGAACCCAATAGAAAATCTTTGGAGGGAGCTGAAAGTCCATATTGCCCAGCGACAGCCCCGAAACCTGAAGGATCTGGAGAAGGTCTGTATGGACAAAATCCCTGCTGCAGTGTGTGCAAACCTGGTCAAGAACTACAGGAAACGTATGATCTCTGTAATTGCAAACAAAGGTTTCTGTACCAAATATTAAGTTCTGCTTTTCTGATGTATCAAATACTTATGTCATGCAATAAAATGCAAATTAATTACTTAAAAATCATACATTGTGATTTTCTGGATTTTTGTTTTAGATTCCGTCACTCACAGTTGAATAGTACCTATGATAAAAATTACAGACTTCTACATGATTTGTAAGTGGGCAAACCTGCAAAATCAGCAGTGTATCAAACACTTGTTCTCCCCACTGTACATGCAGGCTCACCCTCACTCAAATCCAGGGTAACTCATCAACACTATCATCCCTTACATGTGTTTTATTGGACTAAATAAATCGTCATCTGATAAAACGCATTCGCAGGTTACTTTTCTTGCACCCGAGTCCGTGTTGCTTTCACATTCACGTAAATCTCGGCGCAGTTCGATCGAGCTCAAGTTGTGCAACCGAACTCAGACCACCTCCTTCAGGCAGTCTTGAATTCGGTACCACTGAACTCAGCTCACCCGGGTCCACATGACAGCTTTCACATTACCAATTTTTCATGTGAACCGTGCCCCGTTTCGAACTAAACTGCCAGTGTACGCCCTCACATCATGATATATAAGCAAAGGCTATCTCACGAGTTCTGTTTTTCTGTCCAGAATAGCACGAGTGCAAATGCGATACTGTTTCTTACACAACAGTTTAATAAAATAAATAAGTTAATATTAGGGCTGTCAAGTGATTAAAATTTTTAATCTAATTAATTACACAATGTGCCGATTAATTAATCTAATTAATTGCAAATTAATTGCACATCAAATTTGGCTGAGATATTACCAAAAGATCATTTAAAGTCATTATTGTGTAAAAAATCAAATAGACATTACAAAAAGTAGCTTCTGAAAGAAATATTTTGGGGTAAACTATACCTTTAATGTTTGTTTTTATTAATATGGAAATATGAAATTATATTCTAAATAAGAAACTGCCAGTTATTTTTGAATTTGACTTTAAATGATCTTTTGAGAGTAATTTATCAGCCAGATTTGATGTGTGATTAATTTGCGATTAATTAGATTAATCAATCGCCACATTGTGTAATTAATTAGATTAAAACATTTAATCGCTTGACAGCCCTAATTGTGATATATCGTTAAAGCAGTCCAATGGCAGTGACTTCTTCCACTGGTTGTGCTGGGTAGCAATGCAGTGGGGAAAGGAGACGGAATCCGTTTCAACAGCCTTAAACGTGAAGCTCTCTGGGATGCTGATCTCCTAGAGCACCAAAGTAGGTCCTTAACAGTCTGAACCCGCAGAAAAAAGTACCTTGGAGTGAAGGTTTACTGTGTGTCTTCTGCCTCTCTGGGCCAGAGACTCAGAACTTTGTCAATCCGCTTTTGTCTCTCTGGCATGGAGACTCAGGACATGCTGTAGTTATTATTGTCTCGCTGGACAAAGACTTGGTGACAAAGTGTTTGTTAATGACTCTTTCCTCGCAGACTGGAGACTCAGAACATGGAATCTGTTGTTGTCTATTCCTTCACAAGCCGGAGACTCAGAATGCTGTACCTGTTCACATCTCTTCCCTCGTGGGCTGGTGTGTCGTTACAAGCTTTCTGGACAGGATACTTGATACAAGGAGTGTCTGATAAAAGGGTGCATTTATCTCTTTCCGATGAGGAGGAGATTGCAATTTGGCATTTCTCCATTCTATTGGCTGCTGGCATCAAACCACCAGAGTTATTAAATTAAATTCATCATTAAAGGCACTTCATATTGTTACAGTCACATGGCCACCTGTCACTTATGCACTTCACTTCCCAGCATCCTCCTTGACTCTCACCTGCATGCACTTCATAATCACGCACACCTGCACCTCATCTGCACCCTCATTAGCTCACTTCATAAGCACACACCTCACTTCAGTTAGTTGTCTGGTCTCATTTATGCAACATGGACTACCTACCTGTTTCTCCAGCGATTACCTTCCAAGCATTACCTTCACTTTCCATGTTCATCTGTCAGAGGTCAAGGTGTGTGCATCCTACCTGGTTTCCTCTTCACCGAATCCCACGAGTCCCTCCACCTGTAAGGAAAAGACATTCCATCATTCTCACGTCCACAGAACATCAAGTCTCCATTGTGTGTCTAATCACCTGTTGATATTGCCTGTTGCTTCGTGCTGTCTCGAATAAACTCTGTTAACCATTCCTCTTGTGTTCCAAGTATACAATCCGTAACACATATAGGGATGACACTTAATCAGTTCAATTGTGGGAATCAAATAGTACAAGGAACAACAAGAGTTGATTTAAAACTTTTCTATTTAAGTTCAACTCAGATCATATCATTACATCACATCTCAATTCAGTACATCATTAAAAAAAAGAAGAAAAAAAAAAACAATTATATCACAACAGTTTTAATTCCAGGCCCAGGAACATTTATCTTTTAAATACCTTTTAACAATAATAAATGAGTGACAAACAAATTATCAAATACTTGAATTCAAACAATTAGATTCAAAAGCAATAAATCTTAAGCAGGAACAAAAAAAAAAAAATTATAGGTCAACCACACCAGAGAAAAACAGGCATAAAAAAAATCATATGGATTCGAAAGTTCAAAAACAAAGGGGGAAAAACTAAATCCCCTTTTAATTAATTTGAATTAATTTAATTAAAATATACTATTTTAACAAAAATACAAAAAAAATCAGCAACTTTAATTCTTAAACACAAACAATATTAATCAAAAAAAAAAACATTAATTGGCTTACCACATCACTCATTAAACTACTGGGCCGAAAAAATCATTCAAAGCATCACACAATATTTACTAAATAAATCGGCAGCTCGAGCGCCAAAGTAAATAAAATACTCCCTACACCAAAATCCTCCTCAAAAAACACACACTACATATAATGCCCTGAATTAGCGTTTAAACCTCAAGATGGCCTCACTACCGAGTTCAAAAAAAAAAGTCTCCATTGTGTTAGCACAATATAAACATCTACATTTGAGCAGATATTCACAAACATGGTATTTCACAGTAAACACTCTCTAAACATTCTAACATGTTACAGTTTATGTAACAATAACACGTTAACTAATGTAAGTGTAAGAATAAATTACTTATTTTATTACCTCCGCTGGATATCAATCGTGTTCTTCTTCTTCTGAGGTAAATCCAAGGTAAACTCACAGCACGTCTTCCAAACTCGATGAAAAGCAGAGGAATGATCAAGCTTGATGTTTGTTTTGGGGTGATGGGGGCGTCTACAGGTTCCGTGCCTCGCACATGGACATTTATGTGCGAAAGGCTGCGCTGCGCATGGGTGTATTCACATTACAGATAATGAGGCCAGGCAGGGAAGATTGTACCTCTCGTTGGTTTCATACAGATTACATAAACAGAGAATATTTGTTGACTTACTTCATTTAAAAGTAGACACTTCAAGCTAAAGACATATCTCTCATGTCTGTGTGGCAAGTATTTGCTAAGTTTCAGTTCATTTTTGAAATACGTTTCAGAAAAAAGTTCACAGAGACTGAGACGGCAGAAAGCGCACCCTATTTGTTTTCTTTATTTTACAAAAGCACAAAGTTTTGTCATTATTGTAAGTGTAAACAAATAAAATTAGACACTTAACAGTTTTGAAAGATGTGTAACACTTATCTGTATGACCAAAATCGACGGAGTATTTTAAGTATCTATCGCACTGATAAGAAAAAAAGCAAGGTGGTCGCGCCGGCACTACCGCCGACCCGTGGGGGTTAAAGTTTTCTGAAGGTTCCAAAACAAAATCACCTAGCAACTATACCATAAAATCCCTAGTAATAACACCAACTTTAGCACACACCAAGTAAAAACCAAATATCTATAGGAAAAATATATATTAAACTTTTTTCCCCATTATACACATTTGTTTGATTAACATTAATGAAAAACCCTATATATTAAGACGTACTGTACTGCACGAATTTAATATAATGTTATTCATCAGATGTTTTTCCCCAACAGTTAACCAATCATCAAGCGTAGCGTTAGTTCTGGTAGGTCACGTCAGTCAAGCTCGCATCAGCTGACTCTCAGCTGATCCACGTCCACCTATAGGAATATTGCCAAAAGTTTTGTTGGAACGCTGTCTTGTTGGAACAGGAAGGGGCCATCCCCAAACTGTTCCCACAAAGTTGGGAGCATGAAATTGCCCAAAATGTCTTGGTATGCTGAAGCATTAAGAGTTCCTTTCACTGGAACTAACAACCCCTGAAAAACAACCCCACACCATAATCCCCCCTCCACCAAACTTTACACTTGGCACAATGTAGTCAGGCAAGTACCGTTCTTCTGGCAACCGCCAAACCCAGACTCATCCATCGGTTTGCCAGATAGAGAAGCGTGATTCATCACTCCAGAGAACATGTCTACACTGCTCTAGAGTCCAGTGGCGGCATGCTTTACACCACTGCATCCGACACTTTGCATTGCACTTGGTGATGTAAGGCTTGGATGCAGCTGCTCGGCCATGAAAACCCATTCCATGAAGCTCTCTACGCTGGGAAACAGGTCAATTTAGCTCAAAGGGAATTATTAATTAATTTATAGGGAATTTTGAAAGAGTCACTTATTTTATGGCCGAGCAAATGACTCGTCCAGCGTTTATTTGAACTATCAACTCTGCAATAGTGAAAACACTATTTAATACCAAGGTAACATAGATCAGCAGTTCAAGACATTAAATTCGTAAGCACATAACACAAGAACAATCTTTAAATACAAATGAAATTTTATTGATTATTCTAACACATAAAACTAATATCTAACACAAACACATGCACACACACATTTACACGAGTTGCAGAAAGAAAGAAAGTTAGGAAAGGATGAGTTTTAAGATAGTGAAATTATGAAATCCCAAGTTTCTAGCAATATATGCACTCCTGAACGAACCATCAATCATTACTTTAACCCTCCTATCGTTTCTTAGACGGGGTTATTACACTTCCCATAACACCTGATGTACTCGTTACATCATAAGAAGAATGGCATCTACGCTAATGTTAGTCTCTCTGTTTATCCCGAGGTTTACTGCAGTCGGCCGGATCCGGGCCGGATCCGGACCAGATGGTGGACCTTAGCCTGGACATGACGAACGCATCCCTGAAGTGTCTGTAGAGACCGTGTCAATTAAACTCCCCCCTGTAATTGCCGCATCGACACGACATCCTCATTAAACCCGTCCCCGGCGTGACGACTCCAATCTTTCGAATAATCCTACGAATATCTATTGATCTAATATGACTTCTGACCTGTAATGTTGCCAGAATCATAATCATACACTATTTGTTCGTCGGCCAGAGGAGAACTGGCACCCCGACTGAGCCTGGTTTCTCCCAAGGTTTTTTTCTCCATTCTGGCCCTGAAGGAGTTTTGGTTCCTTGCCACCGTCGCCTTTGGCTTTTGGCTTGCTCAGTTGGGGACACTTAAATTTCAACTATATTACTGATCTGCCCGCATTGACACTATATGATAATTGAAATGAGCTGGATGACATCACCGTTTTCACCAGAGCGGCTGTACAGCCGAATCAAATTCCGTTGCATTATTTTCCTGTTACCACTGTGAAGCTGCTTTGAAACAATTGGCATTGTAAAAAGCGCTATATAAATAAAGGTGATTTGATTTGATTTGATATTAAGCTTTATATCACTGCACCAGTTCAGTTAGAATCTGGAGGTATTACGTTTGTAGTTTGTGTCTTCTTTGAATGGGGATTCCCTTGGTCCTTGCTGGAGGGGATTTCCCAGGTTCTTTGATTGCCTGACAGTCTTGTTGTGTCTTTGATTGACGTCTTGGGAGGTCAATCACGTGGTGTGTTGGCAGATGGATGGAAACTGAGTCTTTCTCGTGGCTGAAGCTTGAAGTTTTGAGGTGATTGAAGGCTGTAAAATCGCTGACCGAAACTTTGCAGCAAAACTTAGAACACGAGACTCAATGGAAAGAAAAGAATGTTGGACGTAAAAGAAGTAAAAGAAAGAAAAGTGAGTGAGACGAGAGTATAGATGGTTTGAAATTAACTGTTAACCCATTTTCTCTGATCGGCCTCGATCGTCTGATCATTGGATCATCTCATCGTCATCTCTTGTGTAATTCGTCTAATTCTTTGTTCGTGAGATTCTGAGATTTTAAACTCAAATGTCTGTCCATCCTCCTGGATGAGTTCTGACCAATTAGGTATCATCTTTGGTTCAGAGGTGACTCTCCTCCTCCTCTCACCATAAATTTCACGTTATCTGTGGTCTCTTAACTTCCCGCTCTAAGGAGAGAGTACAGTTCAGACACAATTTCTGTTATAAGAATACGATACATTTTACACAGATTTCAATCAAGCCATCTTCTGCAGTCTCTGGGTTTTCATGTGGATTTCAGTTCTGTGGTAAACAAGTTCATTCAAAGGTCATTGAGAAGAAGATCATCTGTTTTGGATCTTTTGTCTTGGGGGTCAAACAACCTCTGCTGGTATCTTAGTGTGGCTCAAGTTGTGCCCTCCCCAAATCAATCCGTCTTTTACAAACTGCCTATGGTTGACAACGCTCTTCCTTTGCAAGGCCAATCTCTTTCAAGTTTGCAAGGCCATAAAGTACTTAGCTGGGGGTTTCGTTAGTGGATGGAGCCCACTTCATTTATGGTCATAGATTGTTGATTTGGGGTCTGGAGTGTTGAGTTGGGTTTTTATTTGTGGAATTATGTTTGAAAGAATCATCTGGAAGATTCATTTGTGTCTGGTGTGCCCTTGAATCCTATAGTGCACTGTTTTTGAGCTAATCTGAAGGCCACACGAAGTTTGGAGGTCTGTAGCTATTGACTGCAGAAAGTTGGCGACTTCTGCTCACTCTGCGCCTCAGCATGCGCTGAACCCGTTCTGTGATTTTACGTGGCCTACCACTTCGAGTTGCTGTTGTTTCCAATTGCTTCCACTTTGTTATAATACCACTTACAGTTGACCGTGGAATATTTAGTAGTGAGGAAATTTCACGAAAGGTTGCCACCTGTGCAATAAGTCCAATCACGGTACCACGTGAGCTCCTGAGAGCGACCCGTTCTTTCACAAATGTTTGTAGAAGCAGTCTGCATGCCTAGGTGCTTGATTTTATATGCCTGTGGCCATGGAAGTGATTGGAACACCTGAATTCAATGATTTGGAGGGGTGTCCCAATACTTTTGGCAACATAGTGTATATAAGGTCCATCAGTATATCAGCAGCTTATCGCATTGCTCAGGAGCTAATTAAATGGCGAATTCAGCAGGCAAAACCACATCATCTCACTAGGAATCGCAAATTCGCCACATTGATATAAGCTGCCTGATTTGGAAGTGATCTGAGTTAGCATTGCTTCTCGCATCGTTGCATTATTGACATGGACTCGCTGAAGTTATATCAATGTGACTGACTCAAGAACAAGTTCAGATGAGATTTGCATTCCCCTCATGAAGAAGGATATCAAGAGAAGATCAAACATTCACGTCACAGCTGGCTATATTTCATTCTCCATTCATCTCTGAATGGTTTCACAAAGCTAAGTTTCTTGTAGCTTTGATAGCTTTTATGCTCATTGCTTAAAAGCTATCAGGTCATTGGCAACATGCTTGTTGCTAAGGCTATCCATGTTGCTTAGGCTTATCTAATTGTTTTCAGTAAAATGCTTGCGCTAGGCTTATGCAATCATATTGGCAATGTGCATTATGTTGTCATTGGCAACATGCTGTTGTTGCAACATGCTGCGCTTTAACCTAGTCGCCTTTATTTGTATGCCACTTATACAGCATAGATTCAGGCAGCTTGCGGTGATAGACAGGAAGCAACGGTTCTTGGTGCAGGCGGAATCTTTTCTGCTGTGGCACAGCTCTAGAGGGACAATAGTAAACAGTCGTTGTTCAGTTGAGGTCGGTTCAGTGTTGATTCTGTTTGGGTATCAACACACTCTTGTTCTTAAGGCTATCTAGTTGCTATTGGAACATGCTTTTTCTTAAAGCTATATAGTTGTATTGGGAACATGTTTGTTCTTAAGGCTATCTAGTTGTTATTGGAACATGCTTTTTCTTAAAGCTATATAGTTGTATTGGGAACATGTTTGTTCTTAAGGCTATCTAGTTGTTAATGAAAACATGCTTGTTCTAGCTCTTCTGAAATGAAGCAGTTTCAATGACGTATTGACACAGCCTTCGAAATGAGACTCAGCTACAGTCTCGAAAAGCTAGCTAGTTGTTAATTAGCTAACTTTTTAAACGTGCAAACAAAACTAGCAAATAATATAAATTTACAAAGTAATCTCAGTGGGACATGTTCTATACAACTAAACCAGTGTAACATTTAAAACCGCATTTAAAATATTTAAAACAGCATTTAAAACATTTAAAACAGCAGTAAGAAAACCGTGTGCATGTGACGTCACATTGAGGTGGGCAAATCGAAACTTCCACGCTTTCTTCTAAGTCCGTTTTGTCCGATGCCTTTATGTCTAATGCCTTTTAGTCTGAGGCTGTTTCGTCCAATGCCTAATTATATGAAATCTGACACCTGGCGTTGTTTTTCCTGAGACCTGAAGCCTTTCAGTCTGAGGCGCAATGCCATTTTGTCCAATGACTGAAGCCTTTTAGTCTGAGGCATGTTGCCTTTTCGTCATATGATGAGGTCTGAGGATGTCCTAAAATGTACACCGTACAGCTGTTATTAGTGACATGTTGTTGCTTAAGTCTGCGTGAGCTGTAAGTTAACACTGACATTATTTTAGTATTGTGACGTATTTCCAAGTGAAGAGGATATTTGAAGAGGAAATCTCCATCTCTCATCTCTAGCTCACAGCAGTTTGTCTATTGCAGAGGAGCAGTTAAGGATGTTTTGCCCAAGTAGTCAGCTAACACATCAGAGAAGGAATACCATTCCAGAAGGGAAGCCATCTTCACATTTTGAGTAAAGATTATTAAAAGACAACTTGCACGGATGAAGACAAGATTACAGCCAACAAGCATGCATATCTGCACCTGCATTAGAGGATACAAAACATAAGCAAGCAACACCTGATTCATGTTGATAACTTAATCTTCACTTCTTCATTCCAGACGGCATGTCATTTATGGAAATATTGCATTGGAATGCTCAGAAGAACACTTCTGTGTGTGCCCTCTTGACTACGATGTTTGCTTGCCACTCACTTGCTTTTCTTCTTGTGCACCAAATTGCTAAGTCAATCAGAGCGATCTCTCTCCCTCGCCGACAGCTCAGAAATTGTTTCAACATGCTCAATTGGCTGAACACTTTCTGGTTATATTGGCAACATGCTTGTTGCTTATGGCTTATACGGGTATTGGCATCATACTCGTTTAAGTCATCTTACATGCTTGTGGCTTAAGGCTTACGGTTATTGTCGGCAATACATGCTTGTTGCTTAAGCTTTTCAGGTATTGGCAACATGCTTGTTGCTATGGCTTATACGGGCAATGACAACATGCTTGTTGCAAAAATTTGGCATTCAGATTTGCGGTTAGTGTGTGTTTGGGGGATATCAGCATATGATTTTGTTTTAGGGGTTATCGCTGTTTTCCCTGCTCTTATCCATGATAGGCATGGATGCACAGGTAGTTTTTTCCCTGAACAGAACCATACTGCCAATCCAAACTGTATGCTAATTATCAATCGTCTTTGACAATAGTGGTCCTGACAGAAATCAAGCATAGTGTTAGTTCTGGCAGGTCACGTCAGTCAAGCTTTGCATCAGCTGACTCTCGGCTGATCCACGTCCACCTATAGGAATACGACGTTATCACAGCATTCATATATAAGGTCCATCAGTATATCAGCAGCTTATCGCGTTGCTCAGGAGCTAATTAGGAGCCTCCTCCATCCACAACTCCTCCTCCTCTCGTCCAGTCAGGATTTTTCCTTCTGATTCCCCTCGAATCAGACTAATTTCACGAATTATATTGTATATTCAATTTTGAACATCAATGATATCTGCTATACATTTGTGTTCTGTTCTGTTTACCCTAAAGGGTGTTATCGCTGAACTCCCTGCTCTTTTCCATGCTAGGCTGCATGGATGCGTAGGGAGTTCTTGCCCAGAACAGAACCATACTTGACAATCCAAACTGTATGCTAATTGTCAATCATCTTTGACGATAGTGGTCCTGACAGAAGTTCACTTAAGACTTAACAAAAAATGTTCGCATGAATACTCGCCAAGACAGATATTTTGAAATACTGTAATTCTTTGTATATGTGTATAATGGGATCGCGGCTGTCTGAGGCGTCTTTGTGCGCACGCTTCGGTTGTGTCAGTCAGCGCGAGTAAGATCACATCAGCATGAGTTTGAAAATCACATTTCATTGGTTTAAACTCATGCCATCGAGAATACGCTATGAATATTCGAGCAGAGAAAAACAACATTTTTCATGGACAAAGGAAAGGTACTCCTCTAAGAAAACATACAAATAAAGATACTTTTAGATGTTTAACTGCTATTTGGAGCATTGGGATCACTAGACGAGGGCTCAATGAACAAATTTTTGTGAAAACCTCAAATTCGACCAAAATTTAAATTTTTCACTTGTTTTGCCTGCAGCTCGTAATTAGCCCGTGCACATTCCGACTCATTTTGCCAGCACAGGTCACATTTTGTGTAATTGTATTTATGTGAAGCTCTGTCTTTTCTTTGTGGAGGTTCTGTGTTAGACAGGCAAGTTAGGGTGTTACTTTTCCTGGGAGTCCTAAGTAACTTACAATCATTAACACTTAAGAATGACAGAAAGCAATTCCTGTGTGTATGTTAATGTTAACCTTCATATTTTCCACAAGAGGCGGTGCTTTGTTATTTTAGGCAAAAGACGTCTTATGTTTATCTTGTCCACGGAATCCTGATCACTGTGTGGAAAGGGGTTTTTGAATATTGCATCCTTTTTGCCTGCTGTTCACAAGGGTGTTCTAATACAACAGTTGACATCTCTCTCTTCACTGCTGTAATCAATCTCTCTATATATTTTTTTCCTCTTGGAAAGTCGTGGACAGACTGTTTTTTTGTTTTTGCGATTAGATTAAATGGCAATGTAAAAATGTAATTTGCCTTAGCCTCCAGTTCACCATCTATCTACCATGTAACATAGAACCTTGACGGGACTAAGTCAAAATAGACTGTCTACATGTCTCGATTGTTTATAAAAGTTATAGCACACGTCTGGCGGCATAGTGGCTTAGTATGTAGCACTGTCACCTCACGGCAAGAAGGTCCCTAGTTCAAGCCCTGGCTATCCTTTCTGTGTGGAGTTTGCACGTTCTCCCCGTGTCAGCGTGGGTTTCCTCCGGGTGCTCCGATTTCCCCCACACAGTCCAAATACATGGATTGGACATGTCAAATTTAAATGTGTGTGAGTGTGTCAGTGCTGGTTTGCATCAGGAAGGGTATCATATAGTCACAGTATAGACAATACTTATACATTTACTCGTCTGATTCGTTCAAATACGCTGATTCTTTAAGGAACAAAACATTGTGTTGCTCTGAGATGCAGCGGTTCTGCTGTTTGTTCCATTTTCTTTGAGAGAGCAAAAACAGAATGTGTTTTGTCTATAAAAGTTACTCAGTTACTTGTTGTTTATTGAACTGTTGTATAAAATCAATGTCATATTTGCGATCGTGCAGATGTTCGGAAAAACAGCACTCTTGAATGTGTGATAACTCATAGCCTATATCATAGGCTTATGTTATAAATATAAAAAAACAGGAACTCATTAAATGGTTTTTTTTTTATCATTTTGATGACATTTCTGCCCCACTATAGTGTGATGGCAGTGACATGGGAGAGAGCACTCAAAACTCTTTTTAATAGAAATTAATAGAAATAAATAGAAACGATCATTCTCTGTACAAGAAATGAGGTGTGAACATATGAGAATTTCTAAATTTCTAAAGATCTTTCTAAATATGCGCTCTTTTGAGCTAAAAGCCTTAATGAAGCTGTTTAAAGTATCCATGTGATCGCAATGAGGCAGATGTGATTCAACATGTGTGTTCTTCTATGTGAAATAATGCTAAATATCAGTTTAATTGAAGCTCACAATTGGAGGCTCCCTGGCTGGCCTGTTTATAGCCCTCACTCGCACTGGCCAGACAGTAGAAATGTGGCTAATAATTTCTGACTTGCAATCGCATATAACTAAACAAATCAAACAAACGTAAATGGGTAACAGAGGGGGGCCCCCTACTGGCCGGGGCCCATGGGCTGCAGCCCAGTCAAGCCCAATGGTAAGTCCAGCCATGGTGACAATTAATATCTGAAGGACCCATATATTCTGCATTACAGTACAGAATTTACAACAAAATACCAAATAGTATTATGGTATACTTTTCTGAACATGACACCTAAACAATTTTGGAGCATGTACCATGATAGTATTATTAGGTTGCAATTTATTTTACAGTATGTTTACTTACAAGTACTTACAGTGTACTTATCTAAGAAAGTACTGAGTAATAAAAAAAAGTAACTACATGGGTTAGGTTAGGTTAGGTTAGGTTTAGGGGTAGGTTCAGGGTTAGTACGTAGTTATTACCCAGTTATTGTGATCGTGATAGTATGTACATGTGGAATAGGAATGTAAAATAAAATGATACCTATTATTGTATGCTTGTACTCTGGAGTACTATGTAAATACCATGGTACATGGATATGGTAGGCATGGTATTTCCATCTGATGCCATCACTGTATTATGGTACCATCACAGTACTTTTGTGAAGGATTAAATAAGCTGTTCATATGTATTTATGTTATTGAGTATCTATTCAGTTTATATTCACACCTCAAGCATTATTATATAGTTTTAAGAAATTGAAGACCAGCCTCATAACTCTTTCAACATAATAATATAAATGCTTAAAATCCTTCTAGATAGTTTCCTAATAATTGCTGTTCTTTTTCCGTTACTATCTGTAGTTTCTAGACAAATCAGAAGATGTTCTCTTGAAGCACCAAGCCAGCATCAATGAGCTGAAGAGGGCCCTGAGGGAACCTAACAGTAAACTGATGAACCGAGAAAAGCGTCTATCAGGGACGTCCCCAGACAGCACTCCAGAGAAGAAGGCAGTGAGTATGGAAATACAGCATAATAGAAAAGGTTATTGACATATGAGCTGGTTTAGTTTCTACTTTTGGCTGCAGTCATCATGTATGTGCATCATACTGTAAACATTGTATTGATTGTGTGCAATGTGGTTCAGTTGTTATAATGCATGGTTACAACTTTTCATCGACAGGTCTGTTAACGTTGAAGTTGAAAAATGTAAAATGACATGCTTCTTACATCAAAAGAAGTAATTATATGGTGTGGGTGTAGTTTTTATTGTCAAACTAATTGTCATCTACTGATACAGATTGTTCTTTTGTTTAACTGGAAATAATGGAATTTGAGATTTAGGTCATATTCCATGACATATGTTTTATATTGTGTTCTCCGCTATATTCATGCATTTTGTTGTGTTTGTATGTTTAAATGTTGTCTTATTCCGAGTCATTATTGTTGCTTTGTTACAGTGTTTCTATGATGCTAATTTGAATGAAATATGTTTGTTTATATGCCATGTCATTATTTCTAATAATTTTATTTTAATAGCTTTTTCTTTCTTTCTTTCTTTCTTTCTTTCTTTCTTTCTTCCTACATGTTTAATTACTGTTCATTATTACTGTTCATAATGTAAGATCATTTTTGTTATTTTTATTTTTTATTTTTTATTTTCTGTTGGTCTTGGACCTGGCCATCTGTCAGGAGGCTGTTGGTGCAGAGGTAAGGGAACCTGTCAACAGCCTCTTGGTGGAGGGCTTCATCCAGAAGACTCTATTAACTTCACCTGAGGTTCTTTTGACATTCAAATTCATTAATGAGTTACTGATTTGAATGCAAGTTAATATGATTCTTGTACAGAACTAACAATTTTAATTTATGTGATTAAATAGGGCTCTGAGGAATGGGTGTTGATCGAATATGAAATGGAGGAGAAAGGAAAGTACAAAGTTAGTACACCACCACCTCCTCTGGTCATTGATCCCCTTCCAAAGGAAAAAGAGACAGAAACACAACCAAAAATTAACAAGATGATAGACATTGAGCTAAAGAGAAATTACATTGATGAAACACAACTGCAGATGGAGACTTTTGCAACGTCAAAAATATCACCAATGGAAAAGTCAAGTGAATCTGTGGAAAATATCATCACAGGAGAAGATGCCAAAACTAAGATTAAATCTAAATTGTCCCATGATACATCAGAAAAAGAGCCTACACGACCTGCTGAGTCTAGACCTAAGAACAAGAATACCGCAATTCTGGGTGTCATGGAGGAGCGCTCTAGACATAAAGTCAGAAAAGAGAAAAGACCTCAAAGTTTAAACCTGGGGAAGTCAAGGGACTTTGTGTATGAGACCGAAGCCAAAAGTTCAAACATCACACACGATAGTGTAGAGTCTGATGAGGACAACAATACTGAACTTATAGAGGAGATTGTGGTTTGTCATCCTGAAGATTTTAGCACAACAACAAACACATGGTCATCATCTATAGCTGAAAAGCTAAATCAGTCAGCCCCAAATACATATGCTGAAACACAGCTTGAAGAAAAAGCAGAGTTTGACAAAGTAACGGAAAAAATTTTACAGATTCCTAATCATATAGCAGCAAGATCTGATAATGCAAGAACATTTGCAGAAGGTCAAGAGAAGTTGTCCACCGAAGTAAAGATTATGAACACTGAAGACAAACAAGAAAACCAAGATTCAGTCAATGGCCCTGGCAAAAATAAGATGAAAAGTGTCAAGACTGGTATCAGATTTGAATTCATGAAAGACATTATGATTCATAATAGTGAGAACAAAGAGGAGTCTGGGAATGAGTTGGGTCTTGAGAAGAAGATAAGCAATTTTGAACTGGAGGAATCTGCAGAGATCCAACTACCCATGGAAGTGAGAAAGACCAGCCAGATAGTAGCTGGACATGTGAGAAGAGATATTGGAACAAGAATTGTTCCATTGAAACCTGAGAGAGTGAAGAGCCAAGGCTACAAAGATGACCTAGATATTGGACAAGGCTCTGAATTAATGAAAAAAAACTTTAAAAGATACAGTATGAATGAATCTTTTGTGAGACACTTTGACCCCTGTAAGTTCAAGACCAGGGACACTAGCTATTCTCATGCAAACTGTACCACAAGTCCAGTGAAAGCTAATACAAGTCAAGAGGAATCATCTTTAGCTATTATGGACATCTGTGAGTGCTCTAAACAACAGGCATTAAAGGGTTTTGAGAGTTCACCACAAGAAAAGGGTATACAGAATGAAGACACTACAAAAAATACTAGCAGAACAGTCCATAGAGATCTTCTGTGCACTGATGAGGGAATTTCAGATGTCCAACTTCATTTCAGCAGGACCCCAGTCAGCCAAAAAAATGTCCCTCCAATGCCTCCTGTCAAAACAACGAAAGCAAGAGAATCGGGTCTCTTTCTGCGCAATAGTCACAATTTCAGCAAAGACCCAACTCTTGAATCTGACAATAAGAACTTTCCGGTAAATCAGCTTGACATCTGCATTTTCAGTCACATACAAGTATTGCATGAGCTTCAGATTATTGACCAAAAAAAATGTACAAGTTAAATATAAGGTTAAATATTTTTGCCCCTTCTTCAACCATCAGTCTTGGATTGTTTTTCCACAAACCTGAAAAATAGTTTCCAATGTGGTAAACAAAAACAATTCCATACATCTATATTTTTATTTAATTTAAGGAATGACTTATCAGAGAACTATGAAGGAGTTTGCTGGATGTAATATTGAATTACACTTTGTGACATAGGGCTTTGTCTAAAATTATGTAGTACCTTTTAAAATCTTGGAAACTGTAACAACCAAACTGAGCATTCAACTATTATCAGCACTTTATGTGGTGATTGTCTCATTAAATAATGAATGCTGCCTGAGGAATATATATATAAAGGTGCAATTTGGCACAGATGACCAGTACTGCTACCAGTGTTGTTCGAACATGCTACTGCATTGCAATAGCCGCTTTTCCACTGTCGGACCAGTGCGAGCCAGGGCTAACAATGTGCTGGGCGGGGCCAATAGACTCGAGCCGCAAGGCCAAAATCAAGCTGCGTTTCCATTGTCGGGCTAGTAGCCCTGCAGGGCTACCCTAATACCTGCCCTTAACACACCTACATAGAACAACGTCACACAACCCCACAATTTCACCAGCATGGGGCTAGCTGTCTGGGAAACTAGCTAGATCGCAAAATGAACATGACGTTTGGTCTTTAATTAAAGACGCAAGACTCCAGCATCAATATTTGACAAATGATTTACGATAAAAAAAAAATGTTACAGTGATTTAATCATTTCTGTCAAGAGTGCACATCAATCATGCTGAATCAAAGAGAACACACATACATACTTCAGTCGTGCCTGCTTCCATTTATTTGTGATCACAGGAATGCACAAAACAACTCCATTAAGGCTTTTAATTATTGATAAAATATCATATTTACAACACATTTCTATAGAAAGAATAAGCATTTCTATTAATTTTCCACGGAATTATGTGATCCGAGGATGTTGGAGCGATCTCTCCCGTCTCACTATACTGTTATCCTTTCAGCCTGAGCAACAGCTCACGGACAGAAAACGTCTAACCATTATTCCCTGAGAAGGTAACGAGATGCTGTGTCACTGAAACAATGCTATGGGAATGCTTATGCATGATTGGCATGACTGAACATCATAGGCAGGGGATGTCATGACCAGGAAGCTATAAAGCACACCCGAACCAAACAATGTTAGTTTCTGATTAGCTGATCACAGACATGTAGGAAGTATGGGAGGGCAATGCAGCGTCTCATTCCCTTCTCAGGGAACAATGGTTACAGTCATAACCTGAGACATTCCCTTTCGAGGGAACTCGCACTACGTCACCGTAGCAATGCTACGGTAATGAAATAACCACTATGCCATAATGACAAATTCCTGTCTAGTGTGAAATCATAGCGAGCACAACTAAGACATCAGCACCTGGGACCCCGGTGTGGAGCCCAAGTCTAGGTTGTAAAACCTCAAACATGTGCGGAGAGGACAAGCCTGCCACATCATACACATCTTGTAGGGATACCCCTGATGATAAGGCTTTCAGAACCGCCATACTCCTCCTCCTGGTCCGAAGCACCACAGAGGAAACTGGTTACCAACAGGTTTCTCCCAATGACACACCACCCAAAGGTGCTATGGCCACCATATAACCCTTTAGAGTGGAGGGGAATAACCCTGCAGAGAATCGATCCTGCAGGTATTCCAGCACTGTACCAACTGGGCAGTGAACTGGATCCATCGGATGATTTTCCGCACAATATAGTGAATACTCTACACTTCAGGGCATACTCTTTCTTTGGGGAGGGAGCTCTGGAGTGAAGTATGGTCTCAACAACCTCAGTTGAGAGACCTGAGTCTATGAGTTGGGCCCCCTCAGAGGCCAAACCCACAACTTCCATAACTCTAGGTGGGGGTGAAGGATTGAGCCCCCTGCCTGAGACAGAAGGTCCCTCCTGACTGGAATCCCTATTGTAAAGCCGTTGAGGAGGCACAAAAGGTCAGAGAACCACACTTGGACCGGCCAGAATAGGGCCACTAGCAACAGACAGGCCCCATCCCGATGAACTCCCAGGAGTAGAACGATCGGGGAAACCGTGTACAGACACAGCCTCAGCCACACCTGCACCATGGCATCCAACCCCAGAGGGGCTGGATACAAGAGGGTGAACCAGAGTGGGCAGTGTGTCATTTTCTGAGACTCAAATAGATCCACTTCCACCTGGCCGAATTCCCTCCATAACCCTTTAATGCCTCCACTTCAGGGTGGAGTCTCCATTCCCCAGGCCTCAGCCCCTGCCTCGAAAGGACGTCTGCTCCCTGGTTTTGGTGGCCATGGATATAGACTGCTCTCATGGAGAGCGTCCCTGAGCCCACAGGAGGACTGGTGTGCCAGTTTGCAAAGTCTTACAAAGGTTGCAACCCCCCCAATCTATATCAAAACGATAAAATACCCGCTGCGGAACCCGGATTCTCTCTTAGGAGGAGGAACACACTCTATGGCCTCCTTCCCCAAAAGAGCTTTGACTTCTTGTTCCATTACCAGAGCCTGCTTGAGACCTACCACTGTGGGCAGGATCCCATTGAGTTCTGACGCTGCCAAATGGTAACCAGCCTTCAGAGACTGGTTTCTGGTGTATTTCAAGTGGTCAGCTCGGCACCCTAAAGCGGATGACTGGCAGGGAACAACCGAACTGGCTTTTCTAAAGTCCTCTTCAAATGGAGCGAGTCTCCCAGTGCCTCAACATCTCAGGGCGGACACTGAGACCTGAGCTTGTTGGAAACCGCTGCGCCCCGAAGCACCAGAGGTGGCGAGGTTGGCAGAACAGTTCCCTGAGGGAACAGAGGAGAAGCGGGCACCATTTGATGAGGTGTGAGCCACTTCCACCCAGAGGGGCCTGCCCCTTGGCATCAGACCCTCTTTAAATTATAAAACCCACAGAGACACAATTGGCAGAAATTGCTGCCAAATAGTCTAAAGAGACATCAGCCCCTCGAGACCTGTAGTGTGGGTAGAGTAATATGCATGGTGCCCTGAAATGGTTCGCCGGCAGGGGAAGTCCAAACATACTTCTCCAATACCCTCCTTGGAGGGAGTGAGACTCCCAGTTCCACAACATTCCTGGATAGAGACTGGGCCAAACTCACTGGAAACTACTACACTCCAAAGCACCAGAGGTGGCGGGGTTGGCAGACTGATCCTCAAGGAGAAACTGGCACCATATGATTATGTGTGAACATCTTCCCCCAGGAGGGGCCAGCCCACAAAGTCCTGAGCCCTTTGGGATGACTTCCAGCTGCAAGTGCTGTCTCGACCCCCAGTCTCTATGAGGTGGGCTCAAGTAAGGACATTCTGCACTTAAATCTAGACAGACATCTAAACTTTCCAAAGCCAGATGGCTATTTTACTGTTTAATTCCTCAGAATTTAATGCAGCCAAAGAACAACCAGACAAGGTAACACAGTCTGGATGAAAGGCTGAATATTGTATATTAAAACTTCTCAAAATCAGATGAGTATTTATCATTTAATTATTTTTAATTCACTAACTAATTTTAAATGTACTTCACAACGCAATCACGCAGAGGCATTCCCATAGCGTTGCTATGGTGACCCAGCACGAGTTCCCTCGAAAAGGAACAGGAGTTATATGACTTAACCAGAGTACATGTAATTTATGACACATGCAGATGCAGAAGTCTGCATACAAAGTCAAAGGGAAGAGACCGGTGGAACATGAAACCAAATTAATACACAATTACAATCATATATGATTTGTCTAAGTTCTCCAGGCAGTCTCTGGTATTTTCCACAAGCATATGTGTATTTATTATAGCAATGTTTAGCATAAGTAGCCTTTATCATCGCATTTCTGCCCCATGCAGTGATCAGAATCCCCATCGGTTATCCCCAAGCTATTTCAGACACTCGCTAGTGTCTGAAAGTCAGTTTTGAGCTGAAAATTGTTTAAAATGTCTTAAATGTTGAGGTTAGCTGGTAGCCTGATTAGAAAACATGGGAGATGAGCAGTGGTGTCGACCCACAAGCCCCACTTTGGACCAAGGTATTCAGAGGGCCAAAAACCCCTGCTGTTAGCCCAGAGGAGGCCCGATCAAGCCCTGGAAATGACAGTGGAAACGCACGCTCACTTTTGGCCCGACAGTTGAAACGCGGCTAGTGTGTTTAAGGTTTAACCATGGTTTTGGCCGGGGGGGTTACGGGGGGTAGTAAAAACCTGGCATTTTTTTAACTTTGTGGTATTTAGGTTTAGGGGATAGAATGTAAAGTTTGTATATTAAAAAAATTATGTCTATGGAGTAGGGCTGTCAAATTAATATTCGAATTTAAAATAAAAATCCACATTCAAATGCAAAAATGGTGCATTCGAATTTTAGGTGTGTTTTAGGCAGCCTTATCAGTGGCGCACAAGATGCTATGATGATGTAAGAGTTGTTGCTTTTAATGTTTTTCTTAGCCTATCCAGTTGAACCCACTTGATGCAGCACTGCTGCATTGTTTATTCAAAACATTGTAGAAATAGAAAAGCTCAATGCGGAGAAGATCTTATACGTCAAAACCGTAACCAAGCCATTCATACAGAATACATTTTATGCACTGCTTTTCCATTGTGTTCTATGTAAACATAAGCTAAATGGAAATCTTTGACCGTTGCACTTGTGTCTCGCACAAATAAGCCATTTGTTTAGAAATCCATGTAAAGTTAAAAGAAGTTAAACTTTTTTTTAAAAAACATGTCTCGATACATTGTGGGGTTTTTTCCATTCCACTGCATCTCATGCTTTTAAACGCAAAAAAGTACTCGATTTTTTTTTATTTAATAATGAAATACAAAAATGAGAGAAAAGCATCTTTTTTCGTTTTTTATAATAAAAAAAAAGAAAAAAAGAATTCAGCTTGATTTTTCGTTTTTACATTCAGGTGTAAAAAATAAATAAACAGCTTGAATATTCAATCTCTACATGTGGGTGGGAATGAAACGCCCCTTTCCACTGATTTATTGCGACTACCTTTAATCTCTGTCTCATCAAACAACCAGACTAACGAATGGCTTGAGACTATCAGGTCTTTCTTCTGTGTAGGCTTAAATTCGGCAACCTATGCATGAAATATTAGTTTATCTCATAAATATTCATATACTTCACAACTACCCTATAGCCTACATCTGTGGCACACTGCCTGTTTTATTTCACAAGTTCACACTTACAAATACTCAGATCAGATAAAAAAAGTATTTGGCGTGCTGTCAATAAGAATAACCCAGTCAATAAGAATATATAAGAACATGTGTGTATATACACCAGTCAGGCATAACATTATGACCACTAACAGGTGACGTGAATAACACCGATTATCTCTTCATCACGGCACCTGTTAGTGGGTGGGATATATTAGGCAGCAAGTGAACATTTTTTCCTCATAGTTGATGTGTTAGAAGCAGGAAAAATGGGCAAGCGTAAGGATTTGAGCGAGTTTGACAAGGGCCAAATTGTGATGGCTAGACGACTGGGTCAGAGCATCTCCAAAACTGCAGCTCTTGTGGGGTGTTCCCGGTCTGCAGTGGTCAGTATCTATCAAAAGTGGTCCAAGGAAGGAACAGTGGTGAACCGGTGACAGGGTCATGGGCGGCCAAGGCTCATTGATGCATGTGGGGAGCGAAGGCTGGCCCGTGTGGTCCGATCAAACAGACGAGCTTCTGTAGCTCAAATTGCTCAAGAAGTTAATGCTGGTTCTGATACTGGTACTGAATTTGGCAGTCTTTTTGTAAGGGGAATCTATGCGCCTGTGCACATATGTATTCAAACGTGCTTGCCTATAGACTAAACACGTAATGCTTACGTGCATGCCATCACCGTTCTCACAGATTCACGTTTATTTTAAGTTTACACGAAGATGATAACGGTATCGTTTCAAAACTATTTCAAAACCTGTTTCAAGGTTTGCGTTCTCTAACCGCCGGGCGCTGTTGCCGTGCGGATGAGCGGCCGAAACGCATTTCTATTTTGGTTGAAAATGGTGTCATGTAAGTGGCCCCAAAGTAAATAACTAATGATTTCTTAAAATGGAAATGAATCAATCAAAAACTTACTTTAGCTGGACAATAATTTTTTTTTAGAGCTGATGTACAGCCAAAACAATCTCTCTTCCATTAATTTCCTATTATCACTGTAAAGCTGCTTTGAAACACCCTTTCATGGAAACTGTATTCTCTGGTGGCTGTGGCCTCTTTCAGCAGGATAATGCACCCTGCCACAAAGCAAAAATGGGTTCAGGAATGGTTTGAGGAGCACAACAACGAGTTTGAGGTGTTGACTTGGCCTCCAAATTCCCCAAATTTCAATCCAATCGAGCATCTGTGGGATGTACTGAACAAACAAGTCTGATCTGCTGCTAACATCTTGGAGCCAGATACCACAGCACACCTTCAGGGGTCTAATGGAGTCCATGAGCCCCAGAGTGCAGGGCTGATGGTGCGCCGTTCGCAGGGAGGGGGTTAGTTGCTGGAACGGGTGGGCTCTTGCATCATCGGACAGGGAAATCACTACTGGGGCAGTGAAAGGCAAGGTTAGACAGACAAATGGAGCTCCTGCGGGAGCAGAGGGGACATCACTGCTGTAGCAGTGGAAAAATTTTAGCCAGAGAAACTGAGCTCCTGCGGGAGCGGGGAGATAACACTGCTGCAGCAGTGAAGGAGAGGTTAGCCAGAGAAACTGAGCTCCTGCGGAAGCAGGGAGATAACACTGCTGCAGCAGTGAGGGAAAAGTTAGCCAGAGAAACTGAGCTCCTGTGGGAGCGGAGGAAATAACATTGCTGCTGAAAACTGTCGAGGAACATAAGTGAGTCGGCTATGTATATATAAGCATGCTCTCGTGCTGATTGAATAGATCATTTTCCTCCCAAACTTTGTTAATAAAACATAATTTAGCTGGCACCCCCCTTTGGCGTTAACTCTTGATTTTCCTTGTAAGACTCAAGATGTGCAATCTCCGAACCCATTTGTCTTAGTTAAACTGCCTAACCACTGACATGTTAATTGTTCCTTTTTTTGGAACCATCTCTTACAAGTGCTCTTTGTTTTAAAGCTGTGAAGGAGTTAGTTATCTCAGCCTAGATGACGCCCACATGGCAGGATCTTCTGTTTTTATGGTCCTATGTGTTGACTCGGACTCTCTGTGGAATTCTGCTTCTTGCTCAGTTTGAAAGAGTCATCTCTGATTCACTTTCAGTTCCTACAATTGAGTATTAATTGACGTCACACAAAACGGTGTTTATTTTCTCTGCCAACTAAACTTCCAAAGCAAATAAGTGCACACATAGTCAAGTCAAGTCACCTTTATTTATATAACGCTTTTTACAATGCCGATTGTTTCAAAGCAGCTTCACAGTGTTAAACAGGAAAATAATGCAACAGAATTTGATTCGGCTGTACATTTCAATTATCATATGGTGTCAATGCGGGCAGATCAGTAATATAGTTGAAAATTTAGTGTCCCCAACTGAGCAAGCCAAAAGCCAAAGGCGACAGTGGCAAGGAACCAAAACTCCTTCGGGGGCCAGAATGGAGAAAAAAACCTTGGGACCAGTGTAAACCAGGCTCAGTCGGGGTGCCAGTTCTCCTCTGGCCAACGAACAAACAGTGTATGATTATGATTCTGGCAACATTACAGGTCAGAAGTCATATTAGATCGAAAGATATTCGAAAGATCTGCGCTCGGATTCCACCAAAGCTCCCTGAGCATATGACATGTAGGCATTTTTAAATTTATGTACACAATAATAATCTTTTAAATTTGAATCCTTTAATTTTTCATATTTGAAAATGTTTGTGTGCTGCTGCACGTCCCTGTGTGTGTAATAAGCAGAGTGTACGCGCGTGGTGCACCCGCCTATAGGTGCATATTACTAATGCACTCTTTAAATAACAAAAAAAAAATATTGCACCATTGACTTTAGACCAGGTTTCAGTTGGTCAATGGCGCAGTCTACTCAGTTGCCTCAAAATAGCAACACTCCAACAATGCGCCTGAACACACCTCGTTTTCAGACCAGCAAATGTATGATAGGGCCCTATGCCTTTTAAATTCGAATACAATTGATTATTAGTAATATTTAAGTATAAAATTTGAATTTAGTTTTAAAGACAATTTTGACAGCCCTACTATGGAGTGTCCTCATAAAACAATGCATGTGTTTAGGTGTGTTTTTTTTTTCCTGATGTGCTGCTTCAATAACTTCAGACTGCTTCTCGCTCTCTTTCTTTTTCTGCTTTTCTATTACAGGAGCCTCTATCTATTACTTCTACTCATGAAGACCCCCAATGTGATGTTAAGGTGTCTCATTTCACACTGTTTGCGTATTCCTGCATGTTTTTCATTAAACAAGGCTAGATTTTCTACTCTTTTAAGGCCAGTATAACAATATTAAAAGCATGCTTTTGAATGGTTTCAATCTGTTCCAAGTTGCCGTTTAGGCCTACCCTTACGAAAAAGAAGAATACTTCAAGTTCATTTTATGAAGTATACTTAAGTAATGTTCAAGCATATTTTTAAGAATACTTTATGTAGTAAGAATACTAATATCAATGTACTAGTAGTAAACATTTAAGTGTACTATTTCAATACTGCTTGAGTACTGCTAGTTTAGTAGTTTTATACTGCACGTAAGTTTTCAAGTGAACATAACATCATACTTATAGTTTACTATATATATATATTATTTTTGCACTTTAAAGGCTTAGTTCACCCAAAAATGAAAATTCTGTCATTAATTACTCACCCTCATGTTGTTCCAAACCCGTAAGACCTTCGTTCATCTTCAGAACACAAATTAAGATATTTTGATGAAATCCGAGAGCTCTCTGATCCCTCCATAGACAGCTATAATTAACACTTTCAAGGCCCAGAAGGTAGTAAAAACATTGTTAAAATAGTCCATGTGACTCCAGTGGTTCAACCTTAATTTTATGAAGCGACGAGAATACGTTTTGTGCGCAAAAACAAACAAAAATAACGACTTTATTCAACAATTTTGTTCTAGCCTGTGCCAGTTCCCAACCTGTGGGCCGCAGCCCACTAAGGGGCCTCAGTGATCCTCCGGTGGGGCTGTGAGATAACTTAAAATTAATTTAAATATATTAATATAATTCATTTATTTTATTATTAATACGTTAAATAATAAAAGATAAATTATATCAATTTAAAAAAATTAATTAAAACAAAGAACCACCTCTCTCGTATGTATTCTGTGATTATTTTGGATTCAGAGCAGCCCAAGGCGCTTCTAATTGCGCTGTGTGAAATACAGACTGAACAGCGGCTCAAAACACCCAACCACTTCATGAACACAGGATACGGAAACTACACATTTCAGTTGGATAAAGAAAACCAGTGTCACTAAAAAGTTTTGATGGATGACGGTTGTAATGAAGGTAAAGACGATTACAGTGACATACATTAGGCATGCGTGTGTCCGTTATTATTGATGTGCAAACAAAGCCTGTATGTGCGCTCTCGGCTCACTGATCGCTATAACATTGTATATAAAGTCTTACGGGTTTGGAAAGTCATGAGGGTGAGTAATTAATGACAGAATTTTCATTTTTGGGTGAACTAACAAAGCAGTTAGTAACTTTAAGTACAGTTACTATTTAGGTATTAATTTTTTATACTTCAACTATACCATTAACTGCACTTTAACTCTTTCCATTTTAAAAACATTTTATTCTAGCTTCATGCATCCTTTTTTTAATCAAATTAGATTTTTTAATCAAATGTGGGTACATTTCATAAAAAAAGCAACATTTTAAACAAAAAGCTGAGAAAAATTGCAAGACTACGTCCGGATCAGAATTCAGAACGATGATCAAAACAAAACAGGGGTAGATTGAGTCCATCAACACCCCCAAAAGCTTCACAGTCGTTTCTTCTTCAGTCTTCTATCACTCGTTTCTAATTCTTCTTCACCTGTGTTTTGATCCAGAGATTCTGTACTAGAAGATGCTTAGTAACGCCACCTGCCGTATAACAGTAAAAATGTCTCAGGTTACTAGACTGTAACCCTGTTCCCTAAAAAAAAGCGGGAATGAGATGCTGCGCTGACAGCACTAAGGGAAAACATCTTTGTTTGACCGGTTGTGAAGTATGTGTGGCAAATACGCCAAGAACTTAATGTGTGCAGAGAGGACCAGCCTGCCACAAGGGGGCGCCTCTTGCCAAAGCCCTGGAGGATGCAGGAGGATCCTGGTGGAATAAGCCCTAACTCCTAGAGGTGAAGCTTGACCGCGCACCTCATAGGCTAGAGCAATAGCATCCTCACCTCATCCTCAGTGTGACATTGTTTGCTTGGTGGCGCCCCCATAGCAAATGAAAAGTTGCTCTGACTTACGCCACTGGCTAGTGAGGTGGACGTAAGTCTGAAGAGCACAAACTGGACACAGTAGGTGAAGTTTCTCCTGCTCCGGTGTAGTGAACGGCAGAGGACAGAAGGCTGCATGAACGACCGGATGCATGGTCGAGAATCCAACTTTAGGAAGCTAGTCAGGGTGAGGGTGCAAAATATCTCTGACCAGTTCAGGGGCAGAATCTAAGCAGGGTGGCGAATTGACAGAGCCTGCAAATCCCCAATTCTCTTTAGCGAAGGAATGGCCATGAGAAAAACCATCTTTAGAGTCAGAAGCTTGTCAGGCACTGACTCTAGTGGATCAAAAAGGTCTCGACTAGCCCCTCAAGGACAATGGCCAAGTCCCACGAAGGGATCTTTGCTCAGCCACCTCGCTCCACGGATGAATTGGGCAATCAGAGAGTGAAACCCGACTGGAGTCCCATCAATCAGGGCGTGGCAAGCTGATGTGGCAGCGACAAATACCCTGAGAGTAGCGGGGCATGCAGATAATTTTTCCTGCAGAAACTGCAGTACTGAAACAATCTGGCAGTGAACTGGGTCTGCATGGCATGCAATACACCACCTTTCAAAGACACCCCATTTAAGGGCATAGATCCTTCTTGTGGAGGGAGCCCTAGTACTCAGA
The DNA here is from genome assembly GCA_039654105.1 of Coreius guichenoti. Taxonomy (NCBI): domain Eukaryota; kingdom Metazoa; phylum Chordata; class Actinopteri; order Cypriniformes; family Gobionidae; genus Coreius; species Coreius guichenoti. The sequence goes on along the minus strand of CM077188.1, from coordinate 25,554,204 downwards.
ATAGTCTGTACGACACTAGCTGGAAGCCCAGCATCCCTCAGTTGGTCCCCCTCAGGTGCCAAATGTGAAGGTTCCAAATCTCAGGCCGGGGAAGACATATTGTCCCCTGTGCCTGAAACAGAAGGTCCCTCCTGTTTGGAATCGCCCAGGGTGAGCCGTCGAGGAGGGATATTATCTACAAGAACCAAACCAAGGTGCCATCAATAAGAGGCAAGACCCTTGTTGACTGACCTTGGCCAGGACTCCCAGGAGCAGAGTGATCTGTGGAAATGCATAAAGATGCAGTCTTGGTCCTCAGGTCGATCTTCGGGTCTTCGGGGAAGAGGTCCTAGCTCTGGCAGGACCTCTGAGGCTTGCCACTTCATTCACCTGGGTTTGAGGAGCTTGTTGAGGTTTTGACTCATGCTGTGGCCAAACTTAATATCAGCTGGCCAGAAGAGAGGCAGAAAAATCAGGCAAAATGTAAACTTGATGAGCGTTTCCTTCAACACAGGTCTCAACCTGAACTTGGCTTACCATTTTTTTCCCAACTTACACAATGAGTTGTGTAAAGCGTGGAATAAACCGTACTCCGCCCGACTATCTAACCCGCCTGGGTCGTAACCCGAGACGTTTTCTTTATAAATCAATATTTTCAAACAATGTAAGTTTATAAGACAGTATGCAAAACTGTATGAAAAAAGTGTTTAATAGGCTACTCAATCAAAAGATTAAACACAACTACAAGCCAAGTATACTTAGAATACTTATTTATACTAATTAATTAATTAATTAAAATTAATTAAGTATATCTCGATCAAAAGATTGAGTACATGTATAGTTTAAATATACTTAGACCTTTCTGTCAGTATAAGTCAAGTATACTTAAGTGCAATTTTAAATATATTTCTGAGAAGTACATAAAGTATATTTCTGAAAAGTATAAAAAGCAGACTGAAAAAGTATACTTTCTTATTTTTAGTTTAAAAGAAGTATACTAATAGCACACTTGAATAAACTTATTTTTCGTAAGGGTACCATGCTTGCTCCATTAGAATTCAGGAGAAATCAGGATCAGTAGTTGTTTGTTTAACATTTTAAAAAATTGACCCAACTGAAAATGCACATTGCCTTTGCACATGCCACCGTCACTTTATATTTTTCTACAACCAGACATGTGCACCAGATTGTTATCATGTGTACTTCAATACTGTGAATAATTCTAGATGCCTTATACTAATTTAGTTTTTTTTTAAATGCACATTAGCTTCTTTTCCATCAACCAGTTAACAACATACTTTACAACGTTTTCAAATTGGTGTGAATAAAAACAACAGTGGGATGAATGAAAATGCAAATTCACTGTAATTTTAGTAATTTCACTCTCTGAGTAGGCATGTTTTTTGTGTAAAAGCAGAAATAAAGTACCCTGAGTGACCACTGCACAACTTTTGGTTGTTTCTGTCAACTGCTTGTGATGGAGAAGACAGGTCAAACATGATTTAAATTCTGAGTTTTGTATTTGCTATGGTGTTTATCAAACAACTTAAAGACACATTTTTTTCCTTCAAACATTTGTATACACTTAATCTGGGATAAAACATGCAAGCCCAAAAAAGATATCTTGATATTGGTTGAAAATTTTCTAATTCTTTATTATTGTTCATTATAGTTTTTTTTGTTTGTTTGTTTGTTTGACTCATTTGTTTACTTTATAGCCTATATTTTTATTGTGTATTGTTTTATTGTATTTAATGTAAGGTTCTTTTTGTTATTTGGGGGAAAAAATATTAAACTTGTTATTAAGAGGACAACACTAAAGTTTATTTTTTTTAACCTGTTTTTAGTAATGTAATTTAGTACTGTGGTACATGTGACTGTTTATACTATTTACTGTGACAAAAGCTTCAGCAATTATTGTGATATAAAAATTTGATACCGTCACATGCATACTGCAAACCATATGATAATATTTACCTGCTGTGAGAACAGGCATGCATGATCTCATGACTGGATCATTACACTGGGTCATTTCAAGCTTGATTAACAGTTCAAATGCACGCCCATGATTTCTTCATTTCTTTGTAACTACTGTTTTTTAATGTAGAAAAACGCTGCCCTCCTTTCTTTGTTCAACAGCAGCAGCCTCACTCTACCCTGGAGGAAGACTGTAATCTTGAGCTAGCTGGATTGAAGGACACCTACCTAGCCATCGAGAGGAAATGTTCAAGTATAACTGTCAGCTCCGCCTCAAGCCTGGAAGCTGAGGTGGATTTCACTGCCTGTATGGACTTACGCAGTGGCATGGAGGAGTTTTCTAGAGGCATGACTAAGCTGGTCACGAAGGACCACAAAGTGCAACTGGGAAGGGAGAGTTTTGAAGAGACTCCCTGCTGGTCTCAATCCACCCATCACATAAATTTGCGAGATGTATCATCTGGAAGAGAATGTTTCCTTGAAGGTCATGCTCATCAAGCTATAGAACCTGTAAGGGCGAGTTTGTATTCCATAAACAGGACAAGAGAGGAAGAGAACTACAGAATTATGTGAAACATTAATTACACATTTTAAACACCATTATTATGTTGCAGTTTGTTTTGTGCGTTGTGTTTTCATCATTTATGTTTTAGTAACATATTTGGATTTGTTTTCTGTTATTTCTTTATTTTCATTTTTTTTTTGTACTTCATTGTGTATTTAATTATTTAAAAGTAGCGCATTACTAATACAGAAGGAGGGACACAGTATGAAAAAAAGAAAATACAATTCATTCAAACCTGAGAAGAGTACTGAGAAGGGGAATGAGACTGCATCCTAGGAAAGGGACTAAATTCGAAAGGAAACTAAAGTACCATTTAAAAACGTCTCAGGTTACGTATATAACCTCTGTTCCCTGAGAACAGGGAGCGAGACACTGCGTCGAATGACGCAATAGCAAATGCCCAATAGGGCAACGCCTCAGCGTGACCAGTGTCTGAAACGCATATCATATAACAGCAATCGTATTGGCCGGCGACAGCCTATGACATCACTACTAAAGCGACACGGAAGTATATAAGGGGCGCCTAGAGAACATGTCATCCACTTCTCGTCTGAAGGGACTGTCCAGCAGGCAGCCCGAGGCATGGCTATGAGACGCAGTGTCTCGTTCCCAGGGAACAGAGGTTACATACGTAACCTGAGATGTACCCTTTCGAAAGGGAACTCGCACTGCGTTGAATGACGCTATTGGGGAACGAAATACCCATGCTGCCATGCTGAGGGGAGTGCATGCCAAGAACGGCTGTGACAAAGTATCTGAAAAGGCAGTTTCAACTGAAATGCCAGAACCACTCCCCCTTCGGTTCACACACTAGGCTGTCAGTGATAGTATTCCCTACAGCCACCACCTGAGCTAAGACCCTCAAGAGGAACCCTCGTTATAGGCTGAAGGACCTGCCAATGCCTCTCAAAGGCTTGGAACCAACAACTTCACATGGAAGGGGATCCTTTAAGGGAATATGGCCAGGGAACCGAAAGGACCAGTCACTTTTTAGGGGGACATTATGTCAGCCCCCAATGCCACCTAGTCCACCCAGCAACCTGTCTGTAGTCTAGCCAGCAACCTGTCTGTTTCCTAAACAGAATCTCTTGCATTATTTTCCTCTAGAAGAGGCATCCAATGAAAGGGACTGCAGAAGTGGCAGTAGCCAAATTACACTGGACCATAGAGACGGGCATCCTGGAGAGCAGGACTCAGCATAGCGCTTTCCTGAAACCTTACAAACGAGGGGAGATACTCTGCTCGGTCCTGGATCTACAGAACGCTTCTGTTTCAAAGCACTGTGGAGGCTGGGCACTCTACATAGGGACCCTAGTGAGGGGAGTACCTCCAGCTCTAAGAGCTGATCCATCTGGGAGGTCTCGCAAGAGTCCTTCAAACGTCCGACCAGACTTAGAGCGCTAAGTACTCTAAAGGACAACCCTCTCAAACGAGGGTATTACTGACACGGCTCAACAGAGTAAATATTGATCAGGCTCTGGGCTAGAATCAGGGAGGCTCCTGGGGAGCCTGCAACGAGATAACTATCTGCACAACCCCAAGGGAGCCAGAGATATCAGCTAGCAGTGCTAAGCACCCAGCTGAACCAGGGGGATCGCCTTCAAGGAGGCCTGCTGAAGGAGATACTAGCATAACTTAGCCTCAGAGGTAGGCTGCTTACACAAAGCCAATAGCAGTGTACTCAGCAAAAGCACTTTTGACCCTTAAAGCAAGGGGAGTACAAACCTTACACCACCAGACAATCGAGGAGGCCCAAAGCAGAGGCCTACCACTCCTGAATGTCACGGTCATCAGCCCGGGCAGTGCTTAGGCTCTAAGGGAGCAATAACCAGCCCAAAGTGGGAGGGAGTACCTACTCTATTTAACCTGAGCCTCAATTGTGCAGGGCAAATGAGACTCAGAGCTCTGAGAGTGAAGCATAATTACTACCAGCATGACCCAGAGAAAATGCTCCAGAGTAGAGGCCTGAACAAGGTAGGTTTAGGTTCCCAGACAGGTTTGCTATCTCTGGTAAGCCCTAGGGGAATGGAGGCCTCAAATAAGAGGCCAGCAACACCCAACCCTGTGACTTGAACGTTTTACATTCAAGATGCTTAGAAGGAGAGCCTGTTTTAAAGGCCTAGCTGGATTGCTAGCTATTATATCAGAGCTCTGAAGAGTGGAGGCTTCAGCATACTGCTTCTTACTCCCTTAGAGTCACTTAGAGGAGGCCTGACACCGCCCAAGGGGCGCCCAAGGACAACTGCATGGGAGACCTACTGAGATAGCCTGCGACCCTTGCTGCTAGCCGCCTGCGCCTAACACCACTAGGGAACCGAGAACTCAGCATGACGACTCTAGTAACAAGAGAAGTCCCAGTTCAACCTAGGCAACCGAGGAGGGCCACAGGGCCTGCAACTTGCATTTATAGCCTAATGCAAAAGGAGGGCCTCGGCTGGACGACTCTCTTCAAGAGAGGAGGCCAGTACTAAAGATACTAGATCTGTCTAGCTAGGAAAGCCTGCACTCAAAAATTGGGGGCTAGGGGTGAAGATGCGTAGCAGACTGCCTCTGTTAAGTACTAGGCCTAGGCCAGATATCGAGGCGGCCCCAGAGAGGGCCGAACACACGAATATCAGATCCACCTGGAGCTTAAAAAGTGGCGGCCTCTGCAGGATGACTCTCTAACTGAGAGGAGGCCAGCTCACTCACCATGGGATGATTGCCAAGGTGGCCTTGCAAAGGCCAGCACTTGCTGCCCTCATCTACCAGGAGCTCAAAGGATAAAATGTCATGGCAGCCTCACAGAGGGCCAGCCACCTAACCTACCGATCTATCTGGAGTTCACAAAAGCGGTGGTCTCAGCCAAACGACTCTCTGAAACGAGAGAAGACCAACTCACTCTAACACAAGGCAGATATGAAGGTGGCCTGCCAAGGGCCAATGCTTGCCGTTGTGGTCTACCTAGAGCTTGACAGAGCGGTGGCCTCAACAGAGAAATCTCGAATGAGAGGAAGCCAGCCTACTCAGTACAGGGAGACCTACACTGACACTACCTACTATGTGAACCTAAGGACTCTACAGAGAGGAGGCCTAGGGTAGAGGTGCGCATAGCCTACCTAAAGATGGAAACTCCAGGGCCCTATCTTTTTAAAAGACCCTAATAGGTAACAACCCCCTTACTACTTTCTCTACAGGGAACTGAGGTCTGTGCAAAATTGTTTACTCTCATAGACTTGGGAGGAGACCTACAAAGCTCATACCTGTCGCTCGAAATGTGGAGGCCTGAGAAATGTATTTGTTTAGAATGGAGGCCTACATCACTTACAAGCCCGAAAGGGTACACTCACTACCTAACCCAAAGCCGGGCCATCAGAAGGGTTCTGTTAGAGGAACGACTCATCATAGGCCCAGCCTCAGGCCTGATGTAAGACACACCTGTGGGAAAAAAGGAGAGGGTAGCTGTCAGTCACCCTCAGAGGGAGGGGATCCCTCACTGACGCTGAGTGTGTCTGTGCTGAATCACCTCCATCACATCCTTCCTCTTCCTGGCGTCACGCCTCCTCCGCGACCTACTCCTCTTGGGGGGAGGGGCGCGAGAGGCGACGCTGGTCCTCTGGCCCTGTCTCCAGCCCTCGAACCAGGACAGGCCCGGACCCCTGGCTGTTTGGGTGTGGACTTGGTTCTAAGCGGTATACATGATCTAAATTCTGCAGAGAGCGCCTTCACCTCTCTGAATTTACCCACCACCGCCTCGACGGAGGTGCCGAATAATGCAGACCGGCGCATCGAGAAAGCCCTTCTCTTTCTCCCCGATGTCAGCCAAGTTCAGCCACAGGTGTCTCTCCGTAGCCACCATCGACCTTCCGATCGATTCTGTTTAGTGGCCCGGAGAGCCAGGTCTGTGGTGCAGTGCAGCTTGTCTACCGCCTCAGGGGAAAGACCCTGATCCAAGTCCGTCAGATCCAAGACCCAGCTGCCGCTGAAGGGCGCAAGAGATTCACACCTCTCTCGAACTCAACAAGCTCCATCTTAGACCCCCACGATCTGAGCCTCCGCTCTGCCTCAGCACGAGCGGGACCAGAGCTGCTGGGCCCAGATGCCTGTCCCTCTTCCCTCGAGAAAAGGGCCAAACGAGAGCGGAGCGTTCTCAATGGAAAACACTCACAATTCACGCAAATAGCTCCCTCAAGAACTGAGCGTGCGTGCTCCTCGCCCAAACATGTAACGCACAAGTCGTGTGTCATTAGGTGTCAAATATCTAGGACACAGATCCACACACTTCTTGAAGTTTGTCAGTAGCCATGATACCTTCAGTATTTTGATGATCGTGCTTCAAACAAACAGTCCCTGAAGATTAAAAGAGGATGACGTTCTCTAGGCGCCCCTTATATACTTCCGGGTCGCGCTAGTAGCTGTGCCGTGATTTGATATGCATTTCAGACACCGGTCATGCTGAGGTGTTCCCCAATAGCGTCATTCGGCGCAGTGCAAGTTCCCTTTCGAAAGGGAACACATTTTTATAGAAAAAAAATGATTGCAATATAAATAAAATTACTGAGAAATAGTTTTCTCTAGAGCCCAGACAAGCAGAGTACAGTGGGGAAATGTTTAGTTTAAATTAATTTATATTTTTATTGAATAGATAACATTTTGTAACAAACATCCTCTATTTTACTGTGAAATTAAAAATGTGTTGGATACTGTACACATATTCTGTATCATCTGAAAATGTTCATAAGTTATCATGTTGTGATCATTGACTGAGTGCACCTCATGCATATGTCAATAATAATAATCCTGACTTAATTACTGATCATGACATTTTTAATGTGTGTGATTGATGGATTGATGTACGCCCAATTAACTTAGAACAACTGATTTTTACTTGATATGACTATTTATACTGTTTGTAACAAAAACAAATACTCTGTTTTTGTCTTTTTTTTACTCAGCCCCCTGTATCCAAGAAAGACCCCAGTGCAGTGAGTACAGCCCAGATGTTGCGAAAAGGGGAAGTCAAAATGGAACTGCATTCTAATGGCTCTGATGTTCCTGTCGAAGACATCTCTGATCATGTGAGAATTTAACTATAAGTTCTTTACTTCCATTATCACATAGGTCTTTAGCCTTGCTCTTGGGGACCCAAGGTGCGTTCCATTCTACCGTAAGTGGACTGCGAAGTGGACTTCACAGGGTATTCCGCCATCTTAATTGAGATTCCAATCCGAAGGGAGCGAACATGTTCAGTTCGAAGGGCACTGCGAACGGTGTAGGGAAGAAGGGAACATCGATACATCACTTCACGAGTGAAAATCACCCTACTGTCATTGCGCGTCGCATCACCAGTCTGAACTAACGATGGAGCAGAGCCATTGGAAGAGTTTTTAAATGGTGCTGCGATGGAGGAGTTTACGTATGCATTTGAATATTCATAAATATTGTTGTTATTATACAAACTAGAGTATTTATGAATGGTTATGGCAATGACTGTTACATTCACATAGTCTATTGTATGAATGAAAGGCGCGTGGGAAAGAAAGGCACGATATGAGACAGCTACAATTATTACGATCATTGATTAAGAACACATTTATACATAGTTAACCAAATCAAAATTTATTTTCATATTGAATGACTTCAAATCTGTTATAGTCAGTTAAATATACAAGTAATAAAACTAATAGACTAATACAATGTTTTTGATTGTTTTTAGATACATACTATGTGTTTTGTAAATGTATATGCCTATTATATTATTTTAAATTTGAAAGTAAAGTAAATTACAATATTTATTTATCTAAATATCGTAATCTGCGCGACCCCGTCATTGCCTTTCTTTGATGACGCTGCAGGGCGTTCCAAATGAGCGATTATTGTCAGCGAAGTCCACTTCAATTGATATATAAAAAAGTAAGCGCTGCTGCGAGGGTGTTTCTAATGCTGAGGGAGTGATGATAAATTTATCATCTTTCTCTCTGACTTCCATGATCTGTCTCTCTCTGTTTTTTTCATTTATTGGAAAGTCACAAAAAGGCAAAAATGGATTTTTTCTTTCACCATTGGAGAAAATGGTAATACTAAAATTATTTTTGCTATGGTCTCCTATATACTTCTATAGACCTTTACTCTGCTATAGTTCATTTAAAGCCAGAAATGTCCATTGTTCATTCATATATCTCTGTTGAGCAGGGTGATTTTGTGTGTTTGCGAGAAGCATCCATATCGATACGCGTATCAGCAAGGAATGCGTCACGATATATTGTTGTATTGATATTTTGAGCACAGCCCTATTTAAAGCCTTGTTCCATGTGCCCCTTTTATACTTTGAGCACCTGCCCCTCCAAAGGTCTCTGCACTGCCCTGTTTGAAGGTTTATATCTAAATTTGACTTTGTGATATTTTTTACCCATGTTTTAATTTTGTAGCAAAATTATTTGTGATCAAACATTAATTGGTGGACCCCCTGCAGTACCACTGCGGACCCCCAGTTAAAGACCCTTGCAATAAGCAATAAAGAATCTTAAATATTAGTTTTGAATCGGTTCTTGGAATCAGAATCAGAAAGACCTTTATTGCCAAGTATGCTTACACATACAAGGAATTTGTCTTGGTGACAGAAGCTCCCAGTGCACAGACAGAATGACAGCAACAAGACAGATAGCCTAATAAAAATAAAATAAGTGATTAAAAATAAATATATAAAAAATACAAAATAGTCAATGGACACCTTCAGTGTGGCAAAATAATAAGGGACACCCAGAAAAAAAAAAAAAGCATCAAGGACTTCAAGGACACAAATAAAGTCACCCTTACTCAACCTCATGATGTTCCAAACCTGTATGAGTTTCTTTGTTCTGCTGAACACACAAGAAGATATTTTGAAGAAAGTTTGTAACCAGGCTGCTTTGGGGGGCACCATTGACTTCCATAGTAGGAATGTATCTTCCCATGTGTTCAACATAACAAAGAAATTTATACAGGTTTGGAACAACTTGAGGGTGAGTAAATGATGACAATTTTGGGTGAACTGTCCCTTTAAGCAGTCATTCTGAACCAGTAATCACTTTTTTGACAATTCTGAAATTCAATTTTTTTTATTAATTTACTTAAATTATGACTATATTATTATGTAATTATTTGTCCCATTTTTATCTAAATATTTTTTTTTAAATGTCATAAACTTTATATGACAGGATTATTTATTATGCATGATTAATATAGCCTAGCTAAATGATAAATTAATAATAACATTAATTAGGCTATAATCTATTAATTAACCTGTCTAGTGATAGTGATAGTCAAAATATAATAATTCTGTCTGCCAAGCTCTGATAATGTATGGCATATTATATTAATATAGTATCCATTAAAAAAACCAATAGGCCTATACCTTTAGAAGTACGGATGTGTCTGTCACCGCATGCTGCTTTGTCAGACAGTCTGAGCAACTGAAATGCTTCTCTGCAAAGTGTGCAGTTCGCCTTAGGTTCATCATGAGTTACTGGACAGACCCATTGATATCTTTTTTTCTACTCAGCCCTATATCTGGAGATCCTCTTGCGTTCAAACGGTGGATGCGAGCTCGACATGTTTTTAAAAAAACACGCAAGTTTACGGCGCATGTTCTCGAGACTCCGTCGCTATGGCAACCAAGCCGCTAAAACGCAATCACGCGCAAATGAGCTTCTGTACTATTTTCTTTATATTTGCTATTAGTATTCTCCACACTGCAAAATCCTTATGTGTTTATGTGTGGACCTATGTTAAATACCGTATTGATTTGATACGGGACGCTCATTTTGCCTGTAAATACGGGACGATTCCGTATTTCACGGGACGGGTGGCAACCCTAGTGGGAAGGGGTGCACTGATGATTCAGTCCAGACTATCCGCTGTAGTTTTTTCAAACCAGACAGTTACAGAAGTGCAGAGGACAGACTCTATGACTGCAGATTAGAACTGCAGAAGTAGCTCCTGTGGCAGGTTGAACTTCCTTAGCTGGCGAAAGGAAATACAGCCTATGCTGGGCCTTTTTCACAATGGAGCCTATGTAAGTGTCCAACCTGCAATGTCGATTACAACATTTCTGGAAGTAGGTGAGGATGTGATAGTTGATTCTAAAAATTTCTTTTAACTATCATTTAATTTTTTATTAATATATTAAGGTAGCTAGGATACTCGCCAGTCAATACAATGCATATTACTAGCAGAAACCAGCTACAAGCTATTTTCTAACTATCATTAGCGAGTTCACTAGTTATTTAGTAGTTATTTCTTTTTAGTAATTTAGTAGTAATTTCTCATTTCCTATTAGCCTGAGGAAGGGAAGAGGTAGGTAAAATAAATAGTTTCCAAGCAGTTGTAAAATACATTCAGAATAGGTCTAGAAAGATTTCAGCCTAATGGTGATACTTAACTGAATGGCCTATTTTTTTGGTGTGTATTTTCCAGATACAAAATATTGTATTTGTATTTTCATACATCTTTTTCAATAATAATTTAAATAATGTTTCCAAGTTTAAATTATTTTGCCATATAAACTGTTTTTGTATTTTTATTTTAAACCCATCTCTGGGTATTAATGTGGAATTATTTTTTAAAGCATTTTAACATAAGGCTGCAACATAACAAAATGTAAAAACAATGAAGGGGTCTGAATACTTTCTGAATGCACTTATATTGGACTATCACTATTAAAAATCTGGCAACATCTATAAAGTTTATACAGTAAATAGTACAATATCCAATATCCTGCTGAAAGAGGCCACTGCCATCACAGATTACCATTGCCATGAGGGGGTTTACCTGGTCTTCAACAATGTTTACAAGGTGGCATGTGTCAAATTGATGACATAAATAGCCAGACAGAGTGTTTCCCAGCAGAACATTGCCCAGGGGATTGAAAGAATATGGCTATGGGGCGATACCTAGGGCTGAACAGACGCTCGCGAGCTATCTGTCCCCTAGTTCAGCATCGTCCCTGATGCTGCCCACTAAACCATTAAGAGCATCATTAACGTTAGTGGATAAAGCGTATCCAGCAGCAGGTCAGTCCATTATACCGGTGCATGTCTGCACACCATATCCATTCTGCAGGCGTACCAGGCCGACCTGCTGAGAGATCTCGATGAAAGCGAGGGGGTGGGGCCTTACATTGGGCCACAGATTTGTCTCTCTGGGCCACTAAGGAGATGACCAGAGCCATCGGTCAATCTATGGCAGCCCTGGTGGCCACGGAGAGGCATCTCTGGCTTAATCTGGCTGAGATCAAAGAGAAAGAAAAACGACAAAGCTTTTCTGCTGGATGCTCCACTTGAGCCTACTGGCCTCTTCGGCAACACCATGAACACGGTCGTCAAGAGGTTTCAGGAAGCCAAGAACAGGCAGCAGCATTCAAGCAATATCTCCCTTGCCAGACTCAGGTCTCTGGGACTGCTGGGCGTGAGCAGTCCTAACCGTCAAGCTCCTTATACTGAGCGCAACAAAAAGAGAATGTCGCTTCTCATGCCCCCCCTCAAAAATCATTGGGGTGGTGAAAATACACCGGAGGCCAGCCTGAAAATACACCAGAGGCCAGCCTTGAGAGGCTGGTTTCCTTAGTAGATCATAAGGCAGAGTGGAGGCTTCTGCCAAACGTATCTCAATGGGTCTTGCAGACTGTAGAAAAAGGCTTCAGAATCCAGTTTGGTTCTCAACCACCTCGATTCAGCGACGTTCTCTACTCACAGTAGTGGACTCCAAGCAGGCTCTGGTAATGGAGCAAAAAGTAAAAACTCTCTTAGGTAAGGAGGCCATAGAACGGGTTCCTCCACCCAACAGAGAATCTCAGTTCTACAGCCAGTACTTCATTGTTCCAAAAAAGGATAGGGGGTTGCATCCAGTATTAGATCTACTTTATCTGAATCATTCAGTCAAGAAGTTCAAAATGTTGACTTTGAAGCAGATCGTGACTCAAATCAGATCCAACGATTGGTTTGTCACGATAGATCTAAAGGATGCATACTTCCATGTATCCATCTTTCCACAACACAGGAAGTTCCTGAGGTTTGCTTTCAGGGGCGAAGCATACCAATATTGGGTTCTTCCCTTCGGTCTAGCTTTATCACCCGTACATTCACGAAATGCGTGGATCCGGCTCTGGCTCCGCTGAGACTTCAAGGCATTCGTGTATTGAACACTTGGGAGAACACTTTGGTTCTCCCTCACACACCCAGCCACCCTGAGGCTGGATGCCTTGGTACAGACGTGGCCGAGGCTACGTCTGCACGCTTTTCCTCCGATCGTTCTTCTCCCAGGAGTTCTGGAGAGAGTCTGCCAGGACGGAGTCAGGCTACTTCTAGTAGCGGCATTCTGGCCAGCCCGAGTTCTCGGATCTTGTGTCCCTCCTCGACAGTTCTCACCTGGAGATTCCAAACAGGAGAGACCTTCTGTCTTAGGCAGGGGGCACAATCCATTACTCCCGCCCATAGCTATAGAAGCTGTGGGTTTAGCCTCTAAGGGGACCCAATTTATAGACTCAGGTCTTTCAACTGAGGTTGTTGAGAACATACTTCACTCCAGATCTCTCTCCATGAGGAAACTGTATGCATTAAAGTAGAGAGTGTTCACTGAGAGTAGGACCCAGTTAACTGCCCGGATGGTTCAGTGCTGGAGTTCCTGTAGGATGTTTTTTCCGCAGGGCTATTCCCCTCCACACTGAAGGTGTACGTGGCGGTGTATCACTGGGGAGAAACCCGTTGTTGGCACGTTTCCTCCATGATGCTTTGAGGCTGAGGCCTGCAAGACGGACCAGAGTTCCAGCCTGGGATCTGGCCATTGTGCTAGAGGGATTATCTGCGGCTCCCTTCGAGCCCATTGAGACTTTTCCAGAAAGGTTTCTGACCCATAAGACAGTATTTCTCCTAGCCATCGCATCTCTTAAGAGATTTGGAGATCTCCAGACCCTGTTGGTGTCCCCTATGTGCCTTGAGTTTGCACCAGGGATGGTCAAGGCATTCTTAAATCCAAAGCCGGGCTATGTCCCTAAGGTGCCGACCAATATGCCGCTGCCTAAAGTCTTGAAAGCCTTCTTCCCTCCTCCTTTCAGAGATCAGAACCAGGAAAAGCTGAACCTTGTATGTCCAGTGAGAGCTCTGGATGCTTATGTCCACAGAGCTGCCCTGTGGAGGAAAACCAATCAGTTGTTTGTCTGTTTTGGATCGCCTAAGAAAGGACTTCCAGTGTCCAAGCAGACAGTTAGCAAGTGGATAGTCAAGTTCTCTGTCGAGTTCTCTGGCCAGCTCTTTAATTGAATCTACACGCTAGCATTCACTGAGAGAGCCATAGCATATGGTCTGCGGTTCTCAATCGCTTTTGTAAGCAGACTGTGCGGTCACAGTTATGAATATGCAACTACTGACATAAATTCCTTGTTTTTTTAAGAGATAATAGTGGTTAGCAAGCAAACAGTGTCAGAATGCCAGTCAGTCAAGTCCGAAGCAAGAAGCAAACCCCTAGCAACAATGTCTCAGATTGTCTTGACGGCAGATGCGAGAAAATAAACAGCAGTTTTCCGACTTTGAGCGATTCGTTAGTGTTTTGTACACGTCATATTAATCTTATGCAATTTTTTTACCACAATATTATTGTTGATAATTGTTGAGAGGGGCACTTTTTTTTTCATTTTGAAGAAGGGCAGGGGCTTGAACCCCCAGAACAGGGCTAGGACAATGAAACTGAAAGACCAAGTTTTAGACCACAATTTATCAGTATGGTGTAGGACCTTCTTTTGCGTCCAATACAGCATCAATTCGTCTTGGGATTTAGATACAAGTCCTTCACAGTGGCCACCGGGATTTTGAGCAATTCCTCTTCCAGAACAGTGACCAGGTCATTATGTGATGCTGGTGGAGGAAAATGTTTTCTGACTCCAAAATACCCCAAAGTGGCTCAAGAATATTTAGATCTGGTGACTGTGCAGACCATGGGAGATGTTCAACTTCACTTTCATGTTTCATCAAACCATTCTGTCACAAGTCTTGCTGTGTGTATTGGTGCATTATTATACTGATACAAGGGACCACCTTCAGGGTACAATGTTTAGTAGTCCTTGGCAGTGACGCACATCAAGTACAGTAGGGAATTCCATGATATCACTCTTCACTTTGGGCAGCAACAGTCCAGGTGTTAAAACTCTTTGGGGCTTCTCCACACCGTAACTCCCACGGATCTGGGAAAAACCATAAAGGTGGACTCATCAGAGAACAATACATGTTTCACATTGTCCACAGCCCAAGATCTGTACTGTTGGCACCATTGAAACAAACATTTGGCATTAGCATGAGTGACCAAAGATTTGGCTATAGCAGCCCGACAATAGCCCCTTTCACACAACAATACCGGTAAATTACCGTAAAATTACCAGAATGACTCTACCGGTAAATACACAAATATGCTGTTCACACAACCAACAGCGTTTTTTACTGGTAAGAGACCATTCACACATCAGCAGCAAAGTACCGGTAAATTCTGTGGTGTCAATCATCGGAAATGATCTTTAACCTGCAGTGTTTTTGGGGCCCTTGAGATGTTTTGACATGGCCATTTGTGCTTATTTCAGCTACTTATAACATACTATTGACCAACATGTAATTTTGCTGTATTCAGCACAAACTCTGCTACAATAATATGTGAGCAAAATGGATGTAAATGTGCATTTTTTAGAGAATAATGATTATACATGGTTTCTAAGTTTTGGGAAAAAAACTGTCACCATAATAAGGCCATAAAACACATACTGAATAGTTGTTCACAAGACTTTTGAGTTATCAATCTTGAGGGCTAGTATTTTTACTACAGAATGGTGTGAAAATCATTTTGACAACTCATTCACGAACAACAATATAATGATTTAAATTTTGTAAGTCAGTTTTTGTGCCAGCAATGCTGTATGCGTGGGAGTGTTCATGGCCATGAATATTTATGTGATTCACACCAGGAGTTTAGACAAAAGACACTCCCCTCAATGACTAATGGCCCATCAAAGTGGAATGCTTTGAGGCAGCCTGAACAAAGAATGTGAGGAGATTCAAATATTTTAATCTGTTTAATCTATGTGGAGGAACTAAATGTTGTGCCTCACAGGACCACAGTGCTACATATATAAACATATACAGTACTGGTCAAAAGATTGGACACAGTACTATTTTTTATATTTTTGAAAGAAGTCTCTTATGCTTATCAAGCCTGCATGTATTTGATCAAAAATACAGAAAAAAACAGTGATATTGTTTTTCCATTGAGTAGTATCGCATATCGATATCGCATATTGCATTAGCAATTCTGTGGAATAGCAGTAGGGCAGACAGAACACAGAATATCCTTGTATGCTGATGATGTCATTTTATTCATGTCAAATTTAAGTAAATCAATTCCGGCTGTGTCACAGATAATTAAAACATTTGGTGATATCTCGGGATATAAGGTGAATAATACAAAATCTTCTATATTACTGCTCAATTCAAATGAAAGAAGGAATCCAATTTCAGAGGTAATTCAATTTAATGTTGTTGAGCAGTTTAAATATTTGGGTGTATAGATTTTGCCAAGACTGGAAAACATTGTTGATGCTAATTATGAACCTTTAATGTTGGAAATGAATGAGTCAATGGATGGATGCATGTCTCTACCAGTATCTATAATTGGAAGAATTAATATTTTAAAAATGAATATACTACCCAAACTACTTTATTTATTTCAAAATATTCCTCTACCACCACATTCAGATTTGTTCTCAAAAATCAAAACCATGTTTGTCAGATTTACATGGAACAATAGGAGGGCAAGACACAGGGCTGAGGTCTGTTATGTTCTACATTTCAACGAGTCTCCACATTGGACTGAAATGGAATTTTACAATCTTCCTCTACCTCTTCCCTCATACATATACTCAGACACAGCAAAAGAACTATAGAAACAAACTAAAAACCCAACTGTAAAACATATGTTAAAGATATGGTATGACGTACAAAAATATTTAAAGGAACCACATTCATTATCTTAATATAGTCCAATAGGGGGTAATCAGTTCTTTGTACCAGGAAGAGCGAACGCTACATATAAATTGTTGGACTCTACGGGACTTAAAATGATCCAAGATCTTTATTTGACAGGTTCTGATATTATGATGTCTTTTGAGGAGCTGAGGTTTAAGTTCAGCCTCAATAGGAAGCATTTTTTCAAATACCTCCAGCTTAGAAGCTTTGTCAAAGCAAATCAAGCTAATGCACTTACTAGACCGCCACATTCATCTTTGGAGAAAAAAATGATAAAGGATAGTTTGAGAAAGGGTATCATATCTGAATTTTATGGGTTGCTGACATCTTATTCATCCGAAAATTCACAGTATAAGTTGAATGCATGGAAAGAAAACTTGCAATTTGAAGTTTCGGATGAGGATTGGAAAACAGCTTGTACTAAAGCTCACACTATGTCTATAAATACACGCCTTAAACTTATACAGTATAAATGGTTAATGCGGACATATGTAGCACCGGTGGAATTAAATAGATATAATAAAAGCATACCAGACACATGTACAAAATGTATAGAAAGCTAGAGGAACTTTGTTTCACTGTATTTGGCAATGCAAAAAAATTAATTCATTCTGGGAAGAGGTAAGAGATATAATTGAGAAGATTATTTCAAAACAAATATCACTGGACCCTAAGCTTTTTCTGTTGGGCTTATACCCAGAGAAACAAAATTATAGTAGAAACGAGCAAGTATTTATAGACCTTAGCTTGCTTTATGCCAAAAAATGTGTCGCTTTTTGAATGGACAAAGATTCACAGACCAAGTACTACTCAATGGATAAGACAGATGTTGTCAAGCCTTCCTTTAGAAAGGATAACTTACATATTGAAGGCTAAACAGCATGTATTTGAAAGCATATGGAGCCCTTTCATCAATTATATTAAGGATTTAGATTTAACAGATGAAGAAGTGGATGACTAATTTTTGTGGACAATGCAGGTTCCGACCTTGTAGAATTGATACATTCTTCAGCATATATTTGTTTTACTTTGCATTCATTACGACTACAATAGTCAATGTTGAATAGATTACCATTGTACAATAGAATAGCATTCTTGTTCTGAGTGTTGTTTTTTTGGGGGGGGGGCGGAGGGCAGGGGGGGGGGGGCTCTGAATTTGAATGAATGTAAATGAATGTAAAATGCTGTATTTCAAAGTGTTAAAAAGTGAAAATAAAATAAAAATATTGTTGAAAAAGAAGCAATTAATCAATCAAAAACTTACTTCAACTTTTTTCTAAAGCAAAATTAATTTCCTATTATCACTGAAAGCCGCTTTGAAGCTATCTGTGTTGTAAAAAGCGCTATATAAATGAAGGTGACTTGACTTGCAGTGTCACATGATCCTTCAGAAATCATTCTAATATGCTGATTTATTATCAATGTTGGAAACAGTTGCGCTGCTTAATATTTTTTTTTATAACTTGTGATACATTTTTCAGGATTCTTTGATGAATAAAAAGTTAAAAAGAACAGCATTTATTCAAAATAGAAATCTTTCCTAACAATATAAGTCTTTAGCCTACTATCACTTTTTTTTATCAATTTAACACGTCCTTGCTGAATAAAAGTATTTCTTTCTTTCAAAAAAAGAAAGAAAAAAATACTGACCCTAAACTTTTGAATGGTTGTGTATATTGATCAATGAATCAATGAATCCTGAAAAAATGTATCACAGGTAGCACAACTGTTTCCAACATTGAAAATAAATCAGCATATTAGAATGATTTCTGAAGGATCATGGGACACTGAAGACTGGAGTAATGATGATGGAAATTCAGCTTTGATCACATTAATAAATTACACTTTAAAATATATTCAAATAGAAAACAGTTATTTTAAATTGTAATGATATTTTACAATATTACCGTTTTTTCTGCATTTTTATTAAATAAATGCAGGCTTGATGAGCATAAGAGACTTCTTTCAAAAACATTAAAAATAGTAATGTTTCCAAACTTTTGACCGAGAACTGAAAATATAAAACAAAGAGATATATATAGCCTATATAATTCTACATATACCTATATAACCTATAAAGACAGCCTATATTGTATATAACTGTATGAACCTACACATAGTATAAGTCAACTGACTTATACTTTACAAAAATACTTAACATAAAACTTATATATATACACATACTTATATTTACACATGAAACAACATGTAGTGGTACAGAAGACAGTAGGAGTAACGAGAGTATTACAGAAGGAAGGCGGTTTGTAAAAGCCCACTCACCAACCTCTGAGTAACCTACTCGCTCACATAGTGTTACGGCTGCTAATGCAATTTACACATGAAACAACATGTAGTGGTACAGAAGACAGTAGGAGAAACGAGAGTATTACAGAAGGAAGGTGGTTGGTAAAAGCCCACTCACCAACCTCTGAGTAACCTACTCGCTCACATAGTGTTACGGCTGCTAATGCAATTTACACATGAAACAACGTGTAGTGGTACAGAAGACAGTGTACATAGGGAGAAACGAGAGTATTACAGAAGGAAGGCGGTTTGTAAAAGCCCACTCACCAACCTCTGAGTAACCTACTTGATCACATAGTGTTATGGCTGCTAATGCAATTTACACTTGAATCAGTGTGTAGTGGCACATAGTGGCACTATGTACACTTGAAGACAGTGTACATAGGGAGAAACGAGAGTATTACAGAAGGAAGGTGGTTTGTAAAAGCCCACTCACCAACCTCTGAGTAACCTACTCTCTCAAATAGTGTTACGGCTGCTTATGCAAGGGAGCATCAAAATGTCCAGGATGGAGGGGAGAGGGACACTGATGATCTTTGCAGCCCGATGGTCAGTGGGAGGTGGTCAACAGAGCACACACATCTGAACACAGTCACACATCTTTGTGCCACTCTTGAAAACAGTTCCTGTTCAACTAAAGACACAAGTGAACATTGCATGCTTGGCATTTCCATGGTGTTAATTGCCTTTTACCGCACACCACTTTGCAATGCACACAGATCTGACGACCAACCATAGCAACATTTCTGCCACCTGAGGCCAGCTCAGCTCCTGGAACTGGTACATGGTCACTACTGGTCCGTTTTGGTGCTGTTTTCTGTGATACACCACAGAGCTCTGTGTTAAGTTGCTCCATAAACTCTTTATGGGACATGTTACCATGTAGCTCTTTGTGCACAATGAAAGAGTTGGTGGAAGCAATGTCTAAGAAGTGTAGAAAAAGCTTTCTGTACCACTTCATGGTTTGTGCTGTGTTGTGTAATACTGCAACAGCTGATTAGACAGGTCAACGCTGCCCATGTGTTTGTTGTATCCAGTCATATGTGCAGGACATGGAAATGTCTTTGTCCTCCATGTGTCTTGTGATTTCACCTTCCTCTTTGCAGTGTCTCCTGTATAAGCAGAATGGATGGTAGAACAGACAGATACCGCTTGTGTGTCCATCCACTTCACAAATACAAGAGGTCCATCCCGAATCCATTTAATGGATCCGCTGGCTGATTTTTTAGAAAGTGAATTATCTGCATTCCGAGGGCAGTTCTTCCTGATGTCCCTGTAAGTCCCACATGCACCAAACTTCTTTGCAAACAAGTCTTTTAGGAGCTTTGGACTGTACACATGGTACCCAGAACCCAAAAATGTATGGTCCAAAAGAGATGTTACAGCATCATATGACGGTCCATGGCCTGTAGGAAAGTTGTTCTTTCCTGTGTACACAGAAATTCGATCCATTCGAAGAGTCTGCAAGAACAAACGCTTGAAACGCCACCTGGTTGGCTTGGCTTTCATGTACTGTGTCATTCCAGTGTTTGCTTTGCATGCCACCATTCTCTCATCCACAGCTAAATTTTTTCTAGGATGATAGATGGCTTTGCAAGCATGACGAATAGTGTCCATGAGAGGTTTGACCCTGAACAGACGGTCATGTTCAGCTGTGCCCCTCTTTCTGTCATTCTCCTTGTCTGTATCTGGGTGACTCATGTGCACATTCCATGAAATTGTCCGGTATCTGTCCCTAGACATAAACGTAGCTGGAAAAGGCACAGAGAAAACACTGCTCTGTCGCCGGTAGTCACTGATGGAGCTCACCATCAGGCCATGGCCCTGGTGAAGGCGCAGCCACATTCCTAAAAAAATAAAAACCTGTTAGCATACATTGTCCAAAGTAAACTGATGGGCAGTTAATGGGTATGGACACACAATGTATGTAAATATCTGTTGATGATGGGCTATAGGACGGACAAATATCTATTGATGCGACGTAGACCGCGAGTATCTGTTGATGGGCCATATAGACCGCACGTATTTTGTGCATTTCAAACATTTACACCTGTAGCCTATTCACAAACATCTGTACATTAGGCATAAGGCAGTATTTTAGCATGATAAGCTGTCATAAGCTAACCAAAACAAAATATATTACAAGTATACAGAGGCGGACAGTAGTGAAGTATTTTTACTTTCTACTCAAGTACATTTTTCAAGTATATATACTTTATTAGTGTTCTTCTTTGGAAAACTTTTACTTCACAACATTCCAAAGCATAATATTGTACTTTTTACTGCACTAAAAATAATTCACTACTGTCCGCCTCTGCAAATATGTTTAGAGAGTATCACATTACAAACACTTACACTTGAGCATACAGTGCATCCGGAAAGTATTCACAGCGCTTCACTTTTTCCACATTTTATGTTACAGCCTTATTCCAAAATGGATAAAATTCATTATTTTTTCCTCAATTCTACAAACAATACCCCATAATGACAACGTGAAAGAAGTTTGTTTGAAATCTTTGCAAATTTATTAAAAATAAAAAAATCACATGTACATAAGTATTCACAGCCTTTGCCGTGACACTCAAAATTGAGCTCAGGTGCATCCTGTTTCCACTGATCATCCTTGAGATGTCTCTACAACTTGATTGGAGTCCACCTGTGGTAAATTCAGTTGATTGGACATGATTAGGCACACACCTCTCTATATAAGGTCCCACAGTTAACAGTGCATGTCAGAGCACAAACCAAGCCATGCAGTCCAAAGAATTGTTTGTAGACCTCCGAGACAGGATTGTATCGAGGCACAGATCTGGGGAAGGGTACAGAAAAATTTCTGCAGCATTGAAGGTCCCAATGAGCACAGTGGCCTCCATCATCCATAAATGGAAGAAGTTTGGAACCACCAGGACTCTTCCTAGAGCTGGCCGCCTGGCCAAACTGAGCGATCGGGGGAGAAGGGCCTTAAGTCAGGGAGGTGACCAAGAACCCGATGGTCACTCTGACAGAGCTCCATCGTTTCTTTGTGGAGAGAGGAGAACCTTCCAGAAGAACAACCATCTTTTGCAGCACTCCACCAATCAGGCCTGTATGGTAGAGTGGCGAGACGGCACATGACAGCCCGCCTAGAGTTTGCCAAAAGGCACCTGAAGGACTCTCAGACCATGGGAAACAAAATTCTCTGGTCTGATGAAACAAAGATTTAACTATTTGGCCTGAATGGCAAGTGTCATGTCTGGAGGAAACCAGGCACCGCTCATCACCTGGCCAATTGGTATTGGCCAGGTGATGAGCGGTGCCATGCTACAGTGAAGCATGGTGGTGGCTGCATCATGCTGTGGGGATGTTTTTTAGTGGCAGGAACTGGGAGACTAGTCAGGATCAAGGGAAAGATGAATGCAGCAATGTACAGAGACATCCTTGATGAAAACCTGCTCCAGAGCGCTCTGGACCTCAGACTGGGGCGACGGTTCCAACAGGACAACGACCCTAAGCACACAGCCAAGATAACAAAGGAGTGGCTACGAGACAACTCTGTGAATGTCCTTGAGTGGCCCAGCCAGAGCCCAGACTTGAACCTGATTGAACCTCTCTGGAAAGATCTGAAAATGGCAGTGCACCGACACTCCCCATCCAACCTGATGGAGCTTGAGAGGTCCTGCAAAGAAGAATGGGAGAAACTGCCCAAAAATAGGTGTGCCAAGCTTGTAGCATCATACTCAAAAAGACTTGAGGCTGTAATTGGTGCCAAAGATGCTTCAACAAAGTATTGAGCAAAGGCTGTGAATACTTATGTACATGTGATTTTTTTTTTTTTTTTTAAATACATTTGCAAAGATTTCAAACAGACTTCTTTCACGTTGTCATTATGGTAAGATATCCGTAAGATATCTTGTTATCCGTAACAAAGGGTATTGTTTGTAGAATTGAGGAAAAAAATAATGAATTTAATCCATTTTGGAATAAGGCTGTAACATAACAAAATATGGAAAAAGTGAAGAGCTGTGAATACTTTCCGGATGTACTGTATATACGAATATTTGTAAGCGACATCATAAGGCAATATTTCTGTCAAAAGCTAGCCAAAACTAGGCAAAATATAGTCTGAAAATTCACAGATTATCAGAAAAAGAATTATATACAGTGGGGAGAACAAGTATTTGATACACTGCCGATTTTGCAGGTTTGCCCACTTACAAAGCATGTAGAAGTCTGTAATTTTTATCATAGGTACTCTTCAACTGTGAGTGACGGAATCTAAAATAAAAATCCAGAAAATCACATTGTATAATTTTTAAGTAATTCATTTGCATTTTATTGCATGACATAAGTATTTGATACATCAGAAAACCAGAACTTAATATTTGGTACAGAAACCTTTGTTTGCAATTAAATCAAATCAAATCAAATCACCTTTATTTATATAGCGCTTTTTACAATGGCAATTGTTTCAAAGCAGCTTCACAGTGGTAACAGGAAAATAATGCAACGGAATTTGATTCGGCTGTACAGCCGCTCTGGAGAAAACGGTGAAGTCATCCAGCTCATTTCAATTATCATATAGTGTCAATGCGGGCGGATCAGTAATATAGTTGAAATTTAGGTGTCCCCAACTGAGCAAGCCAAAAGCCAAAGGCGACGGTGGCAAGGAACCAAAACTCCTTCAGGGCCAGAATGGAGAAAAAAAACCTTGGGAGAAACCAGGCTCAGTCGGGGTGCCAGTTCTCCTCTGGCCGACGAACAAATAGTGTATGATTATGATTCTGGCAACATTACAGGTCAGAAGTCATATTAGATAAATAGATATTCGTAGGATTATTCGAAAGATTGGAGTTGTCACGCCGGGGACGGGTTTAATTAGGATGTCGTGTCGATGCGGCATTTACAGGGGGGAGTTTAATTGACACTATTGTCTCTACAGACACTTCAGGGATATGGTCGTCATGTCCAGGCTAAGGTCCACCATCTGGTCTGGATACGGCCCGGATCCGGCCTACTGCAGTAAACCTCGGGATAAACAGAGAGACTAACATTAGCGTAGATGCCATTCTTCTTATGATGTAACGAGTACATCAGGTGTTATTGGAAGTGTTCCCGGTTCCGGCTGACCTAGTTAATGCAGCCTAAAACAATCATTTAACTGATTTGAATAATAGAAATTAAAAATGTTTTATGTGTATGCCATAGTAAAGAGATGTGTTTTTAGTCTAGATTTAAACTGACAGAGTGTGTCTGCTTCCCGAACAATGCTAGGAAGACTGTTCCAGAGTTTAGGTGCTAAATAGGAAAAGGACCGACCGCCTGCAGTTGATTTTGATATTCTAGGTCTTATCAACTGGCCAGAATTTTGAGACCGCAATAAACGTGATGGAGTATAATGCGTTAAGAGCTCGCTCAAGTACTGGGGCGCTAAACCATTTAGTGCTTTGTAGGTAATCAGCAAGATTTTAAAATGTATACGATGTTTAATAGGGAGCCAATGCAGTGTTGACAGAACCGGGCTAATATGGTCATACTTCCTGGTTCTAGTAAGAACTCTAGCTGCTGCGTTTTGGACCAGCTGCAGTTTATTTATTAAGCGAGCAGGGCAACCACCCAGTAGAGCATTACAATAATCTAGCCTTGAGGTCATGAACGCATGAACTAACTGTTCAGCGTTTTGCATTGAAAGCATGTGCCGTAATTTAGATATATTTTTAAGATGGTAGAATGCAGTTTTACAGATGCTAGAAACGTGGCTTTCAAATGAGAGATTGGTATCAAAGAGCACACCCAGGTTCCTAACTGACGACGAGGACTTGACAGAGCAGCCATCGAGTGTTAGACAGTATTCTAGGTTACTACTTGTGGAGTTTTTTTGTCCAATGATTAAAAATTCAGTTTTTTCTGAATTAAGTTGCAGGAAATTACTAGTCATCCAATTTTTTATATCAGCTATGCATTCTGTTAATCTTGTGAATCGGTAAGTTTCGTCAGGGCGTGAAGAAATATAGAGCTGAGTATCGTCAGCATAACAATGAAAATTAACGCCATGCTTCCTAATAATATCTCCCAGTGGTAGCATGTACAGGGTGAAAAGCAACGGTCCTAGCACTGAGCCCTGCGGTACTCCATACTGAACTTGTGTTCGGTGTGACATCTCTTCATTTACTGCTACAAACTGATAACGGTCAGATAAGTATGATTTAAACCATGCCAATGAAGTTCCACTAATGCCAACATAATTTTCGAGTCTATTCAAAAGAATATTGTGGTCGATAGTATCGAATGCAGCGCTAAGATCGAGTAACACTAATAGAGATATACAACCACGATCGGATGATAAGAGTAAATCATTTGTTACTCTGATGAGAGCAGTCTCAGTACTATGATACGGTCTAAATCCTGACTGGAAATCCTCACAGATACCATTTCTTTCTAAAAAGGAGCATAATTGTGAGGACAATTACAGAGATCATACATTTCCTGTAGTTCTTGACCAGGTTTGCACACACTGCAGCAGGGATTTTGGCCCACTCCTCCATACAGACCTTCTCCAGATCCTTCAGTTTCGGGGCTGTCGCTGGGCAATATGGACTTTCAGCTCCCTCCGAAGATTTTCTATTGGGTTCAGGTCTGGAGACTGGCTAGGCCACTCCAGGACCTTGAGATGCTTCTTACGGAGCCACTCCTTAGTTGCCCTGGCTGTGTGTTTCGGGTCTTTGTCATCCTGGAAGACCCAACCACGACCCATCTTCAATGCTCTTACTGAGGGAAGGAGGTTGTTGGCCAAGATCTCGCGATACATGGCCCCATCCATCCTCCCCTCAATACGGTGCAGTCGTCCTGTCCCCTTTGCAGAAAAGCATCCCCAAAGAATGATGTTTCCACCTCCATGCTTCACGGTTGGGATGGTGTTCTTGGGGTTGTACTCATCCTTCTTCTTCCTCCAAACACGGCGAGTGGAGTTTAGACCAAAAAGCTCTATTTTTGTCTCATCAGACCACATGACCTTCTCCCATTCCTCCTCTGGATCATCCAGATGGTCATTGGCAAACTTCAGACGGGCCTGGACATGCGCTGGCTTGAGCAGGGGGACCTTGCGTGCGCTGCAGGATTTTAATCCATGATGGCGTAGCGTGTTACTAATGGTTTTCTTTGAGACTGTGGTCCCAGCTCTCTTCAGGTCATTGGCCAGGTCCTGCCGTGTAGTTCTGGGCTGATCCCTCACCTTCCTCATGATCATTGATGCCCCACGAGGTGAGATCTTGCATGGTGCCCCAGACCGAGGGAGATTGACCGTCATCTTGAACTTTTTCCATTTTCTAATAATTGCGCCAACAGTAGTTGCCTTCTCACCAAGCTGCTTGCCTATTGTCCTGTAGCCCATCCCAGCCTTGTGCAGGTCTACAATTTTATCCCTGATGTCCTTACACAGCTCTCTGGTCTTGGCCATTGTGGAGAGGTTGGAGTCTGTTTGGTTGAGTGTGTGGACAGGTGTCTTTTATACAGGTAGCGAGTTCAAACAGGTGCAGTTAATACAGGTAATGAGTGGAGAGCAGGAGGGCTTCTTAAAGAAAAACTAACAGTCTGTGAGAGCCAGAATTCTTACTGGTTGGTAGGTGATCAAATACTTATGTCATGCAATAAAATGCAAATTAATTATTTAAAAATCATACAATGTGATTTTCTGGATTTTTGTTTTTTAGATTCCGTCTCTCACAGTTGAAGTGTACCTATGATAAAAATTACAGACCTCTACATGCTTTGTAAGCAGGAAAACCTGCAAAATCGGCAGTGTATCAAATGCTTGTTCTCCCCACTGTAACACTAAACAACTTACTCCGAACTTATATCCTCGGCAGGATCAATTTGCTCTTCAAAATGCAACCTTTCATCGTCTGAGTTGCAATCTTCCTCAGAGGAAAAGGTGAATTCTTCCTCGCTGTCCAGAATCGTCTGAAGGGCCTCTTTACCAGAGTAGCGTGCCGTCCTCAAAATGCGATGAATGTTCAGTGAATCTGATGTAGAAACTTCTTGTTTTTGTGGCATTGACCGGGGGCGTGTGCAATGCATATAGATCACCCGAACTATTTACCATGTGAATGACGCCGGGGGCGTGGCGGTCTTAGCTCATTACAGATAATAAAATTAGAAGAGAAAGACTGTATCTCTCCTTGGTTTCAAACGGATTACATAAACTGAGAATATTTGTTTTTGATTTGACTTACTTCATTTAAAAGTAGACATTCCAAGCGTTATGTAGACATCTATTTTGTCTGTGTGGCAAGTATTTGCTAAGTTTCAAGTTTTCAGACGCATTTCAGAATCGACTTCACTCAGAAAGAGACAGCTGAACGTGCATCACATTCGTTTTATTTATTTTACGAAAAGCACAACATTTTGTTTTTATTGTGTGTATACACAAATAAAAGTAGATACTTAACAGTTTTTATTTATGTATAACACATATGTATGATAAAAATCGACAGAGTTATTTGAATCTCTTTGGCACTGTCGACCTCAAGGGGTTAAACGCTGCGCTACGTCTTCATCCGCCCGCATGAGGAGAAGCGCTTTAGTTTCACTATCTGTTCAATTTGACAACATATTTTTGATGTCTGAGTGACAGGCATAACAGATGATCAAACAGAATGCATGTTTGCTCTTAAAAACACATAGTATCCAACTGCAGAGCCACAGTGCTGATGAGTGGAAAAGAAGGCTGGGTCTCGAGCGCGACACGTTGAAAAAGCTGCGGTCAAAGATGATCATTTAGCGCATATTAAAATAGAAAAACTATTAAAAACCTTGCTGTAAACAGCATGGAGTAATCACATCATCTTCATAAGTCTTTATGATTGGCCCAAAGCAGACTTCTTACGCCAGCGCGTTCTGATTTCATACGTAAATATACCGTTAATCTTCATTCTGCATTCACACAGAGCATATTACCGGTAATTTACTGGTAATGTTACAACTTCCTTTACTGGTAAATTACCGGAACGTCTCGGTTACATATGTAACCCTCGTTCCCTGAAGGAGGGAACGGAGATGCCACGTTGGAGACCGACGAATAGGAATCTCGCCAGAGGCCAATGTAACCCGGGTAACCCTGGCCACCAGTAAATGAGTTAAGTTGTAAAAAGTTAAGAAAAGGAAAGGAAAAAAAGTGTTCTAGAAGGTAAAGAGATTGACACTCCTGTGAGCCAATAGTAGCGGTGCATTCAGCGTGAGCAGACGTTCAGAGCAGATCAGACGAGACAGCAGGAGTGTTTCTCCAGAAACTCCTTGCGCTAAACATTAATCTAACGAAAATTGTGATTGAGTGCACTTGGAAAGTTGGACTTTGGACTTTGGATGTCAGCCTGAACTGTTGTCATTGGAGAGAGACAGAGAGTGTGAAGTGGAAATGAAGGAGTAGAGATGGATTGGATCCCAGAGTGTTGTGAATAATCTAAAATAGTGATTCTATCTTGCTTTGGCTGGGTTTTTTTGTTCTCTTTCTTTCTATGTGCTCTCCTGTGAGAGTTTCCTGTTTTGTGCCAAATACAATCCTTCGGAGAGGAATCGTCTGTATTGGACGCGATTAAATGTGCACAAATGGCGAGCTGCTCACGGACCCGTTTTCCCTTTGAACTATGATTTTGAAATCATCAACTGGTAGGAGAATTCCAGTTTTTCTTGTTTTTTGGACACAAGACTTTATTTCATTGAATTTGTTTGATTTTTCCTTTCGAAAAGGAGAGACTTTATTTTTTGAACTTAAACTGATCGAAAGAGAGTTTAACAACTCTGATCAGCTGAGTCGATTCATTCATGGACTCAACCGAGTCCGAGTCAGTTCAACCGAGTCAGTTCGTTGGTTTCTGCATTTCCAATTCATATTATTGAATGTTCTGTTTACTTTTTGAAGGAAAAGTGATTTATTGGAAGGAGTTCTGAATTATATTCTGTGTTTTGTGTCAAATCAAATATCTAATTACTTTTCTTTCGTACATTTGGGTTATTGAATGTTATATTTAGTTTGAGGGTTATTATTGTAAATTACTTTGGTCAAATTGAAAGAGACAGACACAGTATTGTTTTTTTATTTATTTACACATTGTGTGAAAAGTGTGAAACCTCATTGAATCAAATAGCTGTTAGGCTGTTAAATTCTTGTCCTAGAAGAAACAACAGAAGAATTGACAATTGTTTTAATTACTGACTGTTATTAATTGATTGTTCACACCTGTGATTTATCTCACTGAAACAAATTACAAAAAGAGAACAATTTAAGATTCAATATCAATATAATCTTCAATCTGAACCAGAACAAAATTGTCGACTATTCACTAACCTATCGCATCTTCACCTCCCTCCAGTAGACGTTCCTTGCTTCTGATTCAGTTGGCCCATACTGAACATCATTACTGGGTGTAGTGCATCAGTTACGTTGCACGCTACATGCTACACCAATCTACTTCGAGTGTAACTAAACGAGCCAATGCACATTGGCATGCAATGATTGCAGCAGCTGCTCTGCCTCACATGAGCAGCAGGTGCGTTGCATTAATCAGGTTTTCGCTGAGGAGCCGAGCCGGTGACCTGGCACCCCCGCGGGGTACAGCAGTCATGGCGACGGGACGTGACGTCTCTGTTCCCTCCTTCAGGGAATGGGGGTTACATACATAACCAAGACGTTCCCATTCAGTCGGTCACTTCCAACGCCACGTCGGAGACCGACGAATAGGAATCCCTACCAAAACACCATGACCGCTGTCCCCTTCCAGTGCCCTGTGTGAGCCTCCTGAACTCTCTTACCTGACGAGACAGGGCTGATACAGAGAATGTCCATCACTGCTGTTCGGCATGACCCAATCAGTGACTATTGGATAACACTGGGAAAGCGTGCCTTTGGGATCCCCGCAGGGTCACTCATATGGTACCCAGCCTAATACCGGCTCTCAAGGGTTCAGCAGGAATAGGCCTGGCGCCAGACGCTGCGCCACGTCCGGCACCGAGGGTGATGGAGGACTCGACAGGATTTGCTCTGGAGAATATAAGCGCCTTAGTTCAGGGCACTGCAAGCCGACAAAGAGCCCGGGCCTCTCGATGCTTCTACCCGTTTGAGATGAGAACACAGGAGGATACCGGCTCTACACGAAGGCTATAGTCAAGTCAAGTCACCTTC
Organism: Coreius guichenoti; assembly: GCA_039654105.1. NCBI lineage: Eukaryota > Metazoa > Chordata > Actinopteri > Cypriniformes > Gobionidae > Coreius > Coreius guichenoti. Next base: position 25,524,212 of record CM077188.1, on the reverse strand, counting down.
ATATATATAGCGCTTTTCACAACACAGCTTGCTTCAAAGCAGCTTTACAGTGATAATAGGAAATTAATTTTGTTTTAGATGAAAAGCTTAAGTTTTTGATTGATTAATTTCTGTTGTAAAAACTGTAAACAACACTATCCTCAACTAAAACAGAAAATCCCCAATGCGTACCGCACCGCAATAGCACCTGGTGGCCAGAGAACGAAACCATTAAATAGGTTTTAAATAGTTTTGAAACTATACCATCATTGTCCCCGCGCAAACCCCAAAAAAGGCGAGTCTGTGAAAACGGCGACGGCATGTACGCAAGCATTACGTGTTTAGCCTATAGGCAAGCGTGTTTGACTACGTATGTGTGCATATGTGTTTTTATCTGTACTGAGGGGAAGGGAAGGGAAGGGAAGGAAGCCTTCACAGGGGAGAGTCTAGTTGACACGGTCTCTGCCGACACTTCAGGTCTGCGTTTTGGTCGTGTCTAGGAGCAGGTCCACCATCTGATCTGGATCCGGCCAACTACAGTAAACCTCGAGATAAACAGAGAGACTAACATTAGCGTAGATGCCATTCTTTTTATGATGTAACGAGTACATCAAGTGTTCCCGGTTCTGGCTGACCTAGTTAATGCAGCCTAACAATCAATTAACTGATTTGAATAATAGAAATTGATAATGTTCTATGTGTATGCCATAGTAAAGAGATGTGTTTTTAGTCTAGATTTAAACTGACAGAGTGTGTCTGCTTCCCAAACAATGCTAGGAAGACTGTTCCAAAGTTTAGGTGCTAAATAGGAAAAGGATCGACCGCCAGCAGTTGATTTTGATATTCTAGGTATTATCAACTGGCCAGAATTTTGAGACCGCAATAGACGTGATGGAGTATAATGCGTTAAGAGCTCGTTCAAGTACTGGGGAGCTAAGCCATTTAGTGCTTTGTAAGTAACAAGCAAGATTTTCAAATTTATACAATGTTTAATAGGGAGCCAATGCAGTGTTGACAGAACTGGGCTAATATGGTCATACTTCCTGGTTCTAGTAAGAACTCGAGCTGCTGCGTTTTGGACCAGCTGCAGTTTATTTATTAAGCTAGCAGGGCAACCACCAAGTAGAGCACTACAATAATCTAGCCTTGAGGTCGCATGAACTAACTGTTCAGCATTTTGCATTGAAAGCATGTGCCATAATTTGCATGTGCCATAATTTAGATATATTTTTAAGATGGAAAAATGCAGATTTACAGATGCTAGAAACGTGGCTTTCAAATGAAAGATTGGTATCAAAGAGCACACCCAGGTTCCTAACTGACGACGAGGACTTGACAGAGCAGCCATCAAGTGTTAGACAGTATTCTAGGTTACTACGTGCAGAGGTTTTTTGTCCAATAATTAAAAATTCAGTTTTTTTAGAATTAAGTTGTAGGAAATTACTAGTCATCCAATTTTTTACATCCGTTATGCATTCCGTCAATCTTGTGAATTGGTAAGTTTTGTCAGGGCGCAAAGAAATATAGAGCTGAGTGTTGTCAGCATAACAATGAAAACTAATGCCATGCTTCCTAATGATATCTCCCAAGGGTAGCATGTACAGGGTGAAAAGCAACGGTCCTAGCACTGAGCCTTGCGGTACTCCATACTGAACTTGTGATCGGTATGACATCTCTTCATTTACTGCTACAAACAGATAGTGGTCAGATAAGTATGATTTAAACCATGCCAATGCAATTTCACTAATGTCAACATAATTTTCGAGTCTATTCAAAAGAATGTTGTGGTCGATAGTATCAAATGCAGCGCTAAGGTCGAGTAACACTAATAGCGAGATACAATTGCAATCAGATGATAAAAGCAAATCATTTGTAACTCTAATGAGAGCAGTCTCAGTACTATGATACGGTCTAAATCCTGACTGGAAATCCTCAAAGATATCATTTCTTTCTAAAAAGGAGCATAATTGGGAAGACACTGCCTTTTCTAGTATTTTTGACAGAAAGGGTAGATTTGAGATTGGCCTGTAATTGACTAATTCTGTAGGCTCAAGTTGTGGTTTTTTAATAAGTGGTTTAATAATAGCCAGCTTAAAAGTTTTCGGCACATATCCTAATGACAAAGATGAATTAATGATATTAAGAAGTGGATCTATGACCTCTGGAAGCATCTCTTTCAGTAGCTTAGTCGGTATAGGGTCGAGCATACATGTTGTTGATTTAGATGATTTAATGAGTTTAGCCAATTCTTCCTCTCCTATAGCAGTGAATGAATGGAATTTTTTCTCAGTGACACTGTCTGATGTGATACTGTAGTAGATGGTTGTATAGTTATAATTTTCTTCCTAATATTATCAATCTTGCACGTAAAGAAGTTCATAAAGTCATTACAGCTGTGCTGTTTGCAAACGTTAGAAGTTGAAGCTTTATTTCTTGTTAATTTAGCCACTGTATCAAATAAATACCTAGGGTTGTGTTTGTTTTCTTCTAAGAGAGTCAAAAAATAAGCAGATCTAGCAGTTTTTACGGCCTTTCGGTATGCAATCATGCTCTCTTTCCACGAAATGCGAAAAACCTCCAGTTTTGTTTTCTTCCAGCTGCGCTCCATTTTTCTGGCTGCTGTTTTAAGGGCCCAAATGTGCTCGTTGTACCACGGCGTTGGACTATTTTCTTTAATCTTCTTTAAGTGCAGAGGAGCAACTGTGTCTAAAGTGCTGGAAAAGATAGAGTCAATAGTTTCTGTTGCAACATCGAGTTCTTCTAGGCTATCTGGGATGCTGAGGAGATGGAACTGATGAGGACGATTATTTACAAAGCAATCTTTAGTGGTAGTGGTGATTGTCCTGCCATATGTGAAACGAGGGGACAGTTTTTATGGCCTTTTGGTATGCAATCATGCTCTCTTTCCACGAAATGCGAAAAACCTCCAGTTTTGTTTTCTTCCAGCTGCGCTCCATTTTTCTGGCTGCTGTTTTAAGGGCCCGAGTGTGCTCGTTGTACCACGGCGTTGGACTATTTTCTTTAATCTTCTTTAAGTGCAGAGGAGCAACTGTGTCTAAAGTGCTGGAAAAGATAGAGTCAATAGTTTCTGTTGCAACATCGAGTTCTTCTAGGCTATCTGGGATGCTGAGGAGATGGAACTGATAAGGACGATTATTTACAAAGCAATCTTTAGTGGTAGTGGTGATTGTCCTGCCATATGTGAAACGAGGGGACGGCTTTGCAGTCTTGGCTAAATTAAGTAAACACTGAACAAAATTATAAACGCAACACTTTTGTTTTTGCCTCCATTTTTCATGGTCAAAGATCTAAGACTTTTTCTATGTACACAAAAGGCCTATTTCTCTTAAATATTGTTCACAAATCTGTCTAAATCTGTGTTAGTGAGCACTTCTCCTTTGCTGAGATAATCCATCCACCTCACAGGTGTGGCATATCAAGATGCTGATTAGACAGCATGATTATTGCACAGGTGGGCCTTAGGCTGGCCACAATAAAAGGCCACTCTAAAATGTGCAGTTTTACTGTATTGGGGGGGTCCGGGGGGTCCAAAAAAAAAGTAAATATCTGGTGCGACCACCATTTGCCTCACGCAGTGCAACACATCTCCTTCGCATAGAGTTGAGGTTGTTGATTGTGGCCTGTGGAATGTTGGTCCACTCCTCTTCAATGGCTGTGCGAAGTTGCTGGATATTGGCAGGAACTGGAACACGCTGTTGTATACGCCGATCCAGAGCATCCCAAACATGCTCAATGGGTGACATGTCCGGTGAGTATGCTGGCCATGCAAGAACTCGGATGTTTTCAGCTTCCAGGAATTGTGTACAGATCCTTGCAACATGGGGCCATGCATTATCAGCCATAAGCCGTAAAGCCAATGCTGAAGTGGTCTCATATGAAGAATCTGATTCAGCATAAGCACACACCATTACAGTGGGCTCAGCATCATCCTCATTTCCAAAGCACAACAGCCCTCTCTCCGATGCAGCGATTGACATCTGATCCTCAGCTGAAGCCCTGAACGAAACGCTAGGTTCCCCCATAAGAAGGACCAGCAATTCCATCCAGAAGCTGCACAGTTTGCAATACACTAGAAGGGGAGGGGTCCTAGGGGGTTGGATCCCCGAAGGAGAAGCTCTCCCCTCCTCAGGTCACCCAAACTATTTCACCAAAGTAGACCTCTCCTGGTGGCCACCAGGGAGGGCGCTACAACAGGAAATAGGCAAGGGGACAGCACACCTAGAGCACTGAGCGAGCGCTGGGTTGCCATGACAACCCGCGCTGCAGCCCAGCACATGGCATGCTGAGAAGTGAGAGGTCCGTCCGGGTTTTCCCCGGCGGAAAGCTCTCGCTTGTCTCCTCGGTCTCCCAGAATGTTGAGCAGACTTACGGCTGTGCTTTTACACACAAGCGGCGGCTGGCCAACAGCAGAGGGGACTCAAGCTTTCCAGAGAAAGAAGAGTCGACTGGTGTGTTGATATGGTCATGTTCTCATGCAAAAACATGAACCACCCATGAACACCGTCTCAGCATGCATATGCCTAGGCTTGTGAGACAGTGATCGTGGCCGTCAGTGAGGACAGGAAACGACCACATCCAGAAACACACAGGTAGAATGTCATCTTTAAAAAGCTCTACCTGTGTAAGCTCTTTTAAGGAAACTGCTCTCCTTGGTGCTGAAGCACGCAAGGGGAATGGTCGTGGCGACACAGACAGGGAATGTGCAGCCTGTTGTGCGCACTCTCTTTCTCATAGAAAGCGCCATCTTACCAGCCGTGAGAGCGGCTTTTCAGTGCTCTCCACAGCGCGCCGAACCAGCTGAGAACAGCCTTTTTTTTTTTGCTCAATAGAAACAAAATAGAAAAAGAAAGAGAGAAGAGAAGAGAAGAGAAAATCGACCCGCTGCAGTGCCGTCACGCCAACACCAGACGAGGAAAGGTCCACTCGAAGAGCTTGACTCGTTATAATGCAGAAGCGCTTTATTTTTGAAAAGGTCCTTTTTACACATGATCTGTTAATGGTAATTTACCAGTAAAGACTGTATGTGTGAAAGGGGCTATTGAATATTGACTCTGTGGAGTTGGGCAGCTGTGGTTTTATGTTTTTATTTTTTGGATACAATCCAGGTTAGTACCTGGACATCCCTTTCATCCCTCTTGCGCCAACAGTTACTCCTGTTGGTTGTGGTTCGTCCTACGTGATGGTCTCGGTTACGTATGTAACCCTCGTTCCCTGAGGAGGGAACGGAGACGTAACGTCAGTGACTGACGAATGGGGGTTTCGCCTAGAAGCCTATCATCTTCGAGATCTAGAAAACGCCCAATGGCAGAGCCAATGCCATGGGCATGCGGAATTTGCATAGCGTGACTCCGCCCCACAGCGTGGGTATATAAGGAAGTACGCTGGCAACATCGCATTATTGTTGCCAGCGATGGCAACATCGCATTACCTGCTGAGGAGCCAAGACTGAACTCCCGGCTGTTCCAGCGGTACAGAGGAAGTGGCAGAGGGACGTTACGTCTCCGTTCCCTCCTCAGGGAACGAGGGTTACATACGTAACCGAGACGTTCCCTTTCGTTCAGTCACTCCGAGTAACGTCAGTGACTGACGAATGGGGGTCCCAATGTAATCACGCCACTCGGCTGTCATCCAGTGCCCTGCTTAAGCGTGAGCTCCCTGTCGTAAGCTAGTACGGACGAAGGACTCCCACTTAACACAGGAATACCAAGGTACACTGGGAAGCATATTCCAGGTGGAAGTATGCACCAAGCGCCTACCCGTAGGGAGGACTTAAGGATACACATATGACCCGCGAGGAGCTGCATATGGAAGAACTCTGGGGTAACCAGCCGAAGGTGGAAGAATTTTATCCACATGCTATACACATGCTCGGAGAGGCTTACAGTGGAAATACACATGCGGGGGTCGCCCATGGGGGGAACCATGCACACGGTGGCACCTAGCCTAACACGAGGGCCTGGCCGAGTGGGCAAACGCACTGGTGTCGGCATCGACAGTGCTGGAGGAACTCAGGGCTTCAGGGAAACTACCTGAGGAAAATATCGCACGTATCCAGTCCGTGGAGTGGAATGGCGAGCAAGTGAAGACACCTGAGCCTAGTCCATTACCGGCCACTAGTAGAGGTGAGTACATGAGAGGACACTGGCTCCACTCGGAGATTATAGAATCTGGCGAATGTGTTGGGTGTCACCCAGCCTGCAGCTCTGCAGATGTCTGTTAGGGAGGCGCCATGCGCTAAAGCCCAAGAAGAGGCCACACTCCAGGTGGAGTGCGCCCTGACCCCTAGGGGGCATGGACGCAGTCTGTAAGGACCCTGCGTCTGGTAAGCCAAGACAATGGCGTCCACTATCCAGTGAGACAACCTTTGCTTGGAGAGAGCCTTTCCCTTCAGCTTCCCACCATAACAGACAAAGAGCTGGTCTGAGGTCCTGAAACACTGCGTTCTGTCTACGTAAGCACAGAGGGCGCGTACTGGACAGAGCAGTGCCAAGGCTGGGTCTGCCTCCTCCAAAGGCAGCGCTTGCAGGTTCACCACCTGGTCCCTGAACGGAGTGGTGGGAACCTTGGGTACATATCCAGGCCGGGGTCTCAGGATCACATGAGAGTTGGCCAGCCCGAATTCCAGGCATGCTTCGTCAACCGAAAATGCCTGCAGGTCCCCTACCCTCTTGATGGAGGCCAAAGCGATCAGGAGCGCTGTCTTCATAGACAGGAACTTAAGCTCGACTGACCGCAATGGCTCGAAGGGAGCCCTCTGCAGAGCACTTAAAACTACTGAGAGGTCCCAAGAGGGTACGAGGGGAGCGCGAGGAGGATTCAGTCTCCTCGCTCCCCTCAGGAACCTGATGACCAGGTCGTGCTGACTTACCTTTTTCGTCTCCACAAGGTCGTGGTAGGCAGATATAGCGGCCACATAAACCTTGAGGGTGGAAGGAAACAGCCTTCGTTTCAACCCTTCTTGGAGGAATGAGAGCACGGACGAGAAGAACACCAGGTGACGAAGAGGTTCCACTTCAACGCATAGGCGTGTCGGGTAGACAAGGCCCTAGCGGAAGTGATGGTAGCCACCACCTGAGGTGGTAGGGTACTCAAACCTGCCGCGTCCCATCCAGGAGCCACACGTGGAGGTTCCAAAGATCGGGATGCGGGTGCCAAAGGGTGCCCCGTCTCTGAGAAAGGAGGTCCTTCCTCAGAGGAATCGACCAGGAAGGGGCTGTCGCAAGGAGTACGAGTTCGGAGAACCAGGTCCGGCCGGGCCAATACGGGGCGACCAAAAGGACCTGCTCCTTGTCCTCCCTGATCTTGCACAGGACCTGTGCAAAAAGGCTCACTGGGGGAAACGCATACTTGCGGAGGCCCCGCGGCCAGCTGTGCGTCAGAGCATCCATGCCGAGGGAGCCCTCGGTCAGGGAATAAAACAGGCGGCAGTGGGAAGAGTCGTGGGAGGCAAACAGATCTACCTGTGCGTCACCGAACTGTTCCCAAATCAGCTGAACCGTCTGGGGATGGAGTCTCCATTCTCCAGGAAGTGGCTGAAGCCGTGAGAGCTCGTCGGCTGCACGGTTCAGGACTCCCGGGACATGGATGGCCTGAAGCGACCTCAGATGCTTCTGACTCCATAAAACGAGATGGCGGGCGAGTTGAGACATACGGCGGGAAGGGCCCGGGGGCGGCGCACACTGCCATCGGTCTTTGAGTGCTCAGGGATGGGCATGTCAGTTCTTTCTTTAACCATAATAGGGTGCTGCTGACCCGGGGGCCAGTAGCGGAACAAAGGATTCTTCCCGGGGGAAGGAGTGGTCCTGCTACCATCTCCTGGAAAGAACTGCCCATCCTTGAGCTGTCCGCATCAGGAGCGCCGTTTAGCCTGGCGTTTGGCGGGCTGTCCTCCACAGCGCGGCCCAGGTGAAGGCTGCTGCTGGGGCGGCGCGGGAGGGGCGGGAGCCGCGGGAGGGCGCCCTCGGCCGCGAGCAGGCTGAGGCAACTGTGCCGGTGGCTGGGTGGCAGCAGCAGCTGGCCGCCGGGGCAGTATGTGTTTGATAGCCTCAGTCTGCTTCTGGGCGGCTGAGAACTGTTGGGCGAAGTTCTCAACCGTGCCGCCGAATAGCCTGGGATATGGGAGCGTCAAAGAAACGAGTCCGCTCGGCGTCCCGCATATCGGCCAGGTTGAGCCATAGGTGTCTCTCCTGGACCACTGCTGTGGACATCACCTGGCCCAGGGAGCATGCGGTCACGGGAAGACAACGGGGATTTCCAGGACCGCGTGACCTCCTCATGCACCTCCGGGAAAAAAGGTATTGGGGGCGTGGTCTGACGGGTGTCAGAACGCGGCGCCCCCAAAAACCAATTGTCCAACCGCGAGCGTTCAGGACGGGGTGGAGGGTTCCACTCCAACCCGAGGCTCACGGCTGCCCGGGAAAAAAGCCCAAGCCCAAGCACGTCAGGCAGTGATTGTGCCCATCAGAGGGCGGCAGAAATCGACCGCACCCAGAAGCACACGGGCGAGACATCTTGAAAAAGACGTGCCGTGTGTGAGCTCTTTTAGGAGAGGAAGCTTCACAGCGATGCTGAAGCGCCCAGGGACCGGATACCAGCTGGATGCAGACCACTGCACAGATCAGCAGGCAGGCAGTAAACGATCGCTGGAACGCGCCGTAACACCAACACTGACTGGAAAGCTGCTCGTCTCGAAGAATCTTGACGATAACTCAGAAGGCTTAAGGAGTGAAGAGAGAGATACTCTTGGCTCCGAAGCAGAAACATAATGCGATGTTGCCAGCGTACTTCCTTATATACTCACGCTGTGGGGCGGAGTTACGCTATGCAAATTCAGCATGCCCATGGCATTGGCTGTGCCATTGGGCGTTTTCTAGATCTCGAAGATGATAGGCTTCTAGGCGAAACCCCCATTCGTCAGTCACTGACGTTACTCGGAGTGACTGAACGAAAGGGAACCCTGGATACCATAGCTCTCAATACACCACAAAGACTTTTGAACTCTTGACCTTTTGAACTCTTTATGTACAGCTCTTACTGATAGAATGTAAAATCAGGGAAGATTGGGCCCATGCCGCGCATATACAGTATAGGCGTGAAACCCCCCACACTATTTTGGCCAGTGTTTCAGTTTCATTGTCCAACCCCTGTACTTCAAAGAAAGTCTTAACTAACTTTGTCCAACACTATTTAGCAGTAAAATGTATAACACATGACTGTATTTCAGGTAAGGTCGAACTGTCTAGGAAAAGAAATTGTTACTTCTCCTCTCACGATCACTACGGAAAACATTACCTCAGCCACCACAACTCAGGTAACCAAGGTAGGAGACATGTCACCTTGAGTTTGAGAACAACATCCCTTCTGAGCAAACACACTTTTCACATTCTGTTTGAAATAGTTTAATCAAAAATTGTGGATGTACAGGTCATAAAATGTTTTATTTTAATAAAAACATATTTTTTTAATACACAGACTGAATTGGGTGGTTTAAGACTACCAAAATAGCAGCTGATGAAATCTCTTGTCAGAGATACAGTTCTTTAGTGTTTTTGACTGGTTTCAGACAGTGAAAGGGGGTTATGCAGAGACCAGGATTGAAAAAAGGATCATCATAACAGGAGATGATGATGTGGATCAACATCAGGTAAGCAAAGAAATATATAAAAATCAAATCAAATCACCTTTATTTATATAGCGCTTTTTACAATGGCAATTGTTTCAAAGCAGCTTCACAGTGGTAACAGGAAAATAATGCAACGGAATTCGATTCGGCTGCACAGCCGCTCTGGAGAAAACGGTTATATCATCTAGCTCATTTCAATTATCATATAGTGTCAATGCGGGCGGATCAGTAATATAATTGAAATTTAGGTGTCCCCAACTGAGCAAGCCAAAAGCCAAAGGCGACGGTGGCAAGGAACCAAAACTCCTTCAGGGCCAGAATGGAGAAAAAAACCTTGGGAGAAACCAGGCTCAGTCGGGGTGCCAGTTCTCCTCTGGCCGACGAACAAATAGTGTATGATTATGTTTATATATGTAATATGCTAGTGATGGTCGTTACTTCTTAAATATGACGGACACCAGAATACCAGTGTTGGTACGGTCATGTTCCTGGTTGCAGCAGAGATGAAACTGGATCTTAGTGCAGATCAGATGAAACTGGATCTCTTTATTAATAACAAATTCAAACTAACAGAAATACTCGAGATTCTCAGAATTCAAAAACAAGGACAGAACAACCAGTAAATAGTGACATCACGACTTCAGAAGTGGGAAATAGGAAATTTCCGATTGCACGTGAAGGCAGACAGTACACCACAAACAGAGGAACTAATGAGACTAATTAAGGTAACACTTTATTTTACAGTGTCATCGTTACATATGTTACATGCAGTTACTATAGTAATAACTAAATTACACATAATTACATGCAACTAAACCTCAAACCAAACCCCAACTCTATAGTAAGTGCATGTAGTTACTTAATATTACTCAGTACTTAAATGTATAATTACAGTGTAACAAAGACACCTTAAAATAAAGTGTAACCCTAATTAACAAGAAACACCTGAACTAAGGACTCTAATCAAATCTGTAACCAAGGAGACAAACAAGCAGGGGGCAGGGGAAGACTGAACTAATTAACAAACTGGGAGATTAACAATGAAACTCAACACAATGAAAACTGAATGAAAACAGAACATATATGTGACAGGTACATACTAACATGCAATAAAAAATTGAAAATGTAAAAAAATTTTAATAGCTTGAAAATTTAATTAAACATAAACAGTAAAGAGTTAAATTAGGAAATATTATTTACACCTACCGGTCCCACTTTATATTAAAGGGGTCATGAATTGAGAAATTAACTTTTCATTCAGCCTTTGATATATAGAAGTTCATTGTGATAATATCCAGTAAGTTTCGGAGCTGAAAACTTCCTTGTTAGTCAAAGAAAATCTTTTATTGACACCATGCCCAGCAAACGCTCGATCTCAGAATATGCCAACCCTTGACATCATCGTGTGGTTAAACACCGCCTCAACATAAGAATAAGTACGCCTGATTCTGTAGCCCCGCCCACCGACTCGTGGAGCTAAACGGATCGCGCTACAGTCGCTGCATAAGCTTCCTTCGGATTCTAATATTAGGAATGTGTGGTTGAACTTTATTTTTAATGAAGTTCCAGCTCACGTGCGTAAGACATTGCACGTTTGTTCGCTTCATTTCACCGCGGAATCGTTTGTAAACAAGACACAGGTCAAGACTGGATTTGCAGACATATTGAGATTAAAACACAATGCTGTGCCTTCTATATTGGATCCGACAGGAATGATGCAACACACTTATGTAAAACATGTTTTTTATATGTGTAAGTATTGCATTGTTACAGATCGTTTGATATCTACTGATTATGTGTACGTGTCTAATCAGTCACATAAGGGTGACTGACCGTTTTCAAAGGGTGACCGTTTTCAAAACAATTCCCCAGGTGTACTGACGGGGGAGTCGAAACTAATTATAATATGCAAAACTGTTGTCCAATCATAGCAGTGGGCGTTTACTTCCAAGTCTTCAGTGTGGCACGCCCACAAAAAATAGGCTATTACTTATTACTAACATTATGATGTTTTTGAATGTAAAAACCACGCAAACCTAATAAGTTGACCTCAGACAAAAAAAAGCCAGTTCATGACACCTTTAAGTGTATTTAACTTTACTAAGATTTAAATTTATCATTTGATACAATGCACGTATTGTGTATACATACGTTTTTACATTGTACTTATATTTTAAAAACATACCTGCATATAATTATATATGTAATTACACTGTCCATCCTTTATCCCTTAATCCACCCTTAAAGGAACACGCCACTATTTTTGAAAATAGGCTCATTTTCCAACTCCCCTAGAGTTAAAAAAATTGAGTTTTACAGTTTTCGAATCCATTCAGCCGATCTCCGGGTCTTGCGGTAGCACTTTTAGCATAGCTTAGCATTGAATCTGATTAGACCATTAGCATCTCGCTCAAAAAAATGACCAACGAGTTTTGACATTTTTCCTATTTAAAACTTGGCTCTTCTGTAGTTACGTCGTGTACTAAGACCGACGGAAAATGAAAAGTTGAAAATAGGCTAACTTCCGTCAACATAACCAACGTGACAACCTGCTTGCACAGGGAGCGTGCTGGGGACTATTTTCAGGTGCTGCGTAATATCATTGCGCCTGCTGCACCCATGGTACGGCAGCAAAGTTCCTTGATTATTACGCAGGAATGAGAGTATAGTTCCTAGCCATATCGGCCTAGAAAATAGCAACTTTTTATTTTCCGTCAACACCTAGGACACCTAATATAAAGTGTGACCTATACCTAAATAAAGACAACATCCAGGCTGCTAAGCTACATTCAGCTGTTTCTTTCTTAATTCTCTTTCTACCCGTATGAAATCCCCCAAAAGCTGTTTTTATATACAAACCCGATTCCAAAAAAGTTGGGACACTGTACAAATTGTGAATAAAAACAGAATGCAATGATGTGGAAGTTTCAAATTTCAATATTTTATTCAGAATAATTCAAATGTTTAAACTGAGAAAATGTATCATTTTAAGGGAAAAATAAGTTGATTTTAAATTTCATGGCATCAACACATCTCAAAAAAGTTGGGACAAGGCCATGTTTACCACTGTGTGGCATCCCCTCTTCTTTTTATAACAGTCTGCAAACATCTGGGGACTGAGGAGACAAGTTGCTCAAGTTTAGGAATAGGAATGTTGTCCCATTCTTGTCTAATACAAGCTTCTAGTTGCTCAACTGTCTTAGGTCTTCTTTGTCGCATCTTCCTCTTTATGATGCGCCAAATGTTTTCTATGGGTGAAAGATCTGGACTGGAGGCTGGCCATTTCAGTACCCGGATCCTTCTACGCAGCCATGATGTTGTAATTGATGCACTATGTGGTCTGGCATTGTCATGTTGGAAAATGCAAGGTCTTCCCTGAAAGAGACGACATCTGGATGGGAGCATATGTTGTTCTAGAACTTGGATATACCTTTCAGCATTGATGGTGCCTTTCCAGATGTGTAAGCTGCCCATGCCACACGCACTCATGCAACCCCATACCATCAGAGATGCAGGCTTCTGAACTGAGCGCTGATAACAACTTGGGTTGTCCTTGTCCTCTTTAGTCCGGATGACATGGCGTCCCAGTTTTCCAAAAAGAACTTCAAATTTTGATTCGTCTGACCACAGAACAGTTTTCCACTTTGCCACAGTCCATTTTAAATGAGCCTTGGCCCAGAGAAAACGCCTGCGCTTCTGGATCATGTTTAGATATGGCTTCTGTTTTGACCTATAGAGTTTTAGCCGGCAACGGCGAATGGCACGGTGGATTGTGTTCACCGACAATGTTTTCTGGAAGTATTCCTGAGCCCATGTTGTGATTTCCATTACAGTAGCATTCCTGTATGTGATGCAGTGCCGTCTAAGGGCCCGAAGATCATGGGCATCCAGTATGGTTTTTCCGGCCTTGACCCTTACGCACAGAGATTGTTCCAGATTCTCTGAATCTTTGGATGATATTATGCACTGTAGATGATAACTTCAAACTCTTTGCAATTTTTCTCTGAGAAACTCCTTTCTGATATTGCTCCACTATTTTTCGCCGCAGCATTGGGGGAATTGGTGATCCTCTGCCCATCTTGACTTCTGAGAGACACTGCCACTCTGAGAGGCTCTTTTTATACCCAATCATGTTGCCAATTGACCTAACAAGTTGCAAATTGGTCCTCCAGCTGTTCCTTATATGTACATTTAACTTTTCCGGCCTCTTATTGCTACCTGTCCCAACTTTTTTGGAATGTGTAGCTCTCATGAAATCCAAAATGAGCCAATATTTGGCATGACATTTCAAAATGTGTCACTTTCAACATTTGATATGTTATCTATATTCTATTGTGAATAAAATATAAGTTTATGAGATTTGTAAATGATTGCATTCCTTTTTTATTCACAATTTGTACAGTGTCCCAACTTTTTTGGAATCGGGTTTGTATAATTTGGGAAGCACTAAACCTAATCTAGCATACTTTTAAGAGCAGATAATGTAATGATACATTTATGTTAAAATCACTTTAGTATCATTAAAACTGTAACTTTTTGCAGGCTCTTGCCATGGCAATACAGGAGGCCAAACAACAGCACCCTGATATGCTGGTGACTAAGGCCATAGTGGTCAGGGAAACAGACTCTTCATATGAAGAGAAACATCGAACATATGAGGTACAGCAAAAATACAGTATATTGGTTATTGGAAGTTGATATTTGACCATATTAAATGTAAAGTGAAATAAACTCAAATTAATTTGAATTATAGGGTTTATCTCAGCAGTTGAATGATTACACGTTTCTGAGATTGACTCAACTGTGGAACATCTCTTTCTGTGTGTCTCTCTCTCTCTTTCTATATGTGTATGCTGTGCACTTGTCCACCTGTTCCAGTCTTGATCATGCTGTTTGGACCATGGACAGAAGATCAACTCTGATTCTATATATTCGGATCAAAATACGTTGACTTATGACTGAACAGTGTCCTCAAAACAAATCACCCATACACCCACTCCATCATCACACCCCACTCTGTCCCTCTTAGAAACAATGTCCCATCATCTGGTGTCATTACAATGTTCTGTACCATTTTGTTGCAGTTTCACCATATCAACAGCAATCTTAGTCATCTGCAGTCTTGTACAAATGTCAGTAGTTTAACATTATATTTTTTGGAAAAAATACTTAAAGTGTTGGAAAGAATCACTTTATGCTGTCATGTATGCATTTAATTCAGCTTAGTTCCTACAATTACCTTTTTTGAGCTCACAGCTTTTTATGGACTCTATATATTTCTCGATTCAAAAAAATTTTTCCCTGGAGATTTGGGCTTTCATTTAGAATTCATGCATGACTTTCAAGGATTCACCTGAGAAAGTATAAGAATAGACAGACAAGAGAAGCTTGCTGGACTGGTAAGATAGCCAACAGTCAGTTCTCTAAGATTTTTTAAAAGTTGATCAAGAGTTTAAAAGTTGATCAAGAGTTTAATTATGAGTATTTATCAGTTCGATTATCATATGCACAAAATTAAAGGGATAGTTCACCCAAAAATAAAAAAATTGCCCATGATTTACTCACCCTCAAGTCATCCTCAAGACATTCTTCTTTCAGACGAATACAATCAGAGTTATATTAAAAAAATGTCCTGGCTCTTCCAAGCTTTATAATGGCAGTGAATGGCTGTTTTGAAGTCCATAAAAGTGCATCTATCCATCATAAAAGTGCTACACAGCACTCCAGGGGGTTAATAAAGGCCTTCTGAAGCGAAATGATGCGTTTGTGTAAGAAAAATATCCATATTTAAAACTTTACAAACTGTAATCTCTAACTTCCACTAACTGTCATACACGCGTTCACAAGAGACTGGCGTTCCAGCGTATGACGTAGGTCGCTCCGGTGAGAATATGCTAGTTCTCGCGAGAACCAAGTTTTGTTTTGCTCTATCCTCTGTGCTTCCGCATTCATCACCAGAACTTATGCTAAGCCTGCGCCCTACGTCATACGCTGGAACGCCAGTCTCTCGTGAACACGCGTACGACAGTTAGCAGAAGTTCGAGATTACAGTTTGTAAAGTTTTAAATATGGATATTTTTCTTACACAAACGCATCGCTTCACTTCAGAAGGCCTTTATTAACCCCCCGGAGCCGTATGGATTACTTTTATGATGGATAGATGCACTTTTATGGACTTCAAAACAGAAACAGCCATTCACTGCCATTATAAAGCTTGGAAGAGCCAAGACATTTTTTAATATAACTCTGATTGTATTCGTCTGAAAGAAGAAAGTCATATACACCTAGGATGACTTGAGGTTGAGTAAATCATGGGCTAATTTTCATTTTTGGGTGAACTATACTCCTGTGTGTTCAACCTGAACCCAGCTCCATTTTAAAAGCTAGTGAGTTGCCTATAAGATGACATATTAAGGCAACATTACCTGACTGTTCCAAAAGATAATTATACTGCTGTCTTTATAAACTTTGTTGTCTGAATTCTAAGCAATCATTACAGATAAGGAAATCCCATAATACATTTTAATGGGTTTAAAAAATCCAATCCAAGATGTTGGATGAAGTTAGAAAAATAAATAATGTTTATAAATAACATATATTGTAGAATGTTTCAAATTTGTTCTATATAATAGTTGTTTCAGGATGTTTTGCCTTGGAAGACAGTAGACAAAGCAACTCACTAGATTTTGTTGCAGTTACTAAAATGATGCTTGATCAACAAAATTAACGTTTTTTATTATTGTTATTATTTAAATGTGTATCATTTAAGGATGTTTGAATTTTTTTTTTTTTTTCAGTTCTTTTTAAGTTATGCTTTATGATTTTTACATATTTGTAATTATATGCTTGCTGAATGTGAGCTTGTGGGTTTTCCATCTCTCTAAATTGCCAACATACAGCATGAATGTTACAATAAATCTGGTCTCTGTATATTCTATTCAAAAGCATAAAAAACATACAATTGTTTTATCATGCATTGAAACACAATTGTCACTCTAAAAAATGCTGAGTTGTTTCAACCCATGGTTGGGTCAAATATGGGCAAACCCAACTGTTTAAATGTTTAAATTACATTTTTAAACCCAATGGTTGGGTCTGTCCATATTTTACCCAAACTTGAGTTGAAACAACCCAGCATTTTAGGGCAACCCAGGGACAAGTAGGGTGTAAAACAACATACATCAAACTAAATTTTTAACCAGATTAAAACACATAAACCATATTAAAACAGTCACATATTATGTATTACAACATGCTTCAAAATAAGTCCAATCGCTCATAATGACCTATTAAAAAGCACACATTAAGTCTTTTAAAAAAGTCAGATTACAAAGACGTATGGCCTCTGGCACTAAAGTAAACTTGTAGAGGTTGGTCATACACTTGATACTTCTGAGCCGCCTACCTGAAGGCATTATCTCAAAGTACAAAGAGTGTGTGTATTCTATGCATTCTAGTATAGTAACCTGGATAGAAAACAGCTAACAGAGGGTATTTGGATACTTTACGCTGTTCTTGTCAAAACTTCTGCAATAATTAATGTTTATAGATGAAACTGTGTCTTGTTAACCATGGCTTTGGCCTCTGTACATTCCCTACTTCTCACTGATGTCTCCTGAGGGATGGAATTTCTGAAAAATCCCCATCACACAAACAATCTGTATATTTCTTCACTGAAGGCCCTGATTATTTACTGCAAGATTATGCTTTTGCTCATAAGCAGGTCCAGATAGTATCTGCAGACATTTTTTTCTGCATGGATTATAGGGGAAAATCTGCATAATTCATGTAGACCTGCTCAAATGATAAACCTACTGTTCATTTTGGAAAAATGTTACTATGTGATTCGACTGGTTGTGTCTCATATAGGGCATATGCAAGAGGATCATCAGGTTTCAAAGAACTGAGTCTGTTATTATACAAAAAGTTGACGGAGTAAAGGACTACTGTGATAAATATGAAAGAACGGTCATATAAATCATATTGGGTGCCTTATTGTATCAATCAATGCCACCTGTGAACAAACAAAAGTTATCTATGAACCATTAAAATACTCTTTTTCAAAGTTAATCTTATAGTATAATAATTTGAGTGTACGACTCAAATTATGAGTACAGTCAGTCAAATAGATTCTCTATAGGATTCTCTATTGTCTAGTTATTCCTCTTAGATCTTTATAATCTGTCATGACATACAAACTAAATAAGAAAAGCAGACCACTGGAACAAATAATGTGAAATCCTGTACCTGATGGTCTGTGCATGGTCTGAAACACTTATATTCCTTAAACTACTGCCTCACTCTCTTTTATTTACACTTTCTTTTCATAGTTTTATGGTAACTTAATGTTATGTTTACTGTATTTCCATTCATTCTAAATAAAATGCAGAATACATCAATAAACCACTCAATGGCATTGTGGTGTCTTATAAAATCAAACACTATTAGCAACATTTCTGGTGAATTAAAGAGAATTTTACTCTAGGGAAACATACACTGAACATACACTGAAAATAAATGTTTTGTCAGTTCTACTTAGAAAATCTACTTAATGTGGTAATATCTACAATAACTGTTTTTGTTGAACTGAAATAAATTATTTAAGATTACTGATTATAACTGAATACAACCAACCTGAAAAACAAGGTTTTACTGAAGCATAACTGTCAGTAGATGTAACCTGATTTCTCCAGCAAGGTAAAATTACAAAGTTTGATATCTTTTTTGTTTTATATGATGAAAGTACTTTTCTACCTTGATGTAAATACACTTAAAAAATAATTAATTACCCTTAATTTAGCTGAAGACATTTTTACACACAATTTACAGTTTTTCTTAATCCATTTGATATATTTCTCCAAATGAATGTAGTTGCTCTCAAAACAATTAACAGCAAACTAAACACTCTTATGTTGGCAAAACATTTCAGTATTCACTGCATAATGAAGCACTGCATTTTATTCTAGTAATGCATTTATCAAAAATAAATACATCAAAACTACAAGTGTGTTCTCTGTTGATTTGATAACAAATTTAGCTGTAGATACACAAATACATAAATGAAAATACATGTTTTTCGTGTTCTTTAATCGTGTTCTACAAAATTCTTTAATGGCAAATTTAAGTGTATAACAATTTTTGCTCTATGGATAACACTATTGTATAGTAACCAAAGAAAGTGTTTTATTAAGTAAAAAAGACACCACAGCTGTATTTATTGTTTTATTAAGAAAGTGGTTGATTAAGTAAAAAGACACCACAACTGTATTTAGTATTTTATTAAGAAAGTGGTTTAAGTAAAAAGACACCAAGACTGTATTCATTGTTTTATTAAGGAAGGTATTTAATCAAATAATAAAGAAACATACTGTTAAAACATTTTAAGTGTATATTGATAGAGTAGAGAGAGATGAAAACCTGTCGATGAAGAGCATCGATGAAAAAGAAATGCAAGTAGCATACCTTCAGACGTGACGAGAACAGCAGCAAAGGAGAAGAATCCGGAGAAAGAAGACAAAGAGGAGAAGGGCTTTATATAGACAAGTTTTTGAGGGTTTTCCACAATGGATGACGTATAAAGAATGTGGAATGTAGAAGCTGTCTATAAAAGACTGAAATGCAATGAGAACAGCAGACGCTGATTCCGTGGGACGGCCTCTCTGGTGTTAGATGCCTTGATGCCTTTATAATGCTTGTAAACAGTTTATTTTTATACAAACCCGATTCCAAAAAAGTTGGGACACTGTACAAATTGTGAATAAAAAAGGAATGCAATAATTTACAAATCTCATAAACTTATATTTTATTCACAATAAAATATAGATAACATATCAAATGTTGAAAGTGAGACATTTTGAAAATGTCATGCCAAATATTGGCTCATTTTGGATTTCATGAGAGCTACACATTCCAAAAAAGTTGGGACAGGTAGCAATAAGAGGCCGGAAAAGTTAAATGTACATATAAGGAACAGCTGGAGGACTAATTTGCAACTTATTAGGTCAATTGGCAACATGATTGGGTATAAAAAGAGCCTCTCAGAGTGGCAGTGTCTTTCAGAAGTCAAGATGGGCAGAGGATCACCAATTCCCCCAATGCTGCGGCGAAAAATAGTGGAGCAATATCAGAAAGGAGTTTCTCAGAGAAAAATTGCAAAGAGTTTGAAGTTATCATCATCTACAGTGCATAATATCATCCAAAGATTCAGAGAATCTGGAACAATCTCTGTACGTAAGGGTCAAGGCCGGAAAACCATACTGGATGCCCGTGATCTTCGGCCCTTAGACGGCACTGCATCACATACAGGAATGCTACTGTAATGGAAATCACAACATGGGCTCAGGAATACTTCCAGAAAATATTGTCGGTGAACACAATCCACCGTGCCATTCGCTGTTGCCGGCTAAAACTCTATAGGTCAAAAAAGAAGCCATATCTAAACATGATCCAGAAGCGCAGGCATTTTCTCTGGGCCAAGGCTCATTTAAAATGGACTGTGGCAAAGTGGAAAACTGTTCTGTGGTCAGACGAATCAAAATTTGAAGTTCTTTTTGGAAAACTGGGACGCCATGTCATCCGGACTAAAGAGGACAAGGACAACCCAAGTTGTTATCAGCGCTCAGTTCAGAAGCCTGCATCTCTGATGGTATGGGGTTGCATGAGTGCGTGTGGCATGGGCAGCTTACACATCTGGAAAGGCACCATCAATGCTGAAAGGTATATCCAAGTTCTAGAACAACATATGCTCCCATCCAGACGTCGTCTCTTTCAGGGAAGACCTTGCATTTTCCAACATGACAATGCCAGACCACATACTGCATCAATTACAACATCATGGCTGCGTAGAAGAAGGATCCGGGTACTGAAATGGCCAGCCTGCAGTCCAGATCTTTCACCCATAGAAAACATTTGGCGCATCATAAAGAGGAAGATGTGACAAAGAAGACCTAAGACAGTTGAGCAACTAGAAGCCTGTATTAGACAAGAATGGGACAACATTCCTATTCCTAAACTTGAGCAACTTGTCTCCTCAGTCCCCAGACGTTTGCAGACTGTTATAAAAAGAAAAAGGGATGCCACACCGTGGTAAACATGGCCTTGTCCCAATTTTTTTGAGATGTGTTGATGCCATGAAATTTAAAATCAACTTATTTTTCCCTTAAAATGATACATTTTCTCAGTTTAAACATTTGATATGTCATTTATGTTGTATTCTGAATAAAATATTGAAATTTGAAACTTCCACATCATTGCATTCTGTTTTTATTCACAATTTGTACAGTGTCCCAACTTTTTTGGAATCGGGTTTGTATGTACTTTTACCTTTTGTTTTTACAACTTTTATAAAGTTGTAATAAATAAACTTAAAGCTATATATAACCAAGAAACACGCCTGCAAAAAAGCCTCTGATTTCTAGTCTTGAGCAGAACAAACCACGGAGAAGTCTTCTGTGACCTATATTGTAAGTATGAGAATTTGAATGCTTACGAGTTAGGGCAGATTTGACTTGCTTTACCTTACCTGAGAATAAGTAAAACAAGGTACAGTGGTGTAAAGTATTTGAGTAAATGTAATTAGTTACAGTACTTGTAGTTGTACTGAGTATCAAAGATATTAACAACTTTTACTCTCTACTTGACTACATTTTTGAACAAGTAAATGTACTTTTTACTCCAATACATTTGTGATGAGTAATGCAGTTACACATTACATATTGCATGCAACCTAACTTTTTCTGCAGCAGTTTGTTTCTGCTATAAAGAAGCGAAATCGCCATCTAAGGGCATTGAAGGTACTATTTCTTGTGTGTTTTGCCTTTACTCACCCAACAAGGCTACTTTTCGTGAATGCGAGTGCAGGTAGTTGATGAATCGCAGGTGTTTAATTTATGAGATGGGACTGCAGCCAGTGATGAGGCCGAAACCAGCACATCCAGTGCAAGTACTTTGACTATTTAATTTTACTTAACATTATTTTACTTATCCGTTATATTGAAGAGACCTTTTAGAAGGATACTGGTTTCCTTATGCCTTTTTTGTGCACTTGATCTTAACTGAGACTTGTGAGTTTGTAGATGTTTAAGAGGCTGTTGTGTTGACTTTGATTTATTGAATTTTTGAGGTGTTAAGTTTTATTTTGATTTTAGAAAATAAACATGATTTCTTATCTTACAAATCAACTGTTTCTTACGTATTTTCACTGACGTGTCTCAAGAGCCAACAGTTAGCACGAGTAAAATACTTAAGTACTGTTAAATTCAGATACTTTAAGACTTTTACTCAAGTCATATTGGAATTGGTGACTTGTAACTTGTAATAGAGTCATTTTCACTGCAAGGTATCTGTACTTTTACTCAAGTATGGTTTTTAGGTACTCTTTACACCTCTGACAAGGTAAAAGGTTTGAGTAAATGTAATTAGTTACAGTACTTGTAGTTGTACTGAGTATCAAAGATATTAACAACTTTTACTCTCGCACCATAAAACATGGCGCCCACCATGGTAGGGGCAAGTTGATCATTGATTACTGGCCAGGATCAATGATCAATAGCTCAAACAAAGAGAAAAATCGTAGGCCTACGTACGTGAAGATAGAGCTAAAAGGAAGAGGAATCCTATAAAAGCTTGGATAGATGAAAAATAATTCTAGGAGAATTATTTAATCAACCCAGAAAGGGCTCTGTCTGCCATCCAGTGGGGCGTCCCCCTCTTGGCAGCTTTACAGCCCCTTCAAGGTCTTTCCTTGCATTGTCTAATCTCAATAAGTCTTTTTTCCCAGATACACATACGTGTGTACACGTGGGGAGATCCTCGTGTGCTAGTATGGGAGAAGAGAGCTTTAAGAGCGAATAAATCAGTTCAAGAAATAGAACCAGGTTTATTAATACTTTGGATCCAGAGACCATTTAAAAGAAGGAGAATTTAATGAGACAGAAGTTGCCTTGGCAGTAATACAATGGGCACAGGAAATAGAGAAAAATAGAGACAGCAGTGTTTATATCCAGTGTAAAACTAAAGAAGTTGAGGATATATTGTCTCAAGCAGCAGAAATAGGAACGCTGATAGTATATGATACGAACTATAAAATATTAAACAAAATGCGAGGAGAACAAGTCGATGAGACGAAGATAAAAAATATAAAAAAGTAATAATTAATTTTGAACAAACTGGAGAAATGTCTCCAGGATTATGACATGAAGAGAGAAAAGAAATAGAAGAATTAGAGCAAGAATCTATATATATTAATAAAAATAGATTAAAAATAGGAAAAATTGAAGTAATTATGTATGATGGTTTAATAGAAGAAACCAGAGGAGGAATGGTAGTCCTGAATGGAAACGAACAAATGATAACTGGTACAGGGACTGCAGGTGCAATTTTTAATCTGTTAGGAGCATGAGCGCTAGAAGAAATAGAGAGTGTGCGAGAGAAGTTAGGTGTGCAAAGCCCAGGATCAGTGAGAATAACTACTGGGTCGCCGAATTGGGATTTGGTAGCACACGCTGTAATGACAGATTGTAGGGTAAAATTATGCACCATTGAACGCTCCGAATTAGAGGCTGAAATAATAATGTCATCCTTGATTCAGACTGCAGACAGTAGAAAGGTTAAAATAATACACTTAACCTTAATGGGGACAGGACAATATAATCATTCCGTGTCAGCTGTGATTAAAGGAATGTTGACAGGAATAATAAAAACTCAGAAGAGGAAGTTTTGAAAATAAACTTGTTAATGAATAATAAGAACAAAGAGTAGTTTCTGAGTTAAGAAGAAAAGAAGAAGTACAAGAGAATCAATTAGAAGGAACTAAATTAAATTAAATTAAAGGAACTAAATATAAAAATCCCACTACTGAAGAAAGAGGTAGAGAGTTAACAAGAATATGGGAAAAGAAAATAGTTCCAGACAGAAACTTGACTTATGGACAAGTAAAAACTAACCCGAATAGCTAAAAAGGAAGGATGGTCGAGATCAGGAAAGCAAATAATATTGCAAGAAGGGTATGAATTTAATAGAAAGATAGTTAGGGAAATGGAACAAGTAATAAAAATCTTAAAATTAGAGATAAAAAAAACTGAGGATAGAGTTAGAAACGATGAAAGGTCAGTGAGCTATAGCACGTTTAGACCGAGAGACAGTGGAAGGTTGGGAGAGTGAAGAGACAAACCTAGGACAGAAAGATAAACAGGAGCAATTAACTCCTAATGCTGGAATGAGAAGAATTCCGGTCAGGCAGCTGGAGTTTGAGACACCAAAAAGAAGTGTAGAGGAGCAAACTGATATACAGGCGAGGTTATTAGAGCTACAGTTAACTGACGCAGTTAGAAAGCAGATAGGATCTAAGAGGTCAGGAGAAGATCACAGCGCATATACAAATCGTATAGTGAAAGCTGCAGAAAATGCAAACTTGAGTTGTGAAGCTGTAACTCGCCTAATACATACATGCACAGGTCATGCTGTATCAGCCCAAGTAATAGAAAAAGTAAAAAGTTTAACAGGAATAGAAGATAGTTATTCGCAATGGAAAGAGATGTTAATAAATGCATAGAAAGATCAAGTCCCATTGTTAAGTGTATGGTTATCTATAGAAGATGAGATACCAATGACAGATAAAGTGAGATTATTAAGAGAAGTAGGTCGAAATATTGCAGGAGGATATAAATTAGTGACCATTTTAAACAATGTATCTAAAAAACAAATAGAAGAAAAGTTGGCTGAGTATGATTTGAATTCACAGCATGTCAGAGTAGTGAGGAGAAAGGAACCTCAGAATAAACAAACAAATACAAAAGCAACAGAAAGTTCAATTTTCACAGTTAGAAAATACTAAAATAAATGAATGTAAGAGATATAATACTCACTTTCAAGCAAAGCAGAGAGATGTGAGTAAATTTAGTGTGCCTAAAACAGATAGTCAGAGCACAAAAGCCTGGAGTAAAAATAAGTATGATAGAGAGACAAATGAACCTAAAGGTGTACTCACACTAGGCGATCTGAACCGTGCCCGTGACCCCCAAAGTCTGGTTCGGTTGACTAGTGTGAGTGCTCCGTACCGTGCCTGGGCTCGGTTCGTTTAGCCGGCCCTGGCCCGCTTGGAAGAGGTGGGCCAGAGCGCGGTTCAGTTGGGCTCAGGCGCGGTACGCATGTAGTGTGATCGCTAACTGCCCCGGAGCACAGAACAGCTGTGTGCTACTGTCATCATTACGACAGCAAACACCAAACTATTACTACTTTTCAATTAATTCAAGTATATTTAGGTTTATAACGGGCCTGGTTCTCACCTTATTGATGAACATGAATTGTAGTTTGCGAGTAAAGCTGAAAATTCCTCCATCAAAGTCAGCTGCCTCCGTAATAATCTTCTGATATGTGCAGTGCAATCAAGTGAAAATCGATGCGCGGCATAAATGATAAATCTATTAGGCAGTCTATTAGCGAAAGTGCATTTCTTCCTGTCTTCTTCTTCTTCAAAAAAGTTGCATCGTGAATGACATAAGCGTGCTCCGGCCGTTAAGTGCAATGTGAGTGCAGGCCAGCGGGGGAGTGAGGAGGGGGGACAATTGATATGAAATGATAAAAGGTGTAGAAAATTTATTAGCAGCGAAGGATCTAAAAAAGGTTCTGAGATTAAAAGAAGTAGATATTGAACAAGAGTTAAAACGGATACGGAGTAAAATGATAGGATCAGAAGAATCAAAGAGCGAATTAATAAGGTTTTTAAGAGAAAGTCCATAAGGAAAATATAAAAATGACTGCGGAAAAGTTAGTGATGAATATATGCTCATGAAATATTGGGTGGAATACATAAGTCTCAACGACAATATCCAATTGATAAAATGGGCAAAGAAAGAATTAGATCAAACAATACAAGAGTTATTGGTACAAGGTGTTCTTAAAGAAGTTAAGTCAGCAATAACTACCAGTCCCATACAATTAGACAAAAGTTTCAGGCTAGTAACAAATTATAAAGCATTAAATAGAGTCACGAAACCAGATAGGCGTTATGTTATTAACGCTCGTGATACTATTGAGCGATTGAGGGAAGGAAGATTTCTCTCAAAACTGGATTTAGCTAATGGTTTTTGGTCAAAGCAGAAGCTAGTCAAAAAAACGGAATGCATAGCTGATATAAAAAATTGGATGACTAGTAATTTCCTGCAAATTCAGAAAAAAATGCATTTTTAATCATTGGACAAAAAAACTCCACAAGTAGTAACCTAGAATACTGTCTAACACTCGATGGCTGCTCTGTCAAGTCCTCGTCGTCAGTTAGGAACCTGGGTGTGCTCTTTGATACCAATCTCTCATTTGAAAGCCACGTTTCTAGCATCTGTAAAACTGCATTCTACCATCTTAAAAATATATCTAAATTACGGCACATGCTTTCAATGCAAAATGCTGAACAGTTAGTTCATACGTTCATGACCTCAAGGCTAGATTATTGTAATGCTCTACTGGGTGGTTGCCCTGCTCGCTTAATAAATAAACTGCAGCTTGTCCAAAACGCAGCAGCTAGAGTTCTTACTAGAACCAGGAAGTATGACCATTATACGCATTATACTCCATCACGTCTATTGCGGTCTCAAAATTCTGGCCAGTTGATAATACCTAGAATATCAAAATCAACTGCAGGCGGTCGATCCTTTTCCTATTTAGCACCTAAACTCTGGAACAGTCTTCCTAGCATTGTTCGGGAAGCAGACACACTCTGTCAGTTTAAATCTAGACTAAAAACACATCTCACATACACATAAAAACATTTTTAATTTATATTATTCAAATCAGTTAAATTATTGTTTTAGGCTGCGTTAACTAGGTCAGCCAGAACCGGGAACACTTCTCATAACACCTGATGTACTCGTTACATCATAAGAAGAATGGCATCTACGCTAATGTTAGTCTCTCTGTTTATCCCGAGGTTTACTGCAGTCGGCCGGATCCGGGCCGGATCCGGACCAGATGGTGGACCTTAGCCTGGACATGACAACCGCATCCCTGAAGTGTCTGTAGAGACCGTGTCAATTAAACTCCCCCCTGTAAATGCCGCATCGACACGTCATTAAACCCGTCCCCGGCGTGACGGCTCCAATCTTTCGAATAATCCTACGAATATCTATTGATCTAATATGACTTCTGACCTGTAATGTTGCCAGAATCATAATCATACACTATTTGTTCGTCGGCCAGAGGAGAACTGGCACCCCGACTGAGCCTGGTTTCTCCCAAGGTTTTTTTCTCCATTCTGGCCCTGAAGGAGTTTTGGTTCCTTGCCACCGTCGCCTTTGGCTTTTGGCTTGCTCAGTTGGGGACACTTAAATTTCAACTATATTACTGATCTGCCCGTATTGACACTATATGATAATTGAAATGAGCTGGATGACATCACCGTTTTTACCAGAGTGGCTGTACAGCCGAATCAAATTCCGTTGCATTATTTTCCTGTTACCACTGTGAAGCTGCTTTGAAACAATTGCCATTGTAAAAAGCGTTATATAAATAAAGGTGATTTGATTTGATTTGAGCAGTCTTGAGCAGAACAAACCACGGAGAAGTCTTCTGTGACCTATATTGTAAGTATGAGAATTTGAATGCTTACAAGTTAGGGCAGATTTGACTTGCTTTACCTTACCTGAGAATAAGTAAAATAAGGTAAAAGGTGTTAAAGTTCGCACCATAAAACACTGCCTATACTATCTTTTCCTTTCCCCTTGTCTCTTTCTACCTCTTCCACTGTTCCTCTCCCTCTCAATATTACCCTTCCTCTATCCTCTCCAAAACCTCTCACACATACACCTCTTCCTTTTCCTCATTTCTTTGTTGTTGTTGTTTTTCTTTTCCCTTTTTTTTTGTAATTGAGATTGAGATTGTTGTGTAAACAATTAGGAAATTTGCATTTCCTGTGTTGTGTGTATTACTTAGTCAGCAGATATTTATTTGGGGCTGCTTGAAAACATTCCAAGCGTAACTGAGAATTTAACAAATAACAGAGTTTAGTTTGTTGTGTTTAAAAATATTATGCACAAATGGTTGTAATTTTTATAAAAAACCAATAACAAGAGCTGCAATTGTTTTTTCCTGATATATTAAAGTTTTGGTTGGCTGTATGAACTACTTTATTTTGTGAACAGTGTTTTGAGAAAATGATGCATGTGATTTGTAATTAGCATGAAATGAAGGAAAATTTACAACCTGTTTAGGTGTCACACGTAGCTGCAAATAAGTTGAAAGGATTTTCAGGTTCTCAGGATTTAATAAAACTCAGGAAACAAGGAACTGGGGCCCGTTTCAATAAGGAGGTTCAACCAACTCTGAGTTCAAACTTGAACTCTGAGTTTACTTACTCTGAGATGGGAAACTCTGAGTTTTGGGTTTCAGAACAGCTGAATTGAGGTAGTTCAATCAACAAGCGCTACTCTTCAGCACAATGGTAACCACAACATTCCATAACAGAAACTCTTCTAGCAGGGAAAATCTACTCTCCTAATGCAGTCCCAGATCCATTGCCCAGAGCTACATTTCTCAAAAGCATTGTGAGCTAAGTTGATCGTAGAGCCCACTGGTGGCAATGCTTTTGGGAAACACAGCCTAGTTAGTTATGTCAACAAAAATGATTAATGTAGTTTTAACACAAATTAATAGCTCATTTTAATTAAATAATTTATTTAATTCAAATTTTATTTTATTTTAAATAAAATAAAATAAACTGATTTTCACACCTGATTTTCACTTTGATGCAACATAATGTATACACATTAATAAGCACAAATCACAATTTCTCATTGAAGTAAAATTAGCAGATTAGCAAGGAGCAACCAAACACAAACCTTTTCTTCTTCTTTGTACTTCAGAGCAGATGTCCTGTAGCTGACACGTCACAACTATATTGCCCTCTATAGGTCTGGTGCAGTGAGTAGTGTGCATGTGTTGAATGTGTCCATCCTGAGTTTTGGAAATTCTTTATTCGCCACAATTAACGTATAACAATTAAGTTAAAACAGCATTCCTTGTTACATAAACCTGATATAGGTTACAGCAACAAAATTAGAATGTATAGGTAGAATCGGGTAGAAATACTTTATTGACTAGTTGCCATGTCAACACTAGATTAAAAAAATGTGCCAAAATTCAAAAACCTGGTAACTTTAGTATGGGAAACACATATCACAGATCTTAAATCTTTAAAACAATTTGTCCTATTTTTAAAAATTTCCCCCAAAATTACAAAACACATCTCTAAAATTCATATCGCACAACAATGATGCATTAAAATGCCAATAAGCACTCTTTAATTTAACACTTGCTATAAACACTTCACATGAAACCATACAGTGATCCGAAAACCCAACTGGCATAATCAAACACTTTTTAACAATATTAAAATGATATTGTTCTAGTTATTTGATTATCGGTGGAGATTTCAACCTTTGCTTAAATCCCCAACTCAACATCACCAAAGAGGAACATCCCTCTCGAAGTCAGCAAAAATAATAAACTCTTTTACTTAATGATTGCGGTGTTACGGATGTTTGGCGATTTCTAAACCCATTTACGCGTGGTTATTCCTTCTTTTCCCATGTTCATCAGTCTTTTTCTCGCATCGATTACTTTTTAATCGTCAATAAGCTCTTACCTCTGGTTCAACATTGTACTTATAATGCAATTGTTATTTCTGATCATTCTCCTCTTACTTTAGGACTGAGGTTTGAGTGTGGGTACACGCAACGCCCACTCTGGAAGCTGAATGTTCGCATGCTAACTATTAAAGACTTTGTCCAGACTATTTCTTCTCAAATAGATTTTTTTATCAGTGTGAGTGCTACCCCAGATATAACACATAGCACCCTTTGGGAAACGTTTAAAGCCTATATAAGAGGTCAAATTATATCTTATATGTCATTTGAAAAGAACAAACAGAGGAGATCAGCAGAACTGACAGATCGCATCTCTCAGTTAGAAAATCAATATGTAAATAGTCCTCCCAACATAAAGAATGTCAACGAATGTCTTTAGAATGTCTTCTCCTAAAAACTGATTTCGACGCTCTCTCCACTGTTGCTACTAAGGAGATGCTGATTAAATCAAGGCATGCTTTTTATGAGTATGGAGAGAAGGCAAACAGGCTCTTAGCCCATCAGCTTAGACAATTCCTGCTTCCCATATCATCCCAGCTATTAAAATACATAATACTTTATTGTCAGATTATTACGAAATCAATAATTAATTTTTTGGAATTTTATCGGTTACTATATTCTTCTGAACAAACCTCTGATTATGAGGGCTTTCACAATTTTTTCAAAGATCTTTCGTTACCAGTACCGATGCTGTACAATTCCTAGACAGCCCTATTTCATTAGACGAGGTTCACAATGCCATTTCATTAATGCAATGTGGTAAGAACCCTGGTCCTGATGGTTTTCCGGCTGAATTTTTCTAGACAATTAGCTCCTATTTTACTAAATATGTACAATGAATCATTTGATCTAACCTGCCTTCCCCAAACTCTGCGAGAAGCTTCAGTTTCCTTGATTCTGAAAAAGGACAAAGATCCCCAAATGCGTAGCTCATATCACCCAATTTCTCTTTTAAATGTTAATGTAAAAAATTTGCCAAAATTCTTGCTTCACGATTAGAAACAGTTCTCCCTAGTATAATTTCTACTGACCAAACTGGCTTTATTAAAAACAGATTCTCATTCTTTAATGTCAGACGTTTATTTAACATCCTTTACCATCCCATGTCTTCATCGGTGCCTGAGGTTTTAATCTCACTCGATGCAGAAAAGGCTTTTGACAGGGTGGAATGGGAATACTTATTCCACACTCTTCAAATGTTTGGTTTCGGAGCGAGTTTTATATCTTGGGTCAAGTTATTATACAATGCCCCACTTGCCTCTGTTCGTACCAACAATATTTCTTCTGCATTTTTCCAGGTTAATCGAGGCACAAGACAGGGTTGCCCCCTCTCACCCCTTTTGTTTGCAGTTGCAATAGAGCCTTTGGCCATTGCCTTGCGCCAAAACACAAGAATAGCTGGTATAATCAGAGGAGGGCGAGAGCATAAAGTCTCTCTGTATGCGGATGACTTGCTTTTATATATTTCTGACCCATCTAAATCCTTGCCCCATATCCTCAATATTTTTGATATGTATGGAAGGCTCTCGGGCTATAAATTGAACAGAAAAGTGAAATGTTTCCTATTAACAATGCTGCCCGGGAGTTCTCTTTCTCTTCCTTCCCATTTAAGGTTTCCCACTCATTTACATACCTTGGTATACGAGTAGCTAATACTTTTCCTAAACTTTTTATTGAAAACTCCCCCTATTTACTGGACCTCACTTCCATTATCAGTCGCAGGTCGAATAAATTCTATCAAAATGAATGTGCTGCCTAAGTTTACTTATTTGTTTCAGTGCATTCTAGTGTCCCAACTCATTTTTTCGTAGGCTGGACAGTGCTCTCACCTAATTTATATGGAATGGTAAACCAGCTAGAATGAGTAAAAGTCTTCTACAACGTCCTAAACCACTGGGCGGAATGTCTTTGCCTAATTTTCAATGTTATTACTGGGCTTCAAATATTTGCCCTATATTGCACTGGCTCTACGAAGATCCCGGGGCTGAAACTATCCAAGCACTTTCAGCATATCATCCTGCCTGTGATCACCCCAGCCTCTCATGCACATATGTTTTGGTCCTGTATAAAGCTTAGGAGCTCTAGGCCACTATTTTTGAGACCATCTTGGTTTCTTAGGTAGACCGATCTCCCCTTGATTGCTATTTTTGGAATCACTTCTAATTATATAATCTTACAAAGATACAATCTGACATGATAGCTTTTATCATGCTCTTAGCCAAACGATTAATTTTGCTGAGGTGGAAGGACCAGAGGCCTCCAACTCCAGCAGAGTGGATTCGAGATGTCCTCTTTTTCTTAAAATTAGAAAAAACTTTAAGAAAAAGATGTTTGCTCATTTAGCACGGCTTCCATGAGAATAAATGGGTACTTGTTTTGTAATCAATCAAGTTGCTCATACAACCAAATTAGCCAAGATTAAGACATGAATTTCTGTGTAAGACAACAAAAGACAACTATGTCTAAGGTTCTGAAGGTCAATAATGCACTATGTGCTTTGTAGGATATTCAAGATATTGTCTATTTTATCCAAATTATAACATTCCAGGGGAGCATGGAAATTATGAAGCAGCCTAAATTGGTAGACCAGAAGTGGTGTTTAGGACCCCAAATTGGCGGGGACTGAAAAGTGTGGATTCTGAAATCAGTACACATATATACACTCACCTAAAGGATTATTAGGAACACCATACTAATACTGTGTTTGACCCCCTTTCGCCTTCAGAACTGCCTTAATTCTACGTGGCATTGATTCAACAAGGTGCTGAAAGCATTCTTTAGAAATGTTGGCCCATATTGATAGGATAGCATCTTGCAGTTGATGGAGATTTGTGGGATGCACATCCAGGGCACGAAGCTCCCGTTCCACCACATCCCAAAGATGCTCTATTGGGTTGAGATCTGGTGACTGTGGGGGCCATTTTAGTACAGTGAACTCATTGTCATGTTCAAGAAACCAATTTGAAATGATTCGAGCTTTGTGACATGGTGCATTATCCTGCTGGAAGTAGCCATCAGAGGATGGGTACATGGTGGTCATAAAGGGATGGACATGGTCAGAAACAATGCTCAGGTAGGCCGTGGCATTTAAACGATGCCCAATTGGCACTAAGGGGCCTAAAGTGTGCCAAGAAAACATCCCCCACACCATTACACCACCACCACCAGCCTGCACAGTGGTAACAAGGCATGATGGATCCATGTTCTCATTCTGTTTACGCCAAATTCTGACTCTACCATCTGAATGTCTCAACAGAAATCGAGACTCATCAGACCAGGCAACATTTTTCCAGTCTTCAACTGTCCAATTTTGGTGAGCTCGTGCAAATTGTAGCCTCTTTTTCCTATTTGTAGTGGAGATGAGTGGTACCCGGTGGGGTCTTCTGCTGTTGTAGCCCATCCGCCTCAAGGTTGTGCGTGTTGTGGCTTCACAAATGCTTTGCTGCATACCTCGGTTGTAACGAGTGGTTATTTCAGTCAAAGTTGCTCTTCTATCAGCTTGAATCAGTCGGCCCATTCTCCTCTGACCTCTAGCATCAACAAGGCATTTTCGCCCACAGGACTGCCGCATACTGGATGTTTTTCCCTTTTCACACCATTCTTTGTAAACTCTAGAAATGGTTGTGCGTGAAAATCCCAGTAACTGAGCAGATTGTGAAATACTCAGACCGGCCCGTCTGGCACCAACAACCATGCCACGCTTAAAATTGCTTAAATCACCTTTCTTTCCCATTCTGACATTCAGTTTGGAGTTCAGGAGATTGTCTTGACCAGGACCACACCCCTAAATGCATTGAAGCAACTGCCATGTGATTGGTTGATTAGATAATTGCATTAATGAGAAATTGAACAGGTGTTCCTAATAATCCTTTAGGTGAGTGTATATCCTAATGAAATTTATAATCAAAGCCTTAATCAATATTTATCCTCCTACATATTAAGATGATTTAAATGATTTATTCTAGTTTGATTGTTTATTATTCCTTTCATATGTTCTCTAAAGTCTGTATTTGGTTTCATTCCTTTTTACTGTTATAGAATTATATTCTTTTATTTATATTTATATTTATTTTAAATTATATTTTATTCATTTTATATTTATAAGTTTTTATTTTTCTTTGAAAAATCCATCACTAGAGAATAAGACTGTAATAATATTGTCTGTACCTCTTACTGAGAGAAACAACATGTTATCAGGATGTTTTGGGAAAGTTTCTAGTCAGAGCTAGAACTCCAACCTTGAAGAAGCTGTGTATCTGTGTATGTGTGCTAGTATTCTTTGTTACAGATCAGTATTGGAGGTGGACAACAGGCATCAGGGAGATTGACGGACTTTTTGTTCCGGACAAGCTGGCGCCTATTCACAACCTGGAAGCTCACAACGGGCCTAATTCCGGGGTTCCAGTGTCAACAGTTGATCAGTGGAGATATGCTTCTGCCTATCAGCCGATGTGTGGAAATTTACTATGACTATCTATTTTCTCTTAGCCAATCAGAATCATTCAGCGTTCAGCAATCATTGTGTTGATAAATTGTATATGCAGAAAGCGCAGCCTACGAACTCCTTGTGAGACTTGAAGCTAGCTTCTGCTGATAAAACTGCAAACTATTCTTCAGTAAATTTTTCTTTAATTAATCGCACTTCTGACTCTTGGTCTTCATTCTTCACATTTATAAAATGTGCGTACGCACAGGTTTGATCTTAGAGCACTTTTCCACGTCAAAGACCATTTTTATAAATATGAACTTTGCCGTGGATTTCAGCATACGCACGTATGCTGAAATCCACGGCAAAGTTCATATTTATAAAAATGGTCTTTGACGTGGAAAAGTGCTTACCACCACTGATTTGCTGCTCAAGAAACATTTATTATTATTATCAATGTTGAAAACAATGTACAATTTTTTCCAGGATTATTTAATAAATAGAAAGTTCAAAAGAACAGCATTTATCTGAAATATAAAGCTTTTGCAACATTATCTACACTGTCACTTGATCCATTTAATGCGTCCTTGCTGAATAAATGTATTCATTTCTTTAAGTTCTTTCCCAAAAAAAATAAAAATTTTGAAACTTTTGAAAGGTAGTACAATGTTGCAAAAGCTTTCTATTTCAGATTAATGCTGTTCTTTTGAACTTTCTATTCATCACAGAATCCTAAAAAAAATGTTTTACACAACTATTGATAATAATCATAAATGTTTTATGATTTAACGTTTAATGTTTTAATGTTTTTTTAGATATTTATTTGGGGCTAATTTAGAACATTCCAAGTACAACTAAGAATTTAACAAATAACAGTTTTGTTTGTTGTGTTTGGAAAAATGGTGTGCAAATGATTGTGATTTTTGTACAACCAATAAAAAGAGCTGCAATTGTTTTTTTTTTCCTGATATATTAAAGTTTTGGTTTTTCTGTATGAACTACTGTGAAAACATTTGAGAATGTTGTGCACAGTGTTTTGAGAAAATAATGTATGTGATTTGTAATTTGCATGAAATTAAGGAAAATTTACAACCTGTTTAGGACAGTTTTCAGATTGAGAACAGTGACGTGTCTTTGGAGAAATGTGTCAAATCGATTGAGAAAAACTGTAAATTATAACTGAGCAGAGTAAGTACTTTTAAGTTGTAAAGAATGTCTGCATTGATATTTTTGCAAAGTATGTTTACAAAAAAGAACACTGAAGGTTTTAATCTATTTGTTAATTGCTTGTTGCTCTATGTTAATTGTTTAAACATTTTAGTTTTATCCTGTTTCTTATTGGCCACAGTGTGCTTCGATTAATTAACCGGGGGAAAAAATGAACAAGGTGTTCATTTAACATTTCTTTTAAAATTGTCATGAACATGAAAAATAACCTCATGTCGTTTTTTCATATATTTATTTTGGTTTTCATTACACTTTGTTCTAATGCATCAAATAAAGATACAATACAACCAAAAAGGAGAGATAAAACTTTTTTGTAGACATTAGCATTTGTGTACAGTGATTACACATTATCTGTCTTTATCTAATTTAGTAATGTGCCAAACAAAGTTTGAACTTTTTGCTGGACGATTTTTATATCCATCCATGATATTTACATATGAGTCGTCATATTGCGTGCCCAAATTCGTGCCAGCGTTTCTCTTTGATTAAAGGCCGGTGCGTTATAAAACAATATTGGCCACTGAACATTTTTACTGTAAATTTTGATGTATTATTTTGTACACCAATATAGTATCTGGGACTGGGAGAGCCTAATAATAAGCCGAACTATTTGCACTTTCTGTCCAATTCGGTTTGGCTTTTCTTGACCATTGGGACCAAATGGGTGCGTAAATACGACATGACACTGTAATGTGCTAATAAATTATAAATTATTTTTATATAACATGTTGTCCCGTTAACTTAAAGTATAAGGCATATCATTTGGACAAGATGAATGATAAAGTCATTTTGAACCTCTTTCCTATTCCCGTCGCCGTTTCTCAGCCATTTCAATGTTACATTAAATAGTATGACACTAGATCTGATAAACTAACCCGTCTGACAGTCCTGTTGCTTATATATTTAAAAGAAATATGCAACCGGAACATCTCTTAATTGTAGTGGGTTCGGAGTGAAATAGACAATGATTTAATAAGAATGATGTAATCTTGCCCATTAGGGTATTATTATTAGGTCTAATATTATTGTTATTGTTATTGTTGTTTTATTTTCTAACTATAATGTTTACTTAAAACCTAACAACAGTTGTATCATAAAATAATTAATGAATGCTTTATTTGTAACCTTTTTCTGTTTTGGAAATGTGTGTCTCTGCTATTCCATTACATTCTTATCATGAAATGTTGTTTTGGTGATTGTATTTTACTGAGCTTTTGCCCGCAAAACAACATGGAACAGAACATATGTTATGTTAAAAGAGATAAATAAAATGGTGTCTTCATTTTAAATGTACAGCAATCATGTCTGGAAATTTGACATATTTTATTGGGGCATGTAAAAGTAAAAAAAATTGGCATTTCACATATTTCTGTGTACACTAATAATATGAAACTACTGTCCACTGACAGTACTGACAGGCACTACACATGAACATGATCTATGCATTTATTTCCAATACAACTGATTAAAAAAAGATTAGGTTTAAAAGATTCCTTATTCTGTGGCTCCCTCTAGTGGACAACATTAATATCACAGCCTTAATCTTCCAGTTGAAATGGCTAAATTTAGAATTTGATTTTAACCTCACCACCAGCACCACCAATTAAACTCATGTTTGCTCAGCATGTTTGCTCATTTATTGATCTCCATATTTACAAAGAGAAGTTTGAACTTTGTCGGCAGAAATATAATATACACGTGCTGGTCATAATGGGCCGTTTAATTAAAAAAAATCATAGGCTATAATTTCCTGCTCGGACCTCTAGTAATATTGGTGTCTTATGAGTCTGAGCTCTTGGGATGGTTACTGATGAGTAAATAGTGGCAGACAATATTTGCTCCTCAGTGTTGTTGTAGGCTACATTAAACTGTATGCAATAATAACATAGTGTAAATGATTATATTTATTGAAATTATTAAATGGATGCCGCCTTATTGGGACAATAAAGCCATTTACATACCCCTAAACCCTAACCAACAACACCTTACACCACCAAACACACTTTATTTTCCACTTTTGGAATAGTATCTTCATTTTTATTGAAAATAAATGCCTTTCCAATCTCATATATGATAGGGAAAAGGGAGAATAGCAAGTTCGGCAAAAGGCGGATTCTGACCTCAGTTCAATTTGCGTCAAAACTTTCTTCAACGCGCCATACCCCTACTCTATCACTAATAATAAGAACTTAGTGTCTTTCCCAGATGTCAGTGGGTGGAGTTAGTGTAACTAGGTGGGCTTTTTGCGTTTAGTGTAAATAGACACCCCGTTTAATTAATCCGTGGGCGCGATTTGTTAAACTGATGGAACAATATAGAATTTGCCGTTCTCCTTTTTACTTGCGCTGTGGCGCTCTGTGCCTGTCCACTATTCTAGTCTGGTATTTAAATATTCATAATGGACGTAGGCATTCATCATTAAATGCACATATCAAAAAAGGAGTTCATTACTATGGAAATATCCAAAAAGGAATTCATGATATCTTCAATAACAATTTTTACTAGTGAAAATTACATTTTAACATGTAAGAATTAAGTTACAGATATCAAGAAGTATGTTTTTTACTAGTTGTGATTTCATTTGTGATATCATAATATGGGAAGCCGTTTTGACTTTTATTCATTCCCATATGAATTCTTGATATCAACAATTTTCACTAGTTTTTCATATCAATAATTCGATTGTCACTAGTGATAATTTCTGATATCATGAATGTGATTGTTACTAGTTAGAATATGGCAAGCCGGTTTAGCATTAAATACCCCTGGCTGTACTAGTCATAATTTAGTTTTGACTAGTCAAAATTCCAATTCCAGATATTACTTGTTGCAACTTGTATGCTTGTTAACTTGCATTTACAAATCGAATTTACAATTAATACTAGGTTGGTCCAACGATTGTTGAACCAACTTCTTTTCACTGGTTAAGCCAACTTTTTTTTGCATTTAATTGTCCAGTTAACTAAAACATAATCATTAGTCTAAATTTTTGTGAGTTGGGTTTTTGTGATACAGTGTGCATTGCAATGCAGAAACGAACTAACTCATTCCGAAGTGCATTGGAGAGATACCATTTGTGCTGTTGCATTGCTTTGCTTATAAGATCTAATATATGCCTCTGTGCAGTGAAGAGACAACACATAACATATGTGATTTCGCATTGTATTGCATGCAACAAACCTATTTATTTGTATACTGGTGAGAAAACATTACATGAGCTGTTGCTTTACAATTCATACGATTCATTCCGTTGTGCTTTAAAGAGATAACATTTGTGCTGTTGCATTTACACACACGTTCTAACGCTGTTCATTGAAGAATAACATATACGCTATGCACTTGTTGCATTGCAGTGCATATAAGAACTAACTCATTCCGAAGTGCATTGGTGCATAACATATGTGCTGTTGCATTGCACACACGTTCTAACACTGTGCATTGAAGAATAACATACACTAAACACTCGTTGCATTGCAATGCATACAAGAAGTAAGTCAGTCCGATGGGCTTTGATAATAAGAAATTTGATAGAAGAAGAATTGCACTGCATTGCACACACGATAAAACGTGTATTGGAGAATAACATGTAAGCTATGCATTTGTTGCTAACTAATTCCGTTGTGCATTAAAAATAATAACACAAGAGATACTGCATGCACGAGCTCATTACGTTGTGTACTGAAGAGACAATGCATTGTATTGCATGCACGATCTAAATTAATCCGTTGTGCATTGAAAAATAACATACGCACTGTTTCATTGCATTGCATATAAAGCTAACAATTCCGTTTGTGCACTCTTCATTTATCACACAGGTTTTGTTATCCTTCGGATAACACAACAATGCTTGCTTTTGCATTCCAATGCATACAACTGACTCTAGTCCTAATTGCACTGTATACAAAGAACTAACACATTCTTCATTCTGTTTGTGCTGTTGCACAGAGCTATGTGCTGTTGCATTGCACACACGATCAAACCTTGTGTATTGGAGAATAACATATGCACTTGTTGCATTGCACTACAGACAAGAACTAACTAAATCCGATGTGCACTGGAGAGATGACATTTGTGCTGTTGCATTGCATTGCACACGCTATCTAACGCTGTAAATTAAAGCATAACATAAGCTATGCACTTGTTGCATTGCAATGCATACAAGA
The DNA here is from genome assembly GCA_039654105.1 of Coreius guichenoti. NCBI lineage: Eukaryota > Metazoa > Chordata > Actinopteri > Cypriniformes > Gobionidae > Coreius > Coreius guichenoti. Next base: position 25,485,140 of record CM077188.1, on the reverse strand, counting down.
ACTAACTCATTCCGATGTGCATTGAAGAGATACCGTTTGTGCTGTTGCAATTGCTTTACGATGCATACAACACATTTCGTTGTGCTTTGAATAGAAATATTTGTGCTGATGCATTGCTTTGCACACACGATCTAACGCTGTGCATTGAAGAATAACATATAAGCTAAGCACTTGTTGCACTGCAATGCATACAAGAACTAACTTATTCCGATGTGCATTGAAAAGATAACATATGTGCTGTTGCATTGCATTGCACACACGTTCTAACGCTGTGCACTAAAGAATAACATCTAAACTAAATACTCGTTGCATTGCAATGCATACAAGAAGTAAATCAGTCCGATGTGCTTTGAAGAGATATGTGCATTTGTTACATTGCATACACGATAAAACGTGTATTGGAGAATAACATGTAAGCTATGCATTTGTTGCTAACTAATTCCGTTGTGCATTAAAAATAATAACACAAGAGATACTGCATGCTCGAGCTAACTCATTACGTTGTGCATTGAAGAGACAATGCATTGCATTGCATTGCATGCACGATCTAAATTAATCCGTTGTGCATTGAAAAATAACATACGCACTGGTTCATTGCATTGCATATAAAGCTAACAATTCCGTTTGTGCACTCTTCATTTATCATACAGGTTTTGTTATCCTTCGGATAACACAACAATGCTTGCTTTTGCATTCCAATGCATACAACTGCAAACCTTGTGTATTGGAGAATAACATGTAATTATGCACTTGTTGCATTGCACTACAGACAAGAACTAACTAAATCCGATGTGCACTGGAGAGATAACATTGGTGCTGTTGCATTGCTTTGCATAAAATATCTAATGTGCAATGACAAGTTGCTTTGACTGCATAATTTGTCTACTTACGAGATAACATTACATGTGTTTTTTTTTTAGAATGTTTCGCATTACTCATTCCGTTGTGCTTTGAAGAGATGACATTTGTGCTGTTGCATTGCATTGCACACGCTATCTAACGCTGTAAATTGAAGCATAACAAGCTTCTAACGCTGTGCATTGAAGAATAACATATACGCTATGCACTTGTTGCATTGCAATGCATACAATAACTAACTCATTCCGATGTGCATTGAAGAGATACCATTTGTGCTGTTGCAATTGCTTTACGATGCATACAACTAATTTCGTTTTTAATAGAAATATTTGTGCTGATGCATTGCTTTGCACACACGATCTAACGCTGTGCATTGAAGAATAACGTATAAGCTAAATTGTGTAATGATGAGAAAACATTTGAGTTTTTGCTTTACAATGCATACAATAACTAACCATTCCGTTGTGCTTCTAAGAGATACATTTGTGCTGTTGCAATTGCTTTACGATGCATACAACTAATTTCGTTTTTAATAGAAATATTTGTGCTGTTGCATTGCATTGCACACACGTTCTAACACTGTGCATTGAAGAATAACATACACTAAACACTCGTTGCATTGCAATGCATACAAGAAGTAAATCAGTCCGATGGGCTTTGAAGAGATATGTGCATTGCACTGCATTGCACACACGATAAAACGTGTATTGGAGAATACACGTAAGCTATGCATTTGTTGCTAACTAATTCCGTTGTGCATTAAAAATAATAACACGAGAGATACTGCATGCACGAGCTCATTACGTTGTGCACTGAAGAGACAGTGCATTGTATTGCATGCACGATCTAAATTAATCCGTTGTGCATTGAAAAATAACATACGCACTGTTTCATTGCATTGCATATAAAGCTAACAATTCCGTTTGTGCACTCTTCATTTATCACACAGGTTTTGTTATCCTTCGGATAACACAACAATGCTTGCTTTTGCATTCCAATGCATACAACTGACTCTAGTCCTAATTGCACTGTATACAAAGAACTAACACATTCTTCATTCTGTTTGTGCTGTTGCACAGAGCTATGTGCTGTTGCATTGCACACACGATCAAACCTTGTGTATTGGAGAATAACATATGCACTTGTTGCATTGCACTACAGACAAGAACTAACTAAATACGATGTGCACTGGAGAGATGACATTTGTGCTGTTGCATTGCATTGCACACGCTATCTAACGCTGTAAATTAAAGCATAACATAAGCTATGCACTTGTTGCATTGCAATGCATACAAGAACTAACTCATTCCGATGTGCATTGAAGAGATACCATTTGTGCTGTTGCAATTGCTTTACGATGCATACAACACATTTCGTTGTGCTTTGAATAGAAATATTTGTGCTGATGCATTGCTTTGCACACACGATCTAACGCTGTGCATTGAAGAATAACATATAAGCTAAGCACTTGTTGCATTGCAATGCATATAAGAACGTACTCATTCCGAAGTGCATTGAAGAGATAACATATGTGCTGTTGCATTGCACACACGTTCTAACGCTGTGCATTGAAGAATAACATATACGCTATGCACTTGTTGCACTGCAATGCATACAAGAACTAACTTATTCCGATGTGCATTGAAAAGATAACATATGTGCTGTTGCATTGCATTGCACACACGATCTAACGCTGTGCATAAAGAATAACATCTAAACTAAACACTCGTTGCATTGCAATGCATACAAGAAGTAAATCAGTTCGATGTGCTTTGAAGAGATATGTGCTGTTACATTGCATTGCACACACGATAAAACGTGTATTGGAGAATAACATGTAAGCTATGCATTTGTTGCTAACTAATTCCGTTGTGCATTAAAAATAATAACACAAGAGATACTGCATGCATGAGCTCATTACGTTGTGCACTGAAGAGACAATGCATTGTATTGCATGCACGATCTAAATTAATCCGTTGTGCATTGAAAAATAACATACGCACTGTTTCATTGCATTGCATATAAAGCTAACAATTCCGTTTGTGCACTCTTCATTTATCACACAGGTTTTGTTATCCTTCGGATAACACAACAATGCTTGCTTTTGCATTCCAATGCATACAACTGACTCTAGTCCTAATTGCACTGTATACAAAGAACTAACACATTCTTCATTCTGTTTGTGCTGTTGCACAGAGCTATGTGCTGTTGCATTGCACACACGATCAAACCTTGTGTATTGGAGAATAACATATGCACTTGTTGCATTGCACTACAGACAAGAACTAACTCATTCCGATGTGCATTGAAGAGATACCATTTGTGCTGTTGCAATTGCTTTACGATGCATACAACACATTTCGTTGTGCTTTGAATAGAAATATTTGTGCTGATGCATTGCTTTGCACACACGATCTAACGCTGTGCATTGAAGAATAACATATAAGCTAAGCACTTGTTGCATTGCAATGCATATAAGAACTTACTCATTCCGAAGTGCATTGAAGAGATAACATATGTGCTGTTGCATTGCACACACGTTCTAACGCTGTGCATTGAAGAATAACATATACGCTATGCACTTGTTGCACTGCAATGCATACAAGAACTAACGTATTCCGATGTGCATTGAAAAGATAACATATGTGCTGTTGCATTGCATTGCACACACGATCTAACGCTGTGCACTAAAGAATAACATCTAAACTAAACACTCGTTGCATTGCAATGCACACAAGAAGTAAATCAGTTCGATGTGCTTTGAGAGATATGTGCTGTTACATTGCATTGCACACACGATAAAACGTGTATTGCAGAATAACATGTAAGCTATGCATTTGTTGCTAACTAATTCCGTTGTGCATTAAAAATAATAACACAAGAGATACTGCATGCTCGAGCTAACTCATTACGTTGTGCATTGAAGAGCCAATGCATTGCATGCACGATCTAAATTAATCCGTTGTGCATTGAAAAATAACATACGCACTGTTTCATTGCATTGCATATAAAGCTAACAATTCCGTTTGTGCACTCTTCATTTATCATACAGGTTTTGTTATCCTTCGGATAACACAACAATGCTTGCTTTTGCATTTCAATGCATACAACTGCAAACACGATCAAACCTTGTGTATTGGAGAATAACCTGTAATTATGCACTTGTTGCATTGCACTACAGACAAGAACTAACTAAATCCGATGTGTACTGGAGAGATAACATTTGTGCTGTTGCATTGCATTGCACACACGATCTAACGCTGTGCATTGAAGAATAACGTATAAGCTAAATTGTGTAATGATGAGAAAACATTTGAGTTTTTGCTTTACAATGCATACAATAACTAACCATTCCGTTGTGCTTCTAAGAGATACATTTGTGCTGTTGCAATTGCTTTACGATGCATACAACTAATTTCGTTTTTAATAGAAATATTTGTGCTGTTGCATTGCATTGCACACACGATCTAACACTGTACATTGAAGAATAACATATATGCTAAGCACTTGTTGCATTTCAATGCATACTAACTCAGTCCGATGTGCTTTGAAGAGATATGTGCCATTGAAGACATTGCATTGCACACACAATAAAACGTAAAACGTGGAGAATAACATGTAAGCTATGCATTTGTTGCTAACTAATTCCGTTGTGCACTAAAAATAATAACACAAGAGATACTGCATGCACGAGCTAACTCATTACGTTGTGCATTGAAAAAATAACGTTTGTGCACTCTTCATTCTAACGTTGAGCATTTATCACGCAGGTTTTGTTATCCTTCAGATAACACAACAGTGCTTGCTTTTGCATTCCAATGCATACAACTGACTCTAGTGCTAATTGCACTGTATACAAGAACTAACACATTCTTCATTCTTCTGTTGTTCTATTTCTAGCTAAAGAGTCTTTGAGTTTTAAGTCTATATACACATTCCTTCTTATGTTCCATCAGCCAGACAGTAGTCAGAATTTGACCTATTGAACATATTTTTGGCTGAGTTCTCAAACTTTAATTTTCAAGTATGACTTTTTGAATATATTTCTGGCCAGAGTCTTTGAACTTTAACTTCATAAACATGTCCATATCTGATTACTGAACATATTTCTGGACGAAAAAAATTCTATGAAATTGAACTTTCTATTCATACTCATAGACTCCTCTTGGTTTCATTATCCAGACAGTAGTCTGTATTTGACCTAATGAACTTATTTTTGGACAAAGAGTCCTCAATATTGAACTTTCTATACAGAAAGTATAGACTGATGTAGTCTGATGTATCATAAGTAGTTCAAGACATTTGCATTGCATTGCACACACCATTGTACATTGAAGCATAAAATATAAGCTATGCAGTTGTTGCATTGCAATGCATACAAGAACTAACTCATTCCGGTATGCATTGGAGATAACATTTTATCACATTTTTGCTGTTGCTTTACACTAAGCACTTGTTGCATTGCAATGCAGAAGAGAACAACTTATTCCGATGTGCATTGAAGAGTTAACATATTTGCTTATGCATTGCATTGCACACACGATCTACGCTACGCATTGAAGAATAACATAAGCTTGTTGCATTGCAATGCATACAATAATATAGTCATTCCGATGTGCATTGGAGAGATAACATTTGTTCTGTTTCATCGTTTCATCGCTTTGCATTTAATATCTAACCAGTCCTCTGTGCAGTGAAAAGACAACACATGTGTTTTGCATTGCATACAACAAACTTATTAATTTGTCTACTGATGCGAAACATTAAACGAGATGTTGCTTTTACAATGCATACAACTCATTCCGTTGTGAAGAGATGACATTTAGCACGTTGCATTGCATTGCACACACCATCTAACGCTGTACATTAAAGCATAACACATAAGCATGCACTTGTTGCATTGCAATGCATACAATAACTAAATAATTCCTATGTGCATTGAAGAGATAACATTTGTGCTGTTGCTTTGCACTAAGCACTTGTTGCATTTCAATGCAGACAATAACTAACTCATATAACATATTAACATAGAAGAGATAACATATGTGATGTTGCATTTAATTGCACACACGGCTAACGCTTAAGCATTGAAGAATAACATATACGCTATGCACTTGTTGCATTGCAATGCATAACACAACTAATTTATTCCGTTGTGCATCGAAGAGATAGCACGAGTTACTGCATGCACGAACTGACTTATTACTTTGTGCATTGAAGATATAGCACATGAGCATTGCATTGTATTGCGTGCACGATCAAAATTAACCTGTTGTGTATTGAAAAACAACATACATGAATAGTTTCATACATTGCAAATAAAACCTAAATATTCCTTTTGTGCGCTCTTCATTCTAACGTTGTGCATTCTTCACGCAGGTTTTGTTATCCCTTCGGCTAAAACAACAATGCGAACCTTTGCGTTCCAATGCATAGAACAACTAACTATAGTGCTAATTGCACTGTATACAATAACTAACTTAATATATTGTACATTGAAGAATAACGCAGAACTAACTCATTTCGTTGTATTTCTAGCTAAATAGTCTTTGAACTTTAAGTTTATATACTCACTCCTGATGCGAAAATATTTTTGGCCAAACTTTGGCCAACAAAATTTTTCTCAAACTTTAGCTTTCTATACATACTCATTGACTCTTTCAGATATTACATCAGACAGACAATTGTCCATATCTGATTACTGAACATATTTCTGGACGTAAATTCTATGAACTTGAATTTTCTGTACATTCTCATTGACTCCTGAGGTTTCATCAGTAGCTCAAGTATGACTGTTTGAATATATTATGGCCAAAGAGTCTTTATGATATTTTATCAGATTGAGAGTGGTCCATATTTGACCTATTTAACATATTTCTTGATTAAAAAAAAAAAACATTCTGGACAAATATGGAACTTTCTAATACATATAGACTACTTCTGATGTTTCATCAGTAGTTCAAGGATGACTTTTGGAATATATTTCTGGCCAGAGTCTTTGAACTTTAATTTCATAAACATACTTATATACTCCTGGTATTGTATCAGCCAGACAGTAATCAAAATTTGACACATTGAACATATTTTTGGCCAAAGAGTTCTCAAAATTTAAATTTCTATAGATACATACATTCAGATATTACATCAGCCAGACAATTGTTCATATTTGACTACTGAACATATTTCTGGCCGCAGATTCTATGAACTTTCTACGCATGCTCATTGACTCCTGATGGTTCACCAGTAGTTCAAGTATGACTTTTGGAATATATTTCTGGCCAGAGTCTTTGAACTTTAACTTCATAAACATGTTAATATTTGACTTATTGAACATATTTTTTGACAACGATTTCTCAAACTTTAACTTTCTACACATACTCCTTGAGTCTTTCAGATATTATTGTGCTTTGAAGAGATTACATATGTGCTGTTGTATTGTATTGCGCATACGTTCTAACGCTTAAGCATTGAAGAATAACATATATGCTATGCACTTCTTGCATTGCAATGCATACAAGAACTAACTCTTTCCGTAATGCTTTGAAGAGATAAGATTTGTTTTGTTGCAGGAGTATGTGTAGAAAGTTAAAGTTTGAGAACTCTTTGTCAAAAAATATGTTCAATAAGTCAAATATGAACATGTTTATGAAGTTAAAGTTCAAAGACTCTGGCCAGAAATATATTCCAACAGTCATACTTGAACTACTGGTGAAACATCAGGAGTAAATGAGCATGAGTAGAAAGTTCATAGAATCTGCGGCCAGAAATATGTTCAATAGTGAAATATGAACAATTGTCTGGCTGATGTAATATCTGAATATTATATCTCTATAGAAATTTAAAGTTTGAGAACTCTTTATCCAAAAATATATCCAATAGGTCCAATTCTGAAACATCAGAAGGAGTCTATGAGTATGTATAGAAAGTTCATAGAATCTACAGCCAAAAATATGTTCAGTAGGTCAAATGCTGATTACTGTCTGGCTGATAAAACACCAGGAGTATATGAGTATGTATAGAAAGTTAAAGTTCAAAGACTCTGGCCAGAAATATGTTCAGTAGTCAAATATGAACAATTGTCTCGCTGATGTAATATCTGAATGTATGTATCTTTAGAAATGTAAAGTTTGAGAACTCTTTGGACGATATCTGAACGAGTCAATGAGTATGTATAGAGAGTTAAAAATTGGACTACTCGCAGTCTGATTAAACTATGACTAGACTACTGTCTGGCTAATGAAACATCAAAAGAAGTGTTATGAGTATGTATAGAATGCTCAACATCGAGGACTCTTTGTCCAGAAATATGTTCAATAAGTCAAATATGGACTGTTCCTAGTCTAATAAAACATCAGAAGGAGTCTATTAGTATGTAAATAAGTTCAAAGGCTCTTTGGCCAGAAATATGTTCAGTAGTCAAATATGGACAATTGTCTGGCTGATGTAATATCTGAACGTATATATGTATAGAAAGTTAATGTTTAAGAACTCTTTGGCCAAAAATATGTTCAACAGATAAAATGCGGACTGCTCTCTGGCTAATGAAACATTTGAAGTTTCTTGAGTTGTCTATGAGTATTTATAGAAAGATCATAGAATCCACGACCAGAAACAGGTTCAGGTTGTTTGGATGATATCAAAAAAAACTCTGAAAGAGTCAATGAGTATGTGTAGAAAGTTAAAGTTTGAAAACTCTTTGGCAAAAAATGTTCAATAGGTCAAATTCTGACTACCCTCTGGCTAAAGAAACATAAGGAGCCTCATTTATAAAATGTTGTGTAGAAACTATCCTACGTTTGATCTAAGATCATTTCTGAAGTTTGTATTCGTGTGATTCCGAAAAACGAACGTATGCACAAAAAAACGTGTGTACACCTCTCTTTCATGTGTGAAATCTATAAATCGCAAATGATCTTAAAATTGTGCGCAGCTGAATGGTTTCAGATCTCCTCCTTGTAAACGCCCCCTAATTAATATAATTACCATATCCTTCTGATGTTTTATCAGACTGGGAGTAGTTCATATTTGACCTACTGAACTTATTTTTGGATGAGTCCTCAATATTGAACTTTCTATCAAACTCATAGAATACTTCTGATGTTTAATCAGTAGTTCAAATATGACTTTTTGAATATATTTCTCGCCAAGGACTCTTTGAACTTTAACTTTATAAACACTCATAGACTCCTTCTGATGTTTCATCAGCCAGACAGTAGTCAGAATTTGACCTATTAAATATATTTTTGGATAAAGAGTGCTCAAACTTTAACTTTCTACACATACTCATTGACTCTCAGATATCACATCAGACAAACAAATGTCCATATCTGATTTCTGGACATAGATTCTATGAACTTGAACTTTCTATTCATACTCATAGACTCCTTTTGATGTTTCATTATCCAGACAGTAGTCCGTATTTGACCTAATGAACATAATTTTGGACAAAGAGTCCTCAATATTGAACTTTCTATCAAACTCATAGAATACTTCTGATGTTTAATCAGTAGTTCAAATATTACTTTTTGAATATATTTCTTGCCAAGGAGTCTTTGAACTTTATCTATATATATACATACATACTCATAGACTACGTTGATGTTTTATCAGTACTTCAAGTATGACTTTTAGAATATATTTCTTGCCAAGGAGTCTTTGAACTTTAATTATATATACATACATACTCATAGACTCCTTCTGATGTTTTAGCAGACTGGGAGTAGTTCATATTTGACCTATTGAACATAATTTTGGAGTCCTCAATATTTAACTTTCTATCAAACTCATAGAATACTTCTGATGTTTAATCAGTAGTTCAAGTATGACTTTTAGAATATATTTCTGGCCAGAGTCTTTGAACTGTAACTTTATAAACATACTCAAAGACTCCTTCTGATGTTTCACCAGCTGAACATATTTTTGGCCGTACATTCTATAAACTTTCTTCGCATGCTCATTGACTCCTGATGTTTCATCAGTAGTTCAAGTATGACTTTTTGAATATATTCAAGTAGCCAAGTAGCCTTTGAACTTTAACTATATATGCACACATACATACTCATAGACTCCTTCTGATGTTTTATCAGACTGGGAGTAGTTCATATTTGACCTATTGAACTCATTTGTGGACAAAGAGTTCTCAATATTTAACTTTCTATACATATTGAGTACTTCTGATGTTTCATCAGTAGTTCAAGTATGACTTTTTCAATATATTTCTCACCAAGTAGTTGTTGAACTTTAACTTTCTATATGTACTCATTGACTCTTTCAGATTTTACTTCAGCCAGACAATTGTCCATATTTGACTACCGAACATATTTCTGGCCAGAGTCTTTGAACTTTAACTTTCTATATAGACTCCTGTTGTTTTATCAGCCAGATAGTAATCAGAATTTGACCTATTGAACATATTTTAAGTATATATAAGTACATATATAAGTACTCATAGACTCCTTTTGATGTTTCATTAGCCATACAGTGGTCCGTATTTGACCTATTAAATATATATTGGCCAAAGAGTTCTCAAACTTTAAATTAATATAGATACTTATGACATCAGCCTGACAATTGTCCATATTTTATTACTGAACTTATTTCTGGGCAGAGTCTTTGAACTTGAGCTTTCTATACATACTCGTAGACTCCTTCTGGTGTTTTATCAGCCAGACAGTAATCAGAATTTGACCTTTTGAACATATTTTTGGCCGTAGATTCTATGAACTTTCTCCGCATGCTCATTGACTCCTGATGTTTCATCAGTAGTTCAAGTATGATTTTTAGAATATATTTCTGGCCAGAGTCTTTGAACTGTAACTTTATAAACATACTCATAGACTCCTTCTGATGTTTCATCAGCCAGACAGTAGTCAGAATTTGACCTATTGAACATATTTTGGCCAAAGAGTTCTCAAATTTAAAATTTCTATAGAGACATACATTGAGCTATTACATCAGCCAGACAATTGTTCATATTTGACTACTGAACATAATTTTGGACAAAGAGTCCTCAATATTGAACTTTCCATATAGACTCCTTCTGATGTTTCATCAGCTATACAGTAGTCAGAATTTGACCTATTGAACATATTTTAAGTATATAAAAGTACTTGAACTTGAATTTTCTATACATACTCATAGACACCTTCTGGTGTTTTATCAGCCAGACAGTAATCAGAATTTGACCTTCTGAACATATTTTTGGCTGTAGATTCTATGAACTTTCTCCGCATGCTCATAGACTCCTTTTAATGTTTCATTATCCAGACAGTAGTCCGTATTTGACCTAATGAACATATTTTTGGACAAAGAGCCCTCAATATTGAACTTTCCATACATACTCATAGACTCCTTCTGATGTTTCATCAGCTATACAGTAGTCAGAATTTGACCTATTGAACATATTTTAAGTATATAAAAGTACATATATAAGTATTTGAACTTGAATTTTCTATACATACTCATAGACACCTTCTGGTGTTTTATCAGCCAGACAGTAATCAGAATTTGACCTTCTGAACATATTTTTGGCCGTAGATTCTATGAACTTTCTCCGCATGCTCATAGACTCCTTTTAATGTTTCATTATCCAGACAGTAGTCAGAATTTGACCTATTGAACATATTTTGGCCAAAGAGTTCTCAAACTTTAAATTTCTATAGAGACATACATTGAGTGACTCTCAGATATTACATCAGACAGACAATTGTCCATATCTGGTTACTGAACATATTTCTGGACGTAGATTCTATGAACTTGAACTTTCTATTCATACTCATAAACTCCTTTTGATGTTTCATTATCCAGACAGTAGTCCGTATTTGACCTAATGAACATAATTTTGGCCAAAGAGTCCTCAGTTTGAACTTTCCATACATACTCATAGAATACTTCTGATGTTTCACCAGTAGTTCAAGTATGACTTTTGGAATATATTTCTGGCCAGAGTCTATGAACTTTAACTTCATAAACATGTTCATATTTGACGTATTGAACATATTTTTTCACAGAGTTCTCAAACTTTAACTTTCTACACATATTCCTTGACTCTTTCAGATATTACATCAGACAGACAATTGTCCATATCTGATTACTGAACATATTTCTGGACGTAGATTCTATGAACTTGAACTTTCTATTCATAGTCATAGACTCCTCTTGGTTTCATTATCCAGACAGTAGTCTGTATTTGACCTAATGAACATAATTTTGGACAAAGAGTCCTCAACATTGAACTTTCTATCAAACTCATAGAATACTTCTGATGTTTAATCAGTAGTTCAAATATTACTTTTTGAATATATTTCTTGCCAAGGAGTCTTTGAACTTTATCTATATATATACATACATACTCATAGACTACGTTGATGTTTTATCAGTACTTCAAGAATGACTTTTAGAATATATTTCTTGCCAAGGAGTCTTTGAACTTTAATTATATATACATACATACTCATAGACTCCTTCTGATGTTTTAGCAGACTGGGAGTAGTTCATATTTGACCTATTGAACTCGTTTGTGGACAAAGAGTTCTCAATATTTAACTTTCTATACATATTGACTACTTCTGAAGTTTCATCAGTAGTTCAAGTATGGCTTTTTCAATATATTTCTCATCAAGTAGTTGTTGAACTTTAACTTTCTGTATGTACTCATTGACTCTCAGATTTTACTTCAGCCAGACAATTGTCCATATTTGACTACCGAACATATTTCTGGCCAGAGTCTTTGAACTTTAACTTTCTATATAGACTCCTGTTGTTTTATCAGCCAGATAGTAATCAGAATTTGACCTATTGAACATATTGTTGGAAGAGTCCTTAATGTGTAACTTTCTGTACATACTCATAGACTACTTCTGATGTTTCACCAGTAGTTCAAATATGGCATTTGGAATATATTTCTGGCCAGAGTCTTCAGTAATCAGAATTTGAACATATTTTTGGCCAAATATTTCTCAAACTTTAACTTTCTGCACATAATCATTGTCTCTTTCAGATATTACATCAGCAAGACAATTGTCCATATTTGACTACTGAACATATTTCTGACCAGAGTCTTTGAACTTTATCATTCTATACATACTCATATACTCCAAGTGTTTTATCAGCCAGACAGTAATCAGAATTTGACCTATTGAACATATTTTTGGCCGTAGATTCTATGAACTTTCTTCGCATGCTCATTGACTCCTGATGTTTTATCAGTATGACTTTTAGAATATATTTCTGGAGTCTTTGAACTGTAACTTTATAAAAACTCATAGACTCCTTCTGATGTTTCATCAGCCAGACAGTAGTCAGAATTTTACCTATTGAATATATTTTTGGATAAAGAGCTCTCAAACTTTAACTTTCTACACATACTGAGTGACTCTCAGATATTACATCAGACAGACAATTGTCTATCTGATTACTGAACATATTTCTGGACGTAGATTCTATGAACTTGAACTTTCTATTCATACTCATAGACTCCTTTTGATGTTTCATTATCCAGACAGTAGTCCGTATTTGACATAATGAACATTATTTTGGACAAAGAGTCCTCAAACTTTATCTTTATAAACATACTCATAGACTCCTGATGTTTTATCAGACTGAGAGTAGTTCATATTTGACCTATTTAACATATGTTTGGACAAAGAGTCCTCAATATTGAACTTTCTATACATATAGAATACTTCTGATGTTTCATCAGTAGTTCAAGTATGACTTTCTGAACATAATTCTCGCCAAGGAGGCTTTGAAATTTAACTTTCTATACATACTCCTTTTGATGTTTCATTAGCCAGACAGTAGTCTGTTTCACCTATTGAACATATTTTGGCCAAAGAGTTCTTAAACTTTACATTTCTATGGATACATACATTCAGATATTACATCAGCCAGACAATTGTTCATATTTGACTACTGAACATATTTCTGGCCAGAGTCTTTGAACTTTAACTTTATATACATATATACTCCTGGTATTTTATCAGCCAGAGAGTAATCAGAATTTGACCCATTGAACATATTTCTATGGATACATACATTCAGATATTACATCAGCCAGACAATTGTTCATATTTGACTACTGAACATATTTTTTGACACAGAGTTCTCAAACCTTAACTTTCTACACATACTCCTTGACTCTTTCAAATATTACATCAGACAGACAATTGTCCATATCTGATTACTGAAGATATTTCTGGACGTAGATTCTATGAGCTTGAACTTTTCTATTCATACTCATAGACTCCTCTTGGTTTCATTATCCAGACAATAGTCTGTATTTGACCTAATGAACATAATTTTGGACAAAGAGTCCTCAATATTGAACTTTCTATCAAACTCACAGAATACTTCTGATATTTATTTAGAAGTTCAAATATGACTTTTTGAATATATTTCTCGCCAAGGAGTCTTTGATCTTTAACTATATATACATACATACTCATAGACTACTTTCTGATGTTTTATCAGACTGGGAGTAGTTCATCATAGTTGACCTATTGAACTTATTTTTGGACAAAGAGTCCTCAATATTGAACTTTCTATCAAACTCATAGAATACTTCTGATGTTTAATCAGTAGTTCAAATATGACTTTTGAATATAATTCTCGCCAAGGAGTCTTTGATCTTTAACTATATATACATACATACTCATAGACTACTTCTGATGTTTTATCAGTACTTCAAGTATGACTTTTTGAATATATTTCTTGCCAAATTAGTCATTGAACTTTAACTATATATATATACTCATACTCTCCTTCTGATGTTTCATCAGCCAGACAGTAGTCAGAATCTGACCTATTGTACATATTTTTCAAGTATGACTTTTTGAATATATTTCTCTACAATCAGTCGTTGAACTTTATATACATACTCTTACTCTCCTTCTGATGTTTCATCAGCTATACAGTAGTCAGAATTTGACCTATTGAACATATTTTAAGTATATATAAGTATATATACGGAGTATACATAAGTAGTACTCATAGACTCCTTTTGATGTTTCATTAGCCATACAGTGGTCCGTATTTGACCTATTAAACATATATTGGCCAAAGAGTTCTCAAACTTTAAATTAATATAGATACGTACATTCAGATATGACATCAGCCTGACAATTGTCCATATTTTATTACTGAACTTATTTCTGGGCAGAGTCTTTGAACTTGAACTTTCTATACATACTCATAGACTCCTTCTGGTGTTTTATCAGCCAGACAGTAATCAGAATTTGACCTATTGAACATATTTTTGGCCGTAGATTCTATGAACTTTCTTCGCATGCTCATTGACTCCTGATGTTTTATCAGTAGTTCAGTATGACTTTTAGAATATATTTCTGGCCAGAGTCTTTGAACTGTAACTTTATAAAAACTCATAGACTCCTTCTGATGTTTCATTAGCCAGACAGTAGTCAGAATTTTACCTATTGAATATATTTTTGGATAAAGAGCTCTCAAACTTTAACTTTCTACACATACTGAGTGACTCTCAGATATTAAATCAGACAGACAATTGTCTATCTGATTGCTGAACATATTTCTGGACGTTGATTCTATGAACTTGAACTTTCTATTCATACTCATAGACTCCTTTTGATGTTTCATTATCCAGACAGTAGTCCGTATTTGACATAATGAACATTATTTTGGACAAAGAGTCCTCAAACTTTATCTTTATAAACATACTCATAGACTCCTGATGTTTTATCAGACTGAGAGAAGTTCATATTTGACCTATTTAACATATGTTTGGAGAAAGAGTCCTCAATATTGAACTTTCCATACATATAGAATACTTCTGATGTTTCATCAGTAGTTCAAGTATGACTTTCTGAACATAATTCTCGCCAAGGAGGCTTTGAATTTTAACTTTCTATACATACTCATATACTCCTTTTGATGTTTCATTAGCCAGACAGTAGTCTGTTTCACCTATTGAACATATTTTGGCCAAAGAGTTCTCAAACTTTACATTTCTATGGATACATACATTCAGATATTACATCAGCCAGACAATTGTTCATATTTGACTACTGAACAGAGTCTTTGAACTTTAACTATATACATACTCATATACTCCTGGTATTTTATCAGCCAGAGAATAATCAGAATTTGACCCATTGAACATATTTCTATGGATACATACATCCAGATATTACATCAGCCAGACAATTGTTCATATTTGACTATTGAACATATTTCTGGCCGCAGATTCTATGAACTTTCTACGCATGCTCATTGACACCCGATGTTTCACCAGTAGTTTACATATATTAGTTATAGTTAGACTTTTTGAATATATTTCTCGCCAAGGAGTCTTTGAACTTTAACATACATACTCATAGACTCCTTCTGATGTTTTATCAGACTGGGAGTAGCTCATAGTTGACCTATTGAACTTATTTTTGAACAAACAGTCCTCAATATTTAACTTTCTATACATACTTATGATTACATACTTCTGATATTTAATCAGTAGTTCAAGTATGACTTTTTGAATATATTTCCCGCCAAGTAGTTGTTGAACTTTAACTTTCTATACGTATTCAATTGACTCTTTCAGATTTTACATCAGCCAGACAATTGTCCATATTTGACTATTGAACACATTTCTGGCCAGAGTCTTTGAACTTTAACTTCATAAACACACTCATAGACTCCTGGTGTTTTATCAGCCAGACAGTAATCAGAATTTGACCTACTGAACATATTGTTGGACAAAGAGTCCTCAATATGGAACTTTCTAATACATACTCCTAGACTACTTCTGATGTTTCATCAGTAGTTCAATGATGACTTTTGGAATATATTTCTGGCCAGAGTCTTTGAACTTTAACTTCATAAACATACTCATAGACTCCTTATGATGTTTTATCAGACTGAGAGTAGTTCATATTTGACCTGTTGAACATATTTTTGGACAAAGAGTCCTCAATATTGAACTTTCTATACATACGCATAGACTGCTTCTGATGTTTTATCAGTACTTCAAGTATGACTTTTTGAATATATTTCTTGCCAATTAGTCATTGAACTTTAACTTTATATATACTCATACTCTCCTTCTGATGTTTCATCAGCCATACTGTAATCAGAATTTGAACATATTTTTGGCCAAATATTTCTCAAACTTTAACTTTCTACACATACTCCTTGACTCTTTCAGATATTACATCAGCAAGACAATTGCCCATATCTGACTACTGAACATATTTCTAGTCGTAGTTTCTATGAACTTTCTATACATACGCATAGACTGCTTCTGATGTTTCATCAGTAGTTCAAGTATGACTTTTGGAATATATTTCTGTCCAAAGAGTCTTTGAACTTTATATTTATATACTCCTGATGTTTTATAAGACTGAGAACACTCAGTCTAAAAAATACATCAGAAGTATGAGTATGTTTGTAAAGTTAAAGTTCAAAGACTCTCTGGCCCTACAAATGTTCAAAAAGTCATACATAACTATTAATGAAACATCAAGAGTCAATGAGCATGCATTTTTAAGTTAATGTTTGAGTACTCTTTGGCTATAAATATGTTCTATAGTTCAAATATGGACTACCGTCTGGCTAATGAAACATCAAAAGGAGTCATGAGTATGTTTATAAAGTTAAAATCAAAGACTCTTTGGCAAAAAACAATTTCAAAAGGTCATACTTGAACTACTGATGAAACATCAGGAGTCTGTGAGTATGTATAGAAAGTTCAAGCACATAAATTCTACATCCAGAAATATGTTCAGTAATCAGATATGGACAATTGTCTGGCTGATGTAATATCTGAAAGAGTCAAGGAGTATGTGTAGAAAGTTAAAGTTTGAGAACTCTTTGTCAAAAAATATGTTCAATGTCAAATATGAACATGTTTATGAAGTTAAAGTTCAAAGACTCTGACCAGAAATATATTCCAAAAGTCATACTTGAACTACTGGTGAAACATCAGGAGTAAATGAGCATGCGTAGAAAGTTCATAGAATCTGCGGCCAGAAATATGTTCAGTAGTCAAATATGAACAATTGTCTGGCTGATGTAATATCTGAATGTATGTATCTATAGAATTTTAAAGTTTGAGAACTCTTTGGCCAAAATATGTTCAAAAGGTCAAATACGGACTACTGTCTGGCTAATGAAACTTTTTGAAGGAGCCTATGAGTACGTATATAAAGTTAAAGTTCAATGGCTACTTGTCGAGAAATATGTTCAAAAAGTCATACTTGAACTACTGATGAAACCGTAGTCTATGAGTATGTATAGAAAGTTCAATATTGAGGACTCTTTGTCCAAAAATATGTTAAACAGGTCAAATATGAACTACTCTCAGTCTGATAAAACATCAGGAGTCTATGAGTATGTTTATAAAGATAACGTTTGACCAAAAATCTTTGGCCAAAAATATGTTCAATGGGTCAAATTCTGATTACTCTCTGGCTGATAAAATACCAGGAGTATATGAGTATTTATATAAAGTTAAAGTTCAAAGACTCTGGCCAGAAATATGTTCAGTAGTCAAATATGGACAATTGTCAAACTGATGTAATATCTGAATGTATGTATCCATAGAAATGTAAAGTTTGAAAACTCTTTGGCCAAAATATGTTCAATAGGTGAGACACACTACTGTCTGGCTAATGAAACATCAAAAGGACTATATGAGTATGTATAGAAAGTTAAAATTCAAAGCCTCCTTGGCGAAAATGATATTCAGAAAGTCATACTTGAACTAATGATGAAACATCAGAAGTATTCTATGAGTATGTTGGAAAGTTCAATATTGAGGACTCTTTGTCCAAAATTATGTTCATTAGGTCAAATATGGACTACTGGCTTGATAATGAAACATCAAAAGGAGTCTATGAGTATGAATAGAAAGTTCAAGTTCATATAATCTACTTCCAGAAATATGTTCAGTAATCAGATATGGACAATTGTCTGTCTGATGTAATAGCTGAGAGTCAATGAGAGTATATAGAAAGTTAAAGTCTGAGAACTCTTTATCCAAAGATATATTCAATAGGTCCAATTCTGACTACTCTCTGGCTGATGAAACATCAGAAGGAGTCTATGAGTATGTTTATAAAGTTACAGTTCAAAGACTCAAAGAAAGAAATATATTCTAAAAGTCATACTTGAACTACTGATGAAACATCAGGAGCCAATGAGCATGCGAAGAAAGTTCATAGAATCTACGGCCAAAAATATGTTCATTAGGCCAAATACGGACTACTGTCTGGATAATGAAACATCAAAAGGAGAGTATGAGTATGTATATAAAGTTAAAGTTCAAAGTTCACATTTCTGGAGCATGTATAGAAAGTTCAAAATGAAAGACTCTGGCCAAAAAGACTCTTCAGCCAAAAATATGTTGAGTCGTCAGATATGGACAATTGTCTGGCTCATGTAATATCTGAAAGAGTCAATGAGTATGTATAGAGAGTTAAAAATTGGACTACTCACAGTCTGATAAAACTATGACTAGACTACTGTCTGGCTAATGAAACATCAAAAGAAGTGGTATGAGTATGTATAGAATGCTCAACATCGAGGACTCTTTGTCCAGAAATATGTTCAATAGGTCAAATATGGACTAGTCCTAGTCTAATAAAACATCAGAAGGAGTCTATGAGTATGTATAGACAGTGCAAGTTCAAAGAATATATGGCCAGAAATATGTTCAGTAGTCAGATATAGACAATTGTCTGGCTGATATAATATCTGAAAGAGTCAATGAGCATGAGTATAGAAAGTTAAAGTTCAAAGACTCTTTGGCCAGAAATATGTTCAGGAGTCAAATATGGACAATTGTCTGGCTGCTGTAATATTTGAATGTATATATGTATAGAAAGTTAATGTTTAAGAACAATTTGGCCAAAAATATGTTCAATATATAAACAAATAATGAAACATTTGAAGGAGTCTATGAGTATTTAAGTTTTTGCACGGTAAGCTTTTTTAATGTTTTTAATGTAAGTCTCTTCTGCTCACCAAGGCTGCATTTATTTTATTAAAAAAGCTGTAATTATTGTGAAATATTATTAAAATATAAAATAACTGTTTTCTATTTGAATATATTTTAAATGGTCATTTATTCCTGTGATCAAAGCTTAATTTTCAGCATCATTACTCCAGTCTTCAGTGTTACATGATCCTTCAGAAGTAATTCTAATATGATGATTTGATGCTCAAGAAACATTTATGATTATTATCAATGTTGAAAACATTTTTTTAGGATTCTTTGATGAATAAAAAGTTCAAAAGATCAGTATTTATGTGAAATAGAAAGCTTTTGCAACATTGTACTACCAATCAAAAGTTTTAGTTCGGTAAGAATTTTTTTTTTTTTTTTTTTTTTGGGAAAGAACTTAAAGAAATTAATACATATATATTCATTAAGGATGCATTAAATTGATCAAGTGACAGTAAAGACATTTATAATGTTGCAAAAGCAAGATAAATGCAGTTCTTTTGAACTTTCTATTCATTAAATAATCCTGAAAAAAATTGTACTCTGTTTTCAACTTTAATAATAATCATAACTGTTTGTTGAGCATCAAATCATCATATCAGAATGATTTCTGAAGGATCATGTGACACTGAAGACTAGAGTAATGATGCTGAAAATTCAGCTTTGATCACAGGAATAAATTACACCTTAAAATATATTCAAATAGAAAACAGTTATTTTAAATTGTAAAAATATTTCACAATAATACCGTTTTTGCTGTATTTTGGATCAAATAAATGCAGCCTTGGTGAGCAAAAACATTAAAAAATCTTATTCTGTTTTTCTGCTTTCACAGAAGCGCTGCACGTGCGTAATGTGACGATATGTGAAAACTGTTGTCCATGGTGATATTTGCACATGTAAAAATAATAATAATGGGTGATAGACATTTATGTATTCTAATTTAATTAGAGTAGATTTATCTGTCAGGATAAATAACTATTATTAGGGACAATAACTATTATCACCACTATTATCATAATTCCATGTGTTATTCTTCAATGAATTCTTAAAAGTGTTTGTTCCCATTAGATGGCAGCAATTTCAAAATCACATTTTTTCTATCACCATGAACAAAACTGATAAACGTTTGAGACTGATTAATGTAGTTTTGTTGTATGCAATGCGAAACACATATGTGTTGTCTTTTCATTGCACAGAGGAATAAGTTAGATCTTAAATGGAAAGCAATGCAACAGCACCGATGTTATCTCGCCAGCGTACATCGAAATTAGTTAGTTCTTGTCTGCATTACAATGCAACAAGTGCATTATTATATTAATAACATGTAAATGTTATTCTTCACTACACAGCGTTTGATAGTGTGTGCAATGCAATGTAACAGCACAAAAGTTATCTCTTCAAAGCACAACGGAATGGTTAGTTCTTGTAGCTATTGCAATGCTACAAGTGCATAGTGCAATGTAACATTATTGGCAAAGAAATGCAAAATTTACAGCACAAATATTATCTCACCAATGCACGCCGGAATGAGTTAGTTCTCAACAAGTGCATAGCTTATATGTTATGCTTCAGCGCACAGCGTTAGATCGTGTGTGCAATTTAATGCCGTAGCACATATATTATCTCTTCAATGCACAACGGAATGGTTAGTTCTTGTATGCATTGCAAAGCAACAAGTGCATGTTGTTATCTCTTCAAAGCACAGAGGAAAGAGTTCTGATGTAGAGTGCTCATGCATTGCTTTCTCGTCAGTAAACAAATTAATAAGTTAGTTGTAGTATGCAAAGCAATGCGAAAACATGTTATGGGTTGTCTTTACATTGCACAGAGGAATAAATTAGATATTTTATGCAAAGCAATGCAATGGCACCAATGCCTTGCTTGCTGCAACATTAGCAAGCAAGGCAACAGCACAAATGTTATCTCACCAATGCATATCGGATTGAGTTAGTTCCTTGCAATGTTGCAATTGCAATGCAACAAGTGCACAACTTATGTTATCTCTTCAGCGCACATCGGAAAGAGTTAGTTCTTGTATGCATTGCAATGCATTAAACAAGTGCTTAATGCAATGCAACAGCACAAATTTATCTCTTAAAAGCACAACGGAATGGTTATATATTGTATGCATTGTAAAAGCAAAAGCTACAGAAAGATAAAGTTCAAAGACTCTTTGGTCAAAAAATATGTTTAATAGGTCAAATATGAACTACTCCTGATAAAACATCAGGAGTCTATGAGTACGTATAGAAAGTTCAAGCTCATAGAGTCTACGTCCAGATATATGTTCAGTAATCAGATAAAACATATGAAAGAGTCAATGAGTATGTGTAGAAAGTTAAAGTTTGAGAACTCGTCCAAAAATATATTCAATAGGTCAAATTCTGGCTTCTGTCTGACTGATGAAACATCAGAAGGAGAGTATATGTAACGACAAATTTGGCGAGAAATATATTCAAAAAGTCATACTTGAACTACTGATGAAACAAGTGAAACAAATAAAAAAACCCGCGTGAAGAATGCACAAAGATAGAATGAAGAGCGCACAAAAGGAATGTTTAACTGTTATATGCAGTGTAATAAAACTAATAATGTATATTGTTTTTCAATGCACAGAATCTAATTTAGATCGTGCACGCAATGCAATGCATAGCTCATGTGCTATATCTTCAATGCACAGCGGAATAAAGTAGTTATTGTACACAGTTCAATGAAACAGTGCATGAGTACTTATATGCATTGCAATACAAGTACAAGTTATATGTATTCTTCAATGCACAGCGTTAGATCGTGTGTGCAGTACAATGCTACAGCACAAATGTTATCTCTCCAATGCACTTCGCAATGAATAAGTTCTTTGCATTGCAATGCAACAAGTGCATAGTGTTATGCAACAGCACAAATCTTATATCTTCAAAGCATATCGGAATGAGTTAGTTTTTGTATGCATTGCAATGCACAAGTGCTTAGAGCAAAGCAACAGCACAAATGTTATCTCTTCAATGCATATCGGAATGAGTTAGTTCTTGTATGCATTGCATTGCAACAAGCGTATAGCTTATATGTTATGCTTCAATGTACAGCGTTAGATGGTGAGTGCAATGCAATGCAATGCGAAACATATATGTTATGTGTTGTATTTTCATTGCACAGAGGACTAATGTTAACTCTCCAATGCACAACGGAATGACTTAGATGTGGTATGCATTGCAATGCAAAAAGTGTATAGCTTATATGTTATTCTTCAATGCTTAGCGTTAGATCGTTTGTGCAGTGCGATGCAAAACCAAATATGTTAACTCATCAATGCACATAGGAATGAGTTGGTTCTTTTATGTATTACAATGTAACAAGTGCATAGCGTATATGTTATGTACAGCGGTACAGCGGTAGATCGGGTGTGCTACAGTACAATGCTACAGCACAAATGTTATCTCGCAAAATGTACTTCGCAATGAATAAGTTCTCGTCTGCATTGCAATGCAACAAGTGCATAGCGTATATATTATTCTTCAATGCTTAAGCGTTAGACGTGTGTGGAATTCAATGCAAAAGCACATATGTCTCTTAAATGCACATCAGAATGAGTTAGTAACAGCACAAATGTCATCTCTTGACAACGGAATGAGTTGAATGCACTGTAAAAGCAACATCTCGTTTAATGTTTTCTCATCAGTACACAAATAAATAGGTTTGTTGTACGCAATGCAATAAAAAAACATATGTTATGTGTTGTATTTTCATTGCACGGAGATATTAGATATTAAATGCAAAGCAATTGCAATCCATACAAGAACAAACTAATTCCGTATGCATTGGAGATAACATTTGTGCTGTTGCATTGCATTGCACATACCATGAAGCATAACATATAAGCTATGCACTTGTTGCATAGTAGTACATACAATAACCAACTCATTCCTATGTGCATTGAAGGTTAACCTATTTGCTTTTGCACTGCAATGTACACACGTCTAACGCTTAAGCATTGAAGAATAATATATACGCTATGCACTTGTTGCATTGCAATGCATACCAGAAACTAAGTCATTCCGATGTGCATTGGAGAGTTAACATTTGTGCTTTTTCATTGCTTTGCACTCACCATCTAACGCTGTACATTGAAGCATAACATATAAGCTATACGCTTGTTGCTGTGCAATGCATATAAGAACTAACTCATTCCGATATGCATTGAAGAGATAATATTTGTGCTGTTGCTTTGCACTAAGCACTTGTTGCATTGCAATGCATACAATAACTATCTTATTCCGATATGCATTGAAGAGATAATATTTGTGCTGTTGCTTTGCACTAGCACTTGTTGCATTGCAATGCATATATACAAGAACTAACTCATTCCGATGTGCATTGAAGAGACATATGTGCTTTTGCATTGAATTGCACACGCGTCTAACGCTTAAGCATTGAAGAATAACATATACGCTATGCTCTTGTTGCATTGCAATGCATATACAAGAACTAACTCATTACGATGTGCAGTGAAGAGATAACATATGTGCTTTGCACACACGTTCTGACGCTTAAGGATTGAAGAATAACATATACCCTATGCACTTGTTGCATTGCAATTCAAATAACTTATTCATTGCGAAGTGCATTGGAGAGATAACATTTGTGCTGTAGCATTGTACTGCACACACGATCTAACGCTGTGCATTGAAGAATACATATAACTTGTACTTGTACTTGTAGTGCAATGCATTGCAACAAGTGCATAGCTTTATATGTTATGCTTCAATGTACAGCGTTAGATGGTGAGAGCAATGCAATGCAACAGCACAAATGTCATCTCTTTGTCAACGGAATGAGTTGTATGCATTGTAAAAGCAACATCTCGTTTAATGTTTTCTCATCAGTACACAAATGAATTGGTTTGTTGTATGCAATGCAATAAGAAACATGTATGTTATGTGTTGTATTTTCATAGCACAGAGGACTAATGTTAACTCTCCAATGCACAACGGAATGACTTAGTTGTGGTATGCATTGCAATGCAAAAAGTGTACAGCTTATATGTTATTCTTCAATGCTTAGCGATAGAACGTTTGTGCAATGCAATGCAAAACCAAATATGTTAACTCTTCAATGCACATCGGAATGAGTTGGTTCTTTTATGTATTACAATGTAACAAGTGCATAGCTTATTATGTTATGCTTCAATGTACAGCGTTAGATCGTGTGTGCAGTACAGCACAAATGTAATCTCGCAAAATATACTTCGCAATGAATAAGTTCTTGTCTGCATTGCAATGCAACAAGTGCATAGCGTATATATTATTCTTCAATGCTTAAGCGTTAGACGTGTGTGGAATTCAATGCAAAAGCACATATGTCTCTTCAATGCACATCGGAATGAGTTAGTTCTTGTATGCGTTGCAATGCACAAGTGCTTAGAGCAAAGCAACAGCACAAATGTTATCTCTTCAATGCATATCGGAATGAGTTAGTTCTTGTATGCATTGCATTGCAACAAGCGTATAGCTTATATGTTATGCTTCAATGTACAGCGTTAGATGGTGAGTGCAATGCAATGCAATGCGAAACATATATGTTATGTGTTGTATTTTCATTGCACAGAGGACTAATGTTAACTCTCCAATGCACAACGGAATGACTTAGATGTGGTATGCATTGCAATGCAAAAAGTGTATAGCTTATATGTTATTCTTCAATGCTTAGCGTTAGATCGTTTGTGCAGTGCGATGCAAAACCAAATATGTTAACTCATCAATGCACATAGGAATGAGTTGGTTCTTTTATGTATTACAATGTAACAAGTGCATAGCGTATATGTTATGTACAGCGGTACAGCGGTAGATCGGGTGTGCTACAGTACAATGCTACAGCACAAATGTTATCTCGCAAAATGTACTTCGCAATGAATAAGTTCTCGTCTGCATTGCAATGCAGCAAGTGCATAGCGTATATATTATTCTTCAATGCTTAAGCGTTAGACGTGTGTGGAATTCAATGCAAAAGCACATATGTCTCTTCAATGCACATCAGAATGAGTTAGTTCTTGTATGCATTGCAATGCAATAAGTGCTTAGTGCAAAGCAACAGCACAAATGTTATCTCTTCAATGCATATCGGAATGAGTTCGTTCTTGTATGCATTGCACAGCAACAAGCGTATAGCTTATATGTTATGCTTCAATGTACAGCGTTAGATGGTGAGTGCAATGCAATGCAACAGCACAAATGTCATCTCTTGACAACGGAATGAGTTGAATGCACTGTAAAAGCAACATCTCGTTTAATGTTTTCTCATCAGTACACAAATAAATAGGTTTGTTGTACGCAATGCAATAAAAAAACATATGTTATGTGTTGTATTTTCATTGCACGGAGGACTAGGTTAGATATTAAATGCAAAGCAATTGCAATCCATACAAGAACAAACTAATTCCGTATGCATTGGAGATAACATTTGTGCTGTTGCATTGCATTGCACATACCATGAAGCATAACATATAAGCTATGCACTTGTTGCATAGTAGTACATACAATAACCAACTCATTCCTATGTGCATTGAAGGTTAACCTATTTGCTTTTGCACTGCAATGTACACACGTCTAACGCTTAAGCATTGAAGAATAATATATACGCTATGCACTTGTTGCATTGCAATGCATACCAGAAACTAAGTCATTCCGATGTGCATTGGAGAGTTAACATTTGTGCTTTTTCATTGCTTTGCACTCACCATCTAACGCTGTACATTGAAGCATAACATATAAGCTATACGCTTGTTGCTGTGCAATGCATATAAGAACTAACTCATTCCGATATGCATTGAAGAGATAATATTTGTGCTGTTGCTTTGCACTAAGCACTTGTTGCATTGCAATGCATACAATAACTATCTTATTCCGATATGCATTGAAGAGATAATATTTGTGCTGTTGCTTTGCACTAGCACTTGTTGCATTGCAATGCATATATACAAGAACTAACTCATTCCGATGTGCATTGAAGAGACATGTGCTTTTGCATTGAATTGCACACGCGTCTAACGCTTAAGCATTGAAGAATAACATATACGCTATGCTCTTGTTGCATTGCAATGCATATACAAGAACTAACTCATTACGATGTGCAGTGAAGAGATAACATATGTGCTTTGCACACACGTTCTGACGCTTAAGGATTGAAGAATAACATATACGCTATGCACTTGTTGCATTGCAATTCAAATAACTTATTCATTGCGAAGTGCATTGGAGAGATAACATTTGTGCTGTAGCATTGTACTGCACACACGATCTAACGCTGTGCATTGAAGAATACATATAACTTGTACTTGTACTTGTAGTGCAATGCATTGCAACAAGTGCATAGCTTTATATGTTATGCTTCAATGTACAGCGTTAGATGGTGAGAGCAATGCAATGCAACAGCACAAATGTCATCTCTTTGTCAACGGAATGAGTTGTATGCATTGTAAAAGCAACATCTCGTTTAATGTTTTCTCATCAGTACACAAATGAATTGGTTTGTTGTATGCAATGCAATAAGAAACATGTATGTTATGTGTTGTATTTTCATAGCACAGAGGACTAATGTTAACTCTCCAATGCACAACGGAATGACTTAGTTGTGGTATGCATTGCAATGCAAAAAGTGTACAGCTTATATGTTATTCTTCAATGCTTAGCGATAGAACGTTTGTGCAATGCAATGCAAAACCAAATATGTTAACTCTTCAATGCACATCGGAATGAGTTGGTTCTTTTATGTATTACAATGTAACAAGTGCATAGCTTATTATGTTATGCTTCAATGTACAGCGTTAGATCGTGTGTGCAGTACAGCACAAATGTAATCTCGCAAATATACTTCGCAATGAATAAGTTCTTGTCTGCATTGCAATGCAACAAGTGCATAGCGTATATATTATTCTTCAATGCTTAAGCGTTAGACGTGTGTGGAATTCAATGCAAAAGCACATATGTCTCTTCAATGCACATCAGAATGAGTTAGTTCTTATATGCATTGCAATGCAATAAGTGCTTAGTGCAAAGCAACAGCACAAATGTTATCTCTTCAATGCATATCGGAATGAGTTAGTTCTTGTATGCATTGCACAGCAACAAGCGTATAGCTTATATGTTATTCGTCAATGTACAGCGTTAGATGGTGAGTGCAAAGCAATGAAAAAGCACAAATGTTAACTCTCCAATGCACATCGGAATGACTTAGTTTCTGGTATGCATTGCAATGCAACAAGTGCATAGTGTTATGCAACAACACAAATCTTATCTCCTAAAAGCACTACGGAATGAGTTAGTTCTTGTATGCATTGCAATGCAACAAGTGCATAGCGTATATGTTATTCTTCAATGCTTAGCGTTAGCTCGTGTGTGCATTGCAGTGCAAAAGCAAATATGTTAACTCTTCAATGCACATAGGAATGAGTTGGTTATTGTATGCATTACAATGCAACAAGTCCATAGCTTATATGTTATGCTTCAATGTACAGCGTTAGATGGTGAGTGCAATGCAATGCAACAGCACAAATGTCATCTCTTGACAACGGAATGAGTTGAATGCATTGTAAAAGCAACATCTCGTTTAATGTTTTCTCATCAGTACACAAATAAATAGGTTTGTTGTACGCAATGCAATAAGAAACATACATGTGTTAGGTGTTGTATTTTCATTGCACAGACGACTAGGTTAGATATTAAATGCAAAGTAATGCAACAAGTGCATTAGAACGTATGTGCAAAGCAATACAACAGCACATCTGCAATCGCTTCAATGCAATTCAGTTAGCGTTAGATAGTGTGTGCAATGCAATACAAAAATATGTTATCTCTTCAATGCACATCGGAATGAGTTAGTTCTTGTCTGCATTGCAATGCAACAAGTGCTTAGTGCAAAGCAACAGCACAAACGTTATCTCTTTAATGTATATCGGAATGAGTTAGTTCTTTTATGCACTGCATACAGCGTAGATTGTGTGTGCAATGCAATGCAACAGCACAAATGTCATCTCTTCAAGACGGAATGAGTTGTATGCATTGTCAAAGCAACATCTCTTTTAATGTTTTCTCATCAGTACACAAAAGAATAGGTTTGTTGAATGCAATGCAATGCGAAACTCACTTGTAATGTGTTGTCTTTTCATTGCACAGAGGACTAGGTTAGATATAAATGCAAAGCAATGAAACAGCGCAAATGTCTTCTCTCCAGTGTACATCGGAATGACTTAAATAGCTTTTTGCATGCTCATTGATTCTTGATGTTTCATCAGTAGTTCAAAAATGACTTTTTGAACATAGTTATGGCCAAAGAGTCTTTGAACTTTAATTTTATATACATACACTCCCTTTGATGTTTCATTAGCCAGACAGTAGTCCATATTTGACCTATTGAACATATTTTTGGCCGTAGATTCTATGAACTTTCTCCGCATGGTTATTGACTCCTGATGTTTCATCAGTAGTTCAAGTATGAATTTTAGAATATATTTCTGGCCAGAGTCTTTGAACTGTAACTTTATAATCATACTCATAGACTCCTTCTGATGTTTCATTATCCAGACAGTAGTCTGTATTTGACCTAATGAACATATTTTTGTACAAAGAGTCCTCAATATTGAACTTTCTATAGATACTCATAGACCACATCTGATGTTTCATCAGTAGTTCAAGTATGAATTTTTGAATATATTTCTCACCAAGTAGCCGCTGAACTTTAACTTTATATACGTACTCATAGACTCCTTTTGAAGTTTCATTAGTCAGACAGTAGTCCGTATTTGACCTATTGAACATATTTTGGCCAAAGAGTTCTCAAACTTTAAATTTCTATAGAGACATACATTCAGATATTATATCAGCCAAACAATTGTTCATATTTGACTACTGAACATATTTTTTGACAAAGAGTTCTCAAACCTTAACTTTCTACACATAATCCTTGACTCTTTCAGATATCACATCAGACAGACAATTGTCCATATCTGATTACTGAACATATTTCTGGACGTAGATTCTATGAGCTTGAACTTTTCTGTTCATACTCATAGACTCCTCTTGGTTTCATTATCCAGACAGTAGTCTGTATTTGACCTAATTAACATAATTTTGGACAAAGAGTCCTCAATATTGAACTTTCTGTCAAACTCATAGAATACTTCTGATGTTCAATCAGTAGTTCAAATATGACTTTTGAATATAATTCTCGCCAAGGAGTCTTTGATCTTTAACTATATATACATACATACTCATAGACTCCTTTTGATGTTTTATCAGACTGGGAGTAGTTCATCGTAGTTGACCTATTGAACTTATTTTTAGACAAAGAGTCCTCAATATTGAACTTTCTATCAAACTCATAGAATACTTATGTTTAATCAGTAGTTCAAATATGACTTTTTGAATATGTTTCTCGCCAAGGAGTCTTTGAACTTTAACTGTATACATACTCATAGACTACTTCTGATGTTTCATCAGTACTTCAAGTATGACTTTTTGAATATATTTCTTGCCAAATTAGTCATTGAACTTTAACTTTATATATATACTCATACTCTCCTTCTGATGTTTCATCAGCCAGACAGTAGACAGAATCTGACCTATTGTACGTATTTTTCAAGTATGACTTTTTGAATATATTTCTCGACAATCAGTCGT
Organism: Coreius guichenoti; assembly: GCA_039654105.1. NCBI lineage: Eukaryota > Metazoa > Chordata > Actinopteri > Cypriniformes > Gobionidae > Coreius > Coreius guichenoti. Next base: position 25,454,642 of record CM077188.1, on the reverse strand, counting down.
TGAACTTTATATACATGCTCTTACTCTCCTTCTGATGTTTCATCAGCTATACAGTAGTCAGAATTTGACCTATTGAACATATTTTAAATATATATAAGTACATATATAAGTACTCATAGACTCCGTTTGATGTTTCATTAACCATACAGTGGTCCGTATTTGACCTATTAAACATATATTGGCCAAAGAGTTCTCAAACTTTAAATTAATATAGATACTTAAATTCAGATATGACATCAGCCTGACAATTGTCCATATTTTATTACTGAACTTATTTCTGGGCAGAGTATTTGAACTTGAACTTTCTATACATGCTCATAGACTCCTTCTGGTGTTTTATCAGCCAGACAGTAATCAGAATTTGACCTATTGAACATATTTTTGGCCAAAGAGTTCTCAAACTTTATCTTTATAAACACTCATAGACTCCTTCTGATGTTTCATCAGCCAGACAGTAGTCAGAATTTTACCTATTGAATATATTTTTGGATAAAGAGTGCTCAAACTTTAACTTTCTACACATACTCATTGACTCTCAGATGTTACATCAGACAGACAAATGTCCATATCTGATTACTGAACATATTTCTGGACATAGATTCTATGAACTTGAACTTTCTATAAGTACTCATAGACTCCTTTTGATGTTTCATTATCCAGACAGTAGTCAGTATTTGACCTAATGAACATATTTTTGTACAAAGACTCCTCAATATTGAACTTTCTATAGATTCTCATAGACCACTTCTGATGTTTCATCAGTAGTTCAAGTATGAATTTTTAAATATATTTCTCGCCAAGTAGCCGCTGAACTTTAACTTTATATACGTACTCATAGACTCCTTTTGAAGTTTCATTAGCCAGACAGTAGTCTGTATTTGACGTAATGACCATAATTTTGGACAAAGAGTCCTCAATATTGAACTTTCTATCAAACTCATAGAATACTTCTGATGTTTAATCAGTAGTTCAAATATGACTTTTGAATATAATTCTCGCCATGGAGTCTTTGATCTTTAACTATATATACATACATACTCATAGACTCCTTTTGATGTTTTATCAGACTGGGAGTAGTTCATCATAGTTGACCTATTGAACTTATTTTTAGACAAAGAGTCCTCAATATTGAACTTTCTATCAAACTAATAGAATACAGTAGTTCAAATATGACTTTTTGAATATATTTCTCGCCAAGGAGTCTTTGAACTTTAACTATATACATACTCATAGACTACTTCTGATGTTTTATCAGTACTTCAAGTATGACTTTTTGAATATATTTCTTGCCAAATTAGTCATTGAACTTTAACTTTATATATATACTCATACTCTCCTTCTGATGTTTCATCAGCCAGACAGTAGTCAGAATCTGACCTATTGTACATATTTTTCAAGTATGACTTTTTGAATATATTTCTCGACAATCAGTCGTTGACCTTTATATACATACTCTTACTCTCCTTCTGATGTTTCATCAGCTATACAGTAGTCAGAATTTGACCTATTGAACATATTTTAAGTATATATAAGTACATATATAAGTGCTCATAGACTCCTTTTGATGTTTCATTATCCAGACAGTAGTCCGTATTTGACCTAATGAACATATTTTTGTACAAAGAGTCCTCAATATTGAACTTTCTATAGATGCTCATAGACCACTTCTGATGTTTCATCAGTAGTTCAAGTATGAATTTTTGAATATATTTCTCGCCAAGTAGCCGCTGAAATTTAACTGTATGTACGTACTCATAGACTCCTTTTGAAGTTTCATTAGCCAGACAGTAGTCCGTATTTGACCTATTTAACATATTTTGGCCAAAGAGTTCTCAAACTTTAACTTTCTACACATACTCCTTGACTCTTTCAGATATTACATCAGACAGACAATTGTTCATATTTGACTACTGAACATATTTTTTGACAAAGAGTTCTCAAACTTTAACTTTGTACACATACTCCTTGACTCTTTCAGATATTACATCAGACAGACAATTGTCCATATCTGATTACTGAACATATTTCTGGACGTAGATTCTATGAGCTTGAACTTTCTATTCATACTCATAGACTCCTCTTGGTTTCATTATCCAGACAGTAGTCTGTATTTGACCTAATGAACATAATTTTGGACAAAGAGTCCTCAATATTGAACTTTCTATCAACCTCATAGAATACTTCTGATGTTTCATTATCCAGACAGTATTCAGAATTTGACCTACTGAACATGTTTTTGGCCATACATTCTATGAACTTTCTTCGCATGCTCATTGACTCCTGATGTTTCATCAGTAGTTCAAGTATGACTTTTTGAATATATTTCTCGCCAAGTAGCCTTTGAACTTTAACTATATATGCATGCATACATACTCATAGACTCCTTCTGATGTTTTATCAGACTGGGAGTAGTTCATATTTGACCTATTGAACTCATCTGTGGACAAAGAGTTCTCAATATTTAACTTTCTATACATATTGACTACTTCTGATGTTTCATCAGTAGTTCAAGTATGACTTTTTCAATATATTTCTCACCAAGTAGTTGTTGAACTTTAACTTTCTATATGTACTCATTGACTCTTTCAGATTTTACTTCAGCCAGACAATTGTCCATATTTGACTACCGAACATATTTCTGGCCAGAGTCTTTGAACTGTAACTTTCTATATAGACTCCTGTTGTTTTATCAGCCAGATAGTAATCAGAATTTGACCTATTGAACATGTTGGACAAAGAGTCCTAATATGTAACTTTCTGTACATACTCATAGACTACTTCTGATGTTTCATCAGTAGTTCAAGGATGACTTTTTGAATATATTTCTCGCAAAGTAGCCGTTGAACTTTAACTTTATATACGTACTCATAGACTCCTGATGTTTCATCAGCTAGACAGTAGTCAGAATTTGACCTATTGAATATATTTTTGGATAAAGAGTTCTCAAACTTTAACTTTCTACACATACTCATTGACTCTCAGACATTACATCAGACAGACAATTGGCCATATCTGATTACTGAACATATTTCTGGACGTAGACATGTTTATATTTGACTTGAACATATTTTTTGACAAAGAGTTCTCAAACTTTAAATTTCTACACATACTTTTTGACTATTTCAGATATTACATCAGACAGACAATTGTTCATATTTGACTACTGAACATATTTTTTGACAAAGAGTTCTCAAACTTGAACTTTCTACACATACTCGACTATTTCAGATATTACATCAGACAGACAATTGTCCATATCTGATTACTGAACATATTTCTGGACGTAGATTCTATGAGCTTGAACTTTTCTATTCATACTCATACACTCCTCTTGGTTTCATTATCCAGACAGTAGTCTGCATTTGACCTAATGAACATAATTTTGGACAAAGAGTCCTCAATATTGAACTTTCTATCAAACTCATAGAATATTTCTGATGTTTAATCGGTAGTTCAAATATGACTTTTTGAATATATTTCTCGCCAAGCAATCTTTGAACTTTAACTATATATACATACATATTCATAGACTACTTTCTGATGTTTTATCAGACTGGGAGTAGTTCATCACAGTTGACCTATTGAACTTATTTTTGGACAAAGAGACCTCAATATTGAACTTTCTATCAAACTCATAGAATACTTCTGATGTTCAATCAATAGTTCAAATATGACTTTTTGAATATATTTCTTGCCAAATTAGTTATTGAACTTTAACTTTATATATATACTCATACTCTCCTTCTGATGTTTCATCAGCCAGACAGTAGTCAGAATCTGACCTATTGTACATATTTTTCAAGTATGACTTTTTGAATATATTTCTCGACAATCAGTCGTTGACCTTTATATACATACTCTTACTCTCCTTCTGATGTTTCATCAGCTATACAGTAGTCAGAATTTGACCTATTGAACATATTTTAAGTATATATAAGTACATATATAAGTGCTCATAGACTCCTTTTGATGTTTCATTAGCCATACAGTGGTCCGTATTTGACCTATTAAACATATATTGGCCAAAGAGTTCTCAAACTTTAAATTAATATAGATACTTACATTCAGATATGACATCAGCCTGACAATTGTCCATATTTTATTACTGAACTTATTTCTGGGCAGAGTCTTTGAACTTGAACTTTCTATACATGCTCATAGACTCCTTCTGGTGTTTTATCAGCCAGACAGTAATCAGAATTTGACCTATTGAACATATTTTTGGCCAAAGAGTTCTCAAACTTTATCTTTATAAACACTCATAGACTCCTTCTGATGTTTCATCAGCCAGACAGTAGTCAGAATTTTACCTATTGAATATATTTTTGGATAAAGAGTGCTCAAACTTTAACTTTCTACACATACTCATTGACTCTCAGATATTACATCAGACAGACAAATGTCCATATCTGATTACTGAACATATTTCTGGACATAGATTCTATGAACTTGAACTTTCTATAAGTACTCATAGACTCCTTTTGATGTTTCATTATCCAGACAGTAGTCCGTATTTGACCTAATGAACATATTTTTGTACAAAGAGTCCTCAATATTGAACTTTCTATAGATACTCATAGACCACTTCTGATGTTTCATCAGTAGTTCAAGTATGAATTTTTGAATATATTTCTCGCCAAGTAGCCGCTGAAATTTAACTGTATATATGTACTCATAGACTCCTTTTGAAGTTTCATTAGCCAGACAGTAGTCCGTATTTGACCTATTTAACGTATTTTGGCCAAAGCGTTCTCAAACTAACTTTCTACACATACTCCTTGACTCTTTCAGATATTACATCAGACAGACAATTGTCCATATCTGATTACTGAACATATTTCTGGACGTAGATTCTATGAGCTTGAACTTTCTATTCATACTCATAGACTCCTCTTGGTTTCATTATCCAGACAGTAGTCTGTACTTGACCTAATGAACATAATTTTGGACAAAGAGTCCTCAATATTGAACTTTCTATCAAACTCATAGAATACTTCTGATGTTTAATCAGTAGTTCAAATATGACTTTTTGAATATATTTCTCGCCAAGGAGTCTTTGATCTTTAACTATATATACATACATACTCATAGACTACCTTCTGATGTTTTATCAGACTGGGAGTAGTTCATCATAGTTGACCTATTGAACTTATTTTTGGACAAAGAGTCCTCAATATTGAACTTTCTATCAAACTCATAGAATACTTCTGATGTTCAATCAGTAGTTCAAATATGACTTTTGAATATAATTCTCGCCAAGGAGTCTTTGATCTTTAACTATATATACATACATACTCAAAGACTCCTTTTGATGTTTTATCAGACTGGGAGTAGTTCATCATAGTTGACCTATTGAACTTATTTTTGGACAAAGAGTCCTCAATATTGAACTTTCTATCAAACTCATAGAATACTTATGTTTAATCAGTAGTTCAAATATGACTTTTTGAATATATTTCTCGCCAAGGAGTCTTTGAACTTTAACTATATACATACTCATAGACTACTTCTGATGTTTTATCAGTACTTCAAGTATGACTTTTTGAATATATTTCTTTCCAAATTAGTCATTGAACTATAACTTTATATATATACTCATACTCTCCTTCTGATGTTTCATCAGCCAGACAGTAGTCAGAATTTGACCTATTGTACATATTTTTCAAGTATGACTTTTTGAATATATTTCTCGACAATCAGTCGTTGAACTTTATATACATACTCTTACTCTCCTTCTGATGTTTCATCAGCTATACAGTAGTCAGAATTTGACCTATTGAACATATTTTAAGTATATATAAGTACATATATAAGTACTCATAGACTCCTTTTGATGTTTCATTAGCCATACAGTGGTCCGTATTTGACCTATTAAACATATATTGGCCAAAGAGTTCTCAAACTTTAAATTAATATAGATACGTACATTCAGATATGACATCAGCCTGACAATTGTCCATATTTTATTACTGAACTTCTTTCTGGGCAAAGTCTTTGAACTTGAACTTTCTATACATACTCATAGACTCCTTCTGGTGTTTTATTAGCCAGACAGTAATCAGAATTTGACCTATTGAACATATTTTTGGCCGTAGATTCTATGAACTTTCTTCGCATGCTCATTGACTCCTGATGTTTTATCAGTAGTTCAAGTATGACTTTTAGAATATATTTCTGGCCAGAGTCTTTGAACTGTAACTTTATAAAAACTCATAGACTCCTTCTGATGTTTCATCAGCCAGACAGTAGTCAGAATTTTACCTATTGAATATATTTTTGGATAAAGAGCTCTCAAACTTTAACTTTCTACACATACTGAGTGACTCTCAGATATTATATCAGACAGACAATTGTCTATCTGATTGCTGAACATATTTCTGGACGTTGATTCTATGAACTTGAACTTTCTATTCATACTCATAGACTCCTTTTGATGTTTCATTATCCAGACAGTAGTCCGTATTTGACATAATGAATATTATTTTGGACAAAGAGTCCACAAATTTTATCTTTATAAACATACTCATAGACTCCTGATGTTTTATCAGACTGAGAGAAGTTCATATTTGACCTATTTAACATATGTTTGGAGAAAGAGTCCTCAATATTGAACTTTCCATACATATAGAATACTTCTGATGTTTCATCAGTAGTTCAAGTATGACTTTCTGAACATAATTCTCCCAAAGGAGGCTTTGAACTTTAACTATATGCATACTCATATACTCCTGGTATTTTATCAGCCAGAGAGTAATCAGAATTTGACCCATTGAACATATTTCTATGGATACATACATCCAGATATTACATCAGCCAGACAATTGTTCATATTTGACTATTGAACATATTTCTGGCCGCAGATTCTATGAACTTTCTACGCATGCTCATTGACTCCCGATGTTTCACCAGTAGTTTACATATATTAGTTATAGTTAGACTTTTTGAATATATTTCTCGCCAAGGAGTCTTTGAACTTTAACATACATACTCATAGACTCCTTCTGATGTTTTATCAGACTGGGAGTAGTTCATAGTTGACCTATTGAACTTATTTTTGAACAAACAGTCCTCAATATTTAACTTTCTATACATACTTATGATTACATACTTCTGATATTTCATCAGTATTTCAAGTATGACTTTTTGAATATATTTCCCGCCAAGTAGTTGTTGAACTTTAACTTTCTATACGTATTCAATTGACTCTTTCAGATTTTACATCAGCCAGACAATTGTCCATATTTGACTATTGAACACATTTCTGGCAGAAGTCTTTGAACTTTAACTTCATAAACACACTCATAGACTCCTGGTGTTTTATCAGCCAGACAGTAATCAGAATTTGACCTACTGAACATATTGTTGGACAAAGAGTCCTCAGTATGGAACTTTCTAATACATACTCCTAGACTACTTCTGATGTTTCATCAGTAGTTCAATGATGACTTTTGGAATATATTTCTGGCCAGAGTCTTTGAACTTTAACTTCATAAACATACTCATAGACTCCTTATGATGTTTTATCAGACTGAGAGTAGTTCATGTTTGACCTGTTGAACATATTTTTGGACAAAGAGTCCTCAATATTGAACTTTCTATACATACGCATAGACTGCTTCTGATGTTTTATCAGTACTTCAAGTATGACTTTTTGAATATATTTCTTGCCAATTAGTCATTGAACTTTAACTTTATATACATACTCATACTCTCCTTCTGATGTTTCATCAGCCATACTGTAATCAGAATTTCAACATATTTTTGGCCAAATATTTCTCAAACTTTAACTTTCTACACATACTCCTTGACTCTTTCAGATATTACATCAGCAAGACAATTGCCCATATCTGACTACTGAACATATTTCTAGCCGTAGTTTCTATGAACTTTCTATACATACGCATAGACTGCTTCTGATGTTTCATCAGTAGTTCAAGTATGACTTTTGGAATATATTTCTGTCCAAAGAGTCTTTGAACTTTATATTTATATACTCCTGATGTTTTATAAGACTGAGAACCCTCAGTCTAAAAAAATACATCAGAAGTATGAGTATGTTTATAAAGTTAAAGTTCAAAGACTCTCTGTCCCTACATATTTTCAAAAAGTCATACATAACTATTAATGAAACATCAAGAGTCAATGAGCATGCATTTTTAAGTTAATGTTTGAGTACTCTTTGGCTATAAATATGTTCTATAGTTCAAATATGGACTACCGTCTGGCTAATGAAACATCAAAAGGAGTCATGAGTATGTTTATAAAGTTAAAATCAAAGACGCTTTGGCAAAAAACAATTTCAAAAGGTCATACTTCATACTTGAGTCTGTGAGTATGTATAGAAAGTTCAAGCACATAAATTCTACATCCAGAAATATGTTCAGTAATCAGATATGGACAATTGTCTGGCTGATGTAATATCTGAAAGAGTCAAGGAGTATGTGTAGAAAGTTAAAGTTTGAGAACTCTTTGTCAAAAAATATGTTCAATAAGTCAAATATGAACATGTTTATGAAGTTAAAGTTCAAAGACTCTGGCCAGGAATATATTCCAAAAGTCATACTTGAACTACTGGTGAAACATCAGGAGTAAATGAGCATGCCTAGAAAGTTCATAGAATCTGCGGCTAGAAATATGTTCAGTAGTCAAATATGAACAATTGTCTGGCTGATGTAATATCTGAATGTATGTATCTATAGAATTTTAAAGTTTGAGAACTCTTTGGCCAAAATATGTTCAAAAGTTCAAATACGGACTACTGTCTGGCTAATGAAACTTCAAAAGGAGCCTATGAGTACGTATATAAAGTTAAAGTTCAATGGCTACTTGACGAGCAATATGTTCAAAAAGTCATACTTGAACTACTGATGAAACTGTAGTCTATGAGTATGTATAGAAAGTTCAATATTGAGGACTCTTTGTCCAAAAATATGTTAAATAGGTCAAATATGAACTACTCTCAGTCTGATAAAACATCAGGAGTCTATGAGTATGTTTATAAAGATAACGTTTGACCAAAAATCTTTGGCCAAAAATATGTTCAATGTGTCAAATTCTAATTACTCTCTGGCTGATAAAATACCAGGAGTATATGAGTATTTATATAAAGTTAAAGTTCAAAGACTCTGGCCAGAAATATGTTCAGTAGTCAAATATGGACAATTGTCAAACTGATGTAATATCTGAATGTATGTATCCATAGAAATGTAAAGTTTGAAAACTCTTTGGCCAAAATATGTTCAATAGGTGAGACACACTACTGTCTGGCTAATGAAACATCAAAAGGACTGAGTATGTATAGAAAGTTAAAATTCAAAGCCTCCTTGGCGAAAATGATATTCAGAAAGTCATACTTGAACTAATGATGAAACATCAGAAGTATTCTATGAGTATGTATGGAAAGTTCAATATTGAGGACTCTTTGTCCAAAATTATGTTCATTAGGTCAAATATGGACTACTGTCTTGATAATGAAACATCAGAAGGAGTCTATGAGCATGTTTATAAAGTTACAGTTCAAAGGCTCAAAGAAAGAAATATATTCTAAAAGTCATACTTGAACTACTGATGAAACATCAGGAGTCAATGAGCATGCGAAGAAAGTTCATAGAATCTACGGCCAAAAATATGTTCATTAGGTCAAATACGGACTACTGTCTGGATAATGAAACATCAAAAGGAGAGTATATGTATATAACGTTAAAGTTCAAAGTTCATATTTCTGGAGCATGTATAGAAAGTTCAAAATGAAAGACTCTGGCCAAAAAGACTCTTCAGCCAAAAATATGTTGAGTCGTCAGATATGGACAATTGTCTGGCTCATGTAATATCTGAAAGAGTCAATGAGTATGTATAGAGAGCTAAAAATTGGACTACTCACAGTCTGATAAAACTATGACTAGACTACTGTCTGGCTAATGAAACATCAAAAGAAGTGGTATGAGTATGTATAGAATGCTCAACATCGAGGACTCTTTGTCCAGAAATATGTTCAATAGGTCAAATATGGACTACTCCTAGTCTAATAAAACATCAGAAGGAGTCTATGAGTATGTATAGACAGTGCAAGTTCAAAGAATATATAGCCAGAAATATGTTCAGTAGTCAAATATAGACAATTGTCTGGCTGATATAATATCTGAAAGAGGCAATGAGCATGAGTATAGAAAGTTAAAGTTCAAAGACTCTTTGGCCAAAAAATATGTTCAGTAGTCAAATATGGACAATTGTCTGGCTGCTGTAATATTTGAATGTATATATGTATAGAAAGTTAATGTTTAAGAACAATTTGGCCAAAAATATGTTCAATATATAAACAAATAATGAAACATTTTTGGACGGTAAGCTTTTTTAATGTTTTTAATTAGTCTCTTCTGCTCACCAAGGCTGCATTTATGTTATTAAAAAAGCTGTAATTATTGTGAAATATTATTAAAATATAAAATAACTGTTTTCTATTTGAATATATTTTAAATGGTCATTTATTCCTGTGATCAAAGCTGAATTTTCAGCATCATTACTCCAGTCTTCAGTGTTACATGATCCTTCAGAAGTCATTCTAATATGATGATTTGATGCTCAAGAAACATTTATGATTATTATCATTGTTGAAAACAGTTGTGTAAAACATTTTTTTAGGGTTCTTTGATGAATAGAAAGTTCAAAAGATCAGTATTTATGTGAAATAGAAAGCTTTTGCAACATTGTACTACCAATCAAAAGTTTTAGTTCGGTAAGAATTTTTATTTTTTTTATTTTTTTGGGAAAGAACTTAAAGAAATTAATACGTATATATTCACCAAGGATGTATTAAATTGATCAAGTGACAGTAAAGACGTTTATAATGTTGCAAAAGCAAGATAAATGCAGTTCTTTTGAACTTTCTATTCATTAAATAATCCTGGAAAAATTGTACTCTGTTTTCAACTTTAATAATAATCATAACTGTTTGTTGAGCATCAAATCATCATAATAGAATGATTTCTGAAGGATCATGTGACACTGAAGACTAGAGTAATGATGCTGAAAATTCAGCTTTGATCACAGGAATAAATTACACCTTAAAATATATTCAAATAGAAAACAGTTATATTAAATTGTACAAATATTTCACAATAATACCGTTTTTGCTGTATTTTGGATCAACTAAATGCAGCCTTGGTGAGCAAAAACATTAAAAAATCTTACAGTCCAAAAACTTTTGACGGTTAGTATATATATATATATATATATAATTTTATTCTGTTTTTCTGCTTTCACAGAAGCGCTGCACGTGCGTAATGTGACGATATGTGAAAACTGTTGTCCATGGTGATATTTGCACATGTAAAAATAATAATAATGGGTGATAGACATTTATGTATTCTAATTTAATTAGAGTAGATTTATCTGTCAGGATAAATTATTATTACGGACAATAACTATTATCAGGATAATAATAATAATAATAATAATAATAATAATAATAATAATAATAATAATAATTATTATTATTATTATTATTATTATTATTATTATTATTATTATTATTACTATAATTATTATTGCTACTGCTTATAGATTTCTCTAAGATAAATCACTCTAAGAGTACTGCACCTGCAGTACTCGACTCTGCCACAAGGAAAAGTGCGTACGTCTGCTCAGACCCTTGGAGGTAAGCACTTTTGCAAGTCAAAGACCATTTTTATAAATATGAACTTTGCCGTGGATTTCATTGTTTTATAAATGAGGCCCATGGAGTGTATGAGTGTGTATATAAACTTAAAGTTCAAAGATTCTTTAGATAGAAACAGAACAACAAAACATTACAACAGAAGAATTAAGAATGTACAACAGAATGTTAGTTCTTGTATAAACTGCAATTAGGTCTTGTCTGCATTACAATGCAACAAGTGCATTATTATATTAATAACATGTAAATGTTATTCTCCACTACACAGCGTTTGATAGTGTGTGCAATGCAATGTAACAGCACAAAAGTTATCTCTTCAAAGCACAACGGAATGGTTAGTTCTTGTAGCTATTGCAATGCTACAAGTGCATAGTGCAATGCAACATTATTGGCAAAGAAATGCAAAATTTACAGCACAAATATTATCTCACCAATGCACGCCGGAATGAGTTAGTTCTCAACAAGTGCATAGCTTATATGTTATGCTTCAGCGCACAGCGTTAGATCGTGTGTGCAATTTAATGCCGTAGCACATATATTATCTCTTCAATGCACAACGGAATGGTTAGTTCTTGTATGCATTGCAAAGCAATAAGTGCATGTTGTTATCTCTTCAAAGCACAAAGGAAAGAGTTCTGATGTAGAGTGCTCATGCATTGCTTTCTCGTCAGTAAACAAATTAATAAGTTAGTTGTAGTATGCAAAGCAATGCGAAAACATGTTATGGGTTGTCTTTACATTGCACAGAGGAATAAATTAGATATTTTATGCAAAGCAATGCAATGGCACAAATGCCTTGCTTGCTGCAACATTAGCAAGCAAGGCAACAGCACAAATGTTATCTCACCAATGCACATCGGATTGAGTTAGTTCTTTGCAATGTTGCAATTGCAATGCAACAAGTGCACAACTTATATGTTATCTCTTCAGCGCACATCGGAAAGAGTTAGTTCTTGTATGCATTGCAATGCAACAAGTGCTTAATGCAATGCAACAGCACAAATTTATCTCTTAAAAGCACAACGGAATGGTTATATATTGTATGCATTGTAAAAGCAAAAGCTACAGAAAGATAAAGTTCAAAGACTCTTTGGTCAAAAATATGTTTAATAGGTCAAATATGAACTACTCCCAGTCTGATAAAACATCAGGAGTCTATGAGTACGTATAGAAAGTTCAAGCTCATAGAGTCTACGTCCAGATATATGTTCAGTAATCAGATATAGACAATTGTCTGTCTGATAAAATATATGAAAGAGTCAATGAGTATGTGTAGAAAGTTAAAGTTTGAGAACTCGTCCAAAAATATATTCAATAGGTCAAATTCTGTCTTCGGTCTGACTGATGAAACATCAGAAGGAGAGTATATGTATATAAAGTTAAAGTTCAACGACTAATTTGGCGAGAAATATATTCAAAAAGTCATACTTGAACTACTGATGAAACAAGTGAAACAAATAAAAAAACCCGCGTGAAGAATGCACAAAGATAGAATGAAGAGCGCACAAAAGGAATGTTTAACTGTTATATGCAGTGTAATGAAACTAATAATGTATATTGTTTTTTAATGCACAGAATTTTAATTTAGATCGTGCACGCAATGCAATGCATAGCTCATGTGCTATATCTTCAATGCACAGCGGAATAAAGTACTTATTGTACACAATTCAATGAAACAGTGCTTGAGTACTTATATGCACTGCAATACAAGTACAAGTTATAAGTATTCTTCAATGCACAGCGTTAGATCGTGTGTGCAGTACAATGATACAGCACAAATGTTATCTCTCCAATGCACTTCGCAATGAATAAGTTCTTTGCATTGCAATGCAACAAGTGCTTAGAGCAAAGCAACAGCACAAATGTTATCTCTTCAATGCATATCGGAATGAGTTAGTTCTTGTATGCATTGCATTGCAACAAGCGTATAGCTTATATGTTATGCTTCAATGTACAGCGTTATATAGTGAGTGCAATGCAATGCAATGCGAAACATATATGTTATGTGTTGTATTTTCATTGCACAGAGGACTAATGTTAACTCTCCAATGCACAACGGAATGACAGATGTGGTATGCATTGCAATGCAAAAAGTGTATAGCTTATATGTTATTCTTCAATGCTTAGCGTTAGATCGTTTGTGCAGTGCGATGCAAAACCAAATATGTTAACTCATCAATGCTCTTAGGAATGAGTTGGTTCTATGTATTACAATGTAACAAGTGCATAGCTTATATGTTATGTACAGCGGTACAGCGGTAGATCGTGTGTGCTACAGTACAATGCTACAGCACAAATGTTATCTCGCAAAATGTACTTCGCAATGAATAAGTTCTCGTCTGCATTGCAATGCAACAAGTGCATAGCGTATATATTATTCTTCAATGCTTAAGCGTTAGACGTGTGTGGAATTCAATGCAAAAGCACATATGTCTCTTCAATGCATATCGGAATGAGTTCGTTCTTGTATGCATTGCACAGCAACAAGCGTATAGCTTATATGTTATGCTTCAATGTACATCGTTAGATGGTGAGTGCAATGCAATGCAACAGCACAAATGTCATCTCTTGACAACGGAATGACTTGAATGCATTGTAAAAGCAACATCTCGTTTAATGTTTTCTCATAAGTACACAAATAAATAGGTTTGTTGTACGCAATGCAATAAAAAACATGTTATGTGTTGTATTTTCATTGCACGGAGGACTAGGTTAGATATTAAATGCAAAGCAATTGCAATCCATACAAGAACAAACTAATTCCGTATGCATTGGACATAACATTTGTGCTGTTGCATTGCATTGGACATACCATCTAGCTATACATTGAAGCATAACAAGCTATGCACTTGTTGCATAGTAGTACATACAATAACCAACTCATTCCTATGTGCATTGAAGGTTAACCTATTTGCTTTTGCATTGCAATGTACACACGTCTAACGCTTAAGCATCGAAGAATAACATATACGCTATGCACTTGTTGCATTGCAATGCATACAAAGAACTAACTCATTCCGTAGTGCTTTTAGGAGATAAGATTTGTGTTGTTGCATAACACTATGCACTTGTTGCATTGCAATGCATACCAGAAACTAAGTCATTCCGATGTGCATTGGAGAGTTAACATTTGTGCTTTTTCATTGCTTTGCACTCACCATCTAACGCTGTACATTGAAGCATAACATACAAGCTATACGCTTGTTGCTCTGCAATGCATACAAGAACTAACTCATTCCGATATGCATTGAAGAGATAACATTTGTTCTGTTGCTTTGCACTAAGCACTTGTTGCATTGCAATGCATACAATAACTATCTTATTCCGATATGCATTGAAGAGATAACATTTGTGCTGTTGCTTTGCACTAGCACTTGTTGCATTGCAATGCATATACAAGAACTAACTCATTCCGATGTGCGTTGAAGAGACATATGTGCTTTTGCATTGAATTGCACACACGTCTAACGCTTAAGCATTGAAGAATAACATATACGCTATGCACTTGTTGCATTGCAATGCATATACAAGAACTAACTCATTACGATGTGCAGTGAAGAGATAACATATGTGCTTTGCACACACGTTCTGACGCTTAAGGATTGAAGAATAACATATACGCTATGCACTTGTTGCATTGCAATTCAAATAACTTGTTCATTGCGAAGTGCATTGGAGAGATAACATTTGTGCTGTAGCATTGTACTGCACACACGATCTAACGCTGTGCATTGAAGAATACATATAACTTGTACTTGTACTTGTATTGCAATGCATTGCAACAAGCGCATAGCTTTATATGTTATGCTTCAATGTACAACGTTAGATGGTGAGAGCAATGCAACAGCACAAATGTCATCTCTTTGTCAACGGAATGAGTTGTATGCATTGTAAAAGCAACATCTCGTTTAATGTTTTCTCATCAGTACACAAATGAATTGGTTTGTTGTATGCAATGCAATGCGAAACGTATGTTATGTGTTGTATTTTCATTTGCACAAAGGACAAATGTTAACTCTCCAATGCACAACGGAATGACTTAGTTGTGGTATGACTTGCAATGCAAAAAGTGTATAGCTTATATGTTATTCTTCAATGCTTAGCGTTAGATCGTTTTTGCAATGCAATGCAATGCAAAACCAAATATGTTAACTCTTCAATGCACATCGGAATTAGTTGGTTCTTTTATGTATTACAATGTAACAAGTGCATAGCTTATATGTTATGCTTCACTGTACAGCGTTAGATCGTGTGTGCAGTACAATGCTACAGCACAAATGTAATCTCGCAAAATATACTTCGCAATGAATAAGTTCTTGTCTGCATTGCAATGCAACAAGTGCTTAGTGCAAAGCAACAGCACAAATGTTATCTCTTCAATGCATATCGGAATAAGATAGTTATTGTATGCATTGCAATGCAACAAGTGCTAGGTGCAAAGCAACAGAACAAATGTTATCTCTTCAATGCATATCGGAATGAGTTAGTTCTTGTTCCATTCCATTGCATCAAGCGCATAGCTTATATGTTATGCTTCAATGTGCAGCGTTAGATGGTGAGAGCAATGCAATGCAACAGCACAAATGTCATCTCTTTGTCAACGGAATGAGTTGTATGCATTGTAAAAGCAAAATCTCGTTTAATGTTTTCTCATCAGTACACAAATGAATTGGTTTGTTGTATGCAATGCAATAAGAAACATGTATGTTATGTGTTGTATTTTCATAGCACAGAGGACTAATGTTAACTGTCCAATGCACAACGGAATGACTTAGTTGTGGTATGCATTGCAATGCAAAAAGTGTATAGCTTATATGTTATTCTTCAATGCTTAGCGTTAGAACGTTTGTGCAATGCAATGCAAAACCAAGTATGTTAACTCTTCAATGCACATCGGAATGAGTTGGTTCTTTTATGTATTACAATGTAACAAGTGCATAGCTTATTATGTTATGCTTCAATGTACAGCGTTAGATCGTGTGTGCAGTACAATGCTACAGCACAAATGTAATCTCGCAAAATATACTTCGCAATGAATAAGTTCTTGTCTGCATTGCAATGCAACAAGTGCATAGCGTATATATTATTCTTCAATGCTTAAGCGTTAGACGTGTGTGGAATTCAATGCAAAAGCACATATGTCTCTTCAATGCACATCAGATTGAGTTAGTTCTTATATGCATTGCAATGCAATAAGTGCTTAGTGCAAAGCAACAGCACAAATGTTATCTCTTCAATGCATATCGGAATGAGTTAGTTCTTGTATGCATTGCACAGCAACAAGCGTATAGCTTATGTTATTCGTCAATGTACAGCGTTAGATGGTGAGTGCAAAGCAATGAAAAAGCACAAATGTTAACTCTCCAATGCACATCGGAATGACTTAGTTTCTGGTATGCATTGCAATGCAACAAGTGCATAGTGTTATGCAACAACACAAATCTTATCTCCTAAAAGCACTACGGAATGAGTTAGTTCTTGTATGCATTGCAATGCAACAAGTGCATAGCGTATATGTTATTCTTCAATGCTTAGCGTTAGCTCGTGTGTGCATTGCAGTGCAAAAGCAAATATGTTAACTCTTCAATGCACATAGGAATGAGTTGGTTATTGTATGCATTACAATGCAACAAGTGCATAGCTTATATGTTATGCTTCAATGTAAAGCGTTAGATAGTGAGTGCAACGCAATGCAACAGCACAAATGTCATCTCTTGACAACGGAATGAGTTGAATGCATTGTTAAAGCAACATCTCGTTTAATGTTTTCTCATCAGTACACAAATAAATAGGTTTGTTGTACGCAATGCAATAAGAAACATACATGTGTTAGGTGTTGTATTTTCATTGCACAGAGGACTAGGTTAGATATTAAATGCAAAGTAATGCAACAAGTGCATTAGAACGTATGTGCAAAGCAATACAACAGCACATCTGCAATCTCTTCAATGCAATTCAATTAGCGTTAGATAGTGTGTGCAATGCAATGCAAAAACAAATATGTTATCTCTTCAATGCACATCGGAATGAGTTAGTTCTTGTCTGCATTGCATACAGCGTAGATTGTGTGTGCAATGCAATGCAACAGCACAAATGTCATCTCTTCAAGACGGAATGAGTTGTATGCATTGTCAAAGCAACATCTCTTTTAATGTTTTCTCATCAGTACACAAATGAATAGGTTTGTTGAATGCAATGCAATGCGAAACTCACTTGTAATGTGTTGTGTTTTCATTGCACAGAGGACTAGGTTAGATATAAATGCAAAGCAATGAAACAGCACAAATGTCTTCTCTCCAGTGTACATCGGAATGACTTAAATAGCTTTTTGCATGCTCATTGATTCTTGATGTTTCATCAGTAGTTCAAAAATGAATTTTTGAACATAGTTATGGCCAAAGAGTCTTTGAACTTTAATTTTATATACATACACTCCCTTTGATGTTTCATTAGCCAGACAGTCCATATTTGACCTATTGAACACATTTCTTTACAAAGAATCCTCGATATTGAACTTTCTATAAATATTCATAGACAAGTTCAAGTATGACCATTTGAACTTATTTTTGGCCAAAGAGTCTTTGAAATTTAACTTTATATACATTACTCATATACTCCTGGTATTTTATCAGCCAGACAGCAATCAGAATTTGACCTATTGAACATATTTTTGGCCGTAGATTCTATGAACTTTCTCCGCATGGTTATTGACTCCTGATGTTTCATCAGTAGTTCAAGTATGAATTTTAGAATATATTTCTGGCCAGAGTCTTTGAACTGTAACTTTATAATCATACTCATAGACTCCTTCTGATGTTTCATTATCCAGACAGTAGTCTGTATTTGACCTAATGAACATATTTTTGTACAAAGAGTCCTCAATATTGAACTTTCTATAGATACTCATAGACCACATCTAATGTTTCATCAGTACTTCAAGTATGAATTTTTGAATATATTTCTCGCCAAGTAGCCGCTGAACTTTAACTTTATATACGTACTCATAGACTCCTTTTAAAGTTTCATTAGTCAGACAGTAGTCCGTATTTGACCTATTGAACATATTTTGGCCAAAGAGTTCTCAAACTTTAAATTTCTATAGAGACACACATTCAGATATTATATCAGCCAGACAATTGTTTATATTTGACTACTGAACATATTTTTTGACAAAGAGTTCTCAAACCTTAACTTTCTACACATACTCCTTGACTCTTTCAGATATCACATCAGACAGACAATTGTCCATATCTGATTACTGAACATATTTCTGGACGTAGATTCTATGAGCTTGAACTTTTCTGTTCATACTCATAGACTCCTCTTGGTTTCATTATCCAGACAGTAGTCTGTATTTGACCTAATGAACATAATTTTGGACGGAGTCCTCAATATTGAACTTTCTATCAAACTCATAGAATACTTCTGATGTTCAATCAGTAGTTCAAATATGACTTTTGAATATAATTCTCGCCAAGGAGTCTTTGATCTTTAACTATATATACATACATACTCATAGACTCCTTTTGATGTTTTACCAGACTGGGAGTAGTTCATCGTAGTTGACCTATTGAACTTATTTTTAGACAAAGAGTCCTCAATATTGAACTTTCTATCAAACTCATAGAATACTTATGTCTAATCAGTAGTTCAAATATGACTTTTTGAATATATTTCTCGCCAAGGAGTCTTTGAACTTTAACTGTATACATACTCATAGACTACTTCTGATGTTTTATCAGTACTTCAAGTATGACTTTTTGAATATATTTCTTGACAATCAGTCGTTGAACTTTATATACATACTCTTACTCTCCTTCTGATGTTTCATCAGCTATACAGTGGTCCGTATTTGACCTATTAAACATATATTGGCCAAAGAGTTCTCAAACTTTAAATTAATATAGTTACTTACATTCAGATATGACATCAGCCTGACAATTGTCCATATTTTATTACTAAACTTATTTCTGGGCAGAGTCTTTGAACTTGAATTTTCTATACATACTCATAGACTCCTTTTGATGTTTCATTAGCCATACAGTGGTCCGTATTTGACCTATTAAACATATATTGGCCAAAGAGTTCTCAAACTTTAAATTAATATAGATACTTACATTCAGATATGACATCAGCCTGACAATTGTCCATATTTTATTACTGAACTTATTTCTGGGCAGAGTCTTTGAACTTGAACTTTCTATACATACTCATAGACTCCTTCTGGTGTTTTATCAGCCAGACAGTAATCAGAATTTGACCTATTGAACATATTTTTGACCAAAGAGTTCTCAAACTTTATCTTTATAAACACTCATAGACTCCTTCTGATTTTTCATCAGCCAGACAGTAGTCAGAATTTGACCTATTGAATATATTTTTGGATAAAGAGTGCTCAAACTTTAACTTTCTACACATACTCATTGACTCTCAGATATTACATCAGACAGACAAATGTCCATATCTGATTACTGAACATATTTCTGGACGTAGATTCTTTGCTCTTGAACTTTCTATAAGTACTCATAGACTCCTTTTGATGTTTCATTATCCAGACAGTAGTCCGTATTTGACCTAATGAACATATTTTTGTACAAAGAGTCCTCAATATTGAACTTTCTATAGATTCTCATAGACCACTTCTGATGTTTCATCAGTAGTTCAAGTATGAATTTTTAAATATATTTCTCGCCAAATAGCCGCTGAACTTTAACTTTATATACGTACTCATAGACTCCTTTTGAAGTTTCATTAGCCAGACAGTAGTCCGTATTTGGCCTATTGAACATATTTTGGCCAGAGTTCTCAAACTTTAAATTTCTATAGAGACATACATTCAGATATTACATCAGCCAGACAATGTTCATATTTGACTACTGAACATATTTTTTGACAAAGAGTTCTCAAACCTTAACTTTCTACACATACTCCTTGACTCTTTCAGATATCACATCAGACAGACAATTGTCCATATCTGATTACTGAACATATTTCTGGACGTAGATTCTATGAGCTTGAACTTTTCTATTCATACTCATAGACTCCTCTTGGTTTCATTATCCAGACAGTAGTCTGTATTTGACGTAATGGCCATAATTTTGGACAAAGAGTCCTCAATATTGAACTTTCTATCAAACTGATGTTTTAAAAGTACTTCAAGTATGACTTTTTGAATATATTTCTTGACAATCAGTCGTTGAACTTTATATACATACTCTTACTCTCCTTCTGATGTTTCATCAGCTATACAGTGGTCCGTATTTGACCTATTAAACATATATTGGCCAAAGAGTTCTCAAACTTTAAATTAATATAGTTACTTACATTCAGATATGACATCAGCCTGACAATTGTCCATATTTTATTACTAAACTTATTTCTGGGCAGAGTCTTTGAACTTGAATTTTCTATACATACTCATAGACTCCTTTTGATGTTTCATTAGCCATACAGTGGTCCGTATTTGACCTATTAAACATATATTGGCCAAAGAGTTCTCAAACTTTAAATTAATATAGATACTTACATTCAGATATGACATCAGCCTGACAATTGTCCATATTTTATTACTGAACTTATTTCTGGGCAGAGTCTTTGAACTTGAACTTTCTATACATACTCATAGACTCCTTCTGGTGTTTTATCAGCCAGACAGTAATCAGAATTTGACCTATTGAACATATTTTTGAACAAAGAGTTCTCAAACTTTATCTTTATAAACACTCATAGACTCCTTCTGATTTTTCATCAGCCAGACAGTAGTCAGAATTTGACCTATTGAATATATTTTTGGATAAAGAGTGCTCAAACTTTAACTTTCTACACATACTCATTGACTCTCAGATATTACATCAGACAGACAAATGTCCATATCTGATTACTGAACATATTTCTGGACGTAGATTCTATGCTCTTGAACTTTCTATAAGTACTCATAGACTCCTTTTGATGTTTCATTATCCAGACAGTAGTCCGTATTTGACCTAATGAACATATTTTTGTACAAAGAGTCCTCAATATTGAACTTTCTATAGATTCTCATAGACCACTTCTGATGTTTCATCAGTAGTTCAAGTATGAATTTTTAAATATATTTCTCGCCAAATAGCCGCTGAACTTTAACTTTATATACGTACTCATAGACTCCTTTTGAAGTTTCATTAGCCAGACAGTAGTCCGTATTTGGCCTATTGAACATATTTTGGCCAGAGTTCTCAAACTTTAAATTTCTATAGAGACATACATTCAGATATTACATCAGCCAGACAATGTTCATATTTGACTACTGAACATATTTTTTGACAAAGAGTTCTCAAACCTTAACTTTCTACACATACTCCTTGACTCTTTCAGATATCACATCAGACAGACAATTGTCCATATCTGATTACTGAACATATTTCTGGACGTAGATTCTATGAGCTTGAACTTTTCTATTCATACTCATAGACTCCTCTTGGTTTCATTATCCAGACAGTAGTCTGTATTTGACGTAATGGCCATAATTTTGGACAAAGAGTCCTCAATATTGAACTTTCTATCAAACTGATGTTTTAAAAGTACTTCAAGTATGACTTTTTGAATATATTTCTTGCCAACTTAGTCATTGAACTTTAACTTTATATATATACGCTTACTCTCCTTCTGATGTTTCATCAGCCAGACAGTAGACAGAATCTGACCTATTGTACGTATTTTTCAAGTATGACTTTTTGAATATATTTCTTGCCAACTTAGTCATTGAACTTTAAGTTTATATATATACTCTTACTCTCCTTCTGATGTTTCATCAGCTATACAGTAGTCAGAATTTGACCTATTGAACATATTTTAAGTATATATAAGTACATATATAAGTACTCATAGACTCCTTTTGATGTTTCATTAGGCAGACAGTAGTCCGTATTTGACCTATTGAACATATTTTGGCCAAAGAGTTCTCAAACTTTAAATTAATATAGATACTTAAATTCAGATATGACATCAGCCTGACAATTGTCCATATTTTATTACTGAACTTATTTCTGGGCAGAGTCTTTGAACTTGAACTTTCTATACATGCTCATAGACTCCTTCTGGTGTTTTATCAGCCAGACAGTAATCAGAATTTGACATATTTTTGGCCAAAGAGTTCTCAAACTTTATCTTTATAAACACTCATAGACTCCTTTTGATGTTTCATTATCCAGACAGTAGTCCGTATTTGACCTAATGAACATATTTTTGTACAAAGAGTCCTCAATATTGAACTTTCTATAGATACTCATAGACCACTTCTGATGTTTCATCAGTAGTTCAAGTATGAATTTTTGAATATATTTCTCGCCAAGTAGCCACTGAACTTTAACTTTATATAAGTACTCATAGACTCCTTTTGAAGTTTCATTAGGCAGACAGTAGTCCGTATTTGACCTATTGAACATATTTTGGCCAAAGAGTTCTCAAACTTTAAATTTCTATAGAGGCATACATTCAGATATTATATCAGCCAGACAATTGTTCATATTTGACTACTGAACATATTTTTTGACAAAGAGTTCTCAAACCTTAACTTTCTACACATACTCCTTGACTCTTTCAGATATCACATCAGACAGACAATTGTCCATATCTGAACATATTTCTGGACGTAGATTCTATGAGCTTGAACTTTTCTATTCATACTCATAGACTCCTCTTGGTTTCATTATCCAGACAGTAGTCTGTATTTGACGTAATGGCCATAATTTTGGACAAAGAGTCCTCAATATTGAACTTTCTATCAAACTCATAGAATACTTCTGATGTTTAATCAGTAGTTCAAATATGACTTTTGAATATAATTCTCGCCATGGAGTCTTTGATCTTTAACTATATATACATACATACTCATAGACTCCTTTTGATGTTTTATCAGACTGGGAGTAGTTCATCATAGTTGACCTATTGAACTTACTTTTAGACAGAGTCCTCAATATTGAACTTTCTATCAAACTAATAGAATACAGTAGTTCAAATATGACTTTTTGAATATATTTCTCGCCAAGGAGTCTTTGAACTTTAACTGTATACATACTCATAGACTACTTCTGATGTTTTATCAGTACTTCAAGTATGACTTTTTGAATATATTTCTTGCCAAATTAGTCATTGAACTTTATATATATACTCATACTCTCCTTCTGATGTTTCATCAGCCAGACAGTAGACAGAATCTGACCTATTGTACGTATTTTTCAAGTATGACTTTTTGAATATATTTCTCGACAATCAGTCGTTGAACTTTATATACATGCTCTTACTCTCCTTCTGATGTTTCATCAGCTATACAGTAGTCAGAATTTGACCTATTGAACATATTTTAAATATATATAAGTACATATATAAGTACTCATAGACTCCTTTTGATGTTTCATTAGCCATACAGTGGTCCTTATTTGACCTATTAAACATATATTGGCCAAAGAGTTCTCAAACTTTAAATTAATATAGATACTTAAATTCAGATATGACATCAGCCTGACAGTTGTCCATATTTTATTACTGAACTTATTTCTGGGCAGAGTCTTTGAACTTGAACTTTCTATACATGCTCATAGACTCCTTCTGGTGTTTTATCAGCCAGACAGTAATCAGAATTTGACCTATTGAACATATTTTTGGCCAAAGAGTTCTCAAACTTTATCTTTATAAACACTCATAGACTCCTTCTGATGTTTCATCAGCCAGACAGTAGTCAGAATTTTACCTATTGAATATATTTTTGGATAAAGAGTGCTCAAACTTTAACTTTCTACACATACTCATTGACTCTCAGATATTACATCAGACAGACAAATGTCCATATCTGATTACTGAACATATTTCTGGACATAGATTCTATGAACTTGAACTTTCTATAAGTACTCATAGACTCCTTTTGATGTTTCATTATCCAGACAGTAGTCCGTATTTGACCTAATGAACATATTTTTGTACAAAGAGTCCTCAATATTGAACTTTCTATAGATACTCATAGACCACTTCTGATGTTTCATCAGTAGTTCAAGTATGAATTTTTGAATATATTTCTCGCCAAGTAGCCGCTGAAATTTAACTGTATACATGTACTCATAGACTCCTTTTGAAGTTTCATTAGCCAGACAGTAGTCCGTAATTGACCTATTTAACATATTTTGGCCAAAGCGTTCTCAAACTTTAACTTTCTACACATACTCCTTGACTTTCAGATATTACATCAGACAGACAATTGTTCATATTTGACTACTGAACATATTTTTTGACAAAGAGTTCTCAAACTTTAACTTTCTACACATACTCCTTGACTCTTTCAGACATTACATCAGACAGACAAATGTCCATATCTGATTACTGAACATATTTCTGGACGTAGATTCTATGAGCTTGAACTTTCTATTCATACTCATAGACTCCTCTTGGTTTCATTATCCAGACAGTAGTCTGTATTTGACCTAATGAACATAATTTTGGACAAAGAGTCCTCAATATTGAACTTTCTATCAAACTCATAGAATACTTCTGATGTTTCATTATCCAGACAGTATTCAGAATTTGACCTACTGAACATGTTTTTGGCCATACATTCTATGAACTTTCTTCGCATGCTCATTGACTCCTGATGTTTGATCAGTAGTTCAAGTATGACTTTTTGAATATATTTCTCGCCAAGTAGCCTTTGAACTTTAACTATATATGCATACATACATACTCATAGACTCCTTCTGATGTTTTATCAGACTGGGAGTAGTTCATATTTGACCTATTGAACTCATCTGTGGACAAAGAGTTCTCAATATTTAACTTTCTATACATATTGACTACTTCTGATGTTTCATCAGTAGTTCAAGTATGACTTTTTCAATATATTTCTCACCAAGTAGTTTTTGAACTTTAACTTTTTATATGTACTCATTGACTCTTTCAGATTTTACTTCAGCCAGACAATTGTCCATATTTGACTACCGAACATATTTCTGGCCAGAGTCTTTGAACTGTAACTTTCTATATAGACTCCTGTTGTTTTATCAGCCAGATAGTAATCAGAATTTGACCTATTGAACATGTTGGACAAAGAGTCCTAATATGTAACTTTCTGTACGTACTCGTAGACTACTTCTGATGTTTCATCAGTAGTTCAAGGATGACTTTTTGAATATATTTCTCGCAAAGTAGCCGTTGAACTTTAACTTTATATACATACTCATAGACTCCTTCTGATGTTTCATCAGCTAGACAGTAGTCAGAATTTGACCTATTGAATATATTTTTGGATAAAGAGTGCTCAAACTTTAACTTTCTACACATACTCATTGACTCTCAGATATTACATCAGACAGACAAATGTCCATATCTGATTACTGAACATATTTCTGGACGTAGATTCTATGAACTTGAACTTTCTATAAGTACTCATAGACTCCTTTTGATGTTTCATTATCCAGACAGTAGTCCGTATTTGACCTAATGAACATTTTTGTACAAAGAGTCCTCAATATTGAACTTTCTATAGATTCTCATAGACCACTTCTGATGTTTCATCAGTAGTTCAAGTATGAATTTTTTAATATATTTCTCGCCAAGTAGCCGCTGAAATTTAACTTTATATACGTACTCATAGACTCCTTTTGAAGTTTCATTAGCCAGACATATTTTGGCCAAAGAGTTCTCAAACTTTAACTTTCTACACATACTCCTTGACTCTTTCAGATATTACATCAGACAGACAATTGTTCATATTTGACTACTGAACATATTTTTTGACAAAGAGTTCTCAAACTTTAACTTTCTACACATACTCCTTGACTCTTTCAGATATTACATCAGACAGACAATTGTCCATATCTGATTACTGAACATATTTCTGGACGTAGATTCTATGAGCTTGAACTTTTCTATTCATACTCATAGACTCCTCTTGGTTTCATTATCTAGACAGTAGTCTGTGTTTGACCTAATGAACATAATTTTGGACAAAGAGTCCTCAATATTGAACTTTCTATCAAACTCATAGAATACTTCTGATGTTCAATCAGTAGTTCAAATATGACTTTTTGAATATATTTCTCGCCAAGGAGTCTTTGATCTTTAACTATATATACATACATACTCATAGACTACTTTCTGATGTTTTATCAGACTGGGAGTAGTTCATCATAGTTGACCTATTGAACTTATTTTTGGACAAAGAGACCTCAATATTGAACTTTCTATCAAACTCATAGAATGCTTCTGATGTTCAATCAGTAGTTCAAATATGACTTTTGAATATAATTCTCGCCAAGGAGTCTTTGATCTTTAACTATATATACATACAAACTCATAGACTCCTTTTTATGTTTTATCAGACTGGGAGCAGTTCATCATAGTTGACCTATTGAACTTATTTTTGGACAAAGAGTCCTCAATATTGAACTTTCTATCAAACTCATAGAATACTTATGTTTAACCAGTAGTTCAAGTATGAATTTTTGAATATATTTCTCGCCAAGTAGCCGCTGAAATTTAACTGTATATATGTACTCATAGACTCCTTTTGAAGTTTCATTAGCCAGACAGTAGTCCGTAATTGACCTATTTAACATATTTTGGCCAAAGCGTTCTCAAACTTTAACTTTCTACACATACTCCTTGACTTTCAGATATTACATCAGACAGACAATTGTTCATATTTGACTACTGAACATATTTTTTGACAAAGAGTTCTCAAACTTTAACTTTCTACACATACTCCTTGACTCTTTCAGATATTACATCAGACAGACAAATGTCCGTATCTGATTACTGAACATATTTCTGGACGTAGATTCTATGAGCTTGAACTTTCTATTCATACTCATAGACTCCTCTTGGTTTCATTATCCAGACAGTAGTCTGTATTTGACCTAATGAACATAATTTTGGACAAAGAGTCCTCAATATTGAACTTTCTATCAAACTCATAGAATACTTCTGATGTTTCATTATCCAGACAGTATTCAGAATTTGACCTACTGAACATGTTTTTGGCCATACATTCTATGAACTTTCTTCGCATGCTCATTGACTCCTGATGTTTGATCAGTTGTTCAAGTATGACTTTTTGAATATATTTCTCGCCAAGTAGCCTTTGAACTTTAACTATATATGCATACATACATACTCATAGACTCCTTCTGATGTTTTATCAGACTGGGAGTAGTTCATATTTGACCTATTGAACTCATCTGTGGACAAAGAGTTCTCAATATTTAACTTTCTATACATATTGACTACTTCTGATGTTTCATCAGTAGTTCAAGTATGACTTTTTCAATATATTTCTCACCAAGTAGTTTTTGAACTTTAACTTTCTATATGTACTCATTGACTCTTTCAGATTTTACTTCAGCCAGACAATTGTCCATATTTGACTACCGAACATATTTCTGGCCAGAGTCTTTGAACTGTAACTTTCTATATAGACTCCTGTTGTTTTATCAGCCAGATAGTAATCAGAATTTGACCTATTGAACATGTTGGACAAAGAGTCCTGATATGTAACTTTCTGTACATACTCATAGACTACTTCTGATGTTTCATCAGTAGTTCAAGGATGACTTTTTGAATATATTTCTCGCAAAGTAGCCGTTGAACTTTAACTTTATATACACACTCATAGACTCCTTCTGATGTTTCATCAGCTAGACAGTAGTCAGAATTTGACCTATTGAATATATTTTTGGATGAGTTCTCAAACTTTAACTTTCTACACATACTCATTGACTCTCAGACATTACATCAGACAGACAATTGTCCATATCTGATTACTGAACATATTTCTGGACGTAGACATATTTTTGGACATGTTCATATTTGACTACTGAACATATTTTTTGACAAATAGTTCTCAAACTTTAACTTTCTACACATACTCCTTGACTCTTTCAGATATTACATCAGACAGACAATTGTCCATATCTGATTACTGAACATATTTCTGGACGTAGATTCTATGAGCTTGAACTTTTCTATTCATACTCATAGACTCCTCTTGGTTTCATTATCTAGACAGTAGTCTGTATTTGACCTAATGAACATAATTTTGGACAAAGAGTCCTCAATATTGAACTTTCTATCAAACTCATAGAATACTTCTGATGTTCAATCAGTAGTTCAAATATGACTTTTTGAATATATTTCTCGCCAAGGAGTCTTTGATCTTTAACTATATATACATACATATTCATAGACTACTTTCTGATGTTTTATCAGACTGGGAGTAGTTCATCATAGTTGACCTATTGAACTTATTTTTGGACAAAGAGACCTCAATATTGAACTTTCTATCAAACTCATAGAATGTTTTGGCCAGGAGTCTTTGAACTTTATCTATATACATACTCATAGACTACTTCTGATGTTTTATCAGTACTTCAAGTATGACTTTTTGAATATATTTCTTTCCAAATTAGTCATTGAACTTTAACTTTATATATATACTCATACTCTCCTTCTGATGTTTCATCAGCCAGACAGTAGTCAGAATCTGACCTGTTGTACATGTTTTTCAAGTATGACTTTTTGAATATATTTCTCGACAATCAGTCGTTGACCTTTATATACATACTCTTACTCTCCTTCTGATGTTTCATCAGCTATACAGTAGTCAGAATTTGACCTATTGAACATATATTGGCCAAAGAGTTCTCAAACTTTAAATTAATATAGATACTTACATTCAGATATGACATCAGCCTGACAATTGTCCATATTTTATTACTGAACTTATTTCTGGGCAGAGTCTTTGAACTTGAACTTTCTATACATACTCATGGACTCCTTCTGGTGTTTTATCAGCCAGACAGTAATCAGAATTTGACCTATTGAACATATTTTTGGCCGTAGATTCTATGAACTTTCTTCGCATGCTCATTGACTCCTGATGTTTTATCAGTAGTTCAAGTATGACTTTTAGAATATATTTCTGGCCAGAGTCTGTAACTTTATAAAAACTCATAGACTCCGTCTGATGTTTCATCAGCCAGACAGTAGTCAGAATTTTACCTATTGAATATATTTTTGGATAAAGAGGTCTCAAACTTTAACTTTCTACACATACTGAGTGACTCTCAGATATTACATCAGACAGACAATTGTCTATCTGATTGCTGAACATATTTCTGGACGTTGATTCTGTGAACTTGAACTTTCTGTAAGTACTCATAGACTCCTTTTGATGTTTCATTATCCAGACAGTAGTCCGTATTTGACATAATGAACATTATTTTGGACAAAGAGTCCTCAAACTTTATCTTTATAAACATACTCATAGACTCCTGATGTTTTATCAGACTGAGAGAAGTTCATATTTGACCTATTTAACATATGTTTGGAGAAAGAGTCCTCAATATTGAACTTTCCATACATATAGAATACTTCTGATGTTTCATCAGTAGTTCAAGTATGACTTTCTGAACATAATTCTCCCAAAGGAGGCTTTGAACTTTAACTATATACATACTCATATACTCCTGGTATTTTATCAGCCAGCGAGTAATCAGAATTTGACCCATTGAACATATTTCTATGGATACATACATCCAGATATTACATCAGCCAGACAATTGTTCATATTTGACTATTGAACATATTTCTGGCAGCAGATTCTATGAACTTTCTATGCATGCTCATTGACTCCCGATGTTTCACCAGTAGTTTACATATATTAGTTATAGTTAGACTTTTTGAATATATTTCTCGCCAAGGAGTCTTTGAACTTTAACATACACACTCATAGACTCCTTCTGATGTTTTATCAGACTGGGAGTAGTTCATAGTTGACCTATTGAACTTATTTTTGAACAAACAGTCCTCAATATTTAACTTTCTATACATACTTATGATTACATACTTCTGATATTTCATCAGTAGTTCAAGTGTGACTTTTTGAATATATTTCCCGCCAAGTAGTTGTTGAACTTTAACTTTCTATACGTATTCAATTGACTCTTTCAGATTTTACATCAGCCAGACAATTGTCCATATTTGACTATTGAACACATTTCTGGCCAGAGTCTTTGACCTTTAACTTCATAAACACACTCATAGACTCCTGGTGTTTTATCAGCCAGACAGTAATCAGAATTTGACCTACTGAACATATTGTTGGACAAAGAGTCCTCAATATGGAACTTTCTAATACATACTCCTAGACTACTTCTGATGTTTCATCAGTAGTTCAAGTATGACTTTTGGAATATATTTCTGGCCAGAGTCTTTGAACTTTATATTTATATACTCCTGATGTTTTATAAGACTGAGAACCCTCAGTCTAAAAAATACATCAGAAGTATGAGTATGTTTATAAAGTTAAAGTTCAAAGACTCTCTGGCCCTACATATGTTCAAAAAGTCATACGTAACTATTAATGAAACATCAAGAGTCAATGAGCATGCATTTTTAAGTTAATGTTTGAGTACTCTTTGGCTATAAATATGTTCTATAGTTCAAATATGGACTACCGTCTGGCTAATGAAACATCAAAAGGAGTCATGAGTATGTTTATAAAGTTAAAATCAAAGACTCTTTGGCAAAAAACAATTTCAAAAGGTCATACTTGAACTATTGATGAAACATCAGGAGTCTGTGAGTATGTATAGAAAGCACATAAATTCTACATCCAGAAATATGTTCAGTAATCAGATATGGACAAGTGTCTGGCTGATGTAATATCTGAAAGAGTCAAGGAGTATGTGTAGAAAGTTAAAGTTTGAGAACTCTTTGTCAAAAAATATGTTCAATAAGTCAAATATGAACATGTTTATGAAGTTAAAGTTCAAAGACTCTGGCCAGAAATATATTCCAAAAGTCATACTTGAACTACTGGTGAAACATCAGGAGTAAATGAGCATGCGTAGAAAGTTCATAGAATCTGCGGCCAGAAATATGTTCAGTAGTCAAATATGAACAATTGTCTGGCTGATGTAATATCTGAATGTATGTATCTATAGAATTTTAAAGTTTGAGAACTCTTTGGCCAAAATATGTTCAAAAGGTCAAATACGGACTACTGTCTGGCTAATGAAACTTCAAAAGGAGCCTATGAGTACGTATATAAAGTTAAAGTTCAATGGCTACTTGGCGAGAAATATGTTCAAAAAGTCATACTTGAACTACTGATGAAACAGTAGTCTATGAGTATGTATAGAAAGTTCAATATTGAGGACTCTTTGTCCAAAAATATGTTAAATAGGTCAAATATAAACTACTCTCAGTCTGATAAAACATCAGGAGTCTATGAGTATGTTTATAAAGATAACGTTTGACCAAAAATCTTTGGCCAAAAATATGTTCAATGGGTCAAATTCTGATTACTCTCTGGCTGATAAAATACCAGGAGTATATGAGTATTTATATAAAGTTAAAGTTCGAAGACTCTGGCCAGAAATATGTTCAGTAGTCAAATATGGACAATTGTCAAACTGATGTAATATCTGAATGTATGTATCCATAGAAATGTAAAGTTTGAAAACTCTTTGGCCAAAATATGTTCAATAGGTGAGACACACTACTGTCTGGCTAATGAAACATCAAAAGGACTATATGAGTATGTATAGAAAGTTCAAATTCAAAGCCTCCTTGGCGAAAATGATATTCAGAAAGTCATACTTGAACTAAAGATGAAACATCAGAAGTATTCTATGAGTATGTATGGAAAGTTCAATATTGAGGACTCTTTGTCCAAAATTATGTTCATTAGGTCAAATATGGACTACTGTCTTGATAATGAAACATCAAAAGGAGTCTATGAGTATGAATAGAAAGTTCAAGTTCATATAACCTACTTCCAGAAATATGTTCAGTAATCAGATATGGACAATTGTCTACTGATGTAATATCTGAGAGTCAATGAGAGTATATAGAAAGTTAAAGTCTGAGAACTCTTTATCCAAAGATATATTCAATAGGTCCAATTCTGACTACTGTCTGGCTGATGAAACATCAGAAGGAGTCTATGAGTATGTTTATAAAGTTACAGTTCAACGACTCAAAGAAAGAAATATATTCTAAAAGTCATACTTGAACTACTGATGAAACATCAGGAGTCAATGAGCATGCGAAGAAAGTTCATAGAATCTACGGCCAAAAATATGTTCATTAGGTCAAATACGGACTACTGTCTGGATAATGAAACATCAAAAGGAGAGTATGAGTATGTATGTAAAGTTAAAGTTCAAAGTTCATATTTCTGGAGCATGTATAGAAAGTTCAAAATGAAAGACTCTGGCCAAAAAGACATTTCAGCCAAAAATATGCTGAGTCGTCAGATATGGACAATTGTCTGGCTCATGTAATATCTGAAAGAGTCAGTGAGTATGTATAGAGAGTTAAAAATTGGACTACTCACAGTCTGATAAAACTATGACTAGACTACTGTCTGGCTAGTGAAACATCAAAAGAAGTGGTATGAGTATGTATAGAATGCTCAACATCGAGGACTCTTTGTCCAGAAATATGTTCAATAGGTCAAATATGGACTACTTCTAGTCTAATAAAACATCAGAAGGAGTCTATGAGTATGTATAGACAGTGCAAGTTCAAAGAATATATGGCCAGAAACATGTTCAGTAGTCAAATATAGACAATTGTCTGGCTGATATAATATCTGAAAGAGGCAATGAGCATTGAGTATAGCAAGTTAAAGTTCAAAGACTCTTTGGCCAGAAATATGTTCAGTAGTCAAATATGGACAATTGTCTGGCTGCTGTAATATTTGAATGTATATATGTATAGAAAGTTAATGTTTAAGAACAATTTGGCCAGAAATATGTTCAATATATAAACAAATAATGAAACATTTGAAGGAGTCTATGAGTATTTAAGTTTTTGGACGGTAAGCTTTTTTAATGTTTTTAATTAGTCTCTTCTGCTCACCAAGGCTGCATTTATGTTATTAAAAAAGCTGTAATTATTGTGAAATATTATTAAAATATAAAATAACTGTTTTCTATTTGAATATATTTTAAATGGTCATTTATTCCTGTGATCAAAGCTGAATTTTCAGCATCATTACTCCAGTCTTCAGTGTTACATGATCCTTCAGAAGTCATTCTAATATGATGATTTGATGCTCAAGAAACATTTATGATTATTATCAATGTTGAAAACAGTTGTGTAAAACATTTTTTTAGGGTTCTTTGATGAATAGAAAGTTCAAAAGATCAGTATTTATGTGAAATAGAAAGCTTTTGCAACATTGTACTACCAATCAAAAGTTTTAGTTCGGTAAGAATTTTTATTTTTTTTTATTTTTTTGGGAAAGAACTTAAAGAAATTAATACTTCATTAATGCTTCATAGTAATGTTATTTCTTGTATGCACTGCAATTAAACAGAGCATAATTCCATGTGTTATTCTTCAATGAATTCTTAAAAGTGTTTGTTCCCATTAGATGGCAGCAATTTCAAAATCACATTTTTTCTAATATCACTCTGAACAAAAGTGATAAATGTTTGAAACTGATTAATGTAGTTTTGTTGTATGCAATGCGAAACACATATGTGTTGTCTTTTCATTGCACAGAGGAATAAGTTAGATCTTAAATGGAAAGCAATGCAACAGCACCGATGTTATCTCGCCAGCGTACATCGAAATTAGTTAGTTCTTGTCTGCATTACAATGCAACAAGTGCATTATTATATTAATAACATGTAAATGTTATTCTCCACTACACAGCGTTTGATAGTGTGTGCAATGCAATGTAACAGCACAAAAGTTATCTCTTCAAAGCACAACGGAATGGTTAGTTCTTGTAGCTATTGCAATGCTACAAGTGCATAGTGCAATGCAACATTATTGGCAAAGAAATGCAAAATTTACAGCACAAATATTATCTCACCAATGCACAACGGAATGGTTAGTTCTTGTATGCATTGCAAAGCAATAAGTGCATAGTGCAATGCAACATTATTGGCAAAGAAATGCAAAATTTACAGCACAAATATTATCTCACCAATGCACGCCGGAATGAGTTAGTTCTCAACAAGTGCATAGCTTATATGTTATGCTTCAGCGCACAGCGTTAGATCGTGTGTGCAATTTAATGCCGTAGCACATATATTATCTCTTCAATGCACAACGGAATGGTTAGTTCTTGTATGCATTGCAAAGCAATAAGTGCATGTTGTTATCTCTTCAAAGCACAAAGGAAAGAGTTCTGATGTAGAGTGCTCATGCATTGCTTTCTCGTCAGTAAACAAATTAATAAGTTAGTTGTAGTATGCAAAGCAATGCGAAAACATGTTATGGGTTGTCTTTAACATTGCACAGAGGAATAAATTAGATATTTTATGCAAAGCAATGCAATGGCACCAATGCCTTGCTTGCTGCAACATTAGCAAGCAAGGCAACAGCACAAATGGTATCTCACCAATGCACATTGGATTGAGTTAGTTCCTTGCAATGTTGCAATTGCAATGCAACAAGTGCACAACTTATATGTTATCTCTTCAGCGCACATCGGAAAGAGTTAGTTCTTGTATGCATTGCAATGCAACAAGTGCTTAATGCAATGCAACAGCACAAATTTATCTCTTAAAAGCACAACGGAATGGTTATATATTGTATGCATTGTAAAAGCAAAAGCTACAGAAAGATAAAGTTCAAAGACTCTTTGGTCAAAAATATGTTTAATAGGTCAAATATGAACTACTCCCAGTCTGATAAAACATCAGGAGTCTATGAGTACGTATAAAAAGTTCAAGCTCATAGAGTCTACGTCCAGATATATGTTCAGTAATCAGATATAGACAATTGTCTGTCTGATAAAATATATGAAAGAGTCAATGAGTATGTGTAGAAAGTTAAAGATTGAGAACTCGTCCAAAAATATATTCAATAAGTCAAATTCTGGCTTCTGTCTGACTGATGAAACATCAGAAGGAGAGTATATGTATATAAAGTTAAAGTTCAACGACTAATTTGGCGAGAAATATATTCAAAAAGTCATACTTGAACTACTGATGAAACAAGTGAAACAAATAAAAAAAACCCGCGTGAAGAATGCACAAAGATAGAATGAAGAGCGCACAAAAGGAATGTTTAACTTATATGCAGTGTAATGAAACTAATAATGTACATTGTTTTTCAATGCACAGAATTTTAATTTAGATCGTTCACGCAATGCAATGCATAGCTCATGTGCTATATCTTCAACGCACTGCGGAATAAAGTAGTTATTGTACACAGTTCAATGAAACAGTGCATGAGTACTTATATGCATTGCAATACAAGTACAAGTTATATGTATTCTTCAATGCACAGCGTTAGATCGTGTGTGCAGTACAATGCTACAGCACAAATGTTATCTCTCCAATGCACTTCGCAATGAATAAGATCTTTGCATTGCAATGCAACAAGTGCATAGTGTTATGCAACAGCACAAATCTTATCTCTTCAAAGCATATCGGAATGAGTTAGTTCTTGTATGCATTGCAATGCACATGTGCTTAGAGCAAAGCAACAGCACAAATCTTATCTCTTCAAAGCATATCGGAATGAGTTATTTATTGTATGCATTGCATTGCAACAAGCGTATAGCTTATATGTTATGCTTCAATGTACAGCGTTAGATGGTGAGTGCAATGCAATGCAATGCGAAACATATGTTATGTGTTGTATTTTCATTGCACAGAGGACTAATGTTAACTCTCCAATGCACAACGGAATGACTTAGATGTGGTATGCATTGCAATGCAAAAAGTGTATAGCTTATATGTTATTCTTCAATGCTTAGCGTTAGATCGTTTGTGCAGTGCGATGCAAAACCAAATATGTTAACTCATCAATGCACATAGGAATGAGTTGGTTATTTTATGTATTACAATGTAACAAGTGCATAGCTTATATGTTATGTACAGCGGTACAGCGGTAGATCGTGTGTGCTACAGTGCAATGCTACAGCACAAATGTTATCTCGCAAAATGTACTTCGCAATGAATAAGTTCTCGTCTGCATTGCAATGCAACAAGTGCATAGCGTATATATTATTCTTCAATGCTTAAGCGTTAACGTGTGCGGAATTGAATGCAAAAGCAAATATGTCTCTTCAATGCACATCAGAATGAGTTAGTTCTTATATGCATTGCAATGCAATAAGTGCTTAGTGCAAAGCAACAGCACAAATGTTATCTCTTCAATGCATATCGGAATGAGTTCGTTCTTGTATGCATTGCACAGCAACAAGCATATAGCTTATATGTTATGCTTCAATGTACAGCGTTAGATGGTGAGTGCAATGCAACAGCACAAATGTCATCTCTTGACAACGGAATGAGTTGAATGCATTGTAAAAGCAACATCTCGTTTAATGTTTTCTCATCAGTACACAAATAAATAGGTTTGTTGTACGCAATGCAATAAAAAACATATGTTATGTGTTGTATTTTCATTGCACGGAAGACTAGGTTAGATATTAAATGCAAAGCAATTGCAATCCATACAAGAACAAACTAATTCCGTATGCATTGGAGATGACATTTGTGCTGTTGCATTGCATTGCACATACCATCTAGCTATACATTGAAGCATAACATATAAGCTATGCACTTGTTGCATAGTAGTACATACAATAACCAACTCATTCCTATGTGCATTGAAGGTTAACCTATTTGCTTTTGCACTGCAATGTACTCACGTCTAACGCTTAAGCATTGAAGAATAACATATACGCTATGCACTTGTTGCATTGCAATGCATACAAAGAATTAACTCATTCCGTAGTGCTTTGAGGAGATAAGATTTGTGTTGTTGCATAACACTATGCACTTGTTGCATTGCAATGCATACCAGAAACTAAGTCATTCCGATGTGCATTGGAGAGTTAACATTTGTGCTTTTTCATTGCTTTGCACTCACCATCTAACGCTGTACATTAAAGCATAACATATAAGCTATACGCTTGTTGCTGTACAATGCATACAAGAACTAACTCATTCCGATATGCATTGAAGAGATAACATTTGTTCTGTTGCTTTGCACTAAGCACTTGTTGCATTGCAATGCATACAATAACTATCTCATTCCGATATGCATTGAAGAGATAACCTTTGTGCTGTTGCTTTGCACTAGCACTTGTTGCATTGCAATGCATATACAAGAACTAACTCATTCCGATGTGCGTTGAAGAGACATATGTGCTTTTGCATTGAATTGCACACACGTCTAACGCTTAAGCATTGAAGAATAACATATACGCTATGCACTTGTTGCATTGCAATGCATATACAAGAACTAACTCATTACGATGTGCAGTGAAGAGATAACATATGTGCTTTGCACACACGTTCTGACGCTTAAGGATTGAAGAATAACATATACGCTATGCACTTGTTGCATTGCAATTCAAATAACTTATTCATTGCAAAGTGCATTGGAGAGATAACATTTGTGCTGTAGCATTTTACTGCACACACGATCTAACGCTGTGCATTGAAGAATACATATAACTTGTACTTGTACTTGTATTGCAATGCATTGCAACAAGCGCATAGCTTTATATGTTATGCTTCAATGTACAGCGTTAGATGGTGAGAGCAATGCAATGCAACAGCACAAATGTCATCTCTTTGTCAACGGAATGAGTTGTATGCATTGTAAAAGCAACATCTCGTTTAATGTTTTCTCATCAGTACACAAATGAATTGGATTTTGTATGCAATGCAATGCGAAACGTATGTTATGTGTTGTATTTTCATTGCACAAATGGACAAATGTTAACTC
Source organism: Coreius guichenoti (assembly GCA_039654105.1). Classification (NCBI taxonomy): domain Eukaryota; kingdom Metazoa; phylum Chordata; class Actinopteri; order Cypriniformes; family Gobionidae; genus Coreius; species Coreius guichenoti. Next base: position 25,416,235 of record CM077188.1, on the reverse strand, counting down.
TCCAATGCACAACGGAATGACTTAGTTGTGGTATGAATTGCAATGCAAAAAGTTTATAGCTTATATGTTATTCTTCAATGCTTAGTGTTAGATCGTTTGTGCAATGCAATGCAAAACCAAATATGTTGACTCTTCAATGCACATCGGAATGAGTTGGTTCTTTTATGTACTACAATGTAACAAGTGCATAGCTTATTATGTTATGCTTCAATGTACAGCGTTAGATCGTGTGTGCAGTACAATGCAACAGCACAAATGTAATCTCGCAAAATATACTTCGCAATGAATAAGTTCTTGTCTGCATTGCAATGCAACAAGTGCATAGCGTATATATTACTCTTCAATGCTTAAGCGTTAGACGTGTGTGGAATTCAATGCAAAAGCACATATGTCTCTTCAATGCACATCAGAATGAGTTAGTTCTTATATGCATTGCAATGCAACAAGTGCTTAGTGCAAAGCAACAGCACAAATGTTATCTCTTCAATGCATATCGGAATGAGTTAGCTCTTGTATGCATTGCACAGCAACAAGCGTATAGCTTATATGTTATTCGTCAATGTACAGCGTTAGATGGTGAGTGCAAAGCAATGAAAAAGCACAAATGTTAACTCTCCAATGCACATCGGAATGAGTTAGTTCTTGTATGCATTGCAATGCAACAAGTGCATAGTGTTATGCAACAACACAAATCTTATCTCCTCAAAGCACTACGGAATGAGTTAGTTCTTGTATGCATTGCAATGCAACAAGTGCATAGCGTATGTTATTCTTCAATGCTTAGCGTTAGCTCCTGTGTGCATTGCAGTCCAAAAGCAAATATGTTAACTCTTCAATGCACATAGGAATGAGTTGGTTATTGTATGCATTACAATGCAACAAGTGCATAGCTTATATGTTATGCTTCAATGTACAGCGTTAGATGGTGAGTGCAATGCAATGCAACAGAACAAATGTCAGCTCTTGACAACGGAATGAGTTGAATGCATTGTAAAAGCAACATCTTCGTTTAATGTTTTCTCATCAGTACACAAATGAATAGGTTTGTTGAATGCAATGCAATGCGAAACTCACTTGTAATGTGTTGTCTTTTCATTGCACAGAGGACTAGGTTAGATATAAATGCAAAGCAATGAAACAGCACAAATGTCTTCTCTCCAGTGTACATAGGAATGACTTAAATAGCTTTTTGCATGCTCATTGATTCTTGATGTTTCATCAGTAGTTCAAAAATGACTTTTTGAACATAGTTATGGCCAAAGAGTCTTTGAACTTTAATTTTATATACATACACTCCCTTTGATGTTTCATTAGCCAGACAGTAGTCCATATTTGACCTATTGAACACATTTCTTTACAAAGAATCCTCGATATTGAACTTTCTATAAATATTCATAGACAAGTTCAAGTATGACCATTTGAACTTATTTTTGGCCAAAGAGTCTTTGAAATTTAACTTTATATACATTACTCATATACTCCTGGTATTTTATCAGCCAGACAGCAATCAGAATTTGACCTATTGAACATATTTTTGGCCGTAGATTCTATGAACTTTCTCCGCATGGTTATTGACTCCTGATGTTTCATCAGTAGTTCAAGTATGAATTTTAGAATATATTTCTGGCCAGAGTCTTTGAACTGTAACTTTATAGTCACACTCATAGACTCCTTCTGATGTTTCATTATCCAGACAGTAGTCTGTATTTGACCTAATGAACATATATATAAGTACATATATAAGTACTCATAGACTCCTTTTGATGTTTCATTAGCCATACAGTGGTCCGTATTTGACCTATTAAACATATATTGGCCAAAGAGTTCTCAAACTTTAAATTAATATAGATACATTCAGATATGACATCAGCCTGACAATTGTCCATATTTTATTACTGAACTTATATCTGGGCAGAGTCTTTGAACTTGAACTTTCTATACATACTCATAGACTCCTTCTGGTGTTTTATCAGCCAGACAGTAATCAGAATTTGACCTATTGAATATATTTTTGGATAAAGAGTGCTCAAACTTTAACTTTCTACACATACTCATTGACTCTCAGATATTACATCAGACAGACAAATGTCCATATCTGATTACTGAACATATTTCTGGACGTAGATTCTATGATCTTGAACTTTCTATAAGTACTCATAGACTCCTTTTGATGTTTCATTATCCAGACAGTAGTCCGTATTTGACCTAATGAACATATTTTTGTACAAAGAGTCCTCAATATTGAACTTTATATAGATTCTCATAGACCACTTCTGATGTTTCATCAGTAGTTCAAGTATGAATTATTGAATATATTTCTCGCCAAGTAGCCGCTGAACTTTAACTTTATATACGTACTCATAGACTCCTTTTGAAGTTTCACTAGCCAGACAGTAGTCCGTATTTGACCTATTGAACATATTTTGGCCAAAGAGTTCTCAAACTTTAAATTTCTATAGAGACATACATTCAGATATTACATCAGCCAGACAATGTTCATATTTGACTACTGAACATATTTTTTGACAAAGAGTTCTCAAACCTTAACTTTCTACACATACTCCTTGACTCTTTCAGATATCACATCAGACAGACAATTGTCCATATCTGATTACTGAACATATTTCTGGACGTAGATTCTATGAGCTTGAACTTTTCTATTCATACTCATAGACTCCTCTTGGTTTCATTATCCAGACAGTAGTCTGTATTTGACCTAATGACCATAATTTTGGACAAAGAGTCCTCAATATTGAACTTTCTATAAAACTCATAGAATACTTCTGATGTTTAATCAGTAGTTCAAATATGACTTTTGAATATAATTCTCGCCAAGGAGTCTTTGATCTTTAACTATATATACATACTCATAGACTCCTTTTGATGTTTTATCAGACTGGGAGTAGTTCATCATAGTTGACCTACTGAACTTATTTTTGGACAAAGAGTCCTCAATATTGAACTCTCTATCAAACTAATAGAATACAGTAGTTCAAATATGACTTTTTGAATATATTTCTTTCCAAGGAGTCTTTGAACTGTAACTGTATACATACTCATAGACTACTTCTGATGTTTTATCAGTGCTTCAAGTATGACTTTTTGAATATATTTCTTGCCAAATTAGTCATTGAACTTTAACTTTATATATATACTCATACTCTCCTTCTGATGTTTCATCAGCCAGACAGTAGTCAGAATCTGACCTATTGTACGTATTTTTCAAGTATGACTTTTTGAATATATTTCTCGACAGTCAGTCGTTGAACTTTATATACATACTCTTACTCTCCTTCTGATGTTTCATCAGCTATACAGTAGTCAGAATTTGACCTATTGAACATATTTTAAGTATATATAAGTACATATATAAGTACTCATAGACTCCTTTTGAAGTTTCATTAGCCATAAAGTGGTCCGTAGTTGACCTATTAAACATATATTGGCCAAAGAGTTCTCAAACTTTAAATTAATATAGATACTTACATTCAGATATGACATCAGCCTGACAATTGTCCATATTTTATTACTGAACTTATTTCTGGGCAGAGTCTTTGAACTTGAACTTTCTATACATACTCATAGACTCCTTCTGGTGTTTTATCAGCCAGACAGTAATCAGAATTTGACCTATTGAACATATTTTTGGCCAAAGAGTTCTCAAACTTTATCTTTATAAACACTCATAGACTCCTTCTGATGTTTCATCAGCCAGACAGTAGTCAGAATTTGACCTATTGAATATATTTTTGGATAAAGAGTGCTCAAACTTTAACTTTCTACACATCTCATTGACTCTCAGATATTCCATCAGACAGACAAATGTCCATATCTGATTACTGAATATATTTCTGGATGTAGATTCTATGATCTTGAACTTTCTATAAGTACTCATAGACTCCTTTTGATGTTTCATTATCCAGACAGTAGTCCGTATTTGACCTAATGAACATTTTTTTGTACAAAGAGTCCTCAATATTGAACTTTCTATAGATACTCATAGACCACTTCTGATGTTTCATCAGTAGTTCAAGTATGAATTTTTGAATATATTTCTCGCCAAGTAGCCGCTGAAATTTAACTTTATATACGTACTCATAGACTCCTTTTGAAGTTTCATTAGCCAGACAGTAGTCCGTATTTGACCTATTTAACATATTTTGGCAAAAGAGTTCTCAAACTTTAACTTTCTACACATACTCCTTGACTGTTTCAGATATTACATCAGACAGACAATTGTTCATATTTGACTACTGAACATATTTTTTGACAAAGAGTTCTCAAACTTTAACTTTCTACACATACTCCTTGACTCTTTCAGATATTACATCAGACAGACAATTGTCCATATCTGATTACTGAAAATATTTCTGGACGTAGATTCTATGAGCTTGAACTTTTCTATTCATACTCATAGACTCCTCTTGGTTTCATTATCCAGACAGTAGTCTGTATTTGACCTAATGAACATAATTTTGGACAAAGAGTCCTCAATATTGAACTTTCTATCAAACTCATAGAATACTTCTGATGTTTCATTATCCAGACAGTATTCAGAATTTGACCTACTGAACATGTTTTTGGCCATACATTCTATGAACTTTCTTCGCATGCTCATTGACTCCTGATGCTTCATCAGTAGTTCAAGTATGACTTTTTCAATATATTTCTCACCAAGTAGTTGTTGAACTTTAACTTTCTATATGTACTCATTGACTCTTTCAGATTTTACTTCAGCCAGACAATTGTCCATATTTGACTACCGAACATATTTCTGGCCAGAGTCTTTGAACTGTAACTTTCCATATAGACTCCTGTTGTTTTATCAGCCAGATAGTAATCAGAATTTGACCTATTGAACATGTTGGACAAAGAGTCCTAATATGTAACTTTCTGTACATACTCATAGACTACTTCTGATGTTTCATCAGTAGTTCAAGGATGACTTTTTGAATATATTTCTCGCAAAGTAGCCGTTGAACTTTAACTTCATATACGTACTCATAGACTCCTTCTGATGTTTCATCAGCTAGACAGTAGTCAGAATTTGACCTATTGAATATATTTTTGGATAAAGAGTTGTCAAACTTTAACTTTCTACACATACTCATTGACTCTCAGACATTACATCAGACAGACAATTGTCCATATCTGATTACTGAACATATTTCTGGACGTAGACATATTTCTGGACATGTTCATATTTGACTTGAACATACTTTTGGACAAAGAGTTCTCAAACTTTAACTTTCTACACATACTCATTGACTCTCAGACATTACATCAGACAGACAATTGTCCATATCTGATTACTGAACATATTTCTGGACGTAGACATATTTCTGGACATGTTCATATTTGACTTGAACATATTTTTTGACAAAGAGTTCTCAAACTTTAAATTTCTACACATACTCCTTGACTCTTTCAGATATTACATCAGACAGACAATTGTTCATATTTGACTACTGAACATATTTTTTGACAAAGAGTTCTCAAACTTTAACTTTCTTCACGTACTCCTTGACTCTTTCAGATATTACATCAGACAGACAATTGTCCATATCTGATTACTGAACATATTTCTGGACGTAGATTCTATGAGCTTGAACTTTTCTATTCATACTCATAGACTCCTCTTGGTTTCATTATCCAGACAGTAGTCTGTATTTGACCTAATGAACATAATTTTGGACAAAGAGTCCTCAATATTGAACTTTCTATCAAACTCATAGAATATTTCTGATGTTTAATCGGTAGTTCAAATATGACTTTTTGAATATATTTCTCGCCAAGCAATCTTTGAACTTTAACTATATATACATACATATTCATAGACTACTTTCTGATGCTTTATCAGACTTTGAGTAGCTCATCATAGTTGACCTATTGAACTTATTTTTGGACAAAGAGACCTCAATACTGAACTTTCTATCAAACTCATAGAATACTTCTGATGTTCAATCAGTAGTTCAAATATGACTTTTGAATATAATTCTCGCCAAGGAGTCTTTGATCTTTAACTATATATACATACATACTCATAGACTCCTTTTGATGTTTTATCAGACTGGGAGTAGTTCATCATAGTTGACCTGTTGAACTTATTTTTGGACAAAGAGTCCTCAATATTGAACTTTTTATCAAACTCATAGAATACTTATGTTTAATCAGTAGTTCAAATATGACTTTTTGAATATATTTCTCGCCAAGGAGTCTTTGAACTTTAACTATATACATACTCATAGACTACTTCTGATGTTTTATCAGTACTTCAAGTATGACTTTTTGAATATATTTCTTGCCAAAATAGTCATTGAACTTTATCTTTATATATATACTCATACTCTCCTTCTGATGTTTCATCAGCCAGACAGTAGTCAGAATCTGACCTATTGTACATATTTTTCAAGTGACTTTTTGAATATATTTCTCGACAATCAGTCGTTGACCTTTATATACATACTCTTACTCTCCTTCTGATGTTTCATCAGCTATACAGTAGTCAGAATTTGACCTATTGAACATATTTTAAGTATATATAAGTACATATATAAGTACTCATAGACTCCTTTTGATGTTTCATTAGCCATACAATGGTCCGTATTTGACCTATTAAACATATATTGGCCAAAGAGTTCTCAAACTTTAAATTAATATAGATACGTACATTCAGATATGACATCAGCCTGACAATTGTCCATATTTTATTACTGAACTTATTTCTGGGCAGAGTCTTTGAACTTGAAATTTCTATACATACTCATAGACTCCTTCTGGTGTTTTATCAGCCAGACAGTAGTCAGAATTTGACCTATTGAATATATTTTTGGATAAAGAGTGCTCAAACTTTAACTTTCTACACACTCATTGACTCTCAGATATTACATCAGACAGACAAATGTCCATATCTGATTACTGAACATATTTCTGGACTTAGATTCTATGAACTTGAACTTCCTATAAGTACTCATAGACTCCTTTTGATGTTTCATTATCCAGACAGTAGTCCGTATTTGACCTAATGAACATATTTTTGTACAAAGAGTCCTCAATAATGAAGTTTCTATAGATACTCATAGACCACTTCTGATGTTTCATCAGTAGTTCAAGTATGAATTGTTGAATATATTTCTCGCCAAGTAGCCGCTGAACTTTAACTTTATATACGTACTCATAGACTCCTTTTGAAGTTTCATTAGCCAGACAGTAGTCCGTATTTGACCTATTGAACATATTTTGGCCAAAGAGTTCTCAAACTTTAAATTTCTACACATACTCCTTGACTCTTTTAGATATTACATCAGACAGACAATTGTTCATATTTGACTACTGAACATATTTTTTGACAAAGAGTTCTCAAACTTTAAATTTCTACACATACTCCTTGACTCTTTCAGATATTACATCAGACAGACAATTGTCCATATCTGATTACTGAAAATATTTCTGGACGTAGACTCTATGAGCTTGAACTTTTCTATTCATACTCATAGACTCCTCTTGGTTTCATTATCCAGACAGTAGTCTGTATTTGACCTAATGAACATAATTTTGGACAAAGAGTCCTCAATATTGAACTTTCTATCAAACTCATAGAATATTTCTAATGTTTAATCGGTAGTTCAAATATGACTTTTTGAATATATTTCTCACCAAGCAATCTTTGATCTTTAACTATATATACATACATACTCATAGACTCCTTTTGATGTTTTATCAGACTGGGAGTAGTTCATCATAGTTGACCTATTGAACTTATTTTTGGACAAAGAGTCCTCAATATTGAACTTTCTATCAAACTCATAGAATACTTATGTTTAATCAGTAGTTCAAATATGACTTTTTGAATATATTTCTCGCCAAGGAGTCTTTGAACTTTAACTATATACATACTCATAGACTACTTCTGATGTTTTATCAGTACTTCAAGTATGACTTTTTGAATATATTTCTTGCCAAATTAGTCATTGAACTTTAACTTTATATATACACTCATACTCTCCTTCTGATGTTTCATCAGCCAGACAGTAGTCAGAATCTGACCTATTGTACGTATTTTTCAAGTATGACTTTGTGAATATATTTCTCGACAATCAGTTGTTGAACTTTATATACATACTCTTACTCTCCTTCTGATGTTTCATCAGCTATACAGTAGTCAGAATTTGACCTATTGAACATATTTTAAGTATATATAAGTACATATATAAGTACTCATAGACTCCTTTTGATGTTTCATTAGCCATACAGTGGTCCGTATTTGACCTATTAAACATATATTGGCCAAAGAGTTCTCAAACTTTAAATTAATATAGATACTTACATTCAGATATGACATCAGCCTGACAATTGTCCATATTTTATTACTGAACTTATTTCTGGGCAGAGTCTTTGAACTTGAACTTTCTATACACACTCATAGACTCCTTCTGGTGTTTTATCAGCCAGACAGTAATCAGAATTTGACCTATTGAACATATTTTTGGCCAAAGAGTTCTCAAACTTTATCTTTATAAACACTCATAGACTCCTTCTGATGTTTCATCAGCCAGACAATAGTCAGAATTTGACCTATTGAATATATTTTTGGATAAAGAGTGCTCAAACTTTAACTTTCTACACATACTCATTGACTCTCAAATATTACATCAGACAGACAAATGTCCATATCTGATTACTGAACATATTTCTGGACGTAGATTCTATGAACTCGAACCTTCTATAAGTACTCATAGACTCCTTTTGATGTTTCATTATCCAGACAGTAGTCCGTATTTGACCTAATGAACATATTTTTGTACAAAGAGTCCTCAATATTGAACTTTCTATAGATACTCATAGACCACTTCTGATGTTTCATCAGCTAGACAGTAGTCAGAATTTGACCTATTGAATATATTTTTGGATAAAGAGTTGTCAAACTTTAACTTTCTACACATACTCATTGACTCTCAGACATTACATCAGACAGACAATTGTCCATATCTGATTACTGAACATATTTCTGGACGTATACATATTTCTGGACATGTTCATATTTGACTTGAACATATTTTTGGACAAAGAGTTCTCAAACTTTAAATTTCTACACATACTCCTTGACTCTTTCAGATATTACATCAGACAGACAATTGTTCATATTTGACTACTGAACATATTTTTGGCCAAAGAGTTCTCAAACTTTATCTTTATAAACACTCATAGACTCCTTCTGATGTTTCATCAGCCAGACAATAGTCAGAATTTGACCTATTGAATATATTTTTGGATAAAGAGTGCTCAAACTTTAACTTTCTACACATACTCATTGACTCTCAAATATTACATCAGACAGACAAATGTCCATATCTGATTACTGAACATATTTCTGGACGTAGATTCTATGAACTCGAACCTTCTATAAGTACTCATAGACTCCTTTTGATGTTTCATTATCCAGACAGTAGTCCGTATTTGACCTAATGAACATATTTTTGTACAAAGAGTCCTCAATATTGAACTTTCTATAGATACTCATAGACCACTTCTGATGTTTCATCAGTAGTTCAAGTATGAATTTTTGAATATATTTCTCGCCAAGTAGCCGCTGAAATTTAACTTTATATACGTACTCATAGACTCCTTTTGAAGTTTCATTAGCCAGACAGTTGTCCGTATTTGACCTATTTAACATATTTTGGCCAAAGAGTTCTCAAACTTTAACTTTCTACACATACTGCTTGACTCTTTCAGATATTACATCAGACAGACAATTGTCCATATCTGATTACTGAACATATTTCTGGACGTAGATTCTATGAGCTTGAACTTTCTATTCATACTCATAGACTCCTCTTGGTTTCATTATCCAGACAGTAGTCTGTATTTGACCCAATGAACATAATTTTGGACAAAGAGTCCTCAATATTGAACTTTCTATCAAACTCATAGAACACTTCTGATGTTTCATTATCCAGACAGTATTCAGAATTTGACCTACTGAACATGTTTTTGGCCATACATTCTATGAACTTTCTTCGCATGCTCATTGACTCCTGATGCTTCATCAGTAGTTCAAGTATGACTTTTTCAATATATTTCTCACCAAGTAGTTGTTGAACTTTAACTTTCTATATGTACTCATTGACTCTTTCAGATTTTACTTCAGCCAGACAATTGTCCATATTTGACTACCGAACATATTTCTGGCCAGAGTCTTTGAACTGTAACTTTCCATATAGACTCCTGTTGTTTTATCAGCCAGATAGTAATCAGAATTTGACCTATTGAACATGTTGGACAAAGAGTCCTAATATGTAACTTTCTGTACATACTCATAGACTACTTCTGATGTTTCATCAGTAGTTCAAGGATGACTTTTTGAATATATTTCTCGCAAAGTAGCCGTTGAACTTTAACTGTATATACGTACTCATAGACTCCTTCTGATGTTTCATCAGCTAGACAGTAGTCAGAATTTGACCTATTGAATATATTTTTGGATAAAGAGTTGTCAAACTTTAACTTTCTACACATACTCATTGACTCTCAGACATTACATCAGACAGACAATTGTCCATATCTGATTACTGAACATATTTCTGGACGTAGACATATTTCTGGACATGTTCATATTTGACTTGAACATATTTTTGGACAAAGAGTTCTCAAACTTTAAATTTCTACACATACTCCTTGACTCTTTCAGATATTACATCAGACAGACAATTGTTCATATTTGACTACTGAACATATTTTTTGACAGAGTTCTCAAACTTTAAATTTCTACACATACTCCTTGACTCTTTCAGATATTACATCAGACAGACAATTGTCCGTATCTGATTACTGAACATATTTCTGGACGTAGATTCTATGAGCTTGAACTTTTCTATTCATACTCATAGACTCCTCTTGGTTTCATTATCCAGACAGTAGTCTGTATTTGACCTAATGAACATAATTTTGGACAAAGAGTCCTCAATATTGAACTTTCTATCAAACTCATAGAATATTTCTAATGTTTAATCAGTAGTTCAAATATGACTTTTTGAATATATTTCTCGCCAAGCAATCTTTGAACTTTAACTATGTATACATAGACTACTTTCTGATGTTTTATCAGACTGGGAGTAGTTCATCATAGTTGACCTATTGAACTTATTTTTGGACAAAGAGACCTCAATATTGAACTTTCTATCAAACTCATAGAATGCTTCTGATGTTCAATCAGTAGTTCAAATATGACTTTTGAATATAATTCTCCCCAAGGAGTCTTTGATCTTTAACTATATATACATACAAACTCATAGACTCCTTTTTATGTTTTATCAGACTGGGAGCAGTTCATCATAGTTGACCTATTGAACTTATTTTTGGACAAAGAGTCCTCAATATTGAACTTTCTATCAAACTCATAGAATACTTATGTTTAACCAGTAGTTCAAGTATGAATTTTTGAATATATTTCTCGCCAAGTAGCCGCTGAAATTTAACTGTATATATGTACTCATAGACTCCTTTTGAAGTTTCATTAGCCAGACAGTAGTCCGTATTTGACATAATGAACATTATTTTGGACAAAGAGTCCTCAAACTTTATCTTTATAAACACTCATAGACTCCTGATGTTTTATCAGACTGAGAGAAGTTCATATTTGACCTTTTTAACATATGTTTGGAGAAAGAGTCCTCAATATGAACTTTCCATACATATAGAATACTTCTGATGTTTCATCAGTAGTTCAAGTATGACTTTCTGAACATAATTCTCGCCAAGGAGGCTTTGAACTTTAACTATATACATACTCATATACTCCTGGTATTTTATCAGCCAGAGAGTAATCAGAATTTGACCCATTGAACATATTTCTATGGATACATACATCCAGATATTACATCAGCCAGACAATTGTTCATATTTGACTATTGAACATATTTCTGGCCGCAGATTCTATGAACTTTCTACGCATGCTCATTGACTCCCGATGTTTCACCAGTAGTTTACATATATTAGTTATAGTTAGACTTTTTGAATATATTTCTCGCCAAGGAGTCTTTGAACTTTAACATACATACTCATAGACTCCTTCTGATGTTTTATCAGACTGGGAGTAGTTCATAGTTGACCTATTGAACTTATTTTTGAACAAACAGTCCTCAATATTTAACTTTCTATACATACTTATGATTACATACTTCTGATATTTCATCAGTAGTTCAAGTATGACTTTTTGAATATATTTCCCGCCAAGTAGTTGTTGAACTTTAACTTTCTATACGTATTCAATTGACTCTTTCAGATTTTACATCAGCCAGACAATTGTCCATATTTGACTATTGAACACATTTCTGGCCAAAGTCTTTGAACTTTAACTTCATAAACACACTCATAGACTCCTGGTGTTTTATCAGCCAGACAGTAATCAGAATTTGACCTACTGAACATATTGTTGGACAAAGAGTCCTCAATATGGAACTTTCTAATACATACTCCTAGACTACATCTGATGTTTCATCAGTAGTTCAATGATGACTTTTGGAATATATTTCTGGCCAGAGTCTTTGAACTTTAACTTCATAAACATACTCATAGACTCCTTATGATGTTTTATCAGACTGAGAGTAGTTCATATTTGACCTGTTGAACATATTTTTGGACAAAGAGTCCTCAATATTGAACTTTCTATACATACGCATAGACTGCTTCTGATGTTTTATCAGTACTTCAAGTATGACTTTTTGAATATATTTCTTGCCAATTAGTCATTGAACTTTAACTTTATATATATACTCATACTCTCCTTCTGATGTTTCATCAGCCATACTGTAATCAGAATTTGAACATATTTTTGGCCAAATATTTCTCAAACTTTAACTTTCTACACATACTCCTTGACTCTTTCAGATATTACATCAGCAAGACAATTGCCCATATCTGACTACTGAACATATTTCTAGCTGTACTTTCTATGAACTTTCTACACATACGCATAGACTGCTTCTGATGTTTCATCAGTAGTTCAAGTGTGACTTTTGGAATATATTTCTGTCCAAAGAGTCTTTGAACTTTATATTTATATACTCCTGATGTTTTATAAGACTGAGAACCCTCAGTCTAAAAAATACATCAGAAGTATGAGTATGTTTATAAAGTTAAAGTTCAAAGACTCTCTGGCCCTACATATGTTCAAAAAGTCATACATAACTATTAATGAAACATCAAGAGTCAATGAGCATGCATTTTTAAGTTAATGTTTGAGTACTCTTTGGCTATAAATATGTTCTATAGTTCAAATATGGACTACCGTCTGGCTAATGAAACATCAAAAGGAGTCATGAGTATGTTTATAAAGTTAAAATCAAAGACTCTTTGGCAAAAAACAATTTCAAAAGGTCATACTTGAACTACTGATGAAACATCAGGAGTCTGTGAGTATGTATAGAAAGCACATAAATTCTACATCCAGAAATATGTTCAGTAATCAGATATGGACAAGTGTCTGGCTGATGTAATATCTGAAAGAGTCAAGGAGTATGTGTAGAAAGTTAAAGTTTGAGAACTCTTTGTCAAAAAATATGTTCAATAAGTCAAATATGAACATGTTTATGAAGTTAAAGTTCAAAGACTCTGGCCAGAAATATATTCCAAAAGTCATACTTGAACTACTGGTGAAACATCAGGAGTAAATGAGCATGCGTGGAAAGTTCATAGAATCTGCGGCCAGAAATATGTTCAGTAGTCAAATATGAACAATTGTCTGGCTGATGTAATATCCGAATGTATGTATCTATAGAATTTTAAAGTTTGAGAACTCTTTGGCCAAAATATGTTCAAAAGGTCAAATACAGACTACTGTCTGGCTAATGAAACTTCAAAAGGAGCCTATGAGTACGTATATAAAGTTAAAGTTCAATGGCTACTTGGCGAGAAATATGTTCAAAAAGTCATACTTGAACTACTGATGAAACAGTAGTCTATGAGTATGTATAGAAAGTTCAATATTGAGGACTCTTTGTCCAAAAATATGTTAAATAGGTCCAAATATGAACTACTCTCAGTCTGATAAAACATCAGGAGTCTATGAGTATGTTTATAAAGATAACGTTTGACCAAAAATCTTTGGCCAAAAATATGTTCAATGGGTCAAATTCTGATTACTCTCTGGCTGATAAAATACCAGGAGTATATGAGTATTTATATAAAGTTAAAGTTCAAAGACTCTGGCCAGAAATATGTTCAGTAGTCAAATATGGACAATTGTCAAACTGATGTAATATCTGAATGTATGTATCCATAGAAATGTAAAGTTTGAAAACTCTTTGGCCAAAATATGTTAATAGGTGAGACACACTACTGTCTGGCTAATGAAACATCAAAAGGACTATATGAGTATGTATAGAAAGTTAAAGTTCAAAGCCTCCTTGGCGAAAATTATATTCAGAAAGTCATACTTGAACTAATGATGAAACATCAGAAGTATTCTATGAGTATGTATGGAAAGTTCAATATTGAGGACTGTTTGTCCAAAATTATGTTCATTAGGTCAAATATGGACTACTGTCTTGATAATGAAACATCAAAAGGAGTCTATGAGTATGAATAGAAAGTTCAAGTTTATATAACCTACTTCCAGAAATATGTTCAGTAATCAGATATGGACAATTGTCTGTCTGATGTAATATCTGAGAGTCAATGAGAGTATATAGAAAGTTAAAGTCTGAGAACTCTTTATCCAAAGATATATTCAATAGGTCCAATTCTGACTACTGTCTGGCTGATGAAACATCAGAAGGAGTCTATGAGTATGTTTATAAAGTTACAGTTCAAAGACTCAAAGAAAGAAATATATTCTAAAAGTCATACTTGAACTACTGATGAAACATCAGGAGTCAATGAGCATGCGAAGAAAGTTCATAGAATCTACGGCCAAAAATATGTTCATTAGGTCAAATACGGACTACTGTCTGGATAATGAAACATCAAAAGGAGAGTATGAGTATGTATGTAAAGTTAAAGTTCAAAGTTCATATTTCTGGAGCATGTATAGAAAGTTCAAAATGAAAGACTCTGGCCAAAAAGACTCTTCAGCCAAAAATATGTTGAGTCGTCAGATATGGACAATTGTCTGGCTCATGTAATATCTGAAAGAGTCAATGAGTATGTATAGAGAGTTAAAAATTGGACTACTCACAGTCTGATAAAACTATGACTAGACTACTGTCTGGCTAATGAAACATCAAAAGAAGTGGTATGAGTATGTATAGAATGCTCAACATCGAGGACTCTTTGTCCAGAAATATGTTCAATAGGTCAAATATGGACTACTCCTAGTCTAATAAAACATCAGAAGGAGTCTATGAGTATGTATAGACAGTGCAAGTTCAAAGAATATATGGCCAGAAATATGTTTAGTAGTCAAATATAGACAATTGTCTGGCTGATATAATATCTGAAAGAGGCAATGAGCATGAGTATAGCAAGTTAAAGTTCAAAGACTCTTTGGCCAGAAATATGTTCAGTAGTCAAATATGGACAATTGTCTGGCTGCTGTAATATTTGAATGTATATATGTATAGAAAGTTAATGTTTAAGAACAATTTGGCCAAAAATATGTTCAATATATAAACAAATAATGAAACATTTGAAGGAGTCTATGAGTATTTAAGTTTTTGGACGGTAAGCTTTTTTAATGTTTTTAATTAGTCTCTTCTGCTCACCAAGGCTGCATTTATGTTATTAAAAAAGCTGTAATTATTGTGAAATATTATTAAAATATAAAATAACTGTTTTCTATTTGAATATATTTTAAATGGTCATTTATTCCTGTGATCAAAGCTGAATTTTCAGCATCATTACTCCAGTCTTCAGTGTTACATGATCCTTCAGAAGTCATTCTAATATGATGATTTGATGCTCAAGAAATATTTATGATTATTATCAATGTTGAAAACAGTTGTGTAAAACATTTTTTTAGGGTTCTTTGATGAATAGAAAGTTCAAAAGATCAGTATTTATGTGAAATAGAAAGCTTTTGCAACATTGTACTACCAATCAAAAGTTTTAGTTCGGTAAGAATTTTTATTTTTTTTTATTTTTTTGGGAAAGAACTTAAAGAAATTAATACTTCATTAATGCTTCATAGTAATGTTATTTCTTGTATGCACTGCAATTAAACAGAGCATAATTCCATGTGTTATTCTTCAATGAATTCTTAAAAGTGTTTGTTCCCATTAGATGGCAGCAATTTCAAAATCACATTTTTTCTAATATCACTATGAACAAAAGTGATAAATGTTTGAAACTGATTAATGTAGTTTTGTTGTATGCAATGCGAAACACATATGTGTTGTCTTTTCATTGCACAGAGGAATAAGTTAGATCTTAAATGGAAAGCAATGCAACAGCACCGATGTTATCTCGCCAGCGTACATCGAAATTAGTTAGTTCTTGTCTGCATTACAATGCAACAAGTGCATTATTATATTAATAACATGTAAATGTTATTCTCCACTACACAGCGTTTGATAGTGTGTGCAATGCAATGTAACAGCACAAAAGTTATCTCTTCAAAGCACAACGGAATGGTTAGTTCTTGTAGCTATTGCAATGCTACAAGTGCATAGTGCAATGCAACATTATTGGCAAAGAAATGCAAAATTTACAGCACAAATATTATCTCACCAATGCACGCCGGAATGAGTTAGTTCTCAACAAGTGCATAGCTTATATGTTATGCTTCAGCGCACAGCGTTAGATCGTGTGTGCAATTTAATGCCGTAGCACATATATTATCTCTTCAATGCACAACGGAATGGTTAGTTCTTGTATGCATTGCAAAGCAATAAGTGCATGTTGTTATCTCTTCAAAGCACAAAGGAAAGAGTTCTGATGTAGAGTGCTCATGCATTGCTTTCTCGTCAGTAAACAAATTAATAAGTCAGTTGTAGTATGCAAAGCAATGCGAAAACATGTTATGGGTTGTCTTTAACATTGCACAGAGAAATAAATTAGATATTTTATGCAAAGCAATGCAATGGCACCAATGCCTTGCTTGCTGCAACATTAGCAAGCAAGGCAACAGCACAAATGGTATCTCACCAATGCACATCGGATTGAGTTAGTTCCTTGCAATGTTGCAATTGCAGTGCAACAAGTGCACAACTTATATGTTATCTCTTCAGCGCACATCGGAAAGAGTTAGTTCTTGTATGCATTGCAATGCAACAAGTGCTTAATGCAATGCAACAGCACAAATTTATCTCTTAAAAGCACAACGGAATGGTTATATATTGTATGCATTGTAAAAGCAAAAGCTACAGAAAGATAAAGTTCAAAGACTCTTTGGTCAAAAATATGTTTAATAGGTCAAATATGAACTACTCCCAGTCTGATAAAACATCAGGAGTCTATGAGTACGTATAAAAAGTTCAAGCTCATAGAGTCTACGTCCAGATATATGTTCAGTAATCAGATATAGACAATTGTCTGTCTGATAAAATATATGAAAGAGTCAATGAGTATGTGTAGAAAGTTAAAGTTTGAGAACTCGTCCAAAAATATATTCAATAGGTCAAATTCTGGCTTCTGTCTGACTGATGAAACATCAGAAGGAGAGTATATGTATATAAAGTTAAAGTTCAACGACTAATTTGGCGAGAAATATATTCAAAAAGTCATACTTGAACTACTGATGAAACAAGTGAAACAAATAAAACAAACCCGCGTGAAGAATGCACAAAGATAGAATGAAGAGCGCACAAAAGGAATGTTTAACTTATATGCAGTGTAATGAAACTAATAATGTATATTGTTTTTCAATGCACAGAATTTTAATTTAGATCGTTCACGCAATGCAATGCATAGCTCATGTGCTATATCTTCAATGCACTGCGGAATAAAGTAGTTATTGTACACAGTTCAATGAAACAGTGCATGAGTACTTATATGCATTGCAATACAAGTACATTCTTCAATGCACAGCGTTAGATCGTGTGTGCAGTACAATGCTACAGCACAAATGTTATCTCTCCAATGCACTTCGCAATGAATAAGTTCTTTGCATTGCAATGCAACAAGTGCATAGTGTTATGCAACAGCACAAATCTTATCTCTTCAAAGCATATCGGAATGAGTTAGTTCTTGTATGCATTGCAATGCACATGTGCTTAGAGCAAAGCAACAGCACAAATGTTATCTCTTCAATGCATATCGGAATGAGTTATTTCTTGTATGCATTGCATTGCAACAAGCGTATAGCTTATATATTATGCTTCAATGTACAGCGTTAGATGGTGAGTGCAATGCAATGCAATGCGAAACATATATGTTATGTGTTGTATTTTCATTGCACAGAGGACTAATGTTAACTCTCCAATGCACAACGGAATGTCTTAGATGTGGTATGCATTGCAATGCAAAAAGTGTATAGCTTATATGTTATTCTTCAATGTCTAGCGTTAGATCGTTTGTGCAGTGCGATACAAAACCAAATATGTTAACTCATCAATGCACATAGGAATGAGTTGGTTATTTTATGTATTACAATGTAACAAGTGCATATGTTATGTACAGCGGTACAGCGGTAGATCGTGTGTGCTACAGTACAATGCTACAGCACAAATGTTGTCTCGCAAAATGTACTTCGCAATGAATAAGTTCTCGTCTGCATTGCAATGCAACAAGTGCATAGCGTATATATTATTCTTCAATGCTTAAGCGTTAACGTGTGTGGAATTCAATGCAAAAGCACATATGTCTCTTCAATGCACATCAGAATGAGTTAGTTCTTATATGCATTGCAATGCAATAAGTGCTTAGTGCAAAGCAACAGCACAAATGTTATCTCTTCAATGCATATCGGAATGAGTTCGTTCTTGTATGCATTGCACAGCAACAAGCGTATAGCTTATATGTTATGCTTCAATGTACAGCGTTAGATGGTGAGTGCAATGCAACAGCACAAATGTCATCTCTTGACAACGGAATGAGTTGAATGCATTGTAAAAGCATCATCTCGTTTAATGTTTTCTCATCAGTACACAAATAAATAGGTTTGTTGTACGCAATGCAATAAAAAACATATGTTATGTGTTGTATTTTCATTGCACGGAGGACTAGGTTAGATATTAAATGCAAAGCAATTGCAATCCATACAAGAACAAACTAATTCCGTATGCATTGGAGATGACATTTGTGCTGTTGCATTGCATTGCACATACCATCTAGCTATACATTGAAGCATAACATATAAGCTATGCACTTGTTGCATAGTAGTACATACAATAACCAACTCATTCCTATGTGCATTGAAGGTTAACCTATTTGCTTTTGCACTGCAATGTACTCACGTCTAACGCTTAAGCATTGAAGAATAACATATACGCTATGCACTTGTTGCATTGCAATGCATACAAAGAACTAACTCATTCCGTAGTGCTTTGAGGAGATAAGATTTGTGTTGTTGTATAACACTATGCACTTGTTGCATTGCAATGCATACCAGAAACTAAGTCATTCCGATGTGCATTGGAGAGATAACATTTGTTCTGTTGCTTTGCACTAAGCACTTGTTGCATTGCAATGCATACAATAACTATCTCATTCCGATATGCATTGAAGATATAAACTTTGTGCTGTTGCTTTGCACTAGCACTTGTTGCATTGCAATGCATATACAATAACTAACTCATTCCGATGTGCGTTGAAGAGACATTTGTGCTTTTGCATTGAATTGCACACACGTCTAACGCTTAAGCATTGAAGAATAACATATACGCTATGCACTTGTTGCATTGCAATGCATATACAAGAACTAACTCATTACGATGTGCAGTGAAGAGATAACATATGTGCTTTGCACACACGTTCTGACGCTTAAAGATTGAAGAATAACATATACGCTATGCACTTGTTGCATTGCAATTCAAATAACTTATTCATTGCGAAGTGCATTGGAGAGATAACATTTGTGCTGTAGCATTGCACAAATGTTAACGATCTAACGCTGTGCATTGAAGAATACATATAACTTGTACTTGTACTTGTATTGCAATGCATTGCAACAAGCGCATAGCTTTATATGTTATGCTTCAATGTACAGCGTTAGATGGTGAGAGCAATGCAATGCAACAGCACAAATGTCATCTCTTTGTCAACGGAATGAGTTGTATGCATTGTAAAAGCAACATCTCGTTTAATGTTTTCTCATCAGTACACAAATGAATTAGTTTGTTGTATGCAATGCAATGCGAAACGTATGTTATGTGTTGTATTTTCATTGCACAGAGGACAAATGTTAACTCTCCAATGCACAACGGAATGACTTAGTTGTGGTATGAATTGCAATGCAAAAAGTGTATAGCTTATATGTTATTCTACAATGCTTAGCGTTAGATCGTTTGTGCAATGCAATGCAAAACCAAATATGTTGACTCTTCAATGCACATCGGAATGAGTTGGTTCTTTTATGTATTACAATGTAACAAGTGCATAGCTTATTATGTTATGCTTCAATGTACAGCGTTAGATCGTGTGTGCAGTACAATGCTACAGCACAAATGTAATCTCGCAAAATATACTTCGCAATGAATAAGTTCTTGTCTGCATTGCAATGCAACAAGTGCATAGCGTATATATTATTCTTCAATGCTTAAGCGTTAGACGTGTGTGGAATTCAATGCAAAAGCACATATGTCTCTTAAATGCACATCAGAATGAGTTAGTTCTTATATGCATTGCAATGCAATAAGTGCTTAGTGCAAAGCAACAGCACAAATGTTATCTCTTCAATGCATATCGGAATGAGTTAGTTCTTGTATGCATTGCACAGCAACAAGCGTATAGCTTATATGTTATTCGTCAATGTACAGCGTTAGATGGTGAGTGCAAAGCAATGAAAAAGCACAAATGTTAACTCTCCAATGCACATCGGAATGACAGTTTCTGGTATGCATTGCAATGCAACAAGTGCATAGTGTTATGCAACAACACAAATCTTATCTCCTCAAAGCACTACGGAATGAGTTAGTTCTTGTATGCATTGCAATGCAACAAGTGCAAAGCGTATGTTGTTCTTCAATGCTTAGCGTTAGCTCGTGTGTGCATTGCAGTGCAAAAGCAAATATGTTAACTCTTCAATGCACATAGGAATGAGTTGGTTATTGTATGCATTACAATGCAACAAGTGCATAGCTTATATATTATGCTTCAATGTACAGCGTTAGATGGTGAGTGCAATGCAATGCAACAGCACAAATGTCATCTCTTGACAACGGAATGAGTTGAATGCATTGTAAAAGCAACATCTCGTTTAATGTTTTCTCATCAGTACACAAATAAATAGGTTTGTTGTACGCAATGCAATAAGAAACATATATGTGTTAGGTGTTGTAGTTTCATTGCACAGAGGACTAGGTTAGATATTAAATGCAAAGTAATGCAACAAGTGCACTAGAACGTATGTGCAAAGCAATACAACAGCACATCTGCAATCTCTTCAATGCAATTCAATTAGCGTTAGATAGTGTGTGCAATGCAATGCAAAAACAAATATGTTATCTCTTCAATGCACATCGGAATGAGTTAGTTCTTGTCTGCATTGCAATGCAACAAGTGCGTAGTGCAAAGCAACAGCACAAACGTTATCTCTTTAATGTATATCGGAATGAGTTAGTTCTTTTATGCACTGCATACAGCGTAGATTGTGTGTGCAATGCAATGCAACAGCACAAATGTCATCTCTTCAAGACGGAATGAGTTGTATGCATTGTCAAAGCAACATCTCTTTTAATGTTTTCTCATCAGTACACAAATGAATAGGTTTGTTGAATGCAATGCAATGCGAAACTCACTTATAATGTGTTGTCTTTTCATTGCACAGAGGACTAGGTTAGATATAAATGCAAAGCAATGAAACAGCACAAATGTCTTCTCTCCAGTGTACATCGGAATGACTTAAATAGCTTTTTGCATGCTCATTGATTCTTGATGTTTCATCAGTAGTTCAAAAATGACTTTTTGAACATAGTTATGGCCAAAGAGTCTTTGAACTTTAATTTTATATACATACACTCCCTTTGATGTTTCATTAGCCAGACAGTAGTCCATATTTGACCTATTGAACACATTTCTTTACAAAGAATCCTCAATATTGAACTTTCTATAAATATTCATAGACAAGTTCAAGTATGACCATTTGAACTTGTTTTTGGCCAAAGAGTCTTTGAAATTTAACTTTATATACATTACTCATATACTCCTGGTATTTTATCAGCCAGACAGCAATCAGAATTTGACCTATTGAACATATTTTTGGCCGTAGATTCTATGAACTTTCTCCGCATGGTTATTGACTCCTGATGTTTCATCAGTAGTTCAAGTATGAATTTTAGAATATATTTCTGGCCAGAGTCTTTGAACTGTAACTTTATAATCATACTCATAGACTCCTTCTGATGTTTCATTATCCAGACAGTAGTCTGTATTTGACCTAATGAACATATTTTTGTACAAAGAGTCCTCAATATTGAACTTTCTATAGATACTCATAGACCACATCTGATGTTTCATCAGTAGTTCAAGTATGAATTTTTGAATATATTTCTCGCCAAGTAGCCGCTGAACTTTAACTTTATATACATACTCATAGACACCTTTTGAAGTTTCATTAGTCAGACAGTAGTCCGTATTTGACCTATTGAACATATTTTGGCCAAAGAGTTCTCAAACTTTAAATTTCTATAGAGACATACATTCAGATATTATATCAGCCAGACAATTGTTCATATTTGACTACTGAACATATTTTTTGACAAAGAGTTCTCAAACCTTAACTTTCTACACATACTCCTTGACTCTTTCAGATATCACATCAGACAGACAATTGTCCATATCTGAACATATTTCTGGACGTACATTCTATGAGCTTGAACTTTTCTATTCATACTCATAGACTCCTCTTGGTTTTTATTATCCAGACAGTAGTCTGTATTTGACCTAATGAACATAATTTTGGACAAAGAGTCCTCAATATTGAACTTTCTATCAAACTCATAGAATACTTCTGATGTTTAATCAGTAGTTCAAATATGACTTTTGAATATAATTCTCGCCAAGGAGTCTTTGATCTTTAACTATATATACATACTCATAGACTCCTTTTGATGTTTTATCAGACTGGGAGTAGTTCATCACAGTTGACCTATTGAACTTATTTTTGGACAAAGAGTCCTCAATATTGAACTTTCTATCAAACTCATAGAATACTTCTGATGTTTAATCAGTAGTTCAAATATGACTTTTTGAATATATTTCTCGCCAAGGAGTCTTTGAACTTTAACTGTATACATACTCATAGTCTACTTCTGATGTTTTATCAGTACTTCAAGTATGACTTTTTGAATATATTTCTTGCCAAATTAGTCATTGAACTTTAACTTTATATATATATACTCATACTCTCCTTCTTATGTTTCATCAGCCAGACAGTAGTCAGAATCTGACCTATTGTACGTATTTTTCAAGTATGACTTTGTGAATATATTTCTCGACAATCAGTTGTTGAACTTTATATACATACTCTTACTCTCCTTCTGATCTTTCATCAGCTATACAGTAGTCAGAATTTGACCTATTGAACATATTTTAAGTATATATAAGTACATATATAAGTACTCATAGACTCTTTTTGATGTTTCATTAGCCATACAGTGGTTCGTATTTGACCTATTAAACATATATTAGCCAAAGAGTTCTCAAACTTTAAATTAATATAGATACTTACATTGAGATATGACATCAGCCTGACAATTGTCCATATTTTATTACTGAACTTATTTCTGGGCAGAGTGTTTGAACTTGAACTTTCTATACATACTCATAGACTCCTTCTGGTGTTTTATCAGCCAGACAGTAATCAGAATTTGAGCTATTGAACATATTTTTGGCCAAAGAGTGCTCAAACTTTAACTTTCTACTCATTGACTTTCAGATATTACATCAGACAGACAAATGTCCATATCTGATTACTGAACATATTTCTGGACGTAGATTCTATGATCTTGCACTTTCTATAAGTACTCATAGACTCCTTTTGATGTTTCATTATCCAGACAGTAGTCCGTATTTGACCTAATGAACATATTTTTGTACAAAGAGTCCTCAATATTGAACTTTCTATAGATTCTCATAGACCACTTCTGATGTTTCATCAGTAGTTCAAGTATGAATTTTTGAATATATTTCTCGCCAAGTAGCCGCTGAACTTTAACTTTATATACGCACTCATAGACTCCTTTTGAAGTTTCATTAGCCAGACAGTAGTCCGTATTTGACCTATTGAACATATTTTGGCCAAAGAGTTCTCAAACTTTAAATTTCTATAGAGACATACATTCAGATATTACATCAGCCAGACAATGTTCATATTTGACTACTGAACATATTTTTTGACAAAGAGTTCTCAAACCTTAACTTTCTACACATACTCCTTGACTCTTTCAGATATCACATCAGACAGACAATTGTCCATATCTGATTACTGAACATATTTCTGGACGTAGATTCTATGAGCTTGAACTTTTCTATTCATACTCATAGACTTCTCTTGGTTTCATTATCCAGACAGTAGTCTGTATTTGACCTAATGAACATAATTTTGGACAAAGAGTCCTCAATATTGAACTTTCTATCAAACTCATAGAATACTTCTGATGTTTAATCAATAGTTCAAATATGACTTTTGAATATAATTCTCGCCAAGGAGTCTTTGATCTTTAACTATATATATACATACATACTCATAGACTCCTTTTGATGTTTTATCAGACTGGGAGTAGTTCATCATAGTTGACCTATTGAACTTATTTTTGGACAAAGAGTCCTCAATATTGAACTTTCTATCAAACTCATAGAATACTTATGTTTAATCAGTAGTTCAAATATGACTTTTTGAATATATTTCTCGCCAAGGAGTCTTTGAACTTTAACTATATACATACTCATAGACTACTTCTGATGTTTTATCAGTACTTCAAGTATGACTTTTTGAATATATTTCTTGCCAAATTAGTCATTGAACTTTAACTTTATATATACACTCATACTCTCCTTCTGATGTTTCATCAGCCAGACAGTAGTCAGAATCTGACCTATTGTACGTATTTTTCAAGTATGACTTTGTGAATATATTTCTCGACAATCAGTTGTTGAACTTTATATACATACTCTTACTCTCCTTCTGATGTTTCATCAGCTATACAGTAGTCAGAATTTGACCTATTGAACATATTTTAAGTATATATATAAGTACATATATAAGTACTTATCCTTTTGATGTTTCATTAGCCATACAGTGGTCCGTATTTGAAATATTAAACATATATTGGCCAAAGAGTTCTCAAACTTTAAATTAATATAGATACTTACATTCAGATATGACATCAGCCTGACAATTGTCCATATTTTATTACTGAACTTATTTCTGGGCAGAGTCTTTGAACTTGAACTTTCTATACATACTCAGACTCCTTCTGGTGTTTTATCAGCCAGACAGTAATCAGAATTTGACCTATTGAACATATTTTTGGCCAAAGAGTTCTCAAAGTTTATCTTTATAAAACACTCATAGACTCCTTCTGATGTTTCATCAGCCAGACAGTAGTCAGAATTTGACCTATTGAATATATTTTTGGATAAAGAGTGCTCAAACTTTAACTTTCTACACATACTCATTGACTCTCAGATATTACATCAGACAGACAAATGTCCATATCTGATTACTGAACATATTTCTGGACGTAAATTCTATGATCTTGATCTTTCTATAAGTACTCATAGACTCCTTTTGATGTTTCATTATCCAGACAGTAGTCCGTATTTGACCTAATGAACATATTTTTGTACAAAGAGTCCTCAATATTGAACTTTCTATAGATTCTCATAGACCACTTCTGATGTTTCATCAGTAGTTCAAGTATGAATTTTTGAATATATTTCTCGCCAAGTAGCCGTTGAACTTTAACTTTATATACGTACTCATAGACTCCTTTTGAAGTTTCATTAGCCAGACAGTAGTCCGTATTTGACCTATTTAACATACTTTGGCCAAAGAGTTCTCAAACTTTAACTTTCTACACATACTCCTTGACTCTTTCAGATATTACATCAGACAGACAATTGTTCATATTTGACTACTGAACATATTTTTTGACAAAGAGTTCTCAAACTTTAACTTTCTACACGTACTCCTTGACTCTTTCAGATATTACATCAGACAGACAATTGTCCATATCTTATTACTGAAAATATTTCTGGACGTAGATTCTATGAGCTTGAACTTTTCTATTCATACTCATAGACTCCTCTTGGTTTCATTATCCAGACAGTAGTCTGTATTTGACCTAATGAACATAATTTTGGACAAAGAGTCCTCAATATTGAACTTTCTATCAAACTCATACTTCTGATGTTTCATTATCCAGACAATATTTAGAATTTGACCTACTGAACATGTTTTTGGCCATACATTCTATGAACTTTCTTCGCATGCTCATTGACTCCTGATGCTTCATCAGTAGTTCAAGTATGACTTTTTCAATATATTTCTCACCAAGTAGTTGTTGAACTTTAACTTTCTATATGTACTCATTGACTCTTTCAGATTTTACTTCAGCCAGACAATTGTCCATATTTGACTACCGAACATATTTCTGGCCAGAGTCTTTGAACTGTAACTTTCCATATAGACTCCTGTTGTTTTATCAGCCAGATAGTAATCAGAATTTGACCTATTGAACATGTTGGACAAAGAGTCCTAATATGTAACTTTCTGTACATACTCATAGACTACTTCTGATGTTTCATCAGTAGTTCAAGGATGACTTTTTGAATATATTTCTCGCAAAGTAGCCGTTGAACTTTAACTTTATATACGTACTCATAGACTCCTTCTGATGTTTCATCAGCTAGACAGTAGTCAGAATTTGACCTATTGAATATATTTTTGGATAAAGAGTTGTCAAACTTTAACTTTCTACACATACTCATTGACTCTCAGACATTACATCAGACAGACAATTGTCCATATCTGATTACTGAACATATTTCTGGACGTAGACATTTTTCTGGACATGTTCATATTTGACTTGAACATATTTTTGGACAAAGAGTTCTCAAACTTTAACTTTCTACACATACTCATTGACTCTCAGACATTACATCAGACAGACAATTGTCCATATCTGATTACTGAACATATTTCTGGACGTAGACATATTTCTGGACATGTTCATATTTGACTTGAACATACTTTTGGACAAAGAGTTCTCAAACTTTAAATTTCTACACATACTCCTTGACTCTTTCAGATATTACATCAGACAGACAATTGTTCATATTTGACTACTGAACATATTTTTTGACAAAGAGTTCTCAAACTTTAACTTTCTTCACATACTCCTTGACTCTTTCAGATATTACATCAGACAGACAATTGTCCATATCTGATTACTGAACATATTTCTGGACGTAGATTCTATGAGCTTGAACTTTTCTATTCATACTCATAGGCTCCTCTTGGTTTCATTATCCAGACAGTAGTCTGTATTTGACCTAATGAACATAATTTTGGACAAAGAGTCCTCAATATTGAACTTTCTATCAAACTCATAGAATATTTCTGATGTTTAATCGGTAGTTCAAATATGACTTTTTGAATATATTTCTCGCCAAGCAATCTTTGAACTTTAACTATATATACATACATATTCATAGACTACTTTCTGATGCTTTATCAGACTGGGAGTAGCTCATCATAGTTGACCTATTGAACTTATTTTTGGACAAAGAGACCTCAATATTGAACTTCCTATCAAACTCATAGAATACTTCTGATGTTCAATCAGTAGTTCAAATATGACTTTTGAATATAATTCTCGCCAAGGAGTCTTTGATCTTAAACTATATATACATACATACTCATAGACTCCTTTTGATGTTTTATCAGACTGGGAGTAGTTCATCATAGTTGACCTGTTGAACTTATTTTTGGACAAAGAGTCCTCAATATTGAACTTTCTGTCAAACTCATAGAATAATTATGTTTAATCAGTAGTTCAAATATGACTTTTTGAATATATTTCTCGCCAAGGAGTCTTTGAACTTTAACTATATACATACTCATAGACTACTTCTGATGTTCTCATAGACTTTTTGAATATATTTCTCGACAGTCAGTCGTTGACCTTTATATACATACTCTTACTCTCCTTCTGATGTTTCATCAGCTATACAGTAGTCAGAATTTGACCTATTGAACATATTTTAAGTATATATAAGTACATATATAAGTACTCATAGACTCCTTTTGATGTTTCATTAGCCATACAATGGTCCGTATTTGACCTATTAAACATATATTGGCCAAAGAGTTCTCAAACTTTAAATTAATATAGATACGTACATTCAGATATGACATCAGCCTGACAATTGTCCATATTTTATTACTGAACTTATTTCTGGGCAGAGTCTTTGAACTTGAAATTTCTATACATACTCATAGACTCCTTCTGGTGTTTTATCAGCCAGACAGTAGTCAGAATTTGACCTATTGAATATATTTTTGGATAAAGAGTGCTCAAACTTTAACTTTCTACACACTCATTGACTCTCAGATATTACATCAGACAGACAAATGTCCATATCTGATTACTGAACATATTTCTGGACTTAGATTCTATGAACTTGAACTTCCTATAAGTACTCATAGACTCCTTTTGATGTTTCATTATCCAGACAGTAGTCCGTATTTGACCTAATGAACATATTTTTGTACAAAGAGTCCTCAATAATGAAGTTTCTATAGATACTCATAGACCACTTCTGATGTTTCATCAGTAGTTCAAGTATGAATTGTTGAATATATTTCTCGCCAAGTAGCCGCTGAACTTTAACTTTATATACGTACTCATAGACTCCTTTTGAAGTTTCATTAGCCAGACAGTAGTCCGTATTTGACCTGTTGAACATATTTTTTGACAAAGAGTTCTCAAACTTTAAATTTCTACACATACTCCTTGACTCTTTCAGATATTACATCAGACAGACAATTGTCCATATCTGATTACTGAAAATATTTCTGGACGTAGATTCTATGAGCTTGAACTTTTCTATTCATACTCATAGACTCCTCTTGGTTTCATTATCCAGACAGTAGTCTGTATTTGACCTAATGAACATCATTTTGGACAAAGAGTCCTCAATATTGAACTTTCTATCAAACTCATAGAATATTTCTAATGTTTAATCGGTAGTTCAAATATGACTTTTTGAATATATTTCTCACCAAGCAATCTTTGATCTTTAACTATATATACATAGACTACTTTCTGATGTTTTATCAGACTGGGAGTAGTTCATCATAGTTGACCTATTGAACTTATTTTTGGACAAAGAGACCTCAATATTGAACTTTCTATCAAACTCATAGAATACTTCTGATGTTCAATCAGTAGTTCAAATATTACTTTTGAATATAATTCTCGCCAAGGAGTCTTTGATCTTTAACTATATATACATACATACTCATAGACTCCTTTTGATGTTTTATCAGACTGGGAGTAGTTCATCATAGTTGACCTATTGAACTTATTTTTGGACAAAGAGTCCTCAATATTGAACTTTCTTTCAAACTCATAGAACACTTATGTTTAATCAGTAGTTCAAATATAACTTTTTGAATATATTTCTCACCAAGGAGTCTTTGAACTTTAACTATATACATACTCATAGACTACTTCTGATGTTTTATCAGTACTTCAAGTATGACTTTTTGAATATATTTCTTGCCAAATTAGTCATTGAACTTTAACTTTATATATATACTCATACTCTCCTTCTGATGTTTCATCAGCCAGACAGTAGTCAGAATCTGACCTATTGTACGTATTTTTTAAGTATGACTTTTTGAATATATTTCTCGACAATCAGTCGTTGACCTTTATATACATACTCTTACTCTCCTTCTGATGTTTCATCAGCTATACAGTAGTCAGAATTTGACCTATTGAACATATTTTAAGTATATATAAGTACATATATAAGTACTCATAGACTCCTTTTGATGTTTCATTAGCCATACAATGGTCCGTATTTGACCTATTAAACATATATTGGCCAAAGAGTTCTCAAACTTTAAATTAATATAGATACGTACATTCAGATATGACATCAGCCTGACAATTGTCCATATTTTATTACTGAACTTATTTCTGGGCAGAGTCTTTGAACTTGAACTTTCTATACATACTCATAGACTCCTTCTGGTGTTTTATCAGCCAGACAGTATTCAGAATTTGACCTATTGAACATATTTTTGGCCGTAGATTCTATGAACTTTCTTCGCATGCTCATTGACTCCTGATGTTTTATCAGTAGTTCAAGTTTGACTTTTAGAATATATTTCTGGCCAGAGTCTTTGAACTGTAACTTTATAAAAACTCATAGACTCCTTCTGATGTTTCATCAGCCAGACAGTAGTCAGAATTTTACCTATTGAATATATTTTTGGATAAAGAGCTCTCAAACTTTAACTTTCTACACATACTGAGTGACTCTCAGATATTACATCAGACAGACAATTGTCTATCTGATTGCTGAACATATTTCTGGACGTTGATTCTATGAACTTGAACTTTCTATTCATACTCATAGACTCCTTTTGATGTTTCATTATCCAGACAGTAGTCCGTATTTGACATAATGAACATTATTTTGGACAAAGAGTCCTCAAACTTTATCTTTATAAACACTCATAGACTCCTGATGTTTTATCAGACTGAGAGAAGTTCATATTTGACCTATTTAACATATGTTTGGAGAAAGAGTCCTCAATATGAACTTTCCATACATATAGAATACTTCTGATGTTTCATCAGTAGTTCAAGTATGACTTTCTGAACATAATTCTCGCCAAGGAGGCTTTGAACTTTAACTATATACATACTCATATACTCCTGGTATTTTATCAGCCAGAGAGTAATCAGAATTTGACCCATTGAACATATTTCTATGGATACATACATCCAGATATTACATCAGCCAGACAATTGTTCATATTTGACTATTGAACATATTTCTGGCCGCAGATTCTATGAACTTTCTACGCATGCTCATTGACTCCCGATGTTTCACCAGTAGTTTACATATATTAGTTATAGTTAGACTTTTTGAATATATTTCTCGCCAAGGAGTCTTTGAACTTTAACATACATACTCATAGACTCCTTCTGATGTTTTATCAGACTGGGAGTAGTTCATAGTTGACCTATTGAACTTATTTTTGAACAAACAGTCCTCAATATTTAACTTTCTATACATACTTATGATTACATACTTCTGATATTTCATCAGTAGTTCAAGTATGACTTTTTGAATATATTTCCCGCCAAGTAGTTGTTGAACTTTAACTTTCTATACGTATTCAATTGACTCTTTCAGATTTTACATCAGCCAGACAATTGTCCATATTTGACTATTGAACACATTTCTGGCCAAAGTCTTTGAACTTTAACTTCATAAACACACTCATAGACTTCTGGTGTTTTATCAGCCAGACAGTAATCAGAATTTGACCTACTGAACATATTGTTGGACAAAGAGTCCTCAATATGGAACTTTCTAATACATACGCATAGACTGCTTCTGATGTTTCATCAGTAGTTCAATGATGACTTTTGGAATATATTTCTGGCCAGAGTCTTTGAACTTTAACTTCATAAACATACTCATAGACTCCTTATGATGTTTTATCAGACTGAGAGTAGTTCATATTTGACCTGTTGAACATATTTTTGGACAAAGAGTCCTCAATATTGAACTTTCTATACATACGCATAGACTGCTTCTGATGTTTTATCAGTACTTCAAGTATGACTTTTTGAATATATTTCTTGCCAATTAGTCATTGAACTTTAACTTTATATATATACTCATACTCTCCTTCTGATGTTTCATCAGCCATACTGTAATCAGAATTTGAACATATTTTTGGCCAAATATTTCTCAAACTTTAACTTTCTACACATACTCCTTGACTCTTTCAGATATTACATCAGCAAGACAATTGCCCATATCTGTCTACTGAACATATTTCTAGCCGTACTTTCTATGAACTTTCTACACATACGCATAGACTGCTTCTGATGTTTCATCAGTAGTTCAAGTGTGACTTTTGGAATATATTTCTGTCCAAAGAGTCTTTGAACTTTATATTTATATACTCCTGATGTTTTATAAGACTGAGAACCCTCAGTCTAAAAAATACATCAGAAGTATGAGTATGTTTATAAAGTTAAAGTTCAAAGACTCTCTGGCCCTACATATGTTCAAAAAGTCATACATAACTATTAATGAAACATCAAGAGTCAATGAGCATGCATTTTTAAGTTAATGTTTGAGTACTCTTTGGCTATAAATATGTTCTATAGTTCAAATATGGACTACCGTCTGGCTAATGAAACATCAAAAGGAGTCATGAGTATGTTTATAAAGTTAAAATCAAAGACTCTTTGGCAAAAAACAATTTCAAAAGGTCATACTTGAACTACTGATGAAACATCAGGAGTCTGTGAGTATGTATAGAAAGCACATAAATTCTACATCCAGAAATATGTTCAGTAATCAGATATGGACAAGTGTCTGGCTGATGTAATATCTGAAAGAGTCAAGGAGTATGTGTAGAAAGTTAAAGTTTGAGAACTCTTTGTCAAAAAATATGTTCAATAAGTCAAATATGAACATGTTTATGAAGTTAAAGTTCAAAGACTCTGGCCAGAAATATATTCCAAAAGTCATACTTGAACTACTGGTGAAACATCAGGAGTAAATGAGCATGCGTAGAAAGTTCATAGAATCTGCGGCCAGAAATATGTTCAGTAGTCAAATATGAACAATTGTCTGGCTGATGTAATATCCGAATGTATGTATCTATAGAATTTTAAAGTTTGAGAACTCTTTGGCAAAATATGTTCAAAAGGTCAAATACAGACTACTGTCTGGCTAATGAAACTTCAAAAGGAGCCTATGAGTACGTATATAAAGTTAAAGTTCAATGGCTACTTGGCGAGAAATATGTTCAAAAAGTCATACTTGAACTACTGATGAAACAGTAGTCTATGAGTATGTATAGAAAGTTCAATATTGAGGACTCTTTGTCCAAAAATATGTTAAATAGGTCAAATATGAACTACTCTGAGTCTGATAAAACATAAGGAATCTATGAGTATGTTTATAAAGATAACGTTTGACCAAAAATCTTTGGCCAAAAATATGTTCAATGGGTCAAATTCTGATTACTCTCTGGCTGATAAAATACCAGGAGTATATGAGTATTTATATAAAGTTAAAGTTCAAAGACTCTGGCCAGAAATATGTTCAGTAGTCAAATATGGACAATTGTCAAACTGATGTAATATCTGAATGTATGTATCCATAGAAATGTAAAGTTTGAAAACTCTTTGGCCAAAATATGTTAATAGGTGAGACACACTACTGTCTGGCTAATGAAACATCAAAAGGACTATATGAGTATGTATAGAAAGTTAAAATTCAAAGCCTCCTTGGCGAAAATTATATTCAGAAAGTCATACTTGAACTAATGATGAAACATCAGAAGTATTCTATGAGTATGTATGGAAAGTTCAATATTGAGGACTGTTTGTCCAAAATTATGTTCATTAGGTCAAATATGGACTACTGTCTTGATAATGAAACATCAAAAGGAGTCTATGAGTATGAATAGAAAGTTCAAGTTTATATAACCTACTTCCAGAAATATGTTCAGTAATCAGATATGGACAATTGTCTGTCTGATGTAATATCTGAGAGTCAATGAGAGTATATAGAAAGTTAAAGTCTGAGAACTCTTTATCCAAAGATATATTCAATAGGTCCAATTCTGACTACTGTCTGGCTGATGAAACATCAGAAGGAGTCTATGAGTATGTTTATAAAGTTACAGTTCAAAGAAAGAAATATATTCTAAAAGTCATACTTGAACTACTGATGAAACATCAGGAGTCAATGAGCATGCGAAGAAAGTTCATAGAATCTACGGCCAAAAATATGTTCATTAGGTCAAATACGGACTACTGTCTGGATAATGAAACATCAAAAGGAGAGTACGAGTATGTATGTAAAGTTAAAGTTCAAAGTTCATATTTCTGGAGCATGTATAGAAAGTTCAAAATGAAAGACTCTGGCCAAAAAGACTCTTCAGCCAAAAATATGTTGAGTCGTCAGATATGGACAATTGTCTGGCTCATGTAATATCTGAAAGAGTCAATGAGTATGTATAGAGAGTTAAAAATTGGACTACTCACAGTCTGATAAAACTATGACTAGACTACTGTCTGGCTAATGAAACATCAAAAGAAGTGGTATGAGTATGTATAGAATGCTCAACATCGAGGACTCTTTGTCCAGAAATATGTTCAATAGGTCAAATATGGACTACTCCTAGTCTAATAAAACATCAGAACGAGTCTATGAGTATGTATAGACAGTGCAAGTTCAAAGAATATATGGCCAGAAATATGTTCAGTAGTCAAATATAGACAATTGTCTGGCTGATATAATATCTGAAAGAGGCAATGAGCATGAGTATAGCAAGTTAAAGTTCAAAGACTCTTTGGCCAGAAATATGTTCAGTAGTCAAATATGGACAATTGTCTGGCTGCTGTAATATTTGAATGTATATATGTATAGAAAGTTAATGTTTAAGAACAATTTGGCCAAAAATATGTTCAATATATAAACAAATAATGAAACATTTGAAGGAGTCTATGAGTATTTAAGTTTTTGGACGGTAAGCTTTTTTAATGTTTTTAATTAGTCTCTTCTGCTCACCAAGGCTGCATTTATGTTATTAAAAAAGCTGTAATTATTGTGAAATATTATTAAAATATAAAATAACTGTTTTCTATTTGAATATATTTTAAATGGTCATTTATTCCTGTGATCAAAGCTGAATTTTCAGCATCATTACTCCAGTCTTCAGTTACATGATCCTTCAGAAGTCATTCTAATATGATGATTTGATGCTCAAGAAATATTTATGATTATTATCAATGTTGAAAACAGTTGTGTAAAACATTTTTTTAGGGTTCTTTGATGAATAGAAAGTTCAAAAGATCAGTATTTATGTGAAATAGAAAGCTTTTGCAACATTGTACTACCAATCAAAAGTTTTAGTTCGGTAAGAATTTTTATTTTTTTTTATTTTTTTGGGAAAGAACTTAAAGAAATTAATACTTCATTAATGCTTCATAGTAATGTTATTTCTTGTATGCACTGCAAAATTAAACAGAGCATAATTCCATGTGTTATTCTTCAATGAATTCTTAAAAGTGTTTGTTCCCATTAGATGGCAGCAATTTCAAAATCACATTTTTTCTAATATCACTATGAACAAAAGTGATAAATGTTTGAAACTGATTAATGTAGTTTTGTTGTATGCAATGCGAAACACATATGTGTTGTCTTTTCATTGCACAGAGGAATAAGTTAGATCTTAAATGGAAAGCAATGCAACAGCACCGATGTTATCTCGCCAGCGTACATCGAAATTAGTTAGTTCTTGTCTGCATTACAATGCAACAAGTGCATTATTATATTAATAACATGTAAATGTTATTCTCCACTACACAGCGTTTGATAGTGTGTGCAATGCAATGTAACAGCACAAAAGTTATCTCTTCAAAGCACAACGGAATGGTTAGTTCTTGTAGCTATTGCAATGCTACAAGTGCATAGTGCAATGCAACATTATTGGCAAAGAAATGCAAAATTTACAGCACAAATATTATCTCACCAATGCACGCCGGAATGAGTTAGTTCTCAACAAGTGCATAGCTTATATGTTATGCTTCAGCGCACAGCGTTAGATCGTGTGTGCAATTTAATGCCGTAGCACATATATTATCTCTTCAATGCACAACGGAATGGTTAGTTCTTGTATGCATTGCAAAGCAATAAGTGCATGTTGTTATCTCTTCAAAGCACAAAGGAAAGAGTTCTGATGTAGAGTGCTCATGCATTGCTTTCTCGTCAGTAAACAAATTAATAAGTTAGTTGTAGTATGCAAAGCAATGCGAAAACATGTTATGGGTTGTCTTTAACATTGCACAGAGGAATAAATTAGATATTTTATGCAAAGCAATGCAATGGCACCAATGCCTTGCTTGCTGCAACATTAGCAAGCAAGGCAACAACACAAATGGTATCTCACCAATGCACATCGGATTGAGTTAGTTCCTTGCAATGTTGCAATTGCAATGCAACAAGTGCACAACTTATATGTTATCTCTTCAGCGCACATCGGAAAGAGTTAGTTCTTGTATGCATTGCAATGCAACAAGTGCTTAATGCAATGCAACAGCACAAATTTATCTCTTAAAAGCACAACGGAATGGTTATATATTGTATGCATTGTAAAAGCAAAAGCTACAGAAAGATAAAGTTCAAAGACTCTTTGGTCAAAAATATGTTTAATAGGTCAAATATGAACTACTCCCAGTCTGATAAAACATCAGGAGTCTATGAGTACGTATAAAAAGTTCAAGCTCATAGAGTCTACGTCCAGATATATGTTCAGTAATCAGATATAGACAATTGTCTGTCTGATAAAATATATGAAAGAGTCAATGAGTATGTGTAGAAAGTTAAAGTTTGAGAACTCGTCCAAAAATATATTCAATAGGTCAAATTCTGGCTTCTGTCTGACTGATGAAACATCAGAAGGAGAGTATATGTATATAAAGTTAAAGTTCAACGACTAATTTGGCGAGAAATATATTCAAAAAGTCATACTTGAACTACTGATGAAACAAGTGAAACAAATAAAAAAAACCCGCGTGAAGAATGCACAAAGATAGAATGAAGAGCGCACAAAAGGAATGTTTAACTTATATGCAGTGTAATGAAACTAATAATGTATATTGTTTTTCAATGCACAGAATTTTAATTTAGATCGTTCACGCAATGCAATGCATAGCTCATGTGCTATATCTTCAATGCACTGCGGAATAAAGTAGTTATTGTACACAGTTCAATGAAACAGTGCATGAGTACTTATATGCATTGCAATACAAGTACATTCTTCAATGCACAGCGTTAGATCGTGTGTGCAGTACAATGCTACAGCACAAATGTTATCTCTCCAATGCACTTCGCAATGAATAAGTTCTTTGCATTGCAATGCAACAAGTGCATAGTGTTATGCAACAGCACAAAACTTATCTCTTCAAAGCATATCGGAATGAGTTAGTTCTTGTATGCATTGCAATGCACATGTGCTTAGAGCAAAGCAACAGCACAAATGTTATCTCTTCAATGCATATCGGAATGAGTTATTTCTTGTATGCATTGCATTGCAACAAGCGTATAGCTTATATATTATGCTTCAATGTACAGCGTTAGATGGTGAGTGCAATGCAATGCAATGCGAAACATATATGTTATGTGTTGTATTTTCAATGCACAGAGGACTAATGTTAACTCTCCAATGCACAACGGAATGACTTAGATGTGGTATGCATTGCAATGCAAAAAGTGTATAGCTTATATGTTATTCTTCAATGTCTAGCGTTAGATCGTTTGTGCAGTGCGATACAAAACCAAATATGTTAACTCATCAATGCACATAGGAATGAGTTGGTTCTTTTATGTATTACAATGTAACAAGTGCATATGTTATGTACAGCGGTACAGCGGTAGATCGTGTGTGCTACAGTACAATGCTACAGCACAAATGTTATCTCGCAAAATGTACTTCGCAATGAATAAGTTCTCGTCTGCATTGCAATGCAACAAGTGCATAGCGTATATATTATTCTTCAATGCTTAAGCGTTAACGTGTGTGGAATTCAATGCAAAAGCACATATGTCTCTTCAATGCACATCAGAATGAGTTAGTTCTTATATGCATTGCACAGCAACAAGCGTATAGCTTATATGTTATGCTTCAATGTACAGCGTTAGATGGTGAGTGCAATGCAACAGCACAAATGTCATCTCTTGACAACGGAATGAGTTGAATGCATTGTAAAAGCATCATCTCGTTTAATGTTTTCTCATCAGTACACAAATAAATAGGTTTGTTGTACGCAATGCAATAAAAAACATATGTTATGTGTTGTATTTTCATTGCACGGAGGACTAGGTTAGATATTAAATGCAAAGCAATTGCAATCCATACAAGAACAAACTAATTCCGTATGCATTGGAGATGACATTTGTGCTGTTGCATTGCATTGCACATACCATCTAGCTATACATTGAAGCATAACATATAAGCTATGCACTTGTTGCATAGTAGTACATACAATAACCAACTCATTCCTATGTGCATTGAAGGTTAACCTATTTGCTTTTGCACTGCAATGTACTCACGTCTAACGCTTAAGCATTGAAGAATAACATATACGCTATGCACTTGTTGCATTGCAATGCATACAAAGAACTAACTCATTCCGTAGTGCTTTGAGGAGATAAGATTTGTGTTGTTGCATAACACTATGCACTTGTTGCATTGCAATGCATACCAGAAACTAAGTCATTCCGATGTGCATTGGAGAGTTAACATTTGTGCTTTTCCATTGCTTTGCACTCACCATCTAACGCTGTACACTGAAGCATAACATATAAGCTATACGCTTGTTGCTGTGCAATGCATACAAGAACTAACTCATTCCGATATGCATTGAAGAGATAACATTTGTTCTGTTGCTTTGCACTAAGCACTTGTTGCATTGCAATGCATACAATAACTATCTCATTCCGATATGCATTGAAGATATAACCTTTGTGCTGTTGCTTTGCACTAGCACTTGTTGCATTGCAATGCATATACAATAACTAACTCATTCCGATGTGCGTTGAAGAGACATATGTGCTTTTGCATTGAATTGCACACACGTCTAACGCTTAAGCATTGAAGAATAACATATACGCTATGCACTTGTTGCATTGCAATGCATATACAAGAACTAACTCATTACGATGTGCAGTGAAGAGATAACATATGTGCTTTGCACACACGTTCTGACGCTTAAGGATTGAAGAATAACATATACGCTATGCACTTGTTGCATTGCAATTCAAATAACTTATTCATTGCGAAGTGCATTGGAGAGATAACATTTGTGCTGTAGCATTGTACTGCACACACGATCTAACGCTGTGCATTGAAGAATACATATAACTTGTACTTGTACTTGTATTGCAATGCATTGCAACAAGCGCATAGCTTTATATGTTATGCTTCAATGTACAGCGTTAGATGGTGAGAGCAATGCAATGCAACAGCACAAATGTCATCTCTTTGTCAACGGAATGAGTTGTATGCATTGTAAAAGCAACATCTCGTTTAATGTTTTCTCATCAGTACACAAATGAATTAGTTTGTTGTATGCAATGCAATGCGAAACGTATGTTATGTGTTGTATTTTCATTGCACAGAGGACAAATGTTAACTCTCCAATGCACAACGGAATGACTTAGTTGTGGTATGAATTGCAATGCAAAAAGTGTATAGCTTATATGTTATTCTACAATGCTTAGCGTTAGATCGTTTGTGCAATGCAATGCAAAACCAAATATGTTGACTCTTCAATGCACATCGGAATGAGTTGGTTCTTTTATGTATTACAATGTAACAAGTGCATAGCTTATTATGTTATGCTTCAATGTACAGCGTTAGATCGTGTGTGCAGTACAATGCTACAGCACAAATGTAATCTCGCAAAATATACTTCGCAATGAATAAGTTCTTGTCTGCATTGCAATGCAACAAGTGCATAGCGTATATATTATTCTTCAATGCTTAAGCGTTAGACGTGTGTGGAATTCAATGCAAAAGCACATATGTCTCTTAAATGCACATCAGAATGAGTTAGTTCTTATATGCATTGCAATGCAATAAGTGCTTAGTGCAAAGCAACAGCACAAATGTTATCTCTTCAATGCATATCGGAATGAGTTAGTTCTTGTATGCATTGCACAGCAACAAGCGTATAGCTTATATGTTATTCGTCAATGTACAGCGTTAGATGGTGAGTGCAAAGCAATGAAAAAGCACAAACGTTAACTCTCCAATGCACATCGGAATGACAGTTTCTGGTATGCATTGCAATGCAACAAGTGCATAGTGTTATGCAACAACACAAATCTTATCTCCTCAAAGCACTACGGAATGAGTTAGTTCTTGTATGCATTGCAATGCAACAAGTGCATAGCGTATGTTGTTCTTCAATGCTTAGCGTTAGCTCGTGTGTGCATTGCAGTGCAAAAGCAAATATGTTAACTCTTCAATGCACATAGGAATGAGTTGGTTATTGTATGCATTACAATGCAACAAGTGCATAGCTTATATATTATGCTTCAATGTACAGCGTTAGATGGTGAGTGCAATGCAATGCAACAGCACAAATGTCATCTCTTGACAACGGAATGAGTTGAATGCATTGTAAAAGCAACATCTCGTTTAATGTTTTCTCATCAGTACACAAATAAATAGGTTTGTTGTACGCAATGCAATAAGAAACATATATGTGTTAGGTGTTGTAGTTTCATTGCACAGAGGACTAGGTTAGATATTAAATGCAAAGTAATGCAACAAGTGCATTAGAACGTATGTGCAAAGCAATACAACAGCACATCTGCAATCTCTTCAATGTGTGCAATGCAATGCAAAAACAAATATGTTATCTCTTCAATGCACATCGGAATGAGTTAGTTCTTGTCTGCATTGCAATGCAACAAGTGCGTAGTGCAAAGCAACAGCACAAACGTTATCTCTTTAAAGTATATCGGAATGAGTTAGTTCTTTTATGCACTGCATACAGCGTAGATTGTGTGTGCAATGCAATGCAACAGCACAAATGTCATCTCTTCAAGACGGAATGAGTTGTATGCATTGTCAAAGCAACATCTCTTTTAATGTTTTCTCATCAGTACACAAATGAATAGGTTTGTTGAATGCAATGCAGTGCGAAACTCACTTGTAATGTGTTGTCTTTTCATTGCACAGAGGACTAGGTTAGATATAAATGCAAAGCAATGAAACAGCACAAATGTCTTCTCTCCAGTGTACATCGGAATGACTTAAATAGCTTTTTGCATGCTCATTGATTCTTGATGTTTCATCAGTAGTTCAAAAATGACTTTTTGAACATAGTTATGGCCAAAGAGTCTTTGAACTTTAATTTTATATACATACACTCCCTTTGATGTTTCATTAGCCAGACAGTAGTCCATATTTGACCTGTTGAACACATTTCTTTACAAAGAATCCTCAATATTGAACTTTCTATAAATATTCATAGACAAGTTCAAGTATGACCATTTGAACTTGTTTTTGGCCAAAGAGTCTTTGAAATTTAACTTTATATACATTACTCATATACTCCTGGTATTTTATCAGCCAGACAGCAATCAGAATTTGACCTATTGAACATATTTTTGGCCGTAGATTCTATGAACTTTCTCCGCATGGTTATTGACTCCTGATGTTTCATCAGTAGTTCAAGTATGAATTTTAGAATATATTTCTGGCCAGAGTCTTTGAACTGTAACTTTATAATCATACTCATAGACTCCTTCTGATGTTTCATTATCCAGACAGTAGTCTGTATTTGACCTAATGAACATATTTTTGTACAAAGAGTCCTCAATATTGAACTTTCTATAGATACTCATAGACCACATCTGATGTTTCATCAGTAGTTCAAGTATGAGTTTTTGAATATATTTCTCGCCAAGTAGCCGCTGAACTTTAACTTTATATACATACTCATAGACTCCTTTTGAAATTTCATTAGTCAGACAGTAGTCCGTATTTGACCTATTGAACATATTTTGGCCAAAGAGTTCTCAAACTTTAAATTTCTATAGAGACATACATTCAGATATTATATCAGCCAGACAATTGTTCATATTTGACTACTGAACATATTTTTTGACAAAGAGTTCTCAAACCTTAACTTTCTACACATACTCCTTGACTCTTTCAGATATCACATCAGACAGACAATTGTCCATATCTGAACATATTTCTGGATGTAGATTCTATGAGCTTGAACTTTTCTGTTCATACTCATAGACTCCTCTTGGTTTTTATTATCCAGACAGTAGTCTGTATTTGACCTAATGAACATAATTTTGGACTTTCTATCAAACTCATAGAATACTTCTGATGTTTAATCAGTAGTTCAAATATGACTTTTGAATATAATTCTCGCCAAGGAGTCTTTGATCTTTAACTATATATACATACTCGTAGACTCCTTTTGATGTTTTATCAGACTGGGAGTAGTTCATCACAGTTGACCTATTGAACTTATTTTTGGACAAAGAGTCCTCAATATTGAACTTTCTATCAAACTCATAGAATACTTCTGATGTTTAATCAGTAGTTCAAATATGACTTTTTGAATATATTTCTCGCCAAGGAGTCTTTGAACTTTAACTGTATACATACTCATAGACTACTTCTGATGTTTTATCAGTACTTCAAGTATGACTTTTTGAATATATTTCTTGCCAAATTAGTCATTGAACTTTAACTTTATATATATATACTCATACTCTCCTTCTGATGTTTCATCAGCCAGACAGTAGTCAGAATCTGACCTATTGTACGTATTTTTCAAGTATGACTTTGTGAATATATTTCTCGACAATCAGTTGTTGAACTTTATATACATACTCTTACTCTCCTTCTGATCTTTCATCAGCTATACAGTAGTCAGAATTTGACCTATTGAACATATTTTAAGTATATATAAGTACATATATAAGTACTCATATACTCTTTTTGATGTTTCATTATCCATACAGTGGTCCGTATTTGACCTATTAAACATATATTGGCCAAAGAGTTCTCAAACTTTAAATTAATATAGATACTTACATTGAGATATGACATCAGCCTGACAATTGTCCATATTTTATTACTGAACTTATTTCTGGGCAGAGTGTTTGAACTTGAACTTTCTATACATACTCATAGACTCCTTCTGGTGTTTTATCAGCCAGACAGTAATCAGAATTTGACCTATTGAACATATTTTTGGCCAAAGAGTGCTCAAACTTTAACTTTCTACACATACTCATTGACTTTCAGATATTACATCAGACAGACAAATGTCCATATCTGATTACTGAACATATTTCTGGACGTAGATTCTATGATCTTGCACTTTCTATAAGTACTCATAGACTCCTTTTGATGTTTCATTATCCAGACAGTAGTCCGTATTTGACCTAATGAACATATTTTTGTACAAAGAGTCCTCAATATTGAACTTTCTATAGATTCTCATAGACCACTTCTGATGTTTCATCAGTAGTTCAAGTATGAATTTTTGAATATATTTCTCGCCAAGTAGCCGCTGAACTTTAACTTTATATACGTACTCATAGACTCCTTTTGAAGTTTCATTAGCCAGACAGTAGTCCGTATTTGACCTATTGAACATATTTTGGCCAAAGAGTTCTCAAACTTTAAATTTCTATAGAGACATACATTCAGATATTACATCAGCCAGACAATGTTCATATTTGACTACTGAACATATTTTTTGACAAAGAGTTCTCAAACTTTAACTTTCTACACATACTCCTTGACTCTTTCAGATATTACATCAGACAGACAATTGTTCATATTTGACTACTGAACATATTTTTTGACAAAGAGTTCTCAAACTTTAACTTTCTACACATACTCCTTGACTCTTTCAGATATTACATCAGACAGACAATTGTCCATATCTGATTACTGAAAATATTTCTGGACGTAGATTCTATGAGCTTGAACTTTTCTATTCATACTCATAGACTCCTCTTGGTTTCATTATCCAGACAGTAGTCTGTATTTGACCTAATGAACATAATTTTGGACAAAGAGTCCTCAATATTGAACTTTCTATCAAACTCATAGAATACTTCTGATGTTTCATTATCCAGACAGTATTCAGAATTTGACCTATTGAACATGTTTTTGGCCATACATTCTATGAACTTTCTTCGCATGCTCATTGACTCCTGATGCTTCATCAGTAGTTCAAGTATGACTTTTTCAATATATTTCTCACCAAGTAGTTGTTGAACTTTAACTTTCTATATGTACTCATTGACTCTTTCAGATTTTACTTCAGCCAGACAATTGTCCATATTTGACTACCGAACATATTTCTGGCCAGAGTCTTTGAACTGTAACTTTCCATATAGACTCCTGTTGTTTTATCAGCCAGATAGTAATCAGAATTTGACCTATTGAACATGTTGGACAAAGAGTCCTAATATGTAACTTTCCGTACATACTCATAGACTACTTCTGATGTTTCATCAGTAGTTCAAGGATGACTTTTTGAATATATTTCTCGCAAAGTAGCCGTTGAACTTTAACTTTATATACGTACTCATAGACTCCTTCTGATGTTTCATCAGCTAGACAGTAGTCAGAATTTGACCTATTGAATATATTTTTGGATAAAGAGTTGTCAAACTTTAACTTTCTACACATACTCATTGACTCTCAGACATTACATCAGACAGACAATTGTCCATATCTGATTACTGAACATATTTCTGGACGTAGACATATTTCTGGAAATGTTCATATTTGACTTGAACATATTTTTGGACAAAGAGTTCTCAAACTTTAACTTTCTACACATACTCATTGACTCTCAGACATTACATCAGACAGACAATTGTCCATATCTGATTACTGAACATATTTCAGGACGTAGACATATTTCTGGACATGTTCATATTTGACTTGAACATACTTTTGGACAAAGAGTTCTCAAACTTTAAATTTCTACACAT
Organism: Coreius guichenoti; assembly: GCA_039654105.1. Taxonomy (NCBI): domain Eukaryota; kingdom Metazoa; phylum Chordata; class Actinopteri; order Cypriniformes; family Gobionidae; genus Coreius; species Coreius guichenoti. Next base: position 25,371,367 of record CM077188.1, on the reverse strand, counting down.
ACTCCTTGACTCTTTCAGATATTACATCAGACAGACAATTGTTCATATTTGACTACTGAACATATTTTTTGACAAAGAGTTCTCAAACTTTAACTTTCTTCACATACTCCTTGACTCTTTCAGATATTACATCAGACAGACAATTGTCCATATCTGATTACTGAACATATTTCTGGACGTAGATTCTATGAGCTTGAACTTTTCTATTCATACTCATAGACTCCTCTTGGTTTCATTATCCAGACAGTAGTCTGTATTTGACCTAATGAACATAATTTTGGACAAAGAGTCCTCAATATTGAACTTTCTATCAAACTCATAGAATATTTCTGATGTTTAATCGGTAGTTCAAATATGACTTTTTGAATATATTTCTCGCCAAGCAATCTTTGAACTTTAACTATATATACATACATATTCATAGACTACTTTCTGATGCTTTATCAGACTGGGAGTAGCTCATCATAGTTGACCTATTGAACTTATTTTTGGACAAAGAGACCTCAATATTGAACTTTCTATCAAACTCATAGAATACTTATGTTTATTCAGTAGTTCAAATATGACTTTTTGAATATATTTCTCGCCAAGGAGTCTTTGAACTTTAACTATATACATACTCATAGACTACTTCTGATGTTTTATCAGTACTTCAAGTATGACTTTTTGAATATATTTCTTGCCAAAATAGTCATTGAACTTTAACTTTATATATATACTCATACTCTCCTTCTGATGTTTCATCAGCCAGACAGTAGTCAGAATCTGACCTATTGTACATATTTTTCAAGTATGACTTTTTGAATATATTTCTCGACAATCAGTCGTTGACCTTTATATACATACTCTTACTCTCCTTCTGATGTTTCATCAGCTATACAGTAGTCAGAATTTGACCTATTGAACATATTTTAAGTATATATAAGTACATATATAAGTACACATAGACTCCTTTTGATGTTTCATTAACCATACAATGGTCCGTATTTGACCTATTAAACATATATTGGCCAAAGAGTTCTCAAACTTTAAATTAATATAGATACGTACATTCAGATATGACATCAGCCTGACAATTGTCCATATTTTATTACTGAACTTATTTCTGGGCAGAGTCTTTGAACTTGAAATTTCTATACATACTCATAGACTCCTTCTGGTGTTTTATCAGCCAGACAGTAATCAGAATTTGACCTATTGAATATATTTTTGGATAAAGAGTGCTCAAACTTTAACTTTCTACACACTCATTGACTCTCAGATATTACATCAGACAGACAAATGTCCATATCTGATTACTGAACATATTTCTGGACGTAGATTCTATGAACTTGAACTTCCTATAAGTACTCATAGACTCCTTTTGATGTTTCATTATCCAGACAGTAGTCCGTATTTGACCTAATGAACATATTTTTGTACAGAGTCCTCAATATTGAACTTTCTATAGATACTCATAGACCACTTCTGATGTTTCATCAGTAGTTCAAGTATGAATTTTTGAATATATTTCTCGCCAAGTAGCCGCTGAAATTTAACTTTATATACGTACTCATAGACTCCTTTTGAAGTTTCATTAGCCAGACAGTTGTCCGTATTTGACCTATTTAACATATTTTGGCCAAAGAGTTCTCAAACTTTAAATTTCTACACATACTCCTTGACTCTTTCAGATATTACATCAGACAGACAATTGTCCATATCTGATTACTGAAAATATTTCTGGACGTAGATTCTATGAGCTTGAACTTTTCTATTCATACTCATAGACTCCTCTTGGTTTCATTATCCAGACAGTAGTCTGTATTTGACCTAATGAACATCATTTTGGACAAAGAGTCCTCAATATTGAACTTTCTATCAAACTCATAGAATATTTCTAATGTTTAATCGGTAGTTCAAATATGACTTTTTGAATATATTTCTCACCAAGCAATCTTTGATCTTTAACTATATATACATAGACTACTTTCTGATGTTTTATCAGACTGGGAGTAGTTCATCATAGTTGACCTATTGAACTTATTTTTGGACAAAGAGACCTCAATATTGAACTTTCTATCAAACTCATAGAATACTTCTGATGTTCAATCAGTAGTTCAAATATTACTTTTGAATATAATTCTCGCCAAGGAGTCTTTGATCTTTAACTATATATACATACATACTCATAGACTCCTTTTGATGTTTTATCAGACTGGGAGTAGTTCATCATAGTTGACCTATTGAACTTATTTTTGGACAAAGAGTCCTCAATATTGAACTTTCTTTCAAACTCATAGAACACTTATGTTTAATCAGTAGTTCAAATATAACTTTTTGAATATATTTCTCACCAAGGAGTCTTTGAACTTTAACTATATACATACTCATAGACTACTTCTGATGTTTTATCAGTACTTCAAGTATGACTTTTTGAATATATTTCTTGCCAAATTAGTCATTGAACTTTAACTTTATATATATACTCATACTCTCCTTCTGATGTTTCATCAGCCAGACAGTAGTCAGAATCTGACCTATTGTACGTATTTTTTAAGTATGACTTTTTGAATATATTTCTCGACAATCAGTCGTTGACCTTTATATACATACTCTTACTCTCCTTCTGATGTTTCATCAGCTATACAGTAGTCAGAATTTGACCTATTGAACATATTTTAAGTATATATAAGTACATATATAAGTACTCATAGACTCCTTTTGATGTTTCATTAGCCATACAATGGTCCGTATTTGACCTATTAAACATATATTGGCCAAAGAGTTCTCAAACTTTAAATTAATATAGATACGTACATTCAGATATGACATCAGCCTGACAATTGTCCATATTTTATTACTGAACTTATTTCTGGGCAGAGTCTTTGAACTTGAACTTTCTATACATACTCATAGACTCCTTCTGGTGTTTTATCAGCCAGACAGTATTCAGAATTTGACCTATTGAACATATTTTTGGCCGTAGATTCTATTAACTTTCTTCGCATGCTCATTGACTCCTGATGTTTTATCAGTAGTTCAAGTTTGACTTTTAGAATATATTTCTGGCCAGAGTCTTTGAACTGTAACTTTATAAAAACTCATAGACTCCTTCTGATGTTTCATCAGCCAGACAGTAGTCAGAATTTTACCTATTGAATATATTTTTGGATAAAGAGCTCTCAAACTTTAACTTTCTACACATACTGAGTGACTCTCAGATATTACATCAGACAGACAATTGTCTATCTGATTGCTGAACATATTTCTGGACGTTGATTCTATGAACTTGAACTTTCTATTCATACTCATAGACTCCTTTTGATGTTTCATTATCCAGACAGTAGTCCGTATTTGACATAATGAACATTATTTTGGACAAAGAGTCCTCAAACTTTATCTTTATAAACACTCATAGACTCCTGATGTTTTATCAGACTGAGAGAAGTTCATATTTGACCTATTTAACATATGTTTGGAGAAAGAGTCCTCAATATGAACTTTCCATACATATAGAATACTTCTGATGTTTCATCAGTAGTTCAAGTATGACTTTCTGAACATAATTCTCGCCAAGGAGGCTTTGAACTTTAACTATATACATACTCATATACTCCTGGTATTTTATCAGCCAGAGAGTAATCAGAATTTGACCCATTGAACATATTTCTATGGATACATACATCCAGATATTACATCAGCCAGACAATTGTTCATATTTGACTATTGAACATATTTCTGGCCGCAGATTCTATGAACTTTCTACGCATGCTCATTGACTCCCGATGTTTCACCAGTAGTTTACATATATTAGTTATAGTTAGACTTTTTGAATATATTTCTCGCCAAGGAGTCTTTGAACTTTAACATACATACTCATAGACTCCTTCTGATGTTTTATCAGACTGGGAGTAGTTCATAGTTGACCTATTGAACTTATTTTTGAACAAACAGTCCTCAATATTTAACTTTCTATACATACTTATGATTACATACTTCTGATATTTCATCAGTAGTTCAAGTATGACTTTTTGAATATATTTCCCGCCAAGTAGTTGTTGAACTTTAACTTTCTATACGTATTCAATTGACTCTTTCAGATTTTACATCAGCCAGACAATTGTCCATATTTGACTATTGAACACATTTCTGGCCAAAGTCTTTGAACTTTAACTTCATAAACACACTCATAGACTTCTGGTGTTTTATCAGCCAGACAGTAATCAGAATTTGACCTACTGAACATATTGTTGGACAAAGAGTCCTCAATATGGAACTTTCTAATACATACGCATAGACTGCTTCTGATGTTTCATCAGTAGTTCAATGATGACTTTTGGAATATATTTCTGGCCAGAGTCTTTGAACTTTAACTTCATAAACATACTCATAGACTCCTTATGATGTTTTATCAGGCTGAGAGTAGTTCATATTTGACCTGTTGAACATATTTTTGGACAAAGAGTCCTCAATATTGAACTTTCTATACATACGCATAGACTGCTTCTGATGTTTTATCAGTACTTCAAGTATGACTTTTTGAATATATTTCTTGCCAATTAGTCATTGAACTTTAACTTTATATATATACTCATACTCTCCTTCTGATGTTTCATCAGCCATACTGTAATCAGAATTTGAACATATTTTTGGCCAAATATTTCTCAAACTTTAACTTTCTACACATACTCCTTGACTCTTTCAGATATTACATCAGCAAGACAATTGCCCATATCTGTCTACTGAACATATTTCTAGCCGTACTTTCTATGAACTTTCTACACATACGCATAGACTGCTTCTGATGTTTCATCAGTAGTTCAAGTGTGACTTTTGGAATATATTTCTGTCCAAAGAGTCTTTGAACTTTATATTTATATACTCCTGATGTTTTATAAGACTGAGAACCCTCAGTCTAAAAAATACATCAGAAGTATGAGTATGTTTATAAAGTTAAAGTTCAAAGACTCTCTGGCCCTACATATGTTCAAAAAGTCATACATAACTATTAATGAAACATCAAGAGTCAATGAGCATGCATTTTTAAGTTAATGTTTGAGTACTCTTTGGCTATAAATATGTTCTATAGTTCAAATATGGACTACCGTCTGGCTAATGAAACATCAAAAGGAGTCATGAGTATGTTTATAAAGTTAAAATCAAAGACTCTTTGGCAAAAAACAATTTCAAAAGGTCATACTTGAACTACTGATGAAACATCAGGAGTCTGTGAGTATGTATAGAAAGCACATAAATTCTACATCCAGAAATATGTTCAGTAATCAGATATGGACAAGTGTCTGGCTGATGTAATATCTGAAAGAGTCAAGGAGTATGTGTAGAAAGTTAAAGTTTGAGAACTCTTTGTCAAAAAATATGTTCAATAAGTCAAATATGAACATGTTTATGAAGTTAAAGTTCAAAGACTCTGGCCAGAAATATATTCCAAAAGTCATACTTGAACTACTGGTGAAACATCAGGAGTAAATGAGCATGCGTAGAAAGTTCATAGAATCTGCGGCCAGAAATATGTTCAGTAGTCAAATATGAACAATTGTCTGGCTGATGTAATATCCGAATGTATGTATCTATAGAATTTTAAAGTTTGAGAACTCTTTGGCAAAATATGTTCAAAAGGTCAAATACAGACTACTGTCTGGCTAATGAAACTTCAAAAGGAGCCTATGAGTACGTATATAAAGTTAAAGTTCAATGGCTACTTGGCGAGAAATATGTTCAAAAAGTCATACTTGAACTACTGATGAAACAGTAGTCTATGAGTATGTATAGAAAGTTCAATATTGAGGACTCTTTGTCCAAAAATATGTTAAATAGGTCAAATATGAACTACTCTGAGTCTGATAAAACATAAGGAGTCTATGAGTATGTTTATAAAGATAACGTTTGACCAAAAATCTTTGGCCAAAAATATGTTCAATGGGTCAAATTCTGATTACTCTCTGGCTGATAAAATACCAGGAGTATATGAGTATTTATATAAAGTTAAAGTTCAAAGACTCTGGCCAGAAATATGTTCAGTAGTCAAATATGGACAATTGTCAAACTGATGTAATATCTGAATGTATGTATCCATAGAAATGTAAAGTTTGAAAACTCTTTGGCCAAAATATGTTAATAGGTGAGACACACTACTGTCTGGCTAATGAAACATCAAAAGGACTATATGAGTATGTATAGAAAGTTAAAATTCAAAGCCTCCTTGGCGAAAATTATATTCAGAAAGTCATACTTGAACTAATGATGAAACATCAGAAGTATTCTATGAGTATGTATGGAAAGTTCAATATTGAGGACTGTTTGTCCAAAATTATGTTCATTAGGTCAAATATGGACTACTGTCTTGATAATGAAACATCAAAAGGAGTCTATGAGTATGAATAGAAAGTTCAAGTTTATATAACCTACTTCCAGAAATATGTTCAGTAATCAGATATGGACAATTGTCTGTCTGATGTAATATCTGAGAGTCAATGAGAGTATATAGAAAGTTAAAGTCTGAGAACTCTTTATCCAAAGATATATTCAATAGGTCCAATTCTGACTACTGTCTGGCTGATGAAACATCAGAAGGAGTCTATGAGTATGTTTATAAAGTTACAGTTCAAAGACTCAAAGAAAGAAATATATTCTAAAAGTCATACTTGAACTACTGATGAAACATCAGGAGTCAATGAGCATGCGAAGAAAGTTCATAGAATCTACGGCCAAAAATATGTTCATTAGGTCAAATACGGACTACTGTCTGGATAATGAAACATCAAAAGGAGAGTATGAGTATGTATGTAAAGTTAAAGTTCAAAGTTCATATTTCTGGAGCATGTATAGAAAGTTCAAAATGAAAGACTCTGGCCAAAAAGACTCTTCAGCCAAAAATATGTTGAGTCGTCAGATATGGACAATTGTCTGGCTCATGTAATATCTGAAAGAGTCAATGAGTATGTATAGAGAGTTAAAAATTGGACTACTCACAGTCTGATAAAACTATGACTAGACTACTGTCTGGCTAATGAAACATCAAAAGAAGTGGTATGAGTATGTATAGAATGCTCAACATCGAGGACTCTTTGTCCAGAAATATGTTCAATAGGTCAAATATGGACTACTCCTAGTCTAATAAAACATCAGAAGGAGTCTATGAGTATGTATAGACAGTGCAAGTTCAAAGAATATATGGCCAGAAATATGTTCAGTAGTCAAATATAGACAATTGTCTGGCTGATATAATATCTGAAAGAGGCAATGAGCATGAGTATAGCAAGTTAAAGTTCAAAGACTCTTTGGCCAGAAATATGTTCAGTAGTCAAATATGGACAATTGTCTGGCTGCTGTAATATTTGAATGTATATATGTATAGAAAGTTAATGTTTAAGAACAATTTGGCCAAAAATATGTTCAATATATAAACAAATAATGAAACATTTGAAGGAGTCTATGAGTATTTAAGTTTTTGGACGGTAAGCTTTTTTAATGTTTTTAATTAGTCTCTTCTGCTCACCAAGGCTGCATTTATGTTATTAAAAAAGCTGTAATTATTGTGAAATATTATTAAAATATAAAATAACTGTTTTCTATTTGAATATATTTTAAATGGTCATTTATTCCTGTGATCAAAGCTGAATTTTCAGCATCATTACTCCAGTCTTCAGTTACATGATCCTTCAGAAGTCATTCTAATATGATGATTTGATGCTCAAGAAATATTTATGATTATTATCAATGTTGAAAACAGTTGTGTAAAACATTTTTTTAGGGTTCTTTGATGAATAGAAAGTTCAAAAGATCAGTATTTATGTGAAATAGAAAGCTTTTGCAACATTGTACTACCAATCAAAAGTTTTAGTTCGGTAAGAATTTTTATTTTTTTTATTTTTTTGGGAAAGAACTTAAAGAAATTAATACTTCATTAATGCTTCATAGTAATGTTATTTCTTGTATGCACTGCAAAATTAAACAGAGCATAATTCCATGTGTTATTCTTCAATGAATTCTTAAAAGTGTTTGTTCCCATTAGATGGCAGCAATTTCAAAATCACATTTTTTCTAATATCACTATGAACAAAAGTGATAAATGTTTGAAACTGATTAATGTAGTTTTGTTGTATGCAATGCGAAACACATATGTGTTGTCTTTTCATTGCACAGAGGAATAAGTTAGATCTTAAATGGAAAGCAATGCAACAGCACCGATGTTATCTCGCCAGCGTACATCGAAATTAGTTAGTTCTTGTCTGCATTACAATGCAACAAGTGCATTATTATATTAATAACATGTAAATGTTATTCTCCACTACACAGCGTTTGATAGTGTGTGCAATGCAATGTAACAGCACAAAAGTTATCTCTTCAAAGCACAACGGAATGGTTAGTTCTTGTAGCTATTGCAATGCTACAAGTGCATAGTGCAATGCAACATTATTGGCAAAGAAATGCAAAATTTACAGCACAAATATTATCTCACCAATGCACGCCGGAATGAGTTAGTTCTCAACAAGTGCATAGCTTATATGTTATGCTTCAGCGCACAGCGTTAGATCGTGTGTGCAATTTAATGCCGTAGCACATATATTATCTCTTCAATGCACAACGGAATGGTTAGTTCTTGTATGCATTGCAAAGCAATAAGTGCATGTTGTTATCTCTTCAAAGCACAAAGGAAAGAGTTCTGATGTAGAGTGCTCATGCATTGCTTTCTCGTCAGTAAACAAATTAATAAGTTAGTTGTAGTATGCAAAGCAATGCGAAAACATGTTATGGGTTGTCTTTAACATTGCACAGAGGAATAAATTAGATATTTTATGCAAAGCAATGCAATGGCACCAATGCCTTGCTTGCTGCAACATTAGCAAGCAAGGCAACAACACAAATGGTATCTCACCAATGCACATCGGATTGAGTTAGTTCCTTGCAATGTTGCAATTGCAATGCAACAAGTGCACAACTTATATGTTATCTCTTCAGCGCACATCGGAAAGAGTTAGTTCTTGTATGCATTGCAATGCAACAAGTGCTTAATGCAATGCAACAGCACAAATTTATCTCTTAAAAGCACAACGGAATGGTTATATATTGTATGCATTGTAAAAGCAAAAGCTACAGAAAGATAAAGTTCAAAGACTCTTTGGTCAAAAATATGTTTAATAGGTCAAATATGAACTACTCCCAGTCTGATAAAACATCAGGAGTCTATGAGTACGTATAAAAAGTTCAAGCTCATAGAGTCTACGTCCAGATATATGTTCAGTAATCAGATATAGACAATTGTCTGTCTGATAAAATATATGAAAGAGTCAATGAGTATGTGTAGAAAGTTAAAGTTTGAGAACTCGTCCAAAAATATATTCAATAGGTCAAATTCTGGCTTCTGTCTGACTGATGAAACATCAGAAGGAGAGTATATGTATATAAAGTTAAAGTTCAACGACTAATTTGGCGAGAAATATATTCAAAAAGTCATACTTGAACTACTGATGAAACAAGTGAAACAAATAAAAAAAACCCGCGTGAAGAATGCACAAAGATAGAATGAAGAGCGCACAAAAGGAATGTTTAACTTATATGCAGTGTAATGAAACTAATAATGTATATTGTTTTTCAATGCACAGAATTTTAATTTAGATCGTTCACGCAATGCAATGCATAGCTCATGTGCTATATCTTCAATGCACTGCGGAATAAAGTAGTTATTGTACACAGTTCAATGAAACAGTGCATGAGTACTTATATGCATTGCAATACAAGTACATTCTTCAATGCACAGCGTTAGATCGTGTGTGCAGTACAATGCTACAGCACAAATGTTATCTCTCCAATGCACTTCGCAATGAATAAGTTCTTTGCATTGCAATGCAACAAGTGCATAGTGTTATGCAACAGCACAAAACTTATCTCTTCAAAGCATATCGGAATGAGTTAGTTCTTGTATGCATTGCAATGCACATGTGCTTAGAGCAAAGCAACAGCACAAATGTTATCTCTTCAATGCATATCGGAATGAGTTATTTCTTGTATGCATTGCATTGCAACAAGCGTATAGCTTATATATTATGCTTCAATGTACAGCGTTAGATGGTGAGTGCAATGCAATGCAATGCGAAACATATATGTTATGTGTTGTATTTTCATTGCACAGAGGACTAATGTTAACTCTCCAATGCACAACGGAATGACTTAGATGTGGTATGCATTGCAATGCAAAAAGTGTATAGCTTATATGTTATTCTTCAATGTCTAGCGTTAGATCGTTTGTGCAGTGCGATACAAAACCAAATATGTTAACTCATCAATGCACATAGGAATGAGTTGGTTCTTTTATGTATTACAATGTAACAAGTGCATATGTTATGTACAGCGGTACAGCGGTAGATCGTGTGTGCTACAGTACAATGCTACAGCACAAATGTTATCTCGCAAAATGTACTTCGCAATGAATAAGTTCTCGTCTGCATTGCAATGCAACAAGTGCATAGCGTATATATTATTCTTCAATGCTTAAGCGTTAACGTGTGTGGAATTCAATGCAAAAGCACATATGTCTCTTCAATGCACATCAGAATGAGTTAGTTCTTATATGCATTGCACAGCAACAAGCGTATAGCTTATATGTTATGCTTCAATGTACAGCGTTAGATGGTGAGTGCAATGCAACAGCACAAATGTCATCTCTTGACAACGGAATGAGTTGAATGCATTGTAAAAGCATCATCTCGTTTAATGTTTTCTCATCAGTACACAAATAAATAGGTTTGTTGTACGCAATGCAATAAAAAACATATGTTATGTGTTGTATTTTCATTGCACGGAGGACTAGGTTAGATATTAAATGCAAAGCAATTGCAATCCATACAAGAACAAACTAATTCCGTATGCATTGGAGATGACATTTGTGCTGTTGCATTGCATTGCACATACCATCTAGCTATACATTGAAGCATAACATATAAGCTATGCACTTGTTGCATAGTAGTACATACAATAACCAACTCATTCCTATGTGCATTGAAGGTTAACCTATTTGCTTTTGCACTGCAATGTACTCACGTCTAACGCTTAAGCATTGAAGAATAACATATACGCTATGCACTTGTTGCATTGCAATGCATACAAAGAACTAACTCATTCCGTAGTGCTTTGAGGAGATAAGATTTGTGTTGTTGCATAACACTATGCACTTGTTGCATTGCAATGCATACCAGAAACTAAGTCATTCCGATGTGCATTGGAGAGTTAACATTTGTGCTTTTCCATTGCTTTGCACTCACCATCTAACGCTGTACACTGAAGCATAACATATAAGCTATACGCTTGTTGCTGTGCAATGCATACAAGAACTAACTCATTCCGATATGCATTGAAGAGATAACATTTGTTCTGTTGCTTTGCACTAAGCACTTGTTGCATTGCAATGCATACAATAACTATCTCATTCCGATATGCATTGAAGATATAACCTTTGTGCTGTTGCTTTGCACTAGCACTTGTTGCATTGCAATGCATATACAATAACTAACTCATTCCGATGTGCGTTGAAGAGACATATGTGCTTTTGCATTGAATTGCACACACGTCTAACGCTTAAGCATTGAAGAATAACATATACGCTATGCACTTGTTGCATTGCAATGCATATACAAGAACTAACTCATTACGATGTGCAGTGAAGAGATAACATATGTGCTTTGCACACACGTTCTGACGCTTAAGGATTGAAGAATAACATATACGCTATGCACTTGTTGCATTGCAATTCAAATAACTTATTCATTGCGAAGTGCATTGGAGAGATAACATTTGTGCTGTAGCATTGTACTGCACACACGATCTAACGCTGTGCATTGAAGAATACATATAACTTGTACTTGTACTTGTATTGCAATGCATTGCAACAAGCGCATAGCTTTATATGTTATGCTTCAATGTACAGCGTTAGATGGTGAGAGCAATGCAATGCAACAGCACAAATGTCATCTCTTTGTCAACGGAATGAGTTGTATGCATTGTAAAAGCAACATCTCGTTTAATGTTTTCTCATCAGTACACAAATGAATTAGTTTGTTGTATGCAATGCAATGCGAAACGTATGTTATGTGTTGTATTTTCATTGCACAGAGGACAAATGTTAACTCTCCAATGCACAACGGAATGACTTAGTTGTGGTATGAATTGCAATGCAAAAAGTGTATAGCTTATATGTTATTCTACAATGCTTAGCGTTAGATCGTTTGTGCAATGCAATGCAAAACCAAATATGTTGACTCTTCAATGCACATCGGAATGAGTTGGTTCTTTTATGTATTACAATGTAACAAGTGCATAGCTTATTATGTTATGCTTCAATGTACAGCGTTAGATCGTGTGTGCAGTACAATGCTACAGCACAAATGTAATCTCGCAAAATATACTTCGCAATGAATAAGTTCTTGTCTGCATTGCAATGCAACAAGTGCATAGCGTATATATTATTCTTCAATGCTTAAGCGTTAGACGTGTGTGGAATTCAATGCAAAAGCACATATGTCTCTTAAATGCACATCAGAATGAGTTAGTTCTTATATGCATTGCAATGCAATAAGTGCTTAGTGCAAAGCAACAGCACAAATGTTATCTCTTCAATGCATATCGGAATGAGTTAGTTCTTGTATGCATTGCACAGCAACAAGCGTATAGCTTATATGTTATTCGTCAATGTACAGCGTTAGATGGTGAGTGCAAAGCAATGAAAAAGCACAAACGTTAACTCTCCAATGCACATCGGAATGACAGTTTCTGGTATGCATTGCAATGCAACAAGTGCATAGTGTTATGCAACAACACAAATCTTATCTCCTCAAAGCACTACGGAATGAGTTAGTTCTTGTATGCATTGCAATGCAACAAGTGCATAGCGTATGTTGTTCTTCAATGCTTAGCGTTAGCTCGTGTGTGCATTGCAGTGCAAAAGCAAATATGTTAACTCTTCAATGCACATAGGAATGAGTTGGTTATTGTATGCATTACAATGCAACAAGTGCATAGCTTATATATTATGCTTCAATGTACAGCGTTAGATGGTGAGTGCAATGCAATGCAACAGCACAAATGTCATCTCTTGACAACGGAATGAGTTGAATGTATTGTAAAAGCAACATCTCGTTTAATGTTTTCTCATCAGTACACAAATAAATAGGTTTGTTGTACGCAATGCAATAAGAAACATATATGTGTTAGGTGTTGTAGTTTCATTGCACAGAGGACTAGGTTAGATATTAAATGCAAAGTAATGCAACAAGTGCATTAGAACGTATGTGCAAAGCAATACAACAGCACATCTGCAATCTCTTCAATGTGTGCAATGCAATGCAAAAACAAATATGTTATCTCTTCAATGCACATCGGAATGAGTTAGTTCTTGTCTGCATTGCAATGCAACAAGTGCGTAGTGCAAAGCAACAGCACAAACGTTATCTCTTTAAAGTATATCGGAATGAGTTAGTTCTTTTATGCACTGCATACAGCGTAGATTGTGTGTGCAATGCAATGCAACAGCACAAATGTCATCTCTTCAAGACGGAATGAGTTGTATGCATTGTCAAAGCAACATCTCTTTTAATGTTTTCTCATCAGTACACAAATGAATAGGTTTGTTGAATGCAATGCAGTGCGAAACTCACTTGTAATGTGTTGTCTTTTCATTGCACAGAGGACTAGGTTAGATATAAATGCAAAGCAATGAAACAGCACAAATGTCTTCTCTCCAGTGTACATCGGAATGACTTAAATAGCTTTTTGCATGCTCATTGATTCTTGATGTTTCATCAGTAGTTCAAAAATGACTTTTTGAACATAGTTATGGCCAAAGAGTCTTTGAACTTTAATTTTATATACATACACTCCCTTTGATGTTTCAATAGCCAGACAGTAGTCCATATTTGACCTGTTGAACACATTTCTTTACAAAGAATCCTCAATATTGAACTTTCTATAAATATTCATAGACAAGTTCAAGTATGACCATTTGAACTTGTTTTTGGCCAAAGAGTCTTTGAAATTTAACTTTATATACATTACTCATATACTCCTGGTATTTTATCAGCCAGACAGCAATCAGAATTTGACCTATTGAACATATTTTTGGCCGTAGATTCTATGAACTTTCTCCGCATGGTTATTGACTCCTGATGTTTCATCAGTAGTTCAAGTATGAATTTTAGAATATATTTCTGGCCAGAGTCTTTGAACTGTAACTTTATAATCATACTCATAGACTCCTTCTGATGTTTCATTATCCAGACAGTAGTCTGTATTTGACCTAATGAACATATTTTTGTACAAAGAGTCCTCAATATTGAACTTTCTATAGATACTCATAGACCACATCTGATGTTTCATCAGTAGTTCAAGTATGAGTTTTTGAATATATTTCTCGCCAAGTAGCCGCTGAACTTTAACTTTATATACATACTCATAGACTCCTTTTGAAATTTCATTAGTCAGACAGTAGTCCGTATTTGACCTATTGAACATATTTTGGCCAAAGAGTTCTCAAACTTTAAATTTCTATAGAGACATACATTCAGATATTATATCAGCCAGACAATTGTTCATATTTGACTACTGAACATATTTTTTGACAAAGAGTTCTCAAACCTTAACTTTCTACACATACTCCTTGACTCTTTCAGATATCACATCAGACAGACAATTGTCCATATCTGAACATATTTCTGGACGTAGATTCTATGAGCTTGAACTTTTCTGTTCATACTCATAGACTCCTCTTGGTTTTTATTATCCAGACAGTAGTCTGTATTTGACCTAATGAACATAATTTTGGACTTTCTATCAAACTCATAGAATACTTCTGATGTTTAATCAGTAGTTCAAATATGACTTTTGAATATAATTCTCGCCAAGGAGTCTTTGATCTTTAACTATATATACATACTCGTAGACTCCTTTTGATGTTTTATCAGACTGGGAGTAGTTCATCACAGTTGACCTATTGAACTTATTTTTGGACAAAGATTCCTCAATATTGAACTTTCTATCAAACTCATAGAATACTTCTGATGTTTAATCAGTAGTTCAAATATGACTTTTTGAATATATTTCTCGCCAAGGAGTCTTTGAACTTTAACTGTATACATACTCATAGACTACTTCTGATGTTTTATCAGTACTTCAAGTATGACTTTTTGAATATATTTCTTGCCAAATTAGTCATTGAACTTTAACTTTATATATATATACTCATACTCTCCTTCTGATGTTTCATCAGCCAGACAGTAGTCAGAATCTGACCTATTGTACGTATTTTTCAAGTATGACTTTGTGAATATATTTCTCGACAATCAGTTGTTGAACTTTATATACATACTCTTACTCTCCTTCTGATCTTTCATCAGCTATACAGTAGTCAGAATTTGACCTATTGAACATATTTTAAGTATATATAAGTACATATATAAGTACTCATATACTCTTTTTGATGTTTCATTATCCATACAGTGGTCCGTATTTGACCTATTAAACATATATTGGCCAAAGAGTTCTCAAACTTTAAATTAATATAGATACTTACATTGAGATATGACATCAGCCTGACAATTGTCCATATTTTATTACTGAACTTATTTCTGGGCAGAGTGTTTGAACTTGAACTTTCTATACATACTCATAGACTCCTTCTGGTGTTTTATCAGCCAGACAGTAATCAGAATTTGACCTATTGAACATATTTTTGGCCAAAGAGTGCTCAAACTTTAACTTTCTACACATACTCATTGACTTTCAGATATTACATCAGACAGACAAATGTCCATATCTGATTACTGAACATATTTCTGGACGTAGATTCTATGATCTTGCACTTTCTATAAGTACTCATAGACTCCTTTTGATGTTTCATTATCCAGACAGTAGTCCGTATTTGACCTAATGAACATATTTTTGTACAAAGAGTCCTCAATATTGAACTTTCTATAGATTCTCATAGACCACTTCTGATGTTTCATCAGTAGTTCAAGTATGAATTTTTGAATATATTTCTCGCCAAGTAGCCGCTGAACTTTAACTTTATATACGTACTCATAGACTCCTTTTGAAGTTTCATTAGCCAGACAGTAGTCCGTATTTGACCTATTGAACATATTTTGGCCAAAGAGTTCTCAAACTTTAAATTTCTATAGAGACATACATTCAGATATTACATCAGCCAGACAATGTTCATATTTGACTACTGAACATATTTTTTGACAAAGAGTTCTCAAACTTTAACTTTCTACACATACTCCTTGACTCTTTCAGATATTACATCAGACAGACAATTGTTCATATTTGACTACTGAACATATTTTTTGACAAAGAGTTCTCAAACTTTAACTTTCTACACATACTCCTTGACTCTTTCAGATATTACATCAGACAGACAATTGTCCATATCTGATTACTGAAAATATTTCTGGACGTAGATTCTATGAGCTTGAACTTTTCTATTCATACTCATAGACTCCTCTTGGTTTCATTATCCAGACAGTAGTCTGTATTTGACCTAATGAACATAATTTTGGACAAAGAGTCCTCAATATTGAACTTTCTATCAAACTCATAGAATACTTCTGATGTTTCATTATCCAGACAGTATTCAGAATTTGACCTATTGAACATGTTTTTGGCCATACATTCTATGAACTTTCTTCGCATGCTCATTGACTCCTGATGCTTCATCAGTAGTTCAAGTATGACTTTTTCAATATATTTCTCACCAAGTAGTTGTTGAACTTTAACTTTCTATATGTACTCATTGACTCTTTCAGATTTTACTTCAGCCAGACAATTGTCCATATTTGACTACCGAACATATTTCTGGCCAGAGTCTTTGAACTGTAACTTTCCATATAGACTCCTGTTGTTTTATCAGCCAGATAGTAATCAGAATTTGACCTATTGAACATGTTGGACAAAGAGTCCTAATATGTAACTTTCTGTACATACTCATAGACTACTTCTGATGTTTCATCAGTAGTTCAAGGATGACTTTTTGAATATATTTCTCGCAAAGTAGCCGTTGAACTTTAACTTTATATACGTACTCATAGACTCCTTCTGATGTTTCATCAGCTAGACAGTAGTCAGAATTTGACCTATTGAATATATTTTTGGATAAAGAGTTGTCAAACTTTAACTTTCTACACATACTCATTGACTCTCAGACATTACATCAGACAGACAATTGTCCATATCTGATTACTGAACATATTTCTGGACGTAGACATATTTCTGGAAATGTTCATATTTGACTTGAACATATTTTTGGACAAAGAGTTCTCAAACTTTAACTTTCTACACATACTCATTGACTCTCAGACATTACATCAGACAGACAATTGTCCATATCTGATTACTGAACATATTTCAGGACGTAGACATATTTCTGGACATGTTCATATTTGACTTGAACATACTTTTGGACAAAGAGTTCTCAAACTTTAAATTTCTACACATACTCCTTGACTCTTTCAGATATTACATCAGACAGACAATTGTTCATATTTGACTACTGAACATATTTTTTGACAAAGAGTTCTCAAACTTTAACTTTCTTCACATACTCCTTGACTCTTTCAGATATTACATCAGACAGACAATTGTCCATATCTGATTACTGAACATATTTCTGGACGTAGATTCTATGAGCTTGAACTTTTCTATTCATACTCATAGACTCCTCTTGGTTTCATTATCCAGACAGTAGTCTGTATTTGACCTAATGAACATAATTTTGGACAAAGAGTCCTCAATATTGAACTTTCTATCAAACTCATAGAATATTTCTGATGTTTAATCGGTAGTTCAAATATGACTTTTTGAATATATTTCTCGCCAAGCAATCTTTGAACTTTAACTATATATACATACATATTCATAGACTACTTTCTGATGCTTTATCAGACTGGGAGTAGCTCATCATAGTTGACCTATTGAACTTATTTTTGGACAAAGAGACCTCAATATTGAACTTTCTATCAAACTCATAGAATACTTATGTTTATTCAGTAGTTCAAATATGACTTTTTGAATATATTTCTCGCCAAGGAGTCTTTGAACTTTAACTATATACATACTCATAGACTACTTCTGATGTTTTATCAGTACTTCAAGTATGACTTTTTGAATATATTTCTTGCCAAAATAGTCATTGAACTTTAACTTTATATATATACTCATACTCTCCTTCTGATGTTTCATCAGCCAGACAGTAGTCAGAATCTGACCTATTGTACATATTTTTCAAGTATGACTTTTTGAATATATTTCTCGACAATCAGTCGTTGACCTTTATATACATACTCTTACTCTCCTTCTGATGTTTCA